>CM044962.1:21762102-21894602 GCA_024516035.1 Bactericera cockerelli
GAAGTTTGAGAGAGATATTATGACATAACCATTGTGTCCACACAAGTAAAATCCTTTTTTTTTTTTTTTTTTGTAAATGTATTTTTGGTATGCCTAATAAGTACCCAGAAGAAGACATGGACTATTATCTTAAGAAAAGAACTCTTAAAATTTCCTCTCAGTTAACCCCATAGTCCTATTCTTGTTAATAGTATGCCTATAAGTACCCATCTACCCATACGGAGACATGTCTATTATCCTAAGATAAGAACTCTGAAAATTTACTCTCAGTTAACCCCATAGTCCTATTCTTGTTGGTAGTATGCCTATAAGTACCCATACGAAGACATTGACTATTATCTTAAGAAACTCTAAAAATGTTCTCTCAGTTCTCAGTTTCTCATCTTCTCTTGTATAGGAGTCTTTTCTTTGCTCTTGAAAACTCTTGCCATCTTTTCTCATCAGCAAGTATTAGAACGTGCTTATTCAAGAATATCTGCAGGTAAATAGAAAGCATCCACGCCTCTTTATCGATCTCAAAAAGGCGTTTGATACTGTTTGACATGATAAACTCCTTAACAAAAATAACATTGAGAAGGAGGAAAAAATTAACAGGAACTGTATCTTCAATAGCTAACATCTAAGGGATGAACTACGAAACAGAATTGAAAACATCTAGGATTTGTTAATCCAAGCCACGATCACTTAACAGTATAAAGGCGCTGTGATTGGTTGAAAGTCCCACCAGAGAGCGTGTTTTAAGGGATAGTTTAGAATTAGTTAATCTAATCCTGTTTCATAATTTGTCCTAAAAAGGCGCAGTTGCTCGTAGATTTATCCAAAGCCGCCTGAGAATCTTGAGATTAGATGCATTCAGCAGGACATTATTATTAGAGGTGCGAGAGAACGTATAATTTTCTATTTTGTTACACAAAATTGCAGGAAAACCCATAATTCAGAGGTTCTCTATCACCTCATGCAAAGTCATAGCCGCGCTGGGTAAATACCTAGAGATTACAGAATACTGCCAGAAGGATAGCAGAATGATTTAATACAAAACCACAAAATATGAAAAAATTGACCTAATTAGTGAATCCATATATCCACACGAGGTTGGTGGGACAGCAGTCATCAGAAGCACAACAATGAAAAACTGAAGAGCTCTCGAAAGTGATGAAACTACTGCAGTGCCCGGGATGTTTGCCAAGGAACAGCATACATAATGTATAGTATATATCCAGTCCTATATACAAAGTATATAGCGCCATAAGGAAAATACATATGTGGGATTGATACAGGGAGCATTGCTGGACAATCTTGCATCTATTTTCCGAGGGAAATAAGAGAAGTAATTTCAACTACCTAATAGTAACAAGTCTGTCCCGGTAGCTCAGTGATAAAGGAGGCACTATGTGAAAGCAGAGATTCCAGAGGTTGCGGGTTCGAAACCCAGCCGGGACTAGATTCGGGATATGACATGCTCCCATTTGGGATTTTTACCACATAATAATACGTCTTGGGCTTACTGCTGAAATAATAAATGGGACTTGATAGTCCTAATCGGGCAGTATAAATAAGGCGATATTATTATTATTATTAACCCAGACAGCATGAAGTTCTAGATCTTTACAATATTTGTCCTGAATTCACCAAATACATGAATTATTTCTCATAAATTTGAGGAAGTGACAAATATAATAATAATAATGCCCGGTATAAGGGTACATTTATTAACGGTACAATACCTTTACATAAAATATATACATGTCATAAAAACATTAAATTCTAAAGGAACAATAGTGAACAATCTAAATCGGGTGAAAAATTGAATATAAAAAATGTAAAAGAAGAAGAAGAAGAAGCAGCTAAATATGTTCAAAAATATCATTTGCATGTCTCATCATTTGGTTGAGAGTGGCATAGTTAGATGTAATTGGTTGCGCATATTTTGTTGACATAATCATGTCAACAACAACAAAAATCCAACAGCTCTAACAAATAACTAATCATTTTTCTTAGCGAGTACTGATTAGACAAACCAGATATACAAAAAGTATAAAAAATTCTACCCGGCTGGAAATCAAACCACAGGTTCACACAGGGATTCGTTTTCCTGATCCTCATTGCACTCTCAAAAGTTCGGAATTTCCCTTTCAACCGTTAAATTTTGTTTAAACTCAATGAGAAAGTTTTTTTTAATGAATATTTATTTGAAGAGAGATTTGTAACAAGTTTTGTTAACCCAAATCGGTGGCTGAAAGTACATGAAATGCATGGGAACTATGTTTTCCGTTACCTTACACTATGTCGGGCTGTCTCTTTCTTTGTATAGGCGTTCTTCACACCTCGGCCGAGGTGTTTAATAACACAGTCAGACTGCAGTTGAACGGGTGACCAAGGGATCTTGAGAGTGAGAAAGCGTCCCTGTCCGGGCCCTTAACCACGAAACCAACAGACCAGACCAGATCGTTTTACACGTCTTCAGCAACTCTTCAGCTGATGACGAAGAGAAAGCTGTCACTGTCACTAACAATAGTATAGTCACTAGCAGCAGTATAGTCACTAGCAGTAGTATAGTCACTAGCAGTAGTATAGATCACCCACATTCGACACGACCTGGTACACACCAAACACCAATATTCTCACCGCTATACCACGCCCACTATGTCTGGGGACAACGTTGAAATAGGATCTAATATGCAGACCTCCGTGGCTTAGTGGTTAAGAGCATGGATTGCTGATTCGGAGGTTGCAGGTTCAAATTCGTGCGAGGCGGAAAATTCTGACCGAGTTTGTCCGATTCCGGAATACCATGGATGACCAGGTAAAGTGCCCTGAAGTGAGGCGGGGTACAATTATTACCTTTAGAAAATATATACCTACGTTGCAAATATTATGGTAAGGCCCAATAAAGATATGCCCAGTAGTGCTCGGAAAACTACTAAAGCCAGGGTTAAAAAAAAAATACATTGCCAATTATGGACACAATACTTCTTCGTGATTGGTTCACATTGTATACACAAACTTGGCAATTTTGAGATTTTATTCTAAATCACTAGTTTATAGAACACCGTTTTTCATACATTGTAATAGATTTCACAAAAAAAATCTGTATCGGGAAGTTGTAGACTCGTAGACCTTATAAATACACAGATACAGAGAGAAATCCTCTGCTTCAACAAAGGGGTCGATCTTTTTTCTCCTGAAGATTCATACATGCATAAATGGATTTCATTGTGTTGAGGTAATTCTTACATTACTTACCATGCCTATGATATGACTTACTCCAGTATCTTTACATAGTACATACCTGAAACACAGTAAAAAGAGTTGGGAGTTAGATTTTTACATTTTATTTTTAATATCATTTAAGTGTGCTACTACCAAATTATGTGCAGAGAATCATCGTGGAAGGAAATCTGGAAGGAAGAAGACCAAGAGGAAGAAGAAGGTTTGGAATGCTGACGAACATGATCAATGGAAGAACTTTTGAACAGATGAAGGAGAATGCCCAAGATCGAGTAAAGTGGAGAACGTCGAGGTGTAACCCGCTAGTATAACATAAGTGTGCCAAAACAAAGTATATATGATTCTTGTAATTTGTAATTTATTTGCATTAATAATTGTACAAATGTACATAATAGGTATAATAGATAACATATTTTTAATGCGACTACCCCACACTAAGGGGATGCAGTCCTCTTGTTTTGTGGGGTAGTTCTATTTTTATTTATTTAAGTGTGCTAACAACCTATCTATTATTATGATTCTTGTAATTTGTAATTTGTAATTTATTTGCATTAATAATTGTACATAATAGGTATAATAGGTAACATATATTTAATGCGACTACCCCACACTAAGGGGATGCAGTCCTCTTGTTTTGTGGGGTATTCTATTTTTATTTATTTAAGTGTGCTAACAACCTATCTATTATTATTATTTTTAGAATTAATTTCATTTAATAGGATTAGCAGATTAGGAATAACGTATATCAGATTGATATTTAATATGTATTATACACATTATAGGTTGTTTGTTGACTCTATAAACTTACTTATACAGTATAGAACGCTCGCTTCTCTTTGGCAGAGTACTTTTACAAAGTTCAGAACTTTCATATTTTTACAAAGAGACAGAGAGACAAAGAGAGCGTGAGAAAGTGAGAGAGAGAGAGAGAGAGAGAGAGAGAGTGAATGAGAGAGAGAGAGAGAGAGAAAGAAAGAGAGTGAGAGAGAGAGAGAGAAAGAGAAAGAAAATCTCGAAATTTCTGGCTTCAACCGGGCTCGAACCCAATTGTCTGATTCAAAGTATTGCTACGCGTAAGGCTACGCGCTAAGCGCTATCCGATCATCTACACAGACGTTAAGGACTGTTTCTATGATTACGGACTACTATTATTATTATTGTAAGCTTTATTAGGTAGAACAAAAATATACAGGGTGTCCCGTATACAGATGCAAATATTTTGAGGGTAGGTTCAGCCCACCGTGGACTATCATATGAGCGAAACTTGCAGTGGGGCATTTTGCTTCGTTAAAGAGTTATGGCCAAATCCCTGTTTTTCCCACAGGTCTAGAGGTCACTTGGATCGATGCACGATTTTAAAGAAATGGTAGCCAGTAAGTAATTTTTGACTTCATGTATGGATAGTCATGCATATTTCCCTTGAAATGCAGTTGGTTGCATGAAAAAATATTGAAAGACCAGAGAGATATTTAATCATAAGTTCAATATTTTTCTAAAATTCGATTTTTCCCTGTTTTCCCTTTCGTGAATTTAGAGTACTTCTACAATTGCAATTCTGCGTATCACTAGTTAAAAAAATACCCTATAATGTTTAGTTTTATAAAAAAGAAAGCTCATTTATATTACTTTAAAGATCATGGAACGCAGTACACACAAAGCTCAAAAAACACTTCTGAATCATGACGGAAAATTCAAAGTTGGCTGAATTTTAACAGAATTGGCGCGTAATTTGAGGTATAAATACACTGCTCCGGGATGTTTAACAGAGGGAAATTGATCATTCACAGTGGTCGGTCGGTGTGAACTTTTATGTGAATGGGGTTACGGAATCACAGGGTTATCATGAGGAAAAATGAGAGAGGCTGCAACGAAAGCAGCAACCAGTCACACAGACCGCTTCAGGCATCGAGTGTTCTTCAAAATGCAATAGCGCCCAGATTCAAAATTTGAAAGATGTGTTTCTCTCCTTCTGGTGCCGTTTGATAAGGCGTATCTCATTCGTTCCTTCACGCGTATGAAAGAACTTTGTATTTATTGAAACAAAATAGCAAAGGGTATTTTTTTACCTAGTGATACGCAGAATTGCAATTGTAGAAGTACTCTAAATTCACGAAAGGGAAAACAGGGAAAAATCGAATTTTAGAAAAATATTGAACTTCCTAGGACTTACCAGCTCGGAGAAACAGTGTGGTGGCAGCGCAACAAATCATAACTCACACGATATGCTTTTTTTCCTCAACTGATGTGTTTTCACACGATGGAGTGTCTAATGACAGGTTCTACCAGATTTTTTTTGTTGTTGCGAAACCTTTTTTATCTACAAAACTTGTATTTACAGTGAATTTTGTAAACAAAGAAGGTTTCGCGAAAAATATTTTTTGGTAGAACTCGTCATAAGCAAATTAAGTCTGATGAATTAAGGGTGAAATCATTAGCTGCACCCGAATTTCGACCCGAGGCATGGCCGTATCTTTTTCCTAACCCTGCTCTACACAACGAGGCATTGCCGTACATTGTTTCAGGCCGGAACGCGGCGTCAACACAGAAATTAATGGACAAAATAGTTTTGTCACTTCTCGCCCATCAGAGGGGAGGCATAGTAAGAGATAGGCAAGCTAATATACAACAGAGACCACATCCTTCTCTCTCCATCTATCCTTCTCTTTCCCTCCATCCTTCTCTCTCCCTATCACCAGCCTGCCTGGCTCCTTCCTTTCCTTCACTCCTTATGAATAATGTATCGGACGAAAGAAATGAGAAATAACGCAAGAGATATCGAAAAAAGAACTAAGAAGGGGAACAGAGAGAGAAAGAGAGGAGAGGCACGGGGGAGAGGGTGGGAGGGAGGGAGGGAGGGAGGGAGGGAGGGAGGGAGGGAGAGAGAGAGAGGGAGAGGGAGGGAGATAGAGAGAGAGAGAGGGGAGAGAGAGAGAGAGAGGGGAGAGAGAGAGAGAGAGAGAGAGAGAGAGAGAGGAGAGAGAAACGAGAGAGAAAGAGGGAGAGAGAGAGGGAAAGAGAGAGAGAGAAGGAAAGAGAGAGAGAGAGAAGGAGAAAGAGAAAGAGAGAGAGAGAGAGGGAAAGAGAGGGGGAAAGAGAGAGAGAGAGAGAGAGAGGGAATGAAAAACAAGGGAGAGAAAGATGAGCACAGAAGATTATTTTCGAGTCGGGAAATTTGATGGAAAAAAAAGCTCATTTCATATACTTTTCAACCCTTGATAGGTTAGGTAATACAAAATAGCTATCTTATTTTCTTTTATTTAGTAGTACTATAAATGTATGACAAATGTTTATGTATGTATGTACGAATTTCTTTGTGGTGAAGCACAAGGCCTCTTCATAATTTTTGTGGGTAGCGCAGCATTACGAAGAGCCTCCTTTACATTTCGAATTATTCCTCCTTTACTTTTTACTCTGGTAATGCCGCCACTGGTCGTTACTCATACAAGTAACTACTCATTTTTTCTCACGAGGTATGAGTGGACCCCGAACATCCAAGTACAGAGCAGAAAAAATCCTCCCCCGCTGGGAATCGAACCCAGGTCACCGTGTGTGCAACATGTCTACTTATGTTTATGTATGTACACTTACTTCTAGGGTTCAACAAAAACTAAGTGTATACGAGTAAGTGCTCCTTCAAGACTGTAAGTGGAGGTCCCAGTACAACAACAGTTCAAGCAGAACTTTATTAGTAATTCTCGAAGCCATGCACATTGAATTCAATTCAATTCAATTCAATTGTTTATTTATTGTACAAAATGTTACATGGACATGTGGTACAAAAGTCAATATTAAATAAAGATACATAATTATTAAATTTAAATGATAAATATTAAAAAAACTAAAATTAGAAAATATAACTAAAACGACAACTCAGTAATTGTAAAGTAGGTGTACCTACCTGAAAGAAGGAAAATGAAATAGTAAATTTCTCTCTCTCAAAAAAAATAATGAAAATAATAATAAAAAAAAGTAAAAAAAAAAAAAAAAAAAAAAAAAAAATATATATAGTAAATGGTTTTTGTTGATACTAACTAGCTTGTTTGTCTCAATGCCTCACTCAGCTCTTCAAGTGAGTACGGGGATACATTTAGAAGGAATGTTTTCAGGGCGGACTTAAAGGTATTTTGTCCCAGTAGTTTTAGGTGTTCAGGTAATTTATTGTAAATATTAATCCCTGTGCCCAGATATGACCTGTTAAAAATTATTTCTTTGGTGGTTATAATATTGTCTCTATTGCGTGTATTATAGTTGTGAATATCACTGTGTCTTTGGAGAGTGTCTTTAACTTTATGGATGAGAGTACATGTGTCCAGGGCCAGCTGTCCGTACAAAGTTAAGATTTCATCTCTTTTAAAAATGTCTCTACATGAAATAAATCTTCTAAGACCATAGACTGTGCGCAAAGCTCGCTTTTGCAAAAGAAATATAGACTTGGCATTAGAGGAGAAACCCCAGTAGATAATGCCATAACTTAGTAGGCTGTGAAAATAGGAATGATATGTTATCAAGGCAGGGCCGGAGTCAACGTTTTTCCTGATAGAAGAAATGGCGAAAATGGCGGATGAGAGTTTGTTATGGAGAGTTTCGATGTGTGATCGCCACGTCAGTCTATTATCCAGCACGATTCCCAAAAATTTCACTTCTGTTGTGGGAGATATTACCAGGCTAGCTTCATCTATGGGGACTAAGTTGCTTAAGGCAGTAGGGTTGAAATGGGAACAGTGGATGAATACAAAAGGGCTGGGTGGAAATGGTTGCCACAGGCAATAACCCCGCCCTTTAGATAGCACATCACCATAAACATGGGCTATGCCCGTTAATTTGTAAAAAAAAATAGCTTCATTCCCTTTTTTGTTCATCTTTCTATGTACTATCTTTTTCCTTTTTCTTAATAATTTTATTGTATTTTACTGTATATATATTTTTGTCTTGCCTAATAAAGCATACTACATATAATAATAATAATAATAATTCATGTATATAGGAATGAAAAAATCGTTTCAACTGAGATACTGTTCAGTAGTACATGCTGTAATTAAAACATTAATCACCTATTACATGAGATTGTGTTAATTGATGTTTTCCCTAACAAGCAGGAAATGATCAGGATATCGCGTGACACTCCGCTGACATAAAGTGACATCCGTTGCCAGTTTCCACAGAAAACAAAGATTTCTTTCGAGGATAAAAATTATTGATAGTAATAATATCGCCTTGTTGATACTGATGCCCAATTAGGACTATACTAAGTCAAATTATTATAAATATTTCTTCACCCCCACGTTTCTATTTATTTATTTATAAAGCCTCAATGCCAATTAGCACGCAAATTAATGGGCTAGGGCCTCCTTTAAAAGGGTATATTATAATTTTGCATGGTTATGTTAATGATCTGTTGCATGAATATACAAAAATATTTCAGACAACGGCTTAGTTTCGCTGTTCAGAGAGGTAATGTTGCCTCAGTGCTGAGCACACTGCCTCGTGAAGATGTCCTGGGAGAAGTCTTTTATATACTGTAAAAATATAACTATATGCTGATTGAGATCTAATTTTACTTCCGATGAATTTCTAATATTAGAAATCAGAAGTATTGTGTTTGTTTTTGTAAAAAAAAAACCAGTTTATAATTTCGTTACATAATTTCGTTACTTAATTTCGTTACATAATTTTGGTTATGTGCCAGAGCAAAGACATGAAAAACGCTTGCATACGAGTCTGCAACCATTGGGACATTTTCATCTTTACTATTCAAGGTCCAAAACCCAACTGACCAAATTTCGTATTGTGCGCATGACACACACTTTCCCTCTTCTCTCCCTTTACAATTCAATATTTCGTTACATAATATCGTTACATAATATAGTTACATAATTTCGTTACATAATTTCGTCACATAATTTTGGTTATGTGCCAGAGCACAGACATGAAAATGTCAAAAACTATGACTTACTTACTAAAAACAAAATAAAATACACGAGCTATAGAACAAAAGAAGGATCGATTTGTTTAACAATTTTTTCATTGTTTTTATCCTTCGCAAATTAAGACAGTGAAAAAAGGTCTCAATAGAAAAAGACCATGTTTTTTCTTAAATATTTTTTTTTAACCATATTACCTACTATGTGAATACCTTCAAGTCAACCTTTCGTGTCGCAATATAGAGATTATTACAAAATCATCATAGGTACATATTAATTTGTGTATTTGATGGTCATTCTTATGAAGTGAGAAACAGTATAGTGTCTCAAATTAAGTATCAATACATAGCTACCAAATATATTTATTTCACCAGGACGGCCATGCCTTGGTGAACGCACCGCGCCGCAGGCCTAGTTATAAATAAACACTGAAGAGATTTTGTAAATTTCACATAAAAAAATAACCGTCTGCTTGTCAAAAAAATTAATACGATAAAAAAAAAAATAAGAAAAACTTTGCTAGAAAATAAATGCAGCAATTAACTTTAATGCAATGCAATTTTTTACTTTGTGTAGTGCAATTTTTTACGGTAAGATTGAGTTGCTACAACGAGTAAAATAGGTAACTCCAATCAACTATAAACGTACATTTAAAATAACTTCTTGTTTAATAAACATCTATAAAATTGTTGAAAAATAACTTCTATTTCTAAAAAAAGCCTAACTAATATTTATCAAGGTTCGGACGCTATCGGAACTCGGAAGTATAGGTACCTGAAATGTGAAAGTGGCGTCACGGGATTGACGGGTTGAAAGTTGGGGGGGGGGGTCTCTGTGGGTTTGAATTTTTTTTTCACCTCTAAGGTAGAGAAGAGAGAGGGGGGGGGGTTCTCAACTTTTACCTAAGTTTCCAATTTTTTTTTTTTTCTTCTTCTTCTCCCCACCCCCCCCCCCCCCCCCCCTAGAGAAGGGTGACAATGGGCGACACGGTTCTGCAGCGTAGTTGCATGTCGCACAGAACAGCTCTCGGGACTTTAACTGTGTAAACTTTTCATTCAATTGTTCTCGCAAAGTGGAAAGTTGAGAATAAATTGTTCTTCGGTTTCACAACAAAAATGCGTTTTACATCAGTTCACTTCGGAATTGCGAGTTGGGAAAAACAGAACAGGCAGTAATAATAATTAATTAATTATATAATAATAATACTCTTTAGTGGAAGGTAACCACCAAGCGAGGTTAATGCTCAAAGTACATTCTACCACCAAACCATCAAAGTCTTATTATTATGTGGTCACAAACTCAAATTCATGCACTGGTTGAGATTCGAACCAAAGCATCCCTAACGCTACCTGGAATACCAGATTGGTTAATTTGAACGCAATAACCAATCAGAGTGCGTTGTCGTTGTGTACGGTTCAAAGAGAGATTCGGAGAGTGGAAAGTGTTTCTGGAACAAGGTACAGGACCTCAGAAAGAGAGAGAGAGGATATATTAGGAGAGAGGAGGGAGAGAGAGAGAGAAAAAAGAGAGGAAGAGAGAAGAGAAAAAAAGAGAAGAGAGAAAAGAGAGAGAGAGAGAGAAAGAGAGAGAGAGAAAGAGAGAGAGAGAGAAACAGAGAGAGAGAGTGATTTCTGGAACAAGGTCCTATCTAAGCTTCCTTCCAGGAAACTTTCTCAAAACCCTCTCATCTTCCTTGCGACCTCAATGCAAGAATAAAACGTTGAATTTTACTTTGAAATTGCAAAATTTATTAAAACTCAAAAAGAAATTTCATAACACTGCACCTCCGTGGTACTCAAATGGTTAAGACGCTAGTCTGGTAATCCACAGGTAGCGTAGGGATCAGTATGTTCGAATCCCACCCATGCAGTGCATAGATTTTTCCTCATTATTTTGAGTTAGTGACCACATAATAATAACACTCTGAGGATTAGGTAGTAGAAAATGTTATGAGCATTAACCTTGCCTGGTGTGGTTACTTTCCACTAAATAGTAATTTTATTATTATTATGAAATCTTAGTATCTCTGATAGAATTAAAAAAAAAAATCTATACAGCTTGGACTCGAACCAAGATTAGCGCATGCGCGCAAGCCTCGTGCGCTAGGCCACTCGTCCACGGTGACTTCGAAATCGTGTAACACATTGGTAATATTGGTATTAACATTCCAGTTTACATGATATGTACCTACTTAGCCAGAATCACTCCACAGGACGCCAAGATCTCGCACAGGAAATCAAGGGTTGTAATCAGGGCTTCGAATCTCAAGTCCCGAGAGAGAATGATTAACAATCCAGCCGTTCTTAACCTATCGCCCGCGGGCTACTTGTGGACGGCGAATATTCGCGACAGAAGTCACCAACGTAGGTAAGGGTAAAATTACATTAGAGGATTCAAACCCCCTTATTAAAAATAAAATCAAATATCAATTGAAATATTAGCAAAAAAAAAAAAAATCAAAGAGCAATTGGAATATCAGCAAAAGAAATAAAAATGAAACTGTATTTGAAATTTTGAACATTAAATAACGAAGAAAAACCTGGTAGAATTTTATTTTGTGATTAAGTCTTATTTTAGTTCATAGATGGAGGACAGAGAGGGAGGTGTTGAGGAAGGAATGTGTACAATCTTGCCAAATGAAAATATATAACTATACGCCAGTGCCTGGTAGTATATTTATCTAGAAAGATAGGTCATTGAATGGTTTTAACATTTCTTGGTGCAGTGTACTTATTGAGAGGGGGGTAAAAGATAAAACCCAACCTAATGAAGAAAAAAAAACCTTCCAAGGAAATAGCCGGGACTTGGTCGTGATGCACAAGGTTGAGAAACGCTTAGGAGTCCTCCAGGGAGGTCCCTGGGTCCTCCACATTGTTTAAATTTCGTTCAGCTGAAATCACCTGGAACTGGAATGCTATGTTCTATCTGTTCCTAAATTTTGTTATTTTTTTTAAGATTTTTTTTTTTTTTAAACAGACTTTTTTATTTTGTAGCTATAAAACAGGAGCTACTGAACGGTAAAGCAAACTTTGGCGTCTTTAAAAAAATCAATAGATGAGTGTTTCAGAGCCTTTTTACAGGAGCTACTGAAGACGCTTGTGGTCTGTGTTGTAGCCTGCCCATCCCGTAGTATGCCTCCCCTCTGGTGGGCGAGAAGCGACACAATACTTCACACGTATAGATGCTGGGTCAGGAGCAAACTCCGTAGTCTGATCGATAAGGCAGTGGACTAGTAAACTGGAGGTCGGTGGTTCAAAACCCAAGTTCAGCAAAGATGAATGAATATTTCCTCATTAATTTGAGTGTGACCAGTTTTTCAGACGGTAAAAAAAACCTTCTCGCCGACTCACAGGCATTGACCTACGCTGTTGTTTGATGCAAATTTTCCTCTTCTGAAATAAAACCTTCCATTAAAGAGTGTTATTATTATCATAAAAATCTCAACCCTACTCGTATTCTACAATAAATTACTCCCTCTCTCTCCTGCGACTCCTGATACGACTAAAAATAGCAAACTAATTGATGCAGCCCACATGTGAAACATGCACGCTCAACAATTTGTCACCCAAAATACATAACATATGATGCTGTGTATCATATAACATTAAAACGCATATAATACGTACACTTGGCGTATAATATGTATGTTGATAGGTACAGGGTATATACATGGTGACCAAGTTCTTTTTTAAATAGAAAATTTTAGAATGAATTCTAGGAGACATTCTTAGACTTAAATATTCTTAGGTAATTTTTCTTAGAACGAAAAAAAAATTCACTTGGAAAAAAAAGTTTTCACCTGAAAGATAAACTTGAACTTGTTGAAAAGAAGTGAGTATGGTTCTCATGTCTTTATGTATTGAGGTTATTAAGTTTTAAAAAATACCAAATACCTGACATTTTGTTCCTATTTTCTTTATTTTTCTTTCAATCAAAACTGAGCTATAATTTTGTATTTATCTTCGTTCGACGGCATTTTCCGAGGTATGAGATAATTTTAGTCTTAAAATGACCCTTTAATTGATTCTGGAATTTTCTATAGAAAAAAAAACTTGGACACCCTGTGTATAACTGCACTCTAGGGAGGGAGGAGGGTAAGGTGGGGTATTCAATTGTGAAGAGGGAGAGAAGTTGAAATGAACACCTCTCAAAAGAAGTACATAAATGAAATACATGCTTAGAATAATAATAATTATAACACTATTTTTAACAAACATGCATGTGGGAACTGCATGTGGTTTCGCCACTAAACTTTTCATTGTAAACAAGCTCTATGAGTTTGCGATAGTAATAATAATAAAACTCTTTACTGGAAGGTAACCACCAGGCGAGGTTAATGCTCAAAGCATTTTCTACCACCTAACCCTCAGAGTCTTATTATTATGTAGTCTGCACAGACTGACAGACTTAAATGAAGAAAAATTCAAGGACTAGGTGAGATTCAAACCAACGGATCCCTAACGCTACCTGGATTACCAGATTAGTGCATGCAGCATGAACCACTTGAGTCCCAGTGCAAGCTCATGATTATTATTATGCATGGAGAAGAATCAGATATATGATACGATATTCAAGACAACGAGATATATATGCACTAGATGTATAGATTCAATAGGGATACGGAAATTTCTTCTGCTCATAAAATTTCAAGTGTAATGTGAGAATGAGCATGAAAGAGAGGGAGAATTTCCAATATTGAATGCATCATTGCATCAGCTTTCAACGCCTGCACATCAAATGTCACAAATAACATTTACTTATTTACCTGCTATACAATTATTCCACCTTTTTCTTCTTTCATTGTGCACTTGTAGTCATTATTGCGCTGATCTCGTTATCCAGGTAGCGCAGGGATCCGTTGGTTTGAATCCCACACAGTGCATGAATTTTTCCTCATTAATTTGAGTTTGTGACCACATAATACTCTGAGGTGGTAAAAAAATGTTTAAGTAATAAACTCGCCTAGCGCCTGGTGGTTAGAATATGAATATGGCGCCCGTAATTGCGCCATATTCATATTCATAAAGTTTCTCCTCCCAAAACATCCAGACAAACTGTCTCCTACCTGGCTTTTTAAAAAAATGATGAGTGTTTCACAAGCGTTTTTTATTCCGTAGCTAATGAAACAGAAGCTACAATTTTTTCAACTCATTCTCCTCCCTCTCCTACTCCACATGAAAAAAATATAATTTTATTAAGTGACAAATTACCTCTATGTGAAATTAATTATTTCGAACCTGGCATTCGTTTAACAGCTAAAAGCACTCAATTATAATATATGTATGTATCATTTTTCCATACATTATTACTATTCGGATCACACTTTTTTTTTCTCTCTCTCTAAAAATATAAATGCTTACGACATAATCTATCATACAGCACAGAACTCATCACAATACCGTTCAAATATATCTGAAAGTAAGTCAGGACGTGACTAGCTGACTAGTCCATTTCTAAGTTGATAATTATTGGTCCTGAACCACATTTCTAAAACCACGATTATTGGCATTTACTTTCAAAAAAATAAAAATCTACCATTAAATTTATAGGTATACATAATTTTATACAATTACACATATATATGAGATTATATATATTATATTATTAATGTGCAAGGAGTCACTCGCGCATGATATTTTTATGATGTATTTTCTTACGAGAATATTGAATGACCAATATTTCGATATGTGGGTGACGATTAATCAAGCCAGAAGCCAACAATACTAAAATCGTTTGGACATCACGATGTATGCAATATTTGGAAAGTGTGTTGTGTGTGTGTGTGAGTGTGTGTGTGTGTGTGTGTGTGAGAGAGAGAGAGAGAGAGAGAGAGAGAGGTGTGAGAGAGAGAGAGAGAGAGAGAGAGAGAGAGAGAGATAGTTACAGGGTCGCTAAAAACAGGGAGTTTCTCGAAATATCTAGACAACGCAACGGTTCTATATTTTGAAAAATTCTAAAACACGTGTAACATAATATCAACCCTTTGATATGGATGATATTTAGCGGCTTAGTACAGTAGGATAGAAATATTTATGAAAAATTGTTCTCTATATTCCGTCAGGTCGCAAGTAATAGGTACTTGCAAATGATTCGACTTCACCCTGTATATAATTCGGCCTTGAGGTCAGCTTACTCAGTGTGTATGCAACCAGCTCAGATGCAACAGCCCCGTACATAACTTTCGATCATGTGCATTTTTTCAATAGTACAGTATGCTCGCGGTAAGTTATGCAAAGTATTCTGAACAAAAAGTGGGGGTGTCTATAAAACCGTAAGTTTCATACAGGGTTTCAGGAATGTAGGTGTAAATTATTATTTTTTTTCAATGATTTTTTTTACTATCAAAACATAGGGGAGCCGGCGTTATGCTTAAAAAATATATCTAATATTATTTCACTCACCTAATTAGCTAAAGCCAGCGTCGATGGCGCGTTGAATGCACCGGTTCTCGTAAGATTACCGAAGTTAAGCAACGTCCAGCAAGGTGAAGACTTGGTGGTGCCAGCATTCCGGCTCATTCAATTTAGATTAAACGGTTGTGGTATATTTAGACATCGATCAGTTTAACTTGGTGACTGTCAAACCTTTTTCTTCATTACTATTGCAACTATCACCTTAGAGCTTAGAGCATGATGGCTTGTACCTTGCATAAACTTAGATCAGTGGTTTTCAGAATCCCTGAAAACAATTCGAACAACAGACTGGTATCCTAGAGAGCAGACTGGTATCCTAGAGACGAGAAAAGAAAACGGGGAAGACTGAACACCAGGTGGGAAGACCCAATCTTTAAATCAATGGGACCCCTTTGGAAAAGAAAAGCGCAAGATAGAGAGGCGTGGAAACATTGCGACCTACAACAGTGGCAAGAAATCATCATCTGTGTTTGGATCATAGGTCCATCAGAACCAAACAATCTCAACCATGTGAGAAAGAGGTTGATCAATACCAACCCCAAGTGGGTTTGGGATACGGCAAAGTGATAGAAGATCAGAATTTTGACTTCTATCTATATCCAGATCGTACAAAAATGACCTGAACATCCCATTTAAATTATAGCCTTTCTGGATCAAAGAATATCCATCGCCATCTAGAAAGTCAATGCAGCGTGCGTCATGGGGATCTTCCCAAGCTGTTTAAAAGTGGAAGAGATTTTTTATTTGTAATATTTTAGAAAAATTAAATAAAACTTAAACAACATTACAATTATAATTATATAGCCTGATAAGACGTGAATCTTGTGAACCAGGCAGGCTAAAATCCGTCACATCATCTGATACACAGTTCTGTCATTTACTTCCGTAAGATTTCTAATATTAGAAATCGGAAGTATAATCTTTGGATTCTTTGGTCTCCCAGATCAAGCTCGCCGGGGGGCGAGCGCTCGTCAAGTAGCGCCAGCCACCCGGCCTATATCATATCCTCTACCTTTTTATATTTTAACTACCATTGTTTCTACTAAAATCACTGCCCACAAAGTTGTGAATGAGAACCACTGGGCGATAATGACCGTCACAATGTGCTAAATATTGTCAGAGTTCCACGAACAGTCAGGGTGAAAGTTGCTTGTCATTAATAGTCCAATTATCACTATTTTGCAACAACTACCTACATTTATTATTATTAGTCCAATCATCAGTATTTTGCAATAACTACCTACATATATAATTATGACAATAGTCACCAGAATTCTTATTGTCTTATAGATGAATATGTTCTGATAGTATTTTTTAAAGTTTAAAAATATTAAAAATAATTGTGTGTTATTTTAACACAATTTCAGTGGGAAGTGCAGAATTAAAGGACTTTTTAAGGAAAAAAATACAAAGAAAAAAATGAAAACAATAAAAAGAAAGAAAAAAATTCATTATTATATAAATAGATACATAAACATGGGCCATGACCGTTAATTTGTTAAAATCAAAAAATACATCACACATAATTTGTATGTCGGACGAGGTTATTTTGCCTATGGCAATCTTTTCCAACTAACTACACTTGGTCTTTATTGGTAATTTAAAAGGATATATTATAATCTAAGACACATAAGGGTTGCATGGAAGAGATTATCATAGACAATAACCCCGCCCTTCAGTTAGGATATAATATATGTGAATATTTATTTATCTTTTTTTCTTTTTTATTGTTTACATTTTTTTAATGTTTTAATAATCATTTCAACTGTACATAGTTATGTCTTTTTATATCTAACAAAGTACTTAATAATAATAATATATTGATATTTGTTGTTGTTTTTGTTGTTGTTGTTGTTGTTGGCTATTCACATCACAACGCCGTCTCTCTGGCGCGGGAGTTGGCACAATACTTGTCCTCGAGACTACAGCATTAGGATTTATGCCACTGCATGACTGTCCCGGTGTTTATGACTGTGTGCTATGTCTGTTACAGACAAAGTCGATTTTTTTTTTTTTTTTTTTCAACATCGCTTTTAACTGGTCATATTTAATTAACAGCAGTAAAAAATATGGTATTTTTCTATTTAAAATTCGCGAGAAAAATGTTAAACGAGTGCCGTTTTATCATCCATTCGCTGGAAACTCAAATTGACTCCACCCAACCTGAGTGGGGCCGAGAACAGCCAGCAGCATCACGAGCGTTCGAATTTGAATGGTCACCCAGGACCCAAGTCCTAACCTCGCTGGACGTTGCTTGACGAAAAATGGTGGTTTCAACGTGACATTATAACACAAATAAGTATAACTATTAGATTTTAATATTAGTAGTTGGCAGAGTGAGTTAGTCACCAAATCTCTCTTACAACCGTCAAATTTCTTTAAAAAAAAGAATGCACCTCCAGGAGCTGAACAACCTTACCTGACGTGGAATGCCCTCAACCGCCTTCGCTCTGGAGTGTCCTGCTGTAATTTCAACAGAAAACTGTGGGGGTACGAGGAAAATGCGAATTGTGGATGTGGCAGTGAGCAGACACATGACCATTTGTTGATCTGTAACGAACTTGACCGACCATGCACACATTGCACACATAACGATCTTTTGATTGCCAACGAGAGAACACTCCAAGTCGCTATAACCATTGGAGGAGGAAAATTTGATGATGGGAAGAGGACACGGAAAGTAAGTAAGTTCATACATAGGCCGGTTATTGAACGAGTCACTGACTCTGGCTCCTTGCATCTTCACACACAGAACGGTAGTGTCCTGATCGAGTCAGTGACTCACAGTAAGACAATGCCTCGCTGTGGATCAGGTTATAATACCAGTACATAACTTCTCATTTCTCTGTCCATATTAATATAGTGAAGTGCAGTACTGGCTCGCAATAGGTCTGGGCCCTGTATCATGGATCTCTATATTTTTTTCTTTCTGAAATAATTTATTAATTTTTTTATTAATATAAAAGTATAAACTACACTCATTCATCATTAAATAAAAATAGTAATTATAAATAAAATGAGGCATCCCCGCTCCATCCGTGGGGTAAGCTCTTATTATTGACATTTGTCCTTTGCTTTCAACCAATATACGTATATGAAGAAATAACTTATTAGTAATCAAATAAAAATTAAAAAAATATGGCAAGTTAAAGAGACCCATAATGCAAAGCATGTGTTGGGCCACTTCATATTATATTTTGATAATGCTGTAAACTTTTATATTATTTTTTTTTTTTTTACACATTGAATATTTATTTAAATTTCAATCAACAAGATAGTAACAATTTTTATAAATAAAAAATTTCTTTCATCTGACCAGCATCTGGTAATGAACCAAGGATGCTGGCCGCGTTACTCCTCTGTATATCTAGGGAGAAAACTTGTTTTATATAGTTTTATAAAACTTGCTGTAAACTGTCCTCTTTCAGTTAAAAGGACAGTTCACTCTAGTTCATTTGTCTGAATTTCTAAACTATAAACTGGTCTGTATTTATTATTATTATCTGATCAGTTTGCAGTTTTTTCGTCAAAACCCTTACAATTAATACTGCGACTTAATTAGATCAATTTGTGACCAGTTGATTCTAATTTAATATATTGATTTGATAAAGTCTGGACGGGCGGCTTACCCTCCATTTGCAGGGAATCGTACCAGCTCCCACATAGACCTCACCCAGCCTGTGTAGGCCCGGAAATGCCAGCCTCACGTGCTTGTGGAGGGAACAGAATTTTTTTCAAAAAGTAGGCTCCCACCGGGATTCGAACTCGGGATCTCTGGACGACGGGCAGTAGTCACAACCGTCACGCCACGGTGGCGGACATTGTAAAATGGTATAGTGACACAGGCCCCTGGAAGCGCAAGTTCCGCTCCTATGCTCAGATTCTGAAATGTCACCGTCTGACATTTGCAGTGATGGAAATCAGAGCGTACACACATCGACTTTATTGAAACTATGGCTCAAACCACTGATGCAAATGAGCAGGCATTGTTTAAAGTACCTCTCGACAGTGGAGGTTCCTCATGTTACAAGTGAATAATACTTATAAAGCGCTTTTTATACTGCCCGATGAGGACTATCAAGTCCCATTATTTCAGCAGTAAGCCAAGACATATTATTATGTGGTAAAAATCCGAAATGGGAGGATAACTTGTCATGTCCCGGCTGGGTTTCGATCCCGCAACCTCTGGAATTCTTATCTATTTTTTTTACTTTCCTTATCCTATAATAAGGAAAGTATTGTATTCGTCGAAAATTTGACCTACCCAGTTTTTCACATTTCTGGACGAATCATAGCCTCAGGATACCAAAAAAGTTGTTTTCAGCCATTGGTTTGTGCGTCTGTCTGTGTGTCTGTATGTCTGTGTGTAAACAGGATATCTCGAGAACGGTAAGAGCTAAAGACTTGAAATTTGGTATACAAATTGATTTTATACACCAGACGAACCACGAAACTTTTGGTTGAAATGGGTCGCAAGATGCGGCCGCAGGGCCGCAAATATTGGCCGCAACCGCCGCTTCTTTGAATTGGTTAAAGATACAAAAAAAGTTAGAGAACATCATTTTCTCGGATTAAAAAAATAATAGGGGTTTACTCCGATCATTTTTTTGATATCTTGAACTTTTTGGAACCCGGCCCCAATTTACCGGTATTTTGGGGGGACCCGCTTGGACTAACTTTTTGAGGTGCTGATTACGAATTAGGCACTGATTTTTAACTATCTGTTGCCGTTTAGTCACCAGTGGCGGAATTCGACTTCTTTTTGGGGGATAAGGAAAGTCGTGTGATGTTTACACCAGATTTTTTTTTTAATCTATGGGAATGAGACCCAGGTCTGTCATGGCCAGTTTCAGGATTTTTGGATCCTCCAAGAGGGGACTTGAAGATATCAGATTCCGCGGGGTGTCGTCCTTGTGTCGCCATTTTCCCTGAACTTTAAACACTGACGCCTGGCACTGAAAACAAGAGAGGCTAAGTTCAACTTTTTGACCTGTCTACAACCATATTGAATGTCAGGACACAACCAATGACTTTCACCTTTCAGAGGTATGCATTCCCATTTGTCATATTATTACACTAGCGGGCAGCACCCGCTTCGCCAAGCCATCACACACATAGCATGTTCCGATAGCTCGGTGGTAAAGGCGGCACTCTGTGAATCCAAAGATTCCAGGAGTCGTGGGTTCGAAACCCAGCTGGGACATGACAAGTTATCCTCCCACACTTGGAATTTTTAACACATAGTAATATGTCTTCGCCTTACTGATGGAATAATTGCTACCTTCCTTTGTTTATTTGCCCATTTCATCTGATTATCACAAACTGAGTATGCATTGTGTCCATAATTGGCAGTGTTTTTTTATATAATGTTTATGATAAGAGTTTAATAACTTATTAATTTCAGAGCAATGAAACAAGAGCCAGTTAAGGCGTTTATTACTCATGATATCACTTCTTTTTAGGAAACAATTTTTGTAGATTATTATAACAATAAATATACATTATATTAATTTTAACCTAATAATTATAACATAATAATTATAAGAACATAATAATTATAACTCCTTATTTATACTGCCCGATTAGGACTAATGAGTCCCATTATTCTAGCAGTAAGCCCAAAACGTATTATTATGTGGTCAAAAGCCCAAATAGGAGGCTAACGTGTCCTGTCTCGGCTGGGTTTTGAACCAGCGACCTCCAAAATACCAGTCATCCACCTTGATCATAAAATATTTAGAAAAGATTGATAAAACCAGTAAAAGCCAACAAAAACAATAAAACAATCAAATGAATAGAAAAACCCAATTCAGTTCTCATGATGTGAGCAAGTACACTTTCCACCGAGATTCAAGGGGTTCTTATCTTATATTATATACATTTGTATGTAGTGTATCTACTTACTCGAAGAAGCGTGGAGTGCTACATTTGTATACAAGGAGTACTTAACGTACCTATGTACAATTGTACATGAAATGTACATAGAAACGTATAGGTAAGTACATGCTGTAAACATACCTGGAACAAAAGAATCAAGAAAGTCGTTAGGAACACTTGAATGGGACGCTAATGGACGCCTGATGGGCACTCGTCTGCAGGGCTGGTTACGTTCGGGCCGCGAGTTTAGCTATTTCTAGGCCCTGAGGCTATTAGATACCTATTTCATTTATTTTATTGAAAAGGAACGTTGAAAGGAATTTCATTAAAAATAGCTACTATTCTAGTAGCTACTATTCTAGGCCCCGAGGCTAGTTACTATTCCGGGCCCTGTGTCTAGCTACTATTCCGGCCCTGAGACTAGACTACTCTTACGGGCCCCCTAATTTCCGATTTTGTTTGCCCAATACCTTCAACCATCATTCTCTACCCTACCCTGCATTGACGAATTTTTCCTCATTAACTTGAGTTTGTGACCACATAATAATAAGACTCTGAGGGTTAGGTGGTAGAAAATGCTTTGAGCATTAACCTTGCCTGGTGGTTAAGTTCCACTAAAGAGTGTTATTATTATTATAACATTAATGATAATAATATCGCCTGATTTTTACTGCCCGATTAGTACTAATGAGTCCCTTCCTTCCAATAGTAGTTCAAAGACGCAGGTATAATATGGACGTTCTTCTTTCAGATAAGCCAGGCTGTTCCTCCAGTCGGGCTTTATTATTATTATTATTATTCCACTTTCTCTCCTTGGAGGGTAATTATTACCCTTCAATGGGTAGTACACCAGGAGCGGATCATATGATCAAGTCTCCTGGTGTTTTAACTTTAGGAGCGGATCCGAAAATCAAGTCTCCTGAAGTTGTTTGGTTCATAGTGTGGGGAGGCAATTTTATGATGGACTCTGATGTCCATCTTTTTCTCTCCCGTGGCTATCCCCCTTGGTGGTCCAATGGATTTTTCCATAGGAAAACACTTTTGGGGGTACGGATGAATCCGAACAGCCACTTGGTCACATTATGAACCATTAGGTATGTCAACAGAGTTTTCATGGGACAATGTCCCACTACTTATAGAGAAGGTGTCTCTATGCTTCTGTTGACATACCTCGCAGTCAGTGTTTATTATTATTATTATTAAACACTTTATAAGATTTAAGAAGACATATTTATGTACAAAAACAAATAATTATTATAAAAATTAAAAAATGGAGACAGTATATAGGTACAATAAAATGGAAAAATAATAGAAAAATATATAATTAAACATAATTATGTCCTATCTAAAGGGCAGGGGTTATTGCTTATGGCAATCTCTTCCACCCAACCTATTGACACTATGGCTATAGTGCGCTGGGATGGATTAAAATTACTACTTGAGGGAGGTCTGGCTTAGCTTCAAATTTAATCTTTCTTTATAGTGCGGTCCTCAGTTTATGATTTTAAATAATAATGTACAGTCGAACCCAGATTATAAGAGAACGATTTCCAGTTCAAATTACTTCTCTGAGAAAAGAGAAAAAATTCTGGTTCCCAGAGTTCTCTGACATTCAGCTTTGAGTGTACCATGTAAAAGTTATTCATATAGAAAACTAGCGGGCTACGCCCGCTTCGCGTGGCCAAGGCATGGCCACATTTCAGTTAAGGCATGGCCACCGCCGCTGCATAAGTTTTATGGTTATTGAAGCACTTCTTTATACACCAGGTTCTTTGTTATACCATCTGGCTGTAACACAATGAGGGACTTGGCAGACCTTACTCTTGAAAAAGCAACATAGAGCTGACCGTGGGAGAAGCAATCGTTCTAAGGTCAATTCCAGCTAGCTCAAGAGTTTGCCCCTGTGTCATATTTATGGTCATGGCAAAACATAGTTTTCTGGGGAATTGAAGTCTTTTGAAATTAAAGTGGTAGTCGGAAATCACATTAGAACCCAAGAGAGAGATGGGAGGGCACTACAACGAAATCAGTAGGTGCCCTACAGCGCCGCACTTGAAGTAATGATATTTTTCGGTTCCAAGTGCGGTTAGCTTTTAGAGAAGGTGGGTTTTTAGTGGGTGGAAATCCCACACCCCAGGCAGGATCTGGGTGTCTTTGAAAGATTTTTTCCTGCCTTCCATTAAAAAAAAGAACCCAAGTGCATAGTTGCTAATGAACAGATTAAATGAGCACACAAATAGCTCAGTGGTTAAGCACTCGCTTACGATGCGGAAGGTCCCGGGTTCGAACCCCCGCGCCGACAAAAATAATCCTGTGTACATATACCGTTTCACCTGCACCAGCCCCTGTGAATATAACTGCCTCGATAATGTTTTTTTTTAAGGATGTAATTTGAAGCCGCGTGCCGTTACACAATTTCGGGGGTCTCAGATTTCTTAGTAATATTATTGGTGCTCCAACCTTAAGGCATAGCCGATGGGGTGGCAAGTCAGGAGGATTTAGTGTATTAAGAAATTCGGTTGGGTAATGGATGGCTTCTTCCTCTTCCACAACAGTGTCTACGGATTCGTAAGTTGATTGTTCAGAAGGAATTCTTTTTAATAAGTCATTATTAATTTCCAGAGCATTTTCATTATTTGGTGTTAGTATGGCCCTTATCTTTAACCAAACAGGGACAACAACACTTGGGTCATCTAGATTGGGGTAGATAGTGTCTAGGAAGGTGATGTAATCGACTAATAACTGACAGTGTTCGGTAGGAATTACAATTTTTTCATTTTGTTCAGGTAACTGTCCATCACCTATCCGAAGCAAAAGCTTCGAAAAAACTTCTGCATTTTGATCAGCGTGAAGGTGTACACGCATATTCAACTTTAAAGAAAGAACAGTTATCTGTGGCCACAAAATGGATGATTTTAAACATGCCTTCACTTCGTCAGCTCTTGTTCCACGTGGAACAACGGGTAAAGTTTGTCTAAAATCTCCAGACAGTAGCACAGTTTTACCACCCATAAGATTTTCAACACCACAAATGTCTTGTAGAGTACGGTCCAGTGTCTCTAAGCCAGTTTTATGAGTCATTGTACATTCATCATATACGATCAACTTGAAATCCCTGAGGACTTTGGCCATATCACTTTGCTTTCCAATAATACAGCTTGGTGTATCTACTGAATTTAAATTGAGCGGCAATTTCAAAGCAGAATGAACAGTGCGGCCTCCTTCTATCAGTGTGGCGGCAATACCGGACGATGCAACAGCAATGGCAATATTTCCATCTTTGCGTATTGGAGCTAACAAAAGGCTTATTAAGAATGTTTTTCCAGTTCCACCTGGAGCATCTAGGAAGAACAAATTATTACCTACAGAATCAAGAGATGAAGTGACGCTCTGAAGTACAGTTTCATACGCGTATCTCTATTGAGTAATGGCACTTTTTCAGAGACGAAAGACCTCATTTGAAACGTGTTGTATGAAATTTCTGCCAAATAAGTTCTGTTGGTAATAATGTTCACATTGCTTGCGCATCATCAAGTAACAAACCCATGGCTAGGCAGGCAGCATGGAACGTAGGGTATTCAATACCGCCTACCATTTTGAGGCTTCTGAATGAAGTAGGTCCTCGCACTTTATGTAGAAGTAATCGCAGGTAGAAACATTCTGAGTCATTCGGATGTACGGTATAAATTTTACCAAGAACCTGGTCTTTTTTTACACTCGGATGTCCTGGAACAATTGATCTTTTTTTCCTTCTTTGGAACATGTTGTTTTTCCACACATAAAATGCTGGTACTTCATTATAAAAAAGAGTCTTTGCAAATTCATCCTGGTTGCATAGTTGGAAAAACGCCATTAATGTTGTTTTAGGAGGGTTGTCAATTCTCTGTTGGACATTTTCGGTTGTAAAAACTACCCTTTGTCCATTTTCAAAGTGGACGGCCAAATGTATGACAGGAGAGTATCTTTCATGAGTCGAAAAACATAGTATTCGCCATCCAGTTTGACCATAAGTTGAGAACCCCTATTTTCTTTTAAAATTTGTTTCTTATTATTCTCCTACATCACAAAAAAAGCTGTCTGCCAAATTTCAAGTCATTCGGCTCAACCGTTTTGAGAATCTTGCAAGGCGCTAAAATGTCTACTTTTGTCCATAAGTTGAGGACCCCTGTTATCTTTGAAAAATTCTTTCATAGTAAGCTTCTTCATCACAGAAAGAAGTTTTCTGCCTAATTTCAAGTCATTCAGCTCAACCCTTTTGAGAATCTGACAACACTCTAAAAATGACTAATTTTGACCATAAGTTGAGAACCCCTGTTTCCTTCAAAAAATCCGTTCTTAGTACGCCCTTACATTATAAGGAAAAGCTTCCTGCAAAATTTCAAGTCAATCGGTCCAGCCGTTTAGGCTCTGCGTTGATTATCAATAAATGTTAATTTTTGGCCATAAGTTGAGAACCCCTGTTTCCTTCAAAAAAATCCGTTCTTAGTACGCCCTTACATCATAAGGAAAAGCTTCCTGCAAAATTTCAAGTCAATCGGCCCAGCCGTTTAGGCTCTGCGTTGATTATCAATAAATGTTAATTTTTGGCCATAAGTTGAGAACCCCTGTTTCCTTCAAAAAATCCGTTCTTAGTACGCCCTTACATCATAAGGAAAAGCTTCCTGCAAAATTTCAAGTCAATCGGCCTAGCCGTTTAGGCTCTGCGTTGATTATCAATAAATGTTAATTTTTGGCCATAAGTTGAGAACCCCTGTTTCCTTCAAAAAATCCGTTCTTAGTACGCCCCTACATCATAAGGGGAAGCTTCCTGTAAAATTTCAAGTCAATCGGCCCAGCCGTTTAGGCTCTGCGTTGATTATGAATGAATGTAAATGGATTTTATATATATAGATTTTACATGGAAAAAAACACGTGGCATGAGTAGGTAGAGTCATATGGAAACATCATTCAAAGTTTACATTATTCAAACTGAAAACAAGGTTTGAACTTCTTACTTTTATAACTTTCCACGATACTACACGAAAAAGTCCATGCATAGAATGTAGAATATGTAGATTGTGGAAGAAAAATCCACAGTCCACTGCCGATGCTGAGCGCTCAGATTGTGGAAGAAATGTCCACAATTCCAACAGGGCAAGAGAGATTTGGCGATCCATAGGGGTACGAGGTTAAGTGCCAGAGAATGTCTAAGGATTAACTTCGCCCCGGATTACAAAACAATTGTAATTAAAAATTAAAATTGATCGTGTGAATAAATAAATACGAGGTTTTAGGGTTAATGCGGATGTGTCGCGGTAGAGAACCTCAAATCGATTGTGACATGACGACTTCGCTTTCCCAGTACTGGGGAGTCGCGGGCCTGGGTTTAGGTCTGTAGTCCCCACAGTCTTTCGGCACTACAATTTCTTCGGACCCGTATGGATCGCTTATTTAAAAAAAAAAGTATATGGAGATACCTACTAAGCGTAATGAAGTTAACTAAAAAGTCAACGTGGCTTCTGTATTAGAGGTGACCCGAGTTCGATTCTGGGCGGGGTCGAAATTCTTCAGTCGAAAAAAATGGGGACCGGAATTTCGTCTCTTGTATTCAGGTTTCTCTTATGAAGAGGTTATTTTCCTTAAGATAGAGGTAAATAGTGATGGCCGCGAACTGCGAGGCGAGGCGAACTGTTCGCGCGAACTGCGAGCGCGAGTTTAGCAAAAACTCGCCTCGCACCTAAAAAAGTTCGCGCGAGGCGAACTGTAAAAAAACTCGCCCCGCGCGAGCGCGAACCGTCATTTCTGCGAGGCGAGGCGAACTAGTTCGCGCGAACAGTTCGCAGTTCGCGCTAAATACTATGGTAATCCCATAGGGAGCCAGCGTCGATGGCATGTTGAATACACCGGTTCCCTTCAGAACACCGAAGTTAAGCGACATCCAGCGAGGTTAAGACTTGGATGGGTGACCATTCAAATTCTAATTCTCGTGACGCTGGCTTTTCCCGGCCCCACTCAGGCTGGGTGAGGTCAATGTGAGTAGCAGGTTTGTGAGTTTCCTGCGAATGGAGGGTAAAACCCCCGTTGTGATATGACCATGGCAGTTGAAAGCGACGTTAAACCCCACTAAAAAAAAAAAAAAAAAAAAATCCCATAGGGAAACTTTTGCAATAGGAGCGTTTTAATAGATCATTTTATTAGAATTAAAAATACCAAGCGGCTTTTTTTGAAAAGTAAAGCCATTTGGAATTTTGGGGTGCTGCCACATAAATCGGACTAACATGGGATTTATAGATTCGCAGTTTCAGTATTTATTGAGTTTGAGTTTCTTTACCATGCCAATCATAAGAATTATTTTAGAAATGTGTCATGCTTTTCATTGTGTACGAGCAAGGACTTGAGAAATCTTCCCTTTTTCTTTTTCGTCCGGGCGTGCTGCAGTTCCGCAGCTCCCTAGCACCGGCCGTGCCTATAATTACATATATTCCATTGTTTAGTGTAGTGCAAATTTTGACTGTTATATTTTCAGTAATTACTAAACCTACAAACTAGAATCTGGACAAAGGTAGGTTTTTCAAAAACCATTCCAATTCCAAGAAATTGATAGGTAACACACCGCTCCATCAAGTATAAATAACGAACCGAAAATGAATGACTCATTCTTATGAAGATTAAATTGAAAAGGAGGAAGGCAAAAATTCAACCCTTAGATAGACAATACAATAAATGAGGAAAGAAGTTGTAGTTAGTTTTTCGTGTGAAAGACAATATTAATGGGCATCTTGGCATGATTTGGAGGCTATGTATGAGTTCGGTGCGGAAAATAAAAAAATGTATGAGTTCGGTGCCGCCTAAAAAAAGGTCATGTATGAATTCGGTGCCGCCTAAAAAAGGTCATGTATGAATTCGGTGCCCTGGTACTTGCCCTGATGATCAGGTAATTATAGTATTTTTTTCCTTATAGGCATGGCCTTCAATTAATAAACCGAGGCATGGCCTTCATTGTATTTTACCTAACCCTAATATAAACCCAATGCATGGCTTTCATTGTATTTTACCTAAACCTACTATAAACCCAAGGCATGGCCTTCATTGTATTTTACCTAACCCTACTATAAACCCAAGGCATGGCCTTCATTGTATTTTACCTAACCCTACTTTAAACCCAAGGCATGGCCTTCATCGTATTTTACCTAACCCTACTATAAACCCAAGGCATGGCCTTCATTATATTTTACCTAACCCTACTATTAACCCTAGGCATGGCCTTCAAGGAAGAAATGGACAGCCTTGCTGAATGTAACTGTCTACAACATAATCTACTAACTTAATAACAGCAGGATGACTGTTAACAAGCAACAGAGTACATTATAAAAAAACAATCAATTTATAAGTCATTAGGACCGCACCGAACTCATACATCACCTTTTTTCGGCGGCACCGAATTCATACATGCGAAAAAGGTGCGGGTAATCTTCGCACCGAACTCACCTATTGCCGATTTGGATACCTAACATTAAAAAATCCTTCCCAGATTAAAAATTCCTATAGCTAGGTATGTGTACTGTGTCCCATATTTGATATGTTTTTCGGTCGAACGACTTGTGAACATATGCATTAAATATATCAAAAGAATTGTTAAAAAACAGAGATTTTATTATTCCTTTTTAAAGAACGATTCTGCATTGTTTTCATACTTTTTTAGCACTAGACACTCTGGAAGCGCGGGGCGAACTGTGCGAACTAAACTCGCGCGAACTGCGAGGCGAGGCGAGCGCGAACCGACGTAAGCGCGAGGCGAGGCGAACTCAAAATTTTGCGAGCGCGAGTTTCAAAAAAGTTCGCCTCGCGCCCTGCGAGGCGAGCGCGAGTCAAGCCAAAGTTCGCCTCGCCTCGCGCTTTTGCCATCACTAGAGGTAAATACTCGTATATTGCACGTGGACATTATTCTCTCATATCCAAGTTTCTCCTATATCCAGGTTTCTCTTACATCCAGGTTTCTCTTATATGCAGGTTTCTCCTATATCCAGGTTTCTCCTATACCCAGGTACATATATTGAGAGAAAGGTACATATGAATATTGCACGTGTTAATTGTTCTAAAAATGTTAAAGTCATGGATATTATACCATGCCCGTGACGCAATACTTCCTACCTAATATGGAGTGTTTCACAGCCATCCGATCGTAGCAATGTAAAAGTACTTGGATTCTATGCTACCCACTAAAACTTTTGTAACAAGAGCACCAACTTCCTAAATGAACATCAAATAATAATGTAAATTATAATTGAGAAAAAGATAAACACTTGTCTTCACTCTCGACAGAAATTTCTGTCGAGTGTTTATCTTTTTCTCAATTATGACGTTACTTGACAAAGTATATCCCTCCTGCAAAAATAAATGTAAATTATATTTGCTGTGGAAAATTACAAATGTATATGCACACATAAAAACACATTAGATGTACAATCGGATACATATTATAAGTAATACGGTATGCTATAAAAGACACAACATATTATTATGAAAAGCACGAGTTCTGAAATTTTGGAGTTAAATGAAAAGCTAACTGTTTGCTTTTATGCGGTTTTCCCTTTTTGAATCTTGCTGGAACAAAAATACACTGTGCACTGGTAGTCAAGTGGTTAACGCGCTAGTCTAGTAATCCAGGTAGCGTAGGGATCCGTTCGTTCGAATCACACCCAGTGAATGAATTTTTCCTCATACATTTGAGCTAATTAACACATAATAAGACTCTGAGGGTTGGGTGGTAGAAAGTGCTTTACGCATTAACCTCGCCGTTAGTTAACATTAACCAAACCATCTAAATAAGTTAGAATTAGCTTGAGAGGCGATTACATTGTATTTATTAATTATTGTAAATAAAGTTGAAAATTCAAATTCAAATTCGCCTGGTAGTTACTTGGCACTAAAGAATATTAATGTTATTATAACCTGGATTCTGTGCTACCCAATAAAAATATTGTTACAAGAACATAAGAACAAAAGTTAACAAACACGAACCCTTCCCACATGAACATCACATAATAAAGTAAATTATATTTGCTGAAAAACAAATGTATGCAAAGAAAATACATGATAATATATGATACATATTATGTATTGTACCTATACACATATACATATAAGTCATTCTATATATTATAAGACACAACTTAAGCACGAGTTCTGAAAATTTGAATTTCAATGAAAAGCTAACTGTTTGCTTTTATGCTGTTTCTCTTTTTTCAATTCATTCATGGATGAGGCACGTGAACGATGTTTGCCAAAACTTCTGGTGTTGCAGCTTTCAATGCATTCCTGTCGCTTGCTAGATCTCAAAGCTCTTCGTGTGCATTCAAAACCAGCCATTAGCTACTGAAGCTAGCTACAATTCCGGGCCCTGAAGCTAGCTACTATTCCTGGCCTTGAGTCTAGCTACTATTCTGGGCCCTGAGTCTAGCTACTATTCCGGGCCCTGAGTCTAGCTACTATTCCTGGCCACGAGGCTAGCTACTATTCCGGGCCCTGTGTCTAGCTACTATTCTGGGCCCTGAGACTAGACTACTATTACGGGCCCCCTAATTTCACCTATTGTTTGCCCAATAGCTTCAACCATTATGCTCTACCCTACCCTGCATTGACGACCCAGCTCCTCTGTAGATCGGGTGGCACCAGCTCCTCTGTAGATCGGGTGGAACGAGCTCCTCTGTAGATCGGGTGGTACCAGCTCCTCTGTAGATCGGGTGGTACCAGCTCCTCTGTAGATCGGGTGGTACCAGCTCCTCTGTAGATCGGGTGGTACCAGCTCCTCTGTAGATCGGGTGGTACCAGCTCCTCTGTAGATCGGGTGGTACCAGCTCCTCTGTAGATCGGGTGGTACCAGCTCCTCTGTAGATCGGGTGGAACCAGCTCCTCTGTAGATCGGGTGGTACCAGCCAGGCGCGGCCGGCGCTAAGGAGCTGCGGAACTGTAGCAACCCCAGACAAGAAAGAAAAAGAGAGGATTTTCTCAACTCCTAGCTCGTACACAAAAAATTATCACACATTTCTAGAACAATTTTAATAATTGACATGGTAAACAAACTCAAATTTGGTAGGTACTAAGAGTCCAGTTTATGTGGCAGCACCCCCAAAACATTTTCCCACCGGCCGCGCCTGGTACCAGCTCCCCTGTAGATCGGATGGTCCTGGGTTTGACTACCAATATGTCATCCTCCCGTTGTCGTCTTGCTCTACCACGTCCCCGTCCCTCTGCTCCCTGAGATATAGCCATCCATCTTCTTCTTTTACTCTGTCTTATCCCGCTTAGGCAGGGTCGACGTCGTTCAACTTTATGGTTGAGGTTTGTTTGGTGTGGGCACAGTTGGCACATTTTTACGGCTGCATGTTTCTTCCTAACGCCAACGCGCAACGATTCTATCTGATTTGCTGCTGGGAATTTTTCAGACTCTTTCGTTATTTACTTCAAACTCTTTTTTTTAAATTCACTTCCCGTTTTACATTGTAGAGCCTGTAGGCTGCACAAAAGCTTTATTTATAAATTTAATACAGCACAGGCTTCACTTATTGTTTCGACTTCAAGCTCCCCAGGCCTTTGTAAAAGCTTAAGTCCTCACTCCCAGAGTTCCGGAACAGGATATTAGGTATGAAAATAATCACTTTGTTGTAGAAAGCTTTCCCTTGCTCTCTCTCTTTTTTCTCTCTCTCCTCTCTCCTCTCTCTCCTCTCCTCCCCTCACCTCATCACTCTCACTCACTCTCACTCACTCCACTCCTCTCTACTCCTCTCACTCTCTCTCACTCTCTCTCTCTCTCCTCTCTCTCCTCTCTCTCTCCTCACTCTCTCTCTCTCTCTCTCACTCTCTCACTCTCTCTCTCCTTCCACTCTCTCTCTCTCTCACTCTCACTCTCTCTCACTCTCTCTCACTCTCTCTCACTCTCTCTCACTCTCTCTCACTCTCACTCTCACTCTCTCTCTCTCTCTCTCACACTCTCTCTCTCTCTCTCTCACTCTCTCTCACTCTCTCTCACTCTCTCTCACTCTCTCTCTCTCTCTCTCTCTCTCTGTAAAAATATGAAAGGTTTTTTTTCTCTCTTTTCTATCCCTTACAAACAACTTAAATCAAATTTGAACACAAATTTTTGACATATTTGGGATTCAAACCCATCCATACTCGCTCTCTCTAAAATATGCTATGAACTTCTCTCAATGAGACTCTAAAAAAACCTGACTGGGATAGTGTAGGCATTTTTTGTTGAAACTTGATCCCCTAATAAATTAAGGAAAGGGGTTTTGCATTTTTCGTTACCTTACACTCTGCCGCGCTGTCTTTTTCTTTGTATAGGGCGTCCTTCACACCTCGGCCGAGGTGTTTGATTTTCAGACGTTCATGAGATACGGGAGGTAATAGGATCTGATTTTATGGACACCCTGTATATATGAATGTATCTACACATCGTAGGTCATATTAAGAGTAGCCATTGAAGCCAAGTACGTGGATATACTTATACTTATTTTTAGATACCTTTTTTTCTCTATTATACATTTATACACGTAAATCTGGATATACTTATACTTATTTTTAGATACCTTTTTTTCTCTATTATACATTTATACACGTAAATCTGGATATACTTATACTTATTTTTAGATACCTTTTTTCTCTATATTACACGTATTATACAAAGCGCATTGTCTTGCTGATGTCTTATCCGTAAACAAAACTTAGCAACAATGCCATTGTTGTGCTTGCCATCAGCACACATGTGGCCAAGTTCAGTATGTCATGTATAATTAAGATGCATGGCGAAACTCCTGTGTGCCGTGTTGTTCCCTGGGGTCTCATTCAGTTGTATGGAGTTGGTATTTCTAAACTTTTCTTCTCTCTTACAAAGTTGCTTTCAACTGCATGGTCATATCACGACGCAGTGGCATAGCTAGACTTACATTTTGGGGAGGGTTTTCATTAAAAGGGAAGACACTACATATATTCGTATTTATTTTGCAGGGGTTTCTTGAAATTTTCGGGGTGGGGGGGGGGGGGGCGTTTGTCCCCAAACTCCCCCCCCCCCTTCCTACGCCACTGTCACGACGGGGGTTTTACCCTTCATTCACTGGAAACTCTCAAACCTGCAGCCCACATTAAGTCCTCACGAAGTATTCACCTCGCTGGACGTTGCTTAACTTCGGTGATTCTACGAGAACTGGTTTACGAGCATTAACCTCACCCAGCCTGAGTGGGTCCATGAATAAACAGCATTTAGTAAAACGAGATTGAGTAGTTGTGATACAGGAAAGTGATTACCACAAATATGATAACTTAACTAACTGCCACTTTACAGAATTAAAAAAGTCTATCGTATTCAAAATTTACGAGAGGGTAGCTTTTTCAGAAATATATTGTTATATACCTACCTAATATGTAATTTGATTAGCTGAATATATGTACATACATAGATAGTTCAACTCTATGGATATTTAATTTGATAACTCGGGGGACGGTGATTTAATCAAGTCTGATCAGCATTTCCAATACACTGCATGTGTATTCGATCGCATTTAATACAACATGTACGATGAAATTACAAATACGAGTACTACAACATTACGTATACTTACACAAATACACATAAAGGTACATCTAGATATAGGACATAATAGGTACTACTGTAGTTTGTAAAAATGGAAATGTATAAGTTAGATTTTCATCTTCTGAAGATGTGAATTTGACTTGGTTCTGGGGGCCCTTGTGAATTATTAGCCTCCTTGTAAAGACATCAGTGATGGTAGAATTGCTGCGTCATTCCTCCACTGTCTAATACCATATTTCACGATGACGCCACCCTATGATGATGATGAAGGTGTGAAAATCTACTGCCTTTTATTTTGTGGAAATCAATACATGGACGATAGTTTATTACTTCCGAGCAATTTCTTATTTTTTTTTTCATTGGCAATGAGAAATTCAGAAACAAACTTATGTACGTTGAGTGTTAAAAACTTGGATGGAAGAGATTGCCATATGCAATCTCACCCCCCGCCCTTTACTTAGGACTTAGGTCATGTGTATTTATTTAATTATTTTTCTCCATTTTTTTCTTCTTCTTATAAGGTTTCCAATTTTCTTTTCTTTTGTTTGTATATAATTATGTCCTCATTAATAAAGTGTTCTGGATGCAATGTTCCAGGATTTTCTACCTTGGTTCAACGAGGGGTTGTTTTTAGTGAGTTCGCAAAATCCCATTCTACCGATCTCACAGTTTAGGTAAGGCCTTTCTCGATAGCTGGGACTTGGGGGTGTAGATACATATATCACTATGTGTTTATACTCCGTGGTCCTTGTTCTTGGGTTTGTTTGCTATTTGCGTATCGGGTTCACTGTTTCCTTGGAAATGTTTCCCCTCGTAAAAAAAAAAAAAAAAAAAAATAAAGTATGTATGTATGGTTTTATTTGTGGTGAAGCACAAGGCCTCTTCACAATTTTTTGTGGGTAACGCAGCATTACTAAGAGTCTCCTGTACTTTTCGAATTATTCTTTTACATTAATTTCTTTTTACTCTGGTAATGCTGCCACTGGTCGTTACTCATACAAGTAACTACTCATTTTTCCTCACGAGGTATGAGTGGACCCCGAACAACCAAGAACAGATCAGAAAAAAAACCTGCCCCGCTGGGGATCGAACCCAGGTCACCGTGCGTGCAATGCCTAGCGCGCTAACTCACTCTGCCACGGTGACTTCTTAATAAAATAAAGTATTAAATAATAATAAAAACTCAATGCTCAAGTGCAATATCTATGATAGTAATGTGTACGTTAATTTAAAAGGAATTTATAAATTAATAAGTACATACTTATCAATTATTTGTGGTAAAGTGCCTCTTTAGAAAACAAGTGAGCACACCATTATTGAGAGCCTCATCACTTTTACATGAATAGGAACTTGAAAAGTAAAGCTGATAATGCCACAACTCGCCTTACTATTATGTATACAAGGTGGGGCAAAAGTCTGGAAACCCCTGAATAACTTTCGAATGGCTTCTTCGGTAAAATTAAAATTTTGTAAGGTAAACCGGGCTAATAAGACCTTCTTTTAGAGTGGGGTCGATTTTTGTTACCGGCCCTCATGTCGGAGCCAGGGGGCCAACTTCATTTTTTTTTTAATACGAACCCCCACCTTGCGATACATTTTTGAAAAGGTCTTTAAATAAGAAATACATTGGTGCAAATTTTATTTTTTTAATATAAACTGTTTGCAAATGGCGTCCATTTTTGTGTATGCAGTAAAGTCTGGAAACCCCTGAATATCTTTTGAAAGGGCTTTTTCAGTAAATTTAAAATTGTGCACGGTAAGTCAGGGTAATTAGACCTTTCCAAAAATGTATCGAAAGGTGGGGTTTCGTATTTAAAAAAATGAAGTTGGCCTCCCTGGCCCCGACATGGGGGCCGGTAAAAAAAATCGGTCCCATCTTAATATATAAATGTCAAAGTCACTGACTGACTGACTGACTGATCATCGCTCTACAGCCCAAACCGTAAGTCCTAGGAAGCTGAAATTTGGTAGGTAGCTTTATCTTATAGTCTAGATGTGCAATAAGACGGGATTTTTCGAAATTCCCACTACAACACCTACCATTGGCGAAAAAGGTTTTTTTGCTTTCACGGCCATGCCTCGGCCCGCAAAGCGGGCGACAGCCCGCTAGTTCTAATATAAGGTCTATTTACCAAGGATTACCGTACACAATTTTAAATTTACTGAGAAAGCCCTTTCGAAAGATATTCAGGGGTTTCCAGACTTTACTGCATGCACAAAAATGGACGCCATTTGCAAACAGTTTATATTAAAAAAATAAAATTTGCACCAATGTATTTTTTATTTAAAGACCTTTTCAAAAATGTATCGCAAGGTGGGGGTTCGTGCTTTAAAAAATGAAGTTGGCCCCCCTGGCCCCGACATGGGGGCCGGTAACAAAAATCGACCCCACTCTAAAAAAAGGTCTTATTAGCCCGGTTTACCATACAAAATTTTAATTTTACCGAAGAAGCCATTCGAAAGTTTTTCAGCGGTTTCCAGACTTTTGCCCCACCCTGTATATTCGCACATATTATTTTTTATTAAGATGAGTGTTTTACAGTTTTTTTGTATTTGGTAGCCATGAAACAGGAGCTAATATACACGCTTTTAGTTTGTGTTGTATAGCCTGCCCATTCCGTAGAATGCCTCCGCTCTGATGGGCGAAAAATGACACAATATACTTCCCATTTAGGTGTTGGGTCAACAAACCTGAATATAACAAGCAGTTCACTTTACAAATAGTAATTATTTGTGAAGTTAACTGCCACACATTTTCTTCCATTTTTACTAGTGCTTATTAATTATTTTAATAGATTAGAGAAAACTGAAAGACACAAGATAATGAATTAAATTTATAAAAATATTTTATTTTTTTCAATTTAATTTGTTTACACTTTAGGAATGGAAAGTGACTTGTAAAGCTTTATGAAACGGAAATATACTTCACCCTTTAGCTATATTATGAAGTATATGAAGTGTAAAGTTTTTTATGAAACGAGCCCCAGGTCCATAGTAATGTTGTAGTTGTAATGGGTCACTTGCAAATGAATTTTGTATTTTCAGTAAATGACTGATTCAATAAAGTACCAGAAAAAAGCCATGTCCGCCATTAAAAACACGAAAGACCTTAAAAACAAAGAACCTTTAAAAAAAAATTGAACATTTTTTGTCAGGAATCATTTCCTGTAGCTATACAGAACTTTCGTGTACCTCTATACCTGTATACATATACATAAAAAAAAAAATATTTCGACTGTTTGACGTTAAATTTAACAAAGTTCCCTGGGCTCAGAAATCAATACAGTAGTACAATCCATTAACACTTTTTAGTGGAAGAGGTAACCACCAGGTGAGGTTACTGCTCAAAGCATTTTATACCAACTTACCCTCATAGTCTTACACAATAATGTGGTCCCAAACTCAAATTAATGGGGAAAAATTCATGCACTAGGTGGGAGTCGAACCAACGGATCCCTACGGATTACCAGACCAGCGCGTTAACCACTTGACTACCAGTGCAAGTGACCCATTGCAATCACGAGTCATGCCGTGACCTCTGCAAATGAACGCGAAATGAGGGAAACAATGGACCCACTCAGGCGTACGAATATGAGCTGGCCGTATCATCGTGACTAGTATATGTTGTTATATGTTACTAATATATGTTGTTATACGTTACTATATATTGCTATTTGTTACTATATGTTGTTATACGTTACTATATGTTACTTCTGAGGGATTAACGTCCGCATGGATGGCCAACGTAAATTTAGCATGGGAGCAAAGTAGTACGAGGAGGATGGGGCTTTGGGGAATTAAATTTTGGTGAAAATACTGGAACGGAGATGTGTGAGCTCTATCATTTTATGGAAATATGATACTTGTGATGATGATACTTGTCATGATGATACATATACAATATACATATATGTAATAATAATTCCGTGTCCGTAAGCTATGCACTTTTCCTGACGAATGGTCTTGACATAAATAATTATGAATATTCAAAAGAAAAAATAGAGAAGGGCGGATGATAAAAGGAAATGTACGATTAGAAATTATGCGTGATTAAATTTATCCGAGGGAGGAAGGAAGAGACGTAAGGAGAAGAGAAGGAGAGATGGAGAGAGAAAGAAAATAAAACAAAATTAAGATATGGAGAGAGAAGGCTAGATAAAGAGAGGTAAGAATGGAAGAGTGGAGATAGAGTAACTTTCTAACAAAGTGACAGAAATAGAGGTGGAAAGAGAGAGAATAGGGAGGGAGGCAGGTAGGAAGAGAGAAGAAAGAGGGGGGGGGAGGTAGAGAAAGAGGGGGAAGGGAAGGATAAAAGTTGGGTAATGTATGTGACAACAACATTCTTGGTGAAAGTGCAAATGAAGGACGAGATTGGAATAAATTTTCCCTTTCTCCTTTTTCTCTCGCCTCCTTTCAACCTTTTCCCTTTCCTACTCCCTCCTCTCTTTTCCTCTTTTTTTGGTATCTTTCTCCCTCCTTCTTTCCCGTCCTCTTTCTATTTCATCTCTCATTACCTCTCTCACTTTTTCTCTTTCTTTCTTTCTCTCTCTTATTAATTTCGAAAACCACATCTATTATCCGAGGTCTTTGCAGAAATTGGAGCGAGGGTTTCTAGGAATTGTTGGACGGACGCATGAGAGAGAAAAGCGTAAGAGACAGAGAGAAAGAGAAAAAAAAAGAAAGAGAGAGAGAGGAAGAGAGAAAGAAAAAGAGAAAACGAGAAAGAGAAAGAGAGAGAAAAAGAGAGCTTCAATGTCACATTCAGGACATGTTTGTAGTATCCAAGTAAAAAGTATAGAAAGTTCCCCACTTAAACTTTTGTGTCTTTCCATGAAAATTTAGAGAAGTTCCATTAAAATTAAATTTCACACAGAAACAATCCAATACAACATGGAAGCACGCATCTAATGCCGGGTCCACACTAAGCGTTAGCACGGATTGCTATAGTTAGTTGGGTTTTATGTTTTTTTTTTTTAAGTTTAACGTCGCTTTCAACTACATGGTCAATTGGTCATATCACGATGGGGGTGTTACCCTCCATTCGCAAGAAACTCAGAAACTTGCTCACCTCACCATTAACCTCACAAAGCCTGAGTTAGGCCGGAATGCCAGAATCACGAAGTGTTCACTTCCCTGCACGTTGCCTAACTGCTGTGATCCTACAAGAACCGGTGCATTCAACGTCGCCATCGACACTAACTCCAGAATGATTGACAATGTGTTTTCTACAGATTTTTACCAACTGCCCAACTTAAATTGTCTCAAGAGAGTGCCCCTGGGCTGGCTTTAGAGGCATCAGCATTATCCGAGCATTATTTTTGATGCAACTTGAACTTTAAAAATAATAATAATAACATCGCCTTATTACTGCCCGATTATGACTATTGAAGTCCCATTATTCCAGCAGTAAGCAAGCCCAAGACATATTATTATGTGGTAAAAATACCGCATGGGAGGATAACTTATCATGTCCCGGCTGGGTTTCGAACCCACGAACTCTGGAATCTTTGGATTCGCAGAGTGCCGCCTTTACCACTGAGCTACCAGGAAAATTCGGTGGAAGAGAAAGCCACAAGCTTTAACCTCGCCCCTTGGTTCACTACATATTCTATTGTGTTCTTTTTTTTTCATGTTATATTTTGTTGAATGTATCATGACATGTAGTTGACCAATAAAGTATTAAATAATAATAATAAAAAGTGAAAAAGAGAGAGAAAAAAGTATTTTCAAGTTCCCAGCATCTCATTGAACAAGGCCGAGAACTAGCCCAGTGCCCGCAGGGTATGGTAGGGGGCTAGGGCCCACAATTTGTTATTTGACCGAGTCTATCTGAAGCAAGCCCTGCCCTGAGGTATATTATAGGAAACTTGACCATCTCCACGCTTTGTGTACCCCTGGACTGAACAACATAGAAGAGACACGGAGGAAGTTATGGACACAACAAGGAAATAAATTTCATAGACTTGGGATTTAATCAATCAAGTCGTGATCAACAAGAATCTGACACCAGCCTACATTTTTTTTCTTAAGGCTTTCATTTCATGGCAGGATTCTCAAATTGCTTGAGCTCTTCCACCCAACCATAATACAATAGTGATATATTCTATAGTTACTCATTAATTGCTGTGTAAGATGTCCATTTATATTGTAATTCTTATCTATGTATTTTTTTTATTTAAAAAAGACCATTGTAAACTTTTTGACCATTGTATACACCCGTCAGGGTATAAGTATAAGTATAAGTAGTGCTTTATTTAGACTGTCAGCGCAAGACAGGTAGTCCCATTATGCCAACAGTTTAAGAGGTATATAGTCGAACTTGGATCCTAGATATATGTGGACGATTTCCAAGTCCAATGTACCTTAATCTTTTAGAGGAAAATAACCTCTTTATTAGAGAACCCAGGTCGCCATGCGTGCAATGCTTAGCGGGCTAACTCACTCGGCCACTGTGACTACTAAGAATAGTTATAACTATAAAAATAGGTATATTGTGGCATAATACTATAACCCAAAGCATCTTGGATTCCTCAGATCTATTCCTGGACCCAGCTCACCCAGCAATAACACGTGGGCTGTAAACACAAACAATTCCATCTCATAACCATTTGATGAAGTCATGATCATTATTTATCATTATAAAAAAAATAAGAAAAACACACCGAGTGCCTACTTGGTAAAAAATATTACATAAAAAAAAGTTGCATCAGCCACAAAAATACAATCATGACAATTGCCACACTCCAATATCATAATTATGATAATAAAAATAATACTCTTTAGTGGAAGGTAAGCACCAGGCGAGATTAATGCTTAAATTATTTTCTATACCTAACCGCAAAGTCTAATAGTAAGACTGTCACACATAATGAAACAAATGAGGAAATATCGCCTGGCAGTGGCCATCAACAATTGCACTCATAATAATAAGTTAAGTCATCATCATAATATTTGTGTTGATCACAATCGTGATATCACAACTACTCAAACTCGCTCTAAATATTTGCTTAGCTCGGGACTTGAACCACCGACCTCCAGAATACAAGCTAATGAGACCTCAGTATTGATCTAGCTACTGAGGTCTCATTCGGCTATATATCAGATGGGCTAACAATAGACCCAAAAGCTCGGAAAACTTCATCACTTGGGCCAATGAAAGAATCCTTACTTGGGGTAACAATGGAAAAGGTCTTCCTTTGTTTTGAAAACTATTCGCATTATGATGTCCTAAAAAGTATTATTGATTCTGGCTGGGGGACTATAAACAGGGTGTAGACCAGCATTGGCTTGGTTCTGGGGGCCCTTGTCAATTATTAGCCTCCTTGTAAAGACAGTGATACAAGTGCTGAGTCATTCCTCCACTGTCTGGCTACCATCGTTCACGATGACGCCACCCTATGATGATATAATGAGTATTGAGTAGTGAGTAAATTATTTCTTAATCTTTATCAGGTAAAAGAACCTTTTTTTAATTGCATTTTCGCCCATCTGATGAACTCCGCCACTGCAGAGTATTGTTAATAATGTATGCAACATCTATAAGAAGCGGTAGAGTAAAGGAAGAAGACATCCATGCGAATGTGATTTACTAACTTCTAGTTTCTGCTCATTGAAATTCCAAGGACCGAGGATTTGCAAGAACCATAGCATGGATGACTTCACCCAGACAAAGAAGCCTGAGTCATGATGACTTTATTATTATTTGCGAGCTGTTTAACCCGTGCTTCGCTGCGGTCGCTACTGACAAGTTGGTAGTCGAATGGTTAAGGCGTTAGTCTGGTAATCCAGGTAGCGTAGCGATCCGTTGGTTCGAATTCCACCCAGAGCATGAATTTTTCCTCATTGAATTGAGTTTGTGACCACATAAGACTCTGTGAGGGTTAGGTGGTATTAGAAAATCCTTTGAGCATTAACCTCGCCTGGTGTTTACCTTCCACTAAAGACGTAAGATAATAATAATAATAATAGGGTCATCTCTAATCAATTGCTATCTCTTACTATTTCGCCTAAACCATTCGGACACGCAAAGTACATACAAAGTCCTTTCATGTTTATATATTTCTCTATTTCAGTTGTTCTGTCAGAATTGTGGTTTTCTACATGATTTACTCATGAAATACATATATAGCTCTCATCTAAGATCTCAAGCTGTACCGACGCGACGGTACAGATATGTGGCTCAGTGTCCTACATTTGTGGCCCTCGGTCTAGGGTACACAGGGGGTGTAATGCGGAACTGTGTGCACCTAGATAACTCTTAATAGACGGGTCCACGTGCACGTGCTTGTGCATGTCCCCGGGGGCTGGTAACCAGTGTTACCAACCTGTACGGTAATTACTGAAACATACGGTAATTTGAATGCCCGTACGGTGTACGGTAACGAGTTGTACGACTGTGGCTAAAATACGGTAATTTGGCTGTTTTGAGCCCAAACAAAAAAAGTTTTCTAGGAAAAACATTTGAAATTCCATTCCAGTTTTAAGGAAAGTAAGTACCTAATATAAAAATAGAATATCAAAAAATAAAATGAAAAAAATTCCCATTACACCCTCGCCATATCATTGCCTCAAGTGCTTCACTTTTTTAGAGCTGTCCTCTCTTGAGTCATCTCCACGGATCGTGAGCAATTTTGTTGATGGCGCGAATTTTTTAATTTAGATTTTATAATTTGCCTTCGAAAAAATGAAAAGTGGTTGAAAAAACTTGCAACTTGCAATGAAGAAGTAAATACAAGCATTGACTGCATCGAGTATTCAACAAAATTAGAAGAAGTAAGAAGGTAAGTAGGTACCTAATAATAATATTCAAACTTACCATCTTCAAATCACATTATAGTCATGGAGTTGATTCCTTACAAATTAACAATATCAGAAACAAACTATTTACGGATGCAGTTACAAAGGTATGACATTGACTGGCAGTGTTGAATTAAGGCTGGTTAACACGCTCCGTTTTTCACAACGTTTTACCTGCGCAGTTCAAGATGTTGCAGACAAAACGTAGTCTATTGACCGGAAGACTGGATGGTTTTAAGTCCGTGGGGAAAACTGTGCAGTTGCAGTGATAACTGAGCTTTGAAATCTGCACATACTTTTTGTTGCATAAATACACTTGCACCGTTTTCTGATTTGTTTTGTTCCTCAGTTTTGACATATTGATGGATCTGTGACAAAACTGAGTGAACACAAAACTGAGTGAAAATTACTGCATGTACAAAAAAAGATTGTACGGTCTGGACACCCACACTTTGCAATGTTTTCATTCCGCCTTAAAACTGTGCAGTTTTAAAATGTTATTAACACGTTCGTTACCAAGCCAATTTTTTCAAGTTTTACGTAGGGACCAGGCGGTAAAGTCGCTGTTGCATCCTGGGTACCAAAATGATTTTTTTTGCATATTTGGCATCGTATTTGTACAAGAATCGATCCTATATCTGTTCTAATACTAACAACCTACCTCAAAAAGGCCATATATGGATGTCCGGTCCCTCGTTAAAATTTTGATAACGGCCACATGTGTGTTTCGGTCCCTCGTTAAAATTTTGATAACGGCCACATGTGGCCGTTCGGTAACGAACGTGTTAAAACAGAGTGTGCAGACCAGGCTTTAGGTAAGCAATACTTTAAGATTTTAGCCTATGGTCTTAGCAAGCAATGTAAAGGGGCTGTCACACAGCATCAGTTCCCTAGTGGCCTAAGCTACTGTTCAATGCTCCTTCTAGTACAAAATGAAGATAAAAAAATCTTTCTTATCTAATAAGTTCCAGGATGGATGAAAATGAACAAAACAAAACAAAGAGGACAATGAGTTCAACGCCTGTCAAAAAGAAGAAAATGAGGGGAGACTGTAACCAGAAAGTAGAACACAGAGATCAGATTTTTCGTAAGGAATGGCAAAACAATTCAATGTTTAAATCATGGCTTACACCTGTGAAAGCACAACCCAAGAGAGCATTTTGCACATGTTGTAAAAAAGAAATGAATGCGGAAATATCAGTCCTCAAACGACATGCAACAAGTGTAGGCCATCTGAAAAACAATAAAATTGTGGGACCTGATTCTGGACAAAGGACAATTTTTCAGTGTACTCCAGATCCTTTTGCAGTGAAACTTCAAGAACAAATAAAAGAGGCAGAAATTAGAAAATGTGCATTCATAGCTGAAAATAATCTCCCTATTAGGGTAGTTGATTCAATGGTTGCAATCGACAAGAAGTGTTACCCTGATTCCAAAATTGCACAAGGTATTCATTTGGGGCGGACAAAAGCCACCAAAGTTATCACAAATGTAATTGGACCAAGTCACCTATCAGATCTTATAATGAAGCTGAAGGAAAATAAGTTCAGTGCAATAATTGACGAGTCCACCGATATTGGTACAATAAAGAGCATGGCAGTATGTGTACGTTTTCATGAAAATAACCAAATTGTAACCAAATTCTGGAAGCTTGTTCAAGTGTTCTCCGGTCAAAATGCTGATGAGGGTGCTACAGCTCAGCGATTATTTGACCTTCTTCTTAAGTGCTTTACGGAAGAGAATATTCCCCTGGAAAATTTGATTGGTTTTGGTAGTGATGGTTGTAATACCATGTTTGGTGAAAAAAACTCTGTCTCTCAACGTCTCCAGGAATTACTACCAGGAATAACAGTTCAAAAGTGTCTCTGTCATTCACTGCACTTGTGTGCCAGTGAAGCATGTAAGGAGCTTCCACGTCACTTAGAGGACTTGGTAAGAAATATTTACGGCATATTTAAGAACAGCTGTAAGCGTCAAGCAGAATTTAGACAGTTCCAAGACTTTTATGAAACAGATCCTCACAAAATATTGCGACCATCTCAAACACGGTGGCTGTCTCTGAGGTCAGTAGTGAACAGAATTCTTGAGCAGTGGATACCTCTTAAGCAATATTTTCAATCCAAAGCATTAGAACATCGTCTTCTAGCAGCAGAGTCTGTTTTAACTTCTATGAGAGATCCGTTTGTAAAACAATTCCTTCATTTTCTTCAGTGGGTTCTCCCAAAATTTGTAGATTTGAATGAGCTATTCCAAAGTGATCATGCACTCATTACAATTGTTTACAGTAAAATGTGCACTTCATATAAAGATTTACTGTCAACATACATGGACAAAAGCTACCTGGACAGAACTCCTCTTGACCAAATAGATCCTACAGACACATCTAAATTTATTTCTCTTCACAATATCTACCTTGGTGTCAAGGTCTTGAAAGGATTTTCTGAGTCTGACATTTTAAGTTGCCCTAACAAGGTAGCTATGGAAAAACACTTCAGAGAACGGTGCAGAAATTTCATCATCAAAGGTTGCAGTGAAATGAAAAAACGGTTTGATTTCAGCTTAGAATCACCATTTGCTAAAATGACTTGCCTCAATCCTCAGGAGGCCCTAAGCATAAAGAGACCAGAGTCTCTGAATGCCCTCATAGAGGTTATTCCCCGAATCTGTGATCCTCTAGACCTAGACCATGTTCAGTTGCTGGATGACCAGTGGAGGCTGTTAATCCAACAAGAAGTAGGTAAAGATATTCAGGAGCTGGAGGCAGACAAATTTTGGGCAATTATTCGTGATCACAAGGATCTTGCTGGCAAACAATTATTCAAGGAGCTTGGTTTGTTTGCTTGTTCTGTGATGTCATTGCCACATTCCAGTGCAGCTTGTGAGAGGATTTTTTCGAAAATCAATCTCATCAAAACTAGGGTCAGGAATAGAATGGTAACAACAACGTTAAATGGGCTCTTGCTCACATCCCAGTATGCAAAGGAAGGAAATGGAAGCAATAAGTGTAATGTGACCCCCGAAATGTTATCAGCAATGAATGTTGAGAATCTAAAACCAAAGAAGAAGCTACAAGAAGAAAAAGTGACTAGTCTGAAGAGTCTGTATACACAAGAAGAAGAAGATCATGGTGATGATGATGATGATGATGGAGTTTTTGAAATTACATTTGAGAGTGATCACTGATCAATATTATCAACAATAAATAAATCAAGGTGAAAAATCACAATTCATGAATACCAACTTACCCTAATAAATTCTTCAATTTCTTTCTAGTACCTACTGAGTTTGATATTCTTTTTTAGTTATATGTAGTACTGAATTACTGATAACATATTTGGGTACTCAACATAGGGACTTCCATGGCATAGTGGTTAAGAACATGATTACTAACCCAGAGTTGCGGGTTTGAATCCTGGCCGTGACAAAAAATTTCTGACCAAAATTTCCGTTACCAGAATCAATGATTGTAAAGGTAGTGCCCTGGAATTAATGCTTACTTAATAGGTTTAAGGGCACAATAACCTTTTTTTTTCTTCAAATCAATCACATACATAGTTAATGCTACTTGGAAAAGCGCCTTGTGATTCCCACTCGGTCGCGGGTCGTTCATCAATCTACTATCCACGCTCGGCGTTGCTTAACTCAGATGATCAGAGTTATCTACATGTACCTACCTTTTTTTTTATATAAGGTTATTGTGCCCCGGGAACCGCATAGGCATTACTTCCGGGCACTATCTACATGTACCTACTTATGTATGTATGTAGTGTCTTATATTAAGCATGTACGGTAATTTCGGGAAAAATACGACTATTTGAAGAGCCAGGTACGACTTTCACTCCAAGCCAGGTTGGCAACACTGCTGGTAACATTGCATTGCGCATCTTGGAATGTAAGCAAATGACATGGCTAAGTTCTATTAAGGACCGGGTGAGCGGTATATCTTACCAAACACTTTTATAATTTCTTATGACAACGCATATGAAAATTATAAAAGAAAAAAAAATGATCATTAATGATATTAACAACTCAGAAACGTTTGTAGGCTGTGTTGAACCAATATCAGAGAATGACATAAAAAAAAACAACAACTCAGAAACTTTTGTAGACTGGGTTGAACAAACATCAAAGAATAAGCAACAACTCAGAAAACTTGTAGACTGGTTGGAATTAAAATCAAATAATGATAATAAAATAAAATAACTCAGACACCTTTGTTGACTGGGTTAAACAAACACCAGAGAAATAGTTGGTTTACTACCAGGTCACTATTTCCTAAGAAACAACATTGGATTATACAATGACACCATTGAGTACGATAAATGTGGTGAGGGAACACCCTCTCCCATCCTAATCAAGTCACTCACAAAAATCCAAACTCTTGTATACTCAGGACAAAAGCTGGAAACAAACACTGTGAACTTATACAACACCTGCTGAACTTTTTAGTGCAGCAGACGTTTTTGAAAGTGATGAGTGAGCTGAATGGGGTGCAATAGTTCTAAATAATGGACGCAGCACATAGGAATTTCTTTTAGAAAAGACCCCCAGATATAATGTAATGTAATGTAATGTAGGGTCATCTCTAATCAATTGCTATCTCTTACTATTTCGCCTAAACCATTCGGACACGCAAAGTACATACAAAGTCCTTTCATGTTTATATATTTCTCTATTTCAGTTGTTCTGTCAGAATTGTGGTTTTCTACATGATTTACTCATGAAATACATATATAGCTCTCATCTAAGATCTCAAGCTGTACCGACGCGACGGTACAGATATGTGGCTCAGTGTCCTACATTTGTGTCCTAATTATCTGTTTGAACTGAAGTAAAGCCGAGAAGAGATTACCAGAAGCTAGCATAGCTGCACAAGTGCACACTCTATGAAGAGAATTCGACATATTTCTCATTACAGAGTAATATGTATAGAATAGATAAAATGGAGAGAACAATTTATTTAAGACATACAGGGCACGATTAGCTCAGTGGTAAGATCTTGCCTAATAGACAGAAGATCCCAGGTTTGAATCGCAGACCCGACGATAAAAGTATAATATAATAATCTCATAATTACATCCCAAACTACTGAGAAATCGGTTCCGGGGCAAAAATATAGTATACCTACCAAAATATGGGGGGTTTTTTTTACAGCGTAGAAAACTCTTCACAGGGTTCTAATTTGAATCAACGCATGTGTTGTCTGGAGCAATATGCAATTTTTTCGTCCACAAAAAATTTCACAAATGGGGTTGCAAGTTGAAAGGGACACGCCCACTTTGACCCATGATCACAATACGAGTGCGCTCGTGTTGACCCAGCATCTAAATAGCATTTATTGTGTCACTTCTCGCGCATCAGAGAGGAGGTATACTAAATGATAGGCAAACTGGGGGGGTAGAATATGAATGTAATTGTACCGACCCGGTAGCTCAGGAATGAAGGTGTCAGTCTTGGAATACACAGGTCGCGGGTTCGATCCGCAGCCGGACATGTTAAGTCACAAGTTCTCTAAAATATGTCTGGAATAATGGGACTCATAAGTCCTGGTCGGCCAGTATAAACAAGACGGGACGTGATGGGGCAGCAGCATTAGATATTTGTTACCTTTTATATTATATGTATATTGTACAGATATACATGGGTCATTTTCATTTATCTTGGGCAATTGGATTTTTTCAAGTCATGAACGTTACCTTTTTCCTAAACATTTTTTAGGCTCAGAAGACTAAGACAAATACCTTTGAGCAAAAGCTTTCATTTAGAATATTTCTAGCAGCTACCTCTTCACACAAAATTACAAAAACTTAACGTACCAGGTAAGATTCATGACCACGGGTAACGTTCATGACGGTAACATTCATGAGTAACACGCCACTAAAACAATCTTTTCTCAATAAAAGAATATTCACTTTACAAAAAAAAATATTTGATTGGAAAGAGGACATGCAGAAGAATTAAAGAAATACATTATATATTAAAGAATCATTACAATTTATTTAAAAAACCGCGTAACGTTCTTGTCAAAAAAAAATAGACCCACCATTGTCCCTCACTGTACTGCATCCAACATCCAACTGACAGGAAATTTCAAAACAAAAACAATGTCATCTGTAAGAAGCAAAATGGCGGCAGCTACTAGCTTCTCATTCTAAGGGTTTTTCCAAATGGTTTACATTTTTTTGGGGGTAACATTCATGACGGAGATTTTTTTTTCTTCGTAGGGACACAACTTTACACGTCTGTAGAATGAGATGAACATTATTATTTTTATAAAAACTAATGGTCACATCCTAAATGAACTGTATTTTTCTCATTTATATTGGATTTTGGTGAAAATAATGGGGAGAAATGCATTTTTTTCTATCAGACACAGTAAAATCTTAGACTAAGGGACACCTAAAATATCATGAACGTTACTTACATAACTGGCAATTTTGAGTCTCCACATTAGTTTAAAAGACAATTTATTATTGTAATTTATAAAAAAAATTGTTTCCTATGTGATCAAATAGATTTTAGTCATATATCCCTATTATTTTCACATTTATTAAAGGAGAAAGGTTGCGGACTTGATATGCCCAAGATAAATGAAAATGACCCACATAATATAAATATTATGTAAATTGCTTGGTAATCCAGAGGTGGCGGGTTCGAAACGCAGCCGGGGCATGACAAGTTATTCTCCCATTTGCGATTTTGACCACATAATAATACGACTGCTGGAATGATGGAACTCATTAGTCCATAGTCCTAATAAAACAGAAATGAGGTGATATTATTTACTATTATTGAATGCAAATAGGTATAAATTACAAAAAACAACGAAAAAAAGGATTTAGAAGTACTAATCCCCTGATGTAGGTAGCATGCGGACTACTCTCATTGCATATACAAGGTCACTGCAAGCGGGTGACCTCCCTACTGCTAATGACTCTGTTTACATCTGACACCACTGCCTCGTATTAGTTCCTCAAACTAAGGGTGCGATTGACAAATACATTAAACAGGGTGATAAAGCTCTGACTAACGCTAATCAACTGATCAGTGCTGCTGTGGTGTGTTTGTCAACGTGCACTGGTAGTCAAGTGGTTAACGCGCTAGACATAGGGATCCGTTGCTTTGGTTCAAATCCCGGCCAGTGCATGAATTTTTCCTCATTAATTTCAGTTTGTAACCAATTAACAATAATTCTCTGAGGGTAAGGTGCACTACTCACTATTGAGTTCTTTTTATTTCATGTAAGGCGGTATTATTATTATTACCTACTGTACTATAAGGCTGTTTACTATAGGAACTTAGGAACCAATGACCTATTAGCATGGAAATTGCACAACATTATAGTCCATTTTAATTTATAGTTCTAATAATCAGTAACCTAACCTATCAAGCTCGCCGGGAGGCGAGCGCTCGTCAAGTAGCGCCAGCCACCCGGCCTATATTAACACGAAACAGAGTTTATATGTATTTTGTTTTATTGTTTTCGCCCACTTCCCGCTAACTTTTATCAATTTTTATTTCAAATTCGTAATGAGACGCGAAAATAGATTGTGATTCACGAAAGCGCGAATTTCCTACGTACAGTTAAAGTCGTTTTCTGGCCACGCTGAAAATCTTGAATTTCATGAAATTATTCATACGGGTTTTTTTTTTTTTCAGACCAATTTTCTGTCAAGGGTACAGCAACGTGTGCTTATCGTGGAAAGACGTGTGATACGTTTTTGGATAGGGAATTTTTATTTCTGCATACCTTTTATAGTTTCAAGTATTTATTTTTTATAGGATAGGAGATATAGCCTTCCAAAATAAAACCGGAAAGTTGCACAGAGCCGCCCCTGGTTATCTTGGAGCTGTGATTGTGGTATTTTTCGAAAGGCCTTATCATAGGAAAAAATATAAAAATCTAACCAAAGTATTACACTGGACCAAATTTGAGTTATGGTCTTTGAAAGGAATACTTATTATCGAGCCCAGAGCCGTCTATTGTTATTCTAGAATTGTGTTCCTGGTGTTTTTAGAAAGGTCTAGTCAAAGGGAATGAGATCTCTTAATTTCAGATGGTTGAAACAAGTAGAAAAGTATTTAAAGCTCTCTAAAGGAATATCTATAATGAACCCTGGAGCCACGCCTAGTTACCCCAAGTGGATGACTGAAGGTTCTTTCTAAAGGTCTAATTAAGCAAAATTATACAACGGTGTAAATAAATTTTTTAAAAAACCAGCGACAGTATGAGACATAAAAAGAAAAAAACAGAATTTAATCTTATGAGAGTAACAAAACATCTTTGCCTCACCCAGCATTTGAGAGTGATACGTCTTCGCTTCATCCAAGCTGCCAACGGATCAATTTGTCAGAATAGGAATAATAACGTTTTATAACTACATTAAAAGATTTAGTCTACATCACGAGGTAACCTAGATATTATAATATTATTATTAGAAGTTTATAAATATTGGCCAGTAAGAAACAAAAATATTGATTAATGTAGATCAAATCTTAATATAATAAAATATTATGTATTGAGAAGTCTCAATGGTCGTCGACTGGTGTAGGCAAACACTAAGTTTGCAAGGTGACCTGAGTTCGAATCCCGGCTAGGTAGAATTTTTTTTACTCTGTACTTTGGATGTCCGGTTTTCTCTTATATCTCGTGAGACACTGTGAGACAGTCTAAAACTCTAAATAAAGTATTTATTTGGATCAATACTTCAGTATTTTGAAGCGTAAATTACCTCGATCTTATTCAAAATTCACAAATACCTATGTAAAAATAAAAATATACTGCCAATTATGGACACAATACTTCCTCGTGATTGTTTCACATTGTATACACGTGCCAATTTTGAGATTTTATACTAAATCACTTGTATCTCCAAAAATGCTTAACCGATTTTCTTCAAATTTGTTTTATATGGTAGAATACTATTTTTCCTACATTCTAAATTCTACAAAATATTCTGTGTCGGCAAGCAGTGGACCTTATTTTTTGACTTTTTTATCAAAAATTTCGGATTTGCTTAAATATATTTTATTTATTATTATTTCGCAAACTCAAGTGCCTTTTTCTTTAAAAACTCATCAGTGACATGCTTGAAAATGAAATTCTTCTTCTACGTTCGGATATTATAACGCATCAGTATCTCTAGTAGTTTCAATACATCTCCTGTAGATCCGTAGAATGCCCATGTCTAATAAAATTCTTCTTTCTTTTAAATTTATATATTGAAATTTTGATGTTGAAAATTTTGAAAATTCGAGCACAGGACTTGCAGCCATACCGGCGCGTGCCTGGCTCGAATAGATTGCTTAAATATCAAAGTTAAATTATAATTAATTAAATATCAAGCTCGCCGGGAGGCGAGCGCTCGTCAAGTAGCGCCAGCCACCCGGCCTATATTAACACGAAACAGAGTTTATATGTATTTTGTTTTATTGTTTTCGCCCACTTAACGCTAACTTTTATCAATTTTTATTTCAAATTCGTAATGAGACGCGAAAATAGATTGTGTTTCACGAAAGCGCGAGGTTCCTACGTACAGTTAAAGTCGTTTACTGGCCACGCCGAAAATCTTGAATTTCATGAAATTATTCATACGGGTTTTTTTTTTTTTTTTTTTTTTTTTTTTTCAGACCAATTTTCTGTCAAGGGTACAGCAACGTGTGCTTATCGTGGCAAGACGTGAGATACGTTTTTGAAAAGGGAATTTTCATCTCTGCATACCTTTTATAGTTTCAAGTATTTATTTTTTATAGGATAGGAGATATAGCCTTCTCAAATAAAACGGGAAAGTTGCACAGAGCCGCCCCTGGTTATCTTGGAGCTGCGATTGTGGTATTTTTCGAAAGGCCTTATCATAGGAAAAAATATAAAAATATAACTAAAGTATTACACTGGACCAAACTTGAGTTATACCCTTTGAAAGGAATACTTATTATGGAGCCCAGAGCCGTCTATTATTATCCTAGAGTTGTATTTCTGGTGTTTTTAGAAAGGTCTAGTCAAAGGGAATGAGATCACTTAATTTCAGATGGTTGAAACAAGTAGAAAAGTATTTAAAGCCATCTAAAGGAATATCTAAAATGAACCCAGGAGCCACGCCTATTTATCCCAAGTTGATGACTGAAGGTTCTTTCTAAAGGTCTAATTACGCAGAAATATACTACGATGTAAATAAAATGTTAGAAAAATCAGCGACAGTGTGAGACATAAAAATAAAAAACTGAAATAAGATTTATGAGAGTAACAAAAAATCTTCGCCTCACATAGAACTTAAAATATGGGTGGAATCCAATCATCTTTGCTTCACCCAAGCTGCCAGCAGACTGAGGTATCAGTCAGGAAATAATAACGTTTTATAACTTCATTCAGAGATTTCTACATCAAGAGGTAAACTAGGTCTATATTATGAGAAGTGTATAAAGTATTGGCCAGTAAGAGGAAAAATATTGATTAAAATAGATCAAAACAATGATAAATTATATTATGTACCTATTGAGCAGTCTCTATGGTCGTCGACTGGTGTAGGTAAAACACAAAGTTTGCAAGGTGACCTGGGTTCGAATCCCGGCTAGGTATAATTTTTTTTTTACTCTGTACTTTGGATGTCCGGTTTTCTCGTGAGAAAAAAAACAGTAGTTGGTAGTTTGCGTCAACCTCCTATGATCGTTTAATTTCGAACGAAGTGAGTATGGTTTAACTCGATCAATATTGATTTGTCACAATCTAATTATCCATCTACCTATGTATGTAACATTGTAACATGATATAATTTGCATTTTTTGTCCAATCGAGCTGAAATTTTCAGGGTATATGGATATATGCTTGCTTATTAATTTATAATTATTAAATGTATTATCTAGTATAATGTCTCACTTCTTCTGTTTATACCTACCAACTGATTATGCTGAATTGACACCATGTTTAGTAACTCGAAGTTAGGCAAATATATGGGTCAACATTTCTTAGAGCCATAGTAAGAGGCAATTTCGGAACATACAATACTCGGCATACTCGGCATTAGAACATACTCGGCATTAGAACATACTCGGCACTTTCATTTCCCTCTTTATTTTACCAAGATCGAATTTCCATCTACCTACCATGTACTTAGGTACATATTATAATTCAAATTGTACTGTAAACAAAACCACTAAACAAAGTTGTCCGTTATTTAACGAGTTCATAACTAATTTTTCAATACAAGGTTAAAACACTAGTTGATTATTAATGAATTATTGTTAATGGATTTTAAGATTAAATAGGTATGTTTTTTTCTTCATTATTACTGGTTGAAGTTCCACAAAAGAAGCACCAATTATCACACCAACCTCATTTTAAAACGATTGTGACCAGTTGATTGTATTTGGTTTTAACGTCCTGATTTGAACTAGTCAGGACGGGGGGTTTTACCCTGCATTCGCTGGGAATCGTTCCAGCTACCTACATTTAACTCGCCCAGCCTGGGTAGATTCCAGACTGAGGTGTTTAGAGGGGAAAAAAATATTAGAAAAGTCTGGAACAACTGGGAATCGAACTCGAAATGTCTGAACTACGGGCAGTAGTTACAACCATTACGCCACGGAGGCTGGCCACTGACAACTGACAGTCTAAATAAAGCATTTATTTTGATCAATGCTTTTGTATTATGAATCGTAAATTACACAGATCTCATTCAAAATTTACAAATATGTACCTACATTATAAATATAAATAAAAAAACACTGCTAATTATGGACACAATACTTCCTCGCGATTGTTTCACATTGTATACACCTGGCAATTTTGATTTTTTTCGACTAAATCACTTGTATCTTCAAAACCGCATAACCGATTTTCTTCAAATTTGTTTTAATACAAATAATACATTAACATTAATAATAATTTTAAATAAAATAAAATCTACCTTACTAGACTTTTAACCTGGAACTTGGAGTTCAAGACCTCATTAAAGGCTAACCATCAATTTGGTATTTTATTTAGTTTGGTTGTTAGGTGGTATTCTAATGACAAGACTTTGTCCTCCACAGTTAAAATAATTTAGACAAATCTTATTACTATACTTACTATACAGGGTGGGGCAAAAGTCTGGAAACCCCTGAATAACTTTCGAATGTCTTCTTCGGTAAAATTAAAATTTTGTAAAGTAAACCGGGCTAATAAGACCTACTTTTAGAGTGGGGTCGATTTTTGTTACCGGCCCCCATGTCGGGGCCAGGGGGGCCAACTTCATTTTTTTAAATACGAACCCCCACCTTGCGATACATTTTTGGAAAGGTCTTTAAATAAGAAATACATTAGTGCAAATTTTATTTTTTTAATACTGTTTGCAAATGGCGTCCAACTTTGTGTATGCAGTAAAGTCTGGAAACCCCTGAATATCTTTTGAAAGGGATTTCTCAGTAAATTTAAAATTGTGCACGGTAAGTCGGGGTAATTAGACCTTTCCAAAAATGTATCGCAAGGTGGGGTTTTGTATTTAAAAAAATGAAGTTGGCCTCCCTGGCACCGACATGGGGGCCGGTAAAAAAAAATCGGTCCCATTCTAATATAAGGTCTAATTACCAAGGATTACCGTACACAATTTTAAATTTACTGAGAAAGCCATTTCGAAAGATATTCAGGGGTTTCCAGACTTTACTGCACACAGAAAGTTGGACGCCATTTGCAAACAGTTAATATTAATAAAAAAATTTTTTGCACCAATGTATTTGTTATCTAAAGACCTTTTCAAAAATGTATCGCAAGGTGGGGGTTCGTATTTAAAAAAATGAAGTTGGCCCCCCTGGCCCCGACATGGGGGCCGGTAACAAAAATCGACCCAACTCTAAAAGAAGGTCTTATTAGCCCGGTTTACCGTACAAAATTTCAATTTTACCGAAGAAGCCATTCGAAAGTTATTCAGGGGTTTCCAGACTTTTGCCCCACCCTGTAGATAAGGATAACGTACCCGAAAAGTACCCAAAAAAATACCGGGTACATTTACAAAAGTACCCGCACCGGGTACATAATAAAATCAGGTACCCGTACCCATACCGGGTACAAAATTTTGCTAGGTACCTGTACCCGTACCGGGTACAACACTGGTGACGGTATAACACACTGGATCCGCATACCGTACTGGGTACCGATTTTATGAAATACTCGGTATTACACGTTGGGACCGAGTACCGACGTATCGTACGTAGTAGGCGGGTACCGTTTTTATTAAATACTTGGTATTACACGCCGGGGCCGGGTACCATACCGGGTACCGGTTCTATGAAATAATCGGTATTACAATAATACCCAAATACCCATCTCTAGAACTGGGTACAGCAGAGAGAGGTACTTCATTATTCCGATATTATCTATGAATAATATTCAGGCTGTCGGTGTCCTAATATTTTTCTTTTTGTCTCGTAGAAACAAGTCTTCTATTTGAAACTTCTTTGTCAAACAATTGGACGGTTTAGGGAAATGTACATTATTTAATTCAGGTTATAAAATAGGAGGTGGAGCTTCTAATCTATTGAAACACTTGAAACTAAAACACCCAACAAATTTTGTGAATCGAGATTCGTCTCCTGTAAACATTCTGAATGCAAAATTGTGAGATTTAGTTAGTGTACGGTGCTTTTGTACTTGGTTCTTGAGTGATTACTCGAATCCACTATTCTATTTACATCCGCTCGCAGAATCTCAAAAACCAAGTACAAAAGAACCTCGGTAAATACTCAGTACTTTTATGTAATCGATTACTGAAGTACCGGTTCTATGAAATACTCGGTACTTTTCTGTTAATGAATCTAGCAGTGGGTTTCAAAATTTGAAAAGATCAACAAAATTGCTGAGCGCTATCTAGTGCCACTCAATAAGGATCACACTTGTTATCTCAAGATTTCTCCTCTCTTCAGAAAGTACTATAAAATTTTCTCTCAGCATCTTTCTAAAGTTTCTTTTTTGTTTGCGGGGCTTGATGGAAAAAGGGTGTAAGTCGATTTACGCCATTTTTGCATCACTGATTGAGGAAAATCAATTAAATCAAAAAGTAGTGATATCCCCCAAAAAACACTTCGTGTAAAAATAGTCGTCAAGTGTTGGAATAGTTAAAAAGAACTGATATCAAAAACGTCAATTTTCTATGTGTTCAAGGAATTATTTTTCACGTAATTAGTCACACAACAAAATAATACTCTTGAAAGAACCATGTTGTAGTTACAGAACCACGTCCTTGACTACTGCACACTGTTTGTTAGCAGATTACTACACATAAATTTCAGAACAAAACAGTGTGCAGTAGTCAAGCACGTGGTTCTGTAACTATACAACATGGTTCTTTCAAGAGTATTATTTTGTTGTGTGACTAATTACGTGAAAAATAATTCCTTGAACACATAGAAAATTGACGTTTTTGATATCAGTTCTTTTTAACTATTCCAACACTTGACGACTATTTTTACACGAAGTGTTTTTTGGGGGATATATATATATATATATATAAATAGCCTATGTAAAACAATAATATGTATATTCATACAAAATTTCATCAAAATCGGATGTACCGTTCTTGAGATATGAGCGTTTAAGTAAAAAGTTAGTGGTCAGGCGCAAGGTCTCTTTCACTCAGAACCTTTAGTACGAATTTCATGAATAAAAAATGAGACCATCTACAGAACGTCTCCTATAAGTGTGAAAAATTTCATTAAAATCCGTTTAGTAGTTTCTGAGATTTGCGCGTTACAAGGAATATTTTTTAACGGACCGACAGACGGACACAAAAACAAAGTTTCTCAGTAGGTTATGCAACGTCCAGAAATATCAAAAAATATCGGAGCAAAAAAATATTTTTTTTTTTTACAAAAACGAACACAATACTTCCGATTTCTAATATATATTAGAAATTTCTCGGGAGTAAAATTAGTCCTTAGGCGAGAGTACTTATAATGTACTTATTGCCAACAATACTGAACTGGGGTGGTTTTCAGTATATATACATTATACAGGGTGTCCCACCAAACTTGGACACCTCAAATTACTCGGCCCCTGAAAGAGTTTTTGAAAAATAAAAAAATCTAGGGTACATGTGCTAACTATGCGGTTTCAGTTATGCATTTTTTTTATATACAGGGTGGTTCAAAAGTCAGAAATTGAGGTGTCAACTTTCGATTTTTAAATGGATCGACCTGAATTTTATTTGATAATTTTACTTCTAAATGATTTCTGAGTACTTTTTTAAACAAAAATATTACATACAGGGTGGTTTTTTTTCGACCAATTTTTTTTCTAAATCTTGAATAACTCAAGTTCGGTTAATTTTTTCGATAACAAGGAGAGAATGTGTTTGTGTAATGAATACACGCACTTTCAATTGGCATCAAAAATTTTTATACAGGGTGGTTCACAAGTGAAATAATTACTTGATTTTTTTTAAAACCGAGTTTTTTAATTTTTTATTTAGGATTAATAATTCTCGTCTAATTTTACACATTTTTCGTTAGTCATATCAAAAAACAAAAGTAAAGTGTTGTATAGGGTGAGACATAATTTTTTTGTAACACCCTGTACAACACTTTAGTTTTGTTTTTCGATATGACTAACGAAAAATATGTAAAATTAGACGAAAATTATTAATCCTAAATAAAAAATTAAAAAAACTCGGTTTTAAAAAAATCAAGTCATTATTTCACTTGTGAACCATTCAGTTCGATCCATTTAAAAATCGAAAGTTGACACCTCAATTTCTGACTTTTGAACCACCCTGTATAAAAAAAATCATAACTGAAACCGCATAATTAGCACATGTACCCTAGATTTTTTTATTTTTCAAAAACTCTTTCAGGGGCCGAGTAATTTGAGGTGTCCAAGTTTGGTGGGACACCCTGTATATATATTTTTTTTTCTTTCTTTTTTTTTTTTTTTTTCTCCTTGCAACTCATTGTAATTATTTACAGAACAGTGCTTGGATCACAATATAATTTTCGAGCATGCACCTCAATACAACTATTACCGTAAACAAAGTAGTCTCACCTCACTAGTTAAATATAATTTACCCAACATATTTCTATGTTATAGTTATAATATTACTGCGTATCGCAACATCCTTAAATTAAAAGTCGAATTTATATTTCTTTACCTATGCTATTGGAAATGAGTCTAAAACATTGAAAATTAAAGATTGTTTTTGTTTTTTAATGTTGATAAGTTCTTTTCATAAATCACATGAAATTCAATTGAATCAAAAAGTAGTGATATCCCCCAAAAAACACTTCGTGTAAAAACAGTCGTCAAGTGTGGAATGATCAAAAAGAACTGATATCAAAAACGTCAATTTTCTTTGGTTGAAGGAATTATTTTTCACGTAATTAGTCTTGATAATTCAACCAAAATAATAGTCTTACAACAACACTGCACCCTGGACCAAACTTCGATTTAGTATTTTAAGAACAATGTTGCATGATTACAGAACCACGTCCTTGACTACTGCACACTATTTTGTATGCAAATTACTACACATAAATTTCAGAACAAAACTGTGTGCAGTAGTCAAGGACGTGGTTCTGTAATCATGCAACATTGTTCTTAAAATACTAAATCGAAGTTTGGTCCAGGGTGCAGTGTTGTTGTAAGACTATTATTTTGGTTGAATTATCAAGACTAATTACGTGAAAAATAATTCCTTCAACCAAAGAAAATTGACGTTTTTGATATCAGTTCTTTTTGATCATTCCACACTTGACGACTGTTTTTACACGAAGTGTTTTTTGGGGGATTAATCTTTAACCCTAAGAACAATGTTGTTATAAAATGTTGTGATGCTTGCGTCCAATTATTCTGCGCCTTAATAAAGATTATGACCCGTATTAGATATTAGGGCACTCAAAGGGAGCAACGTCCAGCGAGGCCAAACTATGATGGGTGACGAATCACATTCGAACCTTCGTGATACCGATGGCTATTCCCGGCCTCAATCAGGCTGGGTAAGGATAATTTGGATAGCTGATGGTTTGTGAGTTTTCAGCGAATGGAGGGTGAAAACCCCGTTCTGATATGACCATGTAGAAGAAAGCGAAGTAAAAAAAAAAGAAACACAAAATAATGATGATAATGACACAAAATAATGATAAGTTAAAATATGTATATTTGTATACTATATACTCGTACTTACAATAAATACCTATATCCATTAATTTACTTTTAATTTTTATACATTAAGTTTAATAATATTTGTTAGTAGTCACTGTGGCAGAGCGAGTTAGCGCGCTAGGCATTGCACACATGGTGACCTGGGTTCGATTCCCAGCGGGGGAGGATTTTTTCTGCTCTGTACTTGGATGTTCAAGGTCCACTCATACCTCGTGAGGAAAAATGAGTAGCTGCTTTAATGTGAAGCAGCGACCAGTGGCAGAATCTTAGGCAAAAAATAATACAAGATATTGTAAATTAAAGTGGTAAAGTCCTATGATTCTGCGCTACCCACTAAAATTGTGACATAATAACACAAAGAAAAAGCATTATTATTTATTATATAATATTTGTAAAAATGGAACCTTTTATTTTTTTTCCGTTAACCCTTTGACGCCGAGCGTGTCGTTTTCGACACAGGTACTTTGACATTCAATAATTATTCACTAGAATACAGTATCATTATCGTTTCAGTGTGAAACAGTTCCTTGACTTCTTATCTTCAAATCTATCCAGCGCGATTTTTGAATTGTTTTGTTTACATTTCTAAATTTTCATTTGTTGCTGAGATTTCGAGAGTGCATCATCGCATGGAGTTTTGCCGACTTTGGCAAGTTATTTCTTGTGTTTCCTGGTCGATTATTTTACGATGAAAAAATGAAAAAATTAATAGAGGTAGCTAATATGCTTATTAACATATAGTTTTAAAGAAAATTGTAATAATTTTCTACATTCTTGTTCCTTTAAAGCCCGGTGTGTCGTTTTCGACACGGATTCATAACTTTTTACCGGTAAAAGCTAGAAAGCTGAAACCAACGCCAAAAGTCTTAGATAACCATCAGGATGAAAGAAAAGTTGGTTGCGATTTTTTTCCCCCGGCCAAATTAATTCCGGCGTCAAAGGGTTAAATTGTAACAAAAAAAATAATAATAATAACAGATAAATTAAAAAAAAAAGATGAAAATTCATCATATTTGTGTTAATTTTATTCATGATGTCACAACAAATCTCTCACGTTGCTAAATATTTACCTGGAACCACCGACCTCCAGGTTACAAGTCCGCCGCCTTATCGACTGAGGTCGGTGATTGCCTTGTACCCTTTTTATCGTTCACATATCTACTCCAGCAACACCCTGTATTGAGAGCTTCATTGGAAATAGGAAATATATTTTCCCTTGTGTGTCTAGCAACACCATGTATTGAGAGCTTCATTGCAAATGGGAAATGTATTTTCCCTTGTGTGTCCAGCCACACCCTGTATTGAGGGCTTCATTGGATTAAATGGGAATTATTATTAATAATTTCTTCAGGTTTGATCAGAACAATTTCCTGGGTTTTACGTTGTACGTCTTTGGTGTCTACAGATTAACTGTCGCATGTTTTTTCCATGAAAGTTACCAGCCTCAATTCCAAGAAGATAAAAAAACGTCCAAATAGGTTAAGTGTGTAGCTAGTATTTTTCTCTCCGAATTGAGGGTAAAACCCCTGTCCCAAACAAGACTTTAAATCAAATAGAATCATTTAACGTTAGGAAAAATGTGCCACAGACAACCAACGGCAACCATGTAGTTAAACAATGCCGACCCCAAGTAGGTTTGGGAAAAGGCAAAGTGTAAGAAGAAGGTTCCAAAATGTCTTTCCCGGTAGCTCAGTGATAAAGGCGGCACTCTGGTAATCCAGAGGTTGCGGGTTCGAAACCCAGCCGGGACATGACAAGTTATCCTCCAATTTGGCATTTTGACCACATAATATAATACGTCATGGGCTGGAATAATATAACCAAACAGTACTAATCGGGCCGTTTAAATACGGTGATATTATTATTATTTGGAAACCAGGTAAAAACATCATTGTTACCGTAATGAAACACCCTTCTCCTCAACTGATGACATGTAATGTGTGTATAAGTATAGAGCATAGCCTACTGACGTGTAAAAAGCACGAACGTATGTAGGAGGCACCCGTATATTATTATAGACACTTCAGCACCTAGATGAAAGTTCAGCATCACGTTTTTGCAATATCGCAAAAATGGAAAATAAGCACGTACATATTAAATTGGCGCATTTTGCATACAAAATCTATGTATTGACTACATATAGAAAAGTAAATAAAAAACTAAATAAATAAAATGTGTGATATTTACCAAACACAATAAACACACCAAACCTTGTAACAAACACTTAAGAGCGCGAACACACACACACACCAAAATAAACTTGGACATTTTTCTGATGCCAAAAAACACTTGCAAATTTTGAAATCTATTAGTTGGTATATAAATATGCATTCAAACACATTATATACGTTTTTGTAACACCATAATAAATTCATAATTATAATGGGTACATAGTAATGTATTAGTCCAAATGCATTGATAATGGTCTTCAGTTAATGTAGTCCATATACATATGTATTGTTAAGGGGGTCCTAAATAAAGGGTGGGGTTATTGCCTATGGCCATCTCTTACACCGAACCCTTAGTAAAGAATCAACAATTCAACAAGGTAATCAACAGAATAATTAAATAAATAAAACTTTTTTTTTAAAGACGAGTGTTTCACAGCCTTTTTTATTTCGTAGCCATGAAACAGGCAGGAACTACTGTAGACGCTGGTGGTCTGTGTTGTAGCCTGCCCAAGTGCCCATCCTGTAGTATGCCTCGCCTCTGATGGGCGAGAAGTGACACAATACTCAAGGGTGAAATGTTAGTACGCCTCCTCGTGGTTCACCCTGGACGATGCCTTGACATGCGGCTAAAGTACTGACAATTTTGGCGATCAGACAATCACTGCCATCAGATTTCCTAATCAAGTTTATTACAAACGTCTTGTCACTTTGAAATATTATGTATGTAATAAAGCCATACGATAAATAAAATAAATACTACCCATTTAGGTGCTGGGTCAACATGAGCGCACCGGAAGGTATTCCTTACAAACAACTGTAACCAATTTTTTGTCGGCGCGGGGGTTCGAACCCAGGACTTTCCGCAGGGCAAGCGAGTGCTTGACCACTGAGCTATTCGTGCGCTAACTGAGCTATTTGGATCAGAAATAATAAACACATCTAAAACAACATACGTACATATTCCAATTAATTCCAATTCAGCTTATTTGCTGAGTATATACTTATTACTTGGATAAAATAAATACAAGAGAATTATTACTTTGGATAAAATAAAAGATTTTTCCATCATGGAGATACAATGTATGGTTTTGTGTCGCGCTGGTGGGTACAACACCAATGTTTTAGTGTCATGTAATGGAAATTATAAATAATTTATGCATTTTGTTAAGTAGGGAAATGGGCCACGAGTACTTCAGATGACAATATTATCATCAAACGATGTCAATTGTTAAAAATTAGAAGTGAAGTAAAATTTGCGACTTGGTTCTCGGCCAAAAACTTTCGATACACAAAAATTTGTGTACTATAGGAATTTGCTTTTCTTCTCTCGATTTGAACTATCCAAAAAAGACATGTACTTGTACAGTATTGTACTGCCATCAGCGTCGCGCGTCGATAGCGCGTTCAGTGCACCAGTTCTCGTACTATGATAACCAAAGTAAAGCAACGTCCAGCGAGGTGAAAACTTCGTGATACTGGCATTCCAGCCCAACCCAGACTGGGTGAGGTTAATGTGGGTAGTGTGTTTTCAGGTTTCCTGCGAATGGAGGGTATTAACACTCCCGTCGTGATATGACCATGCAATTGAAAGCGACGTTAAACCCAAATTAAAAAGACGACGGAATTCCTCACAGATGAACAATTGAACACGTTTAAACCAATGGAAAAATATGCCTAATATTTATTATGAGTAGTCAGTGTGGCCAAGTGGTGGCGCGCACAAGACTAGCACGCACGGTGACCTGGGTTCGAATCCCAGCGGAGTCGGAATTTTTCGACTCTATACTTTGGATATTACGGAATCCACTCGTACCTTGTGAGGAAAAATAAGTAGCGGCCTTTGATGTGCACAGCGACCAGAGACGCAACAATATAATTATAACGGGCCAAATAAGATATTGATGGGATATTTAAGGATAAGATAAAAGCTCTACAATTCCGCTCATACTCACTGAAATTGTGATACATTAACTTTAACCAAAAGGGGATTTACACCGGGTGCAATATGTGACTGTGGGGAGTGCAAGACTGCAAGATGAGGCCACCTTCTTGTCCGTAAAAACGTCGAAGCTATACCTGCATACCTAAGTCCTAATGAAATTTTGCAAAATAATGCGAATTGGTGTTTTACATAAGGCTTTTGATTTTTTTCTTCTAAATATGATTTAGCTCTGGTACTTAAGAAAATACAAAGAAAATTGACAAAAAAGTGCAAAAAAATGGTCTGTGACTTGCCGATACAGAATGTAGAAAAAAATGACATTCTAGGTACCTTATTAAACAAATTTGAAGAAAATCAGTCACGCGGTTTTGGAGATACAAGTAAGTGATTTAGTATGAAATCTCGAAATTGCCAAGAGTGATACAATGTGAACTGTGAAAAGTATTATACTGTGAAAAGTATTATGTCCATAATTGGCAGTGTAGTTTTTCTTTAAGTTGGAAAGGTGACGCACAAGTGTAAAGTACCTACGAGGAAAAATTAATTTGCCTGTTAAATGAGCATAGTGGCTGTCAGGCGAATTCCCATGATAAGGAGAATAGCCAATGCCAAAAAAAAAAAAAAAAAAAAAAAAAATGAGCATAGCACAGATATGAAACGAAATCCTCATGAATATGGAACACGCAAGCGTGTGATAAGCATTTGCTTACTCGTCAATGTTCTTCTGGGTCGTTCAAAATTTCATGTATGGCACATTATGCTATCTACACGAGGCATTAGTCTCAACGCCGACCTCAGTAGCTTGATCCGCAGTGCTACCTCTACTCAAGTCGACGATGGGGGAACAGCACAATGCTCCACGAAATAGCACTCAGAATACATTCATAGTACCTTTTTATTCTACTATAAGGCGGCTGCTCGACTTGTAATCTGGAGGTCGGTGGTTCAAGTCTCATGTTCAGCAAAAGTTTAGTAACGAGTTTGAGTATTTGTGATATCACGATTCTGATTAAAACACGCATATGATTAACTTTAGGTATGTCTCATGTTTCAAACATACCCATTTCCGACCTTACCCAGGCTGATTAATGTGGATAGCTGGTACGCTTTTCAGCGAATGGTGGGTAAAACCCTCGTCCTGACTATCTATCTTAATCAGAACGTTAAAACCAAATAGAATCAACTGGTCACAATAGATCTACTTAGGTCGCAGTGTAAGGTTTCACTAGAAACGCTGCACCCAAGTCACATCATTATATATATGTATAGAAAAAGAAAAGTCAGAAGTTGTACTAAATGTACATGAATATCAGATTCTATTTGAATGAATGAATATCAGAACAAACCTGGACAGGTGGACAGCTGTTTCGAACTTGTTAGCTCTCATCAGCAGATAATAGTTCTGAATATCCATGCCATCAACTAACCTCTCTATTTCAATTAGATAATAATAAAAATTGTATGTCTCGTTAAACATTACCCCTAGCAATCTCTTCCACCCAACCCTTGCAACACCTGTACACATCTGAGTTACACTAAATATTACCTCTAGCAATCTCTTCCACCCAACCCTTGTAACACCCTGTACACATCTGAGTTTCACTAACTTTCAGGTTCACCTCAGTTTGCTGTACACACACGAGAGCTCCTTACTACTCTTAATAAACATTTTCAACGTGTTACGGTGTTAATAAAATGCAATTACGAAACACGTCACGATATCTCGAGAACACACGGTACCTACAGTGCACCTTTCCACTTCTGTAATCCCAAAAGACGTAGTTACCAAACTAATCCCCAAAAAACATCACATTGTGGTTACAAAAAAGAAGAACGCCTTACCAAAAAAAAAAAAAATACGAAACGCTAAAAAAAAAAATGATATTAAGAATTATATTGAGAACACCAATGTCCTGCATCTTTCTATTTCTCTGCGCTCCTAACTGCACTTAGTGAATTTTCTATACATAAACAACAATATATTAACAATACACCACACACAGGACACGGAAGGAGCCCAGAAAATTGCTTCTGGGCGTCCACAGGGGTTCATAACCAATCCTTTAACCACTATGTCACACCATGGACACGGAAAGTAAAGCAAGTTGACTTTTACGATAATGTCTCTGACCCATACAGTCCAAAGCCCTAAGTGCGTATTATCTATAAAATTTAAAAAAAATGAACACCCCACGTTCCAAACCGAGGCTTCCCTGCCTTGTATTATCACTTCTCTTATCAGTAACCCCCCCCCTCCCTTCCTGGGGACACGCACCGCACAACGCACCCGAGCTTACTGATTTCCAACTCACGTGTTCATTTTTTTTTTTTTTTTTTTTTTTTTTTTTTTAGTTTTCACGTGTTCATAATTGCTTCACTTCCAAACTTTCTGATCAAGTGAATCGCCTATGCCTACATCCTCTGAGATGTACGCGTGAGGCTGACTTTTAATCTGCATTACAAAATAATCGACCTCAGTAGCTTGATCGATAAGGCAGCGGACTTTTAACCTGCAGGTCGGTGGTTCAAGTCCCGGTTTCAGTGTAGATTTTAGTAAAGCGATTTTGAGTGGTTGTGATATCACGAAAGTGATTAACACAAATATGATAACTTTACATGCACTATAAAATAAATAAAATGCTATGTGTACCTCAATAAATTGTCGAAAGTGTCAAAGGACCTATTTTTTCAAACAATTTTGAGTCATTTTAGTATATTCGTACTAAGTTTAACTCTTTGCGGCACGGTGGTCCCAAGGAGGACCACATAAAATGGGACCCTTACTGCACGGGCCCTCCTGACTTGTTGTGCCCTGTGAAAGCTACGACAATGTCCGACTACAGCCGAAAACTTTTATCCATTAGGAAGAAGCTTGAGTGGTCCCTGGCTGAGTGAAGCGTGCTGAGACGATACTAAAGACAGTTCTCATATGGACCACCGTGCAGTAAGGTACATTTTCCAAGTGGTCTTTCTGGGGACCACCGTGCCGCAAAGGTCATTCAAAAAAATCCGAGCTGTGCCGCAAAGAGTTAATGAGCACAAGTAAGCATTATGAATAAATATCTACTTATTTCTACTACTACAGAGATATTTAAGTCACAAAAAGCACGTTATGCGATTATTCCATCGAAGAAAAAAATAGCTCCTGAAAAAATTTAAAAAAGTCAGTAGCAGATTTTTGCCAATTCTTCACAGATAAATGTATAAAGATCGGCGCGAACGACCTGTCCAATACAGTGTTAATGTGCCTTACAAGAAAAAATATGTATAATGCAAGCTACAACACAGACCACATGCGTCTACAGTAGCTCCTGTTTCATGGCTACGAAATAAAAAAGGCTGTGAAACACTCACCTTTTTTTTAAAAAAAAAAACGAGATTTGGGAGGATATCTCTCTTACCTCTGCATGAACGTGGAAGCCATGTTTGTTAGCCACCTCCTCCGCCTTCTCTCTACCTCCATGGATACGGGCCGCCCATTGCGACGTGTAGGTTCCTTCTGCCCCTCGCGCCGCCCACAGCGACAGATGTGCACACAGTGCGATCACATTGTACACGGCACCGCCCATGCCCGTGCCTCACGGGTAGCCGGACGAGAATTCGGAAGGGGAATTATGACAGATTCGGAAGGAGTATTATAACCGAAATTGAAGGGGCAATAGAACTTTAACGGTAGAGGTGTGGGAGCCAAATGGTATTTCTGGCGTTATTATGTTGGACAAAATTAATAAATAGACACACAAAAAAAACACTGGCACTGATTTACGTAAGTAGATATTTCTTTGTTAGGTAAATGTAGGTTTCACTGTAAAAAGATTATAAATTCACAGACAAAAAATTTGGTTTGATCGATTTTATAATCATGGATGTTTAACTAGGTAGAGATTTAGAGAGCAATAAAGTGAGGGAGTAAAGTGCGCTGCGTCTATTAAAGCGAGAGTAAATAAGTAAGAGAAGCACGGTACTCTTACATTACACCTTAATTTAATTTAAAGCTGAAATTTATTTGATTAGGATTGAATTTAATTTGGATTCAAAGTCATGTCAGGGTTAGAAGAAATATTGATGTGAACTTTTCAGCCATACTTATTAATAAACATAAAATTAATAAGCTATTTTTATACTATTTATATATTACATGGTAAGTACAATGAAATTTAATACTTTCTAGGATTTCAAAAATTACATAATTTTAATTTTAATTCCGGGAAAGATAAAAAGGATGGAGTCTTGTCATCTCTTCAACAATACGACGGATTGGATCTAGAACAAAAAAAAAATCAATTTATCAATATGAATCATATAAAATAGTAGGTAATACCTACCACAGAACCGACCTCAGTAGCTTGATCGATAAGGCGGTGGACTTGTAACTTGGAGGTTCAAGTCCCAAGTTGAGCAAAGATTTAGTAAAGCGAGTTTGAGTAATTGTAACATCACGAAAGTGATTAACACAAATATGATAACTAAAACCTACACAGAACACACAGAAAAATGATATTACAATAAAAAAAAGTAGATGTGACTGATCTGAGGTACCTACCTACCTAACTTAGAGATTGGAGAAAGAGGTACATATTAAAATGGGATTTCAAATAAATAGGAAAAAAAGAGCCAATAAATAGTTTTAGTTAAATTATTATCAAATTAAGAAAAATTGTATTAAAAATTCTGTGTACATTTGTATTTAAAAAAAGCTAAATTGATGAAGATTCTAAGGAACATAATAATAATAATTTTGTAAAAATACAAAAATCCATTGGCCCAAGTGCATAGTTGCTAATGAGCAGATTAAATCATTCAACTTTATGGGTAATGGCCGTGGTTAATCAGGCTGTTAGTGACAATGCACTCCACCAATTTTATTGTAAGTAAAACTCACTGAAGTGTGGCGACATATCTTAGGCATTCTCTTCTACCCAACCCTAATACATAAGTTCCCACTCATAATATTCATAATGTACCTATGGTAAACAATCTGCTTCTCTTTGATAAGAAACAACCCCCCCGGTGTATCTCTGGGTAGGTATAAAGATTATTCAATATCCATACTGAAAATGATATGCTGCCATATTTCGAGAGAGAAAAAATACTCTGATGTCAATTACTGACAAATCACTTCCTCATAGATTTTTGTATGCTTCATAATAATTTTATTAATGAAAAATATATATTATCCATTCCTCTTAATGCTATGAATTTGAGAAGATGAGGAAGTTCCTATGTCAACTGGAAGACAATAAATCATCCAAGATAATGAAGTATCATGCTCCAAGTACAATATGAAACTGTGGGGATATGAAGAAATTGATGGATAGCCACGTGAATGTGGGGATATCAAAACACATGAGCACCTTCTAGTATGTCATGAACTAGAAAACCCCTGCACACTGGATGATCTACTTCAGGCAAACGAAAAACCCTAAATGTTTCAGAGTACCTATTGGAAATACAAAATTTGACCGAGGAACAAAGAGGACACGGTAAGTATAAGTATAAGTAGTGCTTTATTTTAGACTGTCAGCGCAAGACAGGTTGTCCCATTATGCCAACAGTTTTGTTCCTATAGAAATAGGTACCTACCTAAGATATACTTTTGTACTATAGGTTACCTAATAAATTGTTGTTAATGTACTAACCAAATTTAATCAAATTGGTAAATATCATCAGAATTAAAATTATTTGCCATGTCTTCAAGTGTGTAGGGAAGTAAACATGATGAAAGCAATACATAAAAAATAAACAAAACATCTTATTATCCTTGGGTAAACAGCAGCATACTGTAGGATTATTGGAGTTTGTTCATATTGTTTACACGGTAAACAAATTGAATATATTTTTAGTCTACCTACTGGAAACTTCTCTTGAAAATGTACTTCCTGATGTACCATTTCTCTCTTTATCTGTGAATATATTTTTTTACTTACTTTTACCTAATAACTTAGGTATAGATTATAGAAAGTATTGCTTTTGATCACTTTCTAAAAATAAAACTGATAGTCAACATTTCTGGGCAAATGGGTCTCTGATTCCAAAAATGGTTTTTATAAAATGCCTGTTAATAGAATAATTATCTGAGCTCAAAATACCTAAAGAACTCACAGCACTTAAAATGAACAAGAGAATGATTTAGCCAAAAAACCAAATGTTACAGAATTTATCTTGTATAATATAGCATATTATTATTGCAATGTAAGGGAATTATGTACTAAGGAATAAATTTTTTTTCAACAGAAAAAAAAGTGTGTTTTTTATCACAATTTTAGTGGGTTACACAGAATTATAGGACTTGTTTTTCTTTTATACCTATAATCATGTGTATCATTTGCCCATCTTTATCATCTGAGCTGGTTGCAGGGTTTTCAGTGAAACCCTTACAATTAACACTGCAACCTAATTAGATCTATTGTGACCAGGTTATACTATTTGGTTTTAACTTCCTGATTTGAGATAGTTAGGATGGGGGTTTTAACCTCCATTCACTGGGAATTGTACCAGCTACCCACATTAACCTCACCCAGCCTGGGTAGGGCCAGAAGTACCAGCCTCACATGTTGGAAGGGGCAGAATTTTCTTTGAAAATTCTGCCCCAACCGGGAGTTGTACTCGAGACCTCTGGACTACGGGCAGTAGTCATAACCATTATGCCACGGAGGATGGATCATTTGCCCATAATTCCACTAAATAAGTGAGAAGTGAAACAATACTGGGTAGGTACCCATTAAGGTGAACACAAGCACATTGGAAGGTACCTCTTACAAACGACTACAACAAAAAAATTAATACTCATATATGTTGAATCAGTCCCATCCATAGTCTGATAGGTTGAATCAGGAAAAGTTAAAGAGGCGAGATATTGCATATTATATCACTGACAAATGTTTTTTGAGTAGGATGGTTATGATGACATGATGGACCCTTATACCCAAGAGCCAAATTATAAATCAGGATTAAATTTAAGATTTAAGCTAGACCCTCCAAGTTAAACTTTCAAACAATCACAGTACACTATAGTCTGAGTTGTGGGACAGTCTGTGGCTTATCTTAACTTAAATACTGCTTTATAATTGGGTCCTAAAAGTTTTTTTTATGGGCTTCTGAAATTATATTGTAATGGTCAAAGTGAGATTTTATCCTATCATATTGCCCACTTATATCTGAGTAAAATGATAACTGATGTCAAAGAAATGTTATTGTAAAAATACATTTGCATAGTAAGTCCACCTTAATGCATGAAAGCATGACCCAGCACTGAGCTATACAGAGGACAAAAAGCTGAGTAGAGTTCAATGTACTCTAGGAGCAAGGAATTATATTGCCATCTACAGATTTATGAAACACAAGTCAACTAAATCCATAGAGAGATAATATTTCCATGTTTGTCATTAGACATGGGAGTTAGGAGGGACCAGTAGGTACCAGTTATAAAGCCATAATAATTTTCTAGTTTGTTGATATGAATACTGATAAAAAATTCTTCTTCAAAATGTAAACATTTTCACCTGAGAATCCCTGATAGGGAAACCAATAAAAAGTATCAGGTAGGTATGTACCTTCGGAATTTTAAAGATCTTACCTTCTGTTGGTGAAAAATCCAATGACCGGAATCACTTAAATTTAATTAAAAGTCATTAAAGCTAATGATAAAATAGAAACACTGAAATGATTTGATACTAATAGATCGTACACTTGAACTGAACTCGGAAAATTTGAAAAGACGTCACCAACTCTTCTTGAATTCCACTCGTGACTGCGACCTGCGAGCATAGGAAAAATATTTCTCGTAAGTGAAATTGAAGAAAATAATGAAACTGAAAAAAAAAATTGACAGTGTTGCCATAAACGAAACATTTTGCTAGATTTTTCAAGGAGGTTGAAATGGTTGAATTTTGTGCGTGGAACATCAAAAAGTAAAGCTAATTTAAAAATCGATAGAGATAATATTTTTAATTGTACGATTTGTACGTATTATTACCCGCGTTGCGGCATGTGGCGAGGGGTCAGTTTATTGAACGACCGACTTGTAATAAATTTTCCGCCATACCTGCACATCTACAGTACAAAAGTTAAACTGAGAATAAAAAATAAGATGTATAAGTATTATTGTATAAGTAATCCAATTTAACAAAATACATAAAGGTCCTGTTTTCATTTTTTCACGAGCGCACATTCAATAGTCCTGTGGTCACATTATTCGAAGCTGGTTTTAACAGAATGTGCTTTTCTTTTACCTTCTCGCCCTTCTCCGATCTTGTTTGCATAGGTGTAGAGACATTAATAGATAGCTAGATTTCATAAGAGAAATAAATAAAAAGGTAATATTGAAAAATGTTCTCGGTTGAGTTTTCATTGTGTTCCCCAAAGATTTTATTTATTGTGCTGTTAGATTATGCGGGGACAAAAAATGCTTTAGAGCACTGCCTAAAGTGCCTAATATTCCGGTAGGCTAAAAATGGAAAAAAAGGTTCAATTTAAATAATTTTCATTTCAGAGATCTTTTGGGATGTGGGTATGAAAAGCCCTTAAACACTGCCATTATGAACCATACTGAATTCCAGCTCAATCGGACTTGTACTACATAAGATATAACCGGTTGGTAAAAGCTCAGTTTTTTAATAAACAAAAACATACATACATCATTTTAAGTGTGATTATTCGTATGTAGTTATGTACTGTAGCATATTTTTACATCCGAAGGGCTTGGATCAGAATATTGCGGAGGGTTGAAAATATTTTTAATCAGTCGAACACCAAGCCTAAATAAACTCACCACATAGTTCTGGCCGCAATGTAACTGTTTTCATGAAAAATTATTATTAAATACAGTTTATAAGTTTTATAAGTGATTATATTATATTATACAGATTTACCACCTTGTGAAAATAGGTGATGCTTAAGGAAACTAAAAATAACTAGTTTTTGGTTCCTTATTGAAAATATGAATAAAATACTATACTTTATAAATATGATGCAGATGAAAGTACTATAAAGAATACGATATATTATGTAAACAAATCTTATAGTATTTAGCTGCTTGTAAATTTAGCATTGCTAGATTTTAAGAATCGATGATAAAATCTTGCAGCACTGTATTACAGTTCAAATAATCGCCAGCAGGTTGCAGCACAACACGGCTCTCAAAGAAGGCCAAGAAGCCGCGTATACACAATCCAAGGGGATTAGCCTCTTGGCCAGCCTCGAGCCTCGATGGCGCGTTGAATACACCGGTTCTCGTAGGATCAAGGATCACCGAAGTTAAGCAACGTCCAGAGGGTTGAAGACTTCGCGATAGTAGGTAAATATGGGTAAACAAACTAGCATTGGCTTGGTTTTGGGGGCCCTTGTCAATTATTAGCCTCCTTGTACAGACAGTGGTAGAAGTGCTGAGTCATATTACTCCACTGTCTGGCTACCATCGTTCACGATGACGCCACCCTATGATGATGATGATGAAAATCAAAAATGCTGGCATTCCGGCTCAACCGAAGCCGGGTGAGATTAATGTGCGTAGCAGGTTTGTAGATTTCCTGCGAATGGAGGGTAACACCCCGTCGTGATGTGACCATGTTGTTGAAAGTGACGTTTAACCCAAATTAAAAAAAAAGAACACAGATTTTTACTGTTTATCAGTATTTTATGCATGGTCCTATTACGACAGGGGTTTTCCCTCCATTCGCTGGAAACTCACTAACCACCTAACCAGATATTTAAAGTAACCTCATTCAGCCTGAGTGTATAGTATAGTATAGTATAGTAGTGCTTTATTTAGTGGGGCTGGGTATGGACCCAACACAATCGTCACAATCCCAAAAGCACCCTGTCATAGCGAGATTCGTGGTGGTTAAGGCGCTAGTCTGGTAACCCAGGTAGCGTGGGATCCGTTGGTTCGAATCCCACCCAGTGCATGAATTTTTCCTCGTTAATTTCAGTTTGTGACCACATAATAATAAGACTGTGAGGGTTAGGTGGTAGAAAATGCTCTGAGTATTAACCTCACCTGGTGGTTACCTTCCACTAAAGAGTGTTATTATTATTAGGTTATCCATGCTGAAAATAATAATAATCAGGAAAGACAAGACACAAGAAACACATCCCCGTACATTTTGAGTCAATTTTACACCTATTTTAGGTATAATAATAGTAGATATATATTTATATATGAGAAATAAAGTAAATTTTATATTAAGGTATATGTAATAATAAACTCTCTTCTTAAACAATAGGCAATATAAGTATTTTTGAAAATATAAGATAAACAAGAGGTAGAGGTATTTTAATAATGGTAGGTATATATAGGTAATAATAATATTATATACAGGGTCTTCATAAAGTCTCACCCAGGCCTAGGTTTCTCGAAAACGACTCAGAATATCAAAAAACGCAAAAACCCGTATTCCTTTATATTTAGGGGGATTGATTTTCAGCCAAATTCTTTTTGCCTACACGGCCCCAGTCAGGCTGGGCATGGACCAACTTTAAAATCTTAAATAGAATGGTATGTCTTGTGGCATATTGTTTTAAAGGTCTTATTGAGAGAAGTTCATTACAATAAATTTCAGTGTGCTACGACTTACCGTTCTCGAGATACAGGGTGGGACGTAATGCGTAATATCCCTATATTTTGACCTATAACTCGTCAACCGTAAATTATGGAGAAAATTTTTCTTGATAATAATAACTCCTTATAGCAAGAACTTTCGAACAAGTTAAAATTTGATTTGTTTTTTCGTTAAATTTTTTTCGACTGTTCGTCCGGCTGGCTGACGAAACCGACCAGAAACTAACATCAACAGAGTATGTCGAGTTATAACTTGTTCGAAAAGTCTCATCATAAGGAGTTATTATTAACAAGAAAAGTTTTCTCCATAATTTACGGTTATCGAGTTATAGGTCAAAATATATGGATATTACGCATTACGTCCGACCCTGTATCTCGAGAACGGTAAGTCGCAGCTCACTGAAATTTATTGTAATGAACTTCTCTCAATAACACCTTTAAAACAATATGCCACAAGACATACCATTCTATTTAAGATTTTAAAGTTGGTCCATGCACAGCCTGACTGGGGCCGTGTAGGCAAAAATTTTTTGGCTGAAAATCAATCCCCTTAAATATAAAGGAATACGGGTTTTTGCGTTTTTTGATATTCTGAGTCGTTTTTGAGAAACCTAGGCCTGGGTGAGACTTTATGAAGACCCTGTATAAGTATCCATGGTAACCTTTTACACCATCTGTTCTATGTATAAATGAAAGTATAAATTAATATAAGTACCTACTAAATTTATTCATATACGAGTTTTATTATTATTTAGATTTATGTTTGTGTTTTAGGGGTACCTTTTATAAATTATCTAATTTATTTTATATTATTGTTAGTAGATAATCTATATTTTATTGGAATAGGGTACTTTACTTATACATAAGAATAATAATAGAGTTATAATCTAAGATGAAATATGTATTTAGGGAGAAATTAATACCTACCGAGACATTTTAAAACATTTTCAGTGTGACGTATAGCGTATAGGATACCTCAGTATAATTATACCTCTGTGAACTTAAATCGGGTAAAATTAATAGTCAACATCGATTTATTTTAAAAAAATTAAATACATGACAAGTAAATTAGTTCAAATATATATAACGATGACAGTTTACATAATACATAATATTTTAACTGAATTAATGCTAGTTTGCTAGTTTCTTTTGGCCGTCGTCATCTCACATTAAGGGCCACACCCATGAAGTATGGTCCTTGTGTCGTGGGTAACTTAAGTCATTGCTAAGCGTCGTTTTTCCCTATCTTACACAGTACGCAATCCGTGACCTACCTCATGCAGTGGCGGAAAACTAAACCGAGAACGCGATTAGCTCAGTGGTTAAGCACTCGCTTGTCATACGAAAGGTCCCGGGTTCGGAGGGGAGGCATACTACGGGATGGGCAAGCTACAACATAGACCACAAGCGTCTACAGTAGCTCCTGTTTCATGGATTGCGAAATAAAAAGGCTCTGAAACACTCATCTATTTTTTTTTTAAAGACGCCAAAGTTTGCTTTACCTATCAATTTTCAAACGTTTAAAAAAAATGGGTGATAAAACCTAATATCTCTCATAAATGATGGAAAACAAATTTTCGACTTGGTTTTTGAAAAAATAAATAAACAAAGTAATACAAATTTTAGTAGAAAAAGAAGGTATAATTTTTTGCATCTGTAATTCAGTGTAACTACTTGCACATAGCAAGTAGTTTACACTGTTATTGCACCAAACCAATATTTTTTTTGGTTAAGTTCACGGAGAAATTACTCTATTTTTTTAATTAATTTAGGTATTGGAAAAAAAATCATATGATTTGAGTACGTACAGATCTGGTATCAGAAATTTACTTAATTAAAAAACATAGCTGTAAATTGCTGATAGATTTAAATAATTTATATATGCAGAAATTACCATTTCTCACTGGTACCTTTCACCTTTCAAGTATGGTTATGTTTTCGTGAGTTTTATTAAAAAATATGACAGACAAAGTAAGTTTTTACAGTAAGTAGATAGTTTTATTATAGTTAACAACCAGGCGCGGCCAGTGGGAAAATGTTTTGAGAGTGCTGCCACATCAACCGGACTAAAATGGAATGTATAGAGTCGCTCTTACAGTATCTTAAGAGTTTGAGTTTCTTTAACACGCCAATTATCATAATTATGCATTCATTATTCTAGAATTGTGTGATAATTTTCATTGTGTACGAGCTAGGACTTGAGAAAATCTTCTCTTTTTCGTCTGGGGGTGCTAAAGTTCCGTAACTCCTTAACACCTGTTAAAAACATACGAAAAACGAACAGATATTTTGCTAAAAATATGTCAGTACCAATGTATGTACCTTCTCGCCTACCCTCTAGATTATGTACCTTCTCACCTACCCTCCAGAGTAATTCGAAAAAAGTGACACAAAAAGAAGGTAATGAGTTATCCCTGGCAGGCATGGTAGGAAGTTTTTTGCTCTGTACCTCCTTGGTTGGATGTAGGAAAAAAAATGAAATCGGAACAAAAAAATATTATTTATTTTACAAAAACGAACTCAATACTTCCGATTTCAAATATTAGAATTTTCCCGGAAGTAATAGTTTTTTTTTTTTTTTTTAAACATATTACTTTTATTGTATATTTGAGGTCTCTTACACAGAAATAACATTTTAATACATTTAAAATGAGACTATTTCAAAGAATAATAAAATACGGAAGTATTTTGTACCCCATTCAGATTAAATCTGGTGGCGGGATAGTTGTAAAGAGTTTTTTTTTACCGTAGTCAAATAACCATAGATAAAGAAGTAAATGGAGACATCATATCGTATATCTCATGGGTAATAAAAATCTGTCTCATATCAGTCTGTACAATATAGCTACCGTTATTCACCGTTATGAATCATGTAAGAGGAAAAATTTGTTATTGTTGTGATTTCCTCTGTGTTAAAACTGAGCAAGATGGCTGATTTTACGGGACAGATTCGAGACATTACAAGTTCTCGACTTACTTATTTCTCTATGCAAACAACTGTTATTTTACTTGTTATCAATCAAAGTTTGCAACTGAAGCACCAGATCGCGTGCCAAATTCAACACAGCCTTGGCATCGTGACGCTCCGCCATTTCTGTAAAAAACCAAAAAAATTGGATTATTAAGTTACGAAATATGAGCCATTGAGCCATAAAAACTGAAAACTGTGTCTTTAAAAATGAAACAAAATACTACGAGAAGTCCGTTTAAAAGCGCCACAGAGGACTTCATGAAGGTCTGGCTGGGGGACATTAAACAGTGGGAAGGCCAGAGTTTCGCTAGAGGGCTATACTAGTGTGTAAGCTGCCCAAAGCGCGGGGCCTTGGGCATCTGCCCAATCCACTATAATTTCGGTAATCCGCTATTGCTTGTGCTTTGGAATAGAACCAGAAGTAAAATTAAAGGTTCACTCTTTAAAACTGGGTTGTAACTTTTGGAATGACTGTGACGCAGGCTCTTGATAATAAAAAACTAATAAATAAATATACCTATGTGTTCTTTGTGTAATATCATAATTTTAGTGGGTAGCACAGAATAATAGAACTTTTTCCTTTTCCTTGAATATTTTTTTAAACACATTTTTTACCCATATTTTTGCTTCTGGTCGCTACTCACATAAAAAAAAAACTGTTGAGCTCGGTTGTAGCTCCAAAAATCACTTGACTTTTCGCTCCTGGGAAAGTTAAATAATCAAACACCTCGGCCGAGGTGTGAAGAACGCCTATACAAAGAAAGATCGAGACAGCCCGGCAGAGTGTAAGGTTACGGAAAACATAGTTCCCATGCATTTCATGTACTTTCAGCCAGCGAAAAGTGCAACATGATTTTCAAAAATTGCAATTTTTGACTCTACATTGAATGGACTCTACATTGAAAAATAAATTGATTTGACTTTTTGTTTGTCTTCCTAGGCCAACGGAAACCCCATTTTCGAGACCCTCCAACAATCGTGAAAGACATGAAAAGATTCATAATTTTTTTTTTCTGTTTTTTTTTTTTTTCATACGGATCCTTTGAGACCCGACTTCGTGTCTTTAGCTTGGTTTCGTGTCAAAAATTGCGATTTTTATTGCAGAAATGGACTCTACGTTGAAAATGAATAAAGGCTAACGGTACCGTTGAAGAACTTGATGATGTCCGTGAAGTCCATGGTGTTGGCCAGTATGATGTCCCTGTATATCTCCACCAGTGCCAGGGCTATGAAGAGGTTGAAGTGGGCGGAGCTAATCTGGCGGGCCGCCCAAATGGCCTCCCACACCTTGAACACGTCATCGTACACTAGTTCTGGGGAAGGGAGACAAAGAATATAAATCATTACAAAAAAGAGCGCCTTAAAATACGTCCAAAGTGTTTTTACAATTATTTTTATATTTTTAATTGTATATGTTCACTATACAATTTTAAAGTTATTATGTATACTTACATATAATTGGTACGAAAAGGGCTCGTCTATAGGGTTCTTTGTTCATAATTATGAACAAAACATATAGTAGGTTCGAAAAGGGCTCGTCTAGAGGGTTCTTTGTTCATATGAACAAAACATATAGTAGGTACGAAAAGGGCTCGTCTATAGGATTCTTTGTTCATATGAACAAAACATATAGTAGGTACGAAAAGGGCTCGTCTATAGGGTTTTTTGATCATATGAACAAAACCCTGAAAAGGTTATCATATTTAAATGTTAGTCACGATATGATAATGATACCTATTACAGATCGATCCTGGATATAAGAGAACTCAAGCAAGGGACTGGAATTTTTTTCTCTTATATACAGGTTACTCTTAAAGAGGTAATTTTTCCTAGTAAATAATAAAATTTGACCTAGAAATAGTTCTCTTATATCGAGCTTTCTCTTACATCAAATTATGCCAGACCGGAATGAAAGAAGTCTCCACCTTAATGGAAGTCTTCGGTGATCCGAAAACGAAAACCGGTGCATTCAACGCGCCATCGACGCTGCGCTGGTTAAAAGAGACAATATCTAGCATTGGATAGTCACGGAAGTAAAATATCTCACCTCGTTTGAAGTCAAGCAGGAACCAGCGGTAGCAGAAGTAGAAGTGAGTGTAGTCGCCGTTTTGTTGCATCAGCTCGAACATTTCCGCGTCCAGGATTTGAATGAGGGACCTGCGGGTTGGGAGGACAAGTTGTGAACCACGAAGTCAGGAGGCAAATCGTCAAGTTTTACATGTGCAAAAATCATTTTTTTTTGTTAAGAGCACATCGAAATGTGCTTTGTTTGCGATATTTTTAAGAAGGTCTCTTGTAATAAACGAAAGATGCCTTAACAGGCGAAACATTATTTCAATTTGGAGATGTGTTTCCGAAAATGAAGACGGTGTACCTATCAACCGCCATCACAGCGCACTAAAGCCCGAGTTAAGTTGTTGTTGTTGTAGCAAGGTTGGCTACAGCTGGGGGAGAGATGGTCTCCATACATCTTTAGTTGAAAAGTTGGCTTGTTCTAAAGCACATGCTTGTTCTATGTGCGTTAAACCATCATGAGAACTGGGCTTTTTCTTTAAAAGCCATCAAACTCTTGGGAACTACAATCTAGTCTGGCTAGTTAGGGTTGGCTAGTCTGTTCTCTGTTTATAGTCCTCTATAGCGAGACATCCCGATTTAAGGGATAGTGTCCACTCAGATTAAACTTATTCCTGTTTTAAAACTCAGCCCTTAAACCCTCGGAACATACCTTCCTTGTAATTGGAAGATAAACATTCTTACTATAAGAACCTACGATTACAATACATAATTATGATGATAAGTATGTAACACCTGCAAAGCTGAAAGATGTATGCAGGGTTTTCTTTTATTAGTTATATTTAAAATATTTTTATTATACAATAAACAAAAAAGATTTTTGGTTGTTGAAATTCCAAAAATGGCGTCCCATTTGCAAAAAAGCATTACGACGCAAAGTGTCAAATCTCATAAATACAAAATTATTTACTTGAAATGCACTACCATTCTATGGCAAAGTCGCAAAGTAATCTCGTGCATACTCGTAATTATTTTATTGGATTAATTTTAAGTACCTTTATATTTATTATGTTATTGTTATTCAAAACATTGTAATGAAATGATGTACAAATAAAGCACGAATCTTGTTAAAAAAAAAAAAAAAAAATCAGAGGCCATCATAGACTGATTCATTCATTACATTGTTGATATAATCATAAAAGGTTCTCATTATCATGTTTACTAAATTGTTAATAATCATAAATTTTATGTACTTCCATTTCGAGGAGTTCTATTAGACTGAGTAATCAAAGGCCCTCTCAGATTCCCATCACAGTGAGTGATTACATACATTGTATGCAAATACAAAAAAACTAAAGAGAACAAGAGTTCTCATTGACATGATCACATGCTACTCACTGGTGCTTATCAAGATTCCCACTTAAATTCCAATTTTATTATACAGGGTGCGGCAGAATAACCTGACGAGTTTAAAATGTTAACTATCAAGTCATAACTTGTCGTAGATGGTTGATGTTAGTGTCATTTTGTTTCCAATAAAAGCGGATTTAGTTACAATGGAGTCGTGGACACATGCGCATCGTGCTTTTGTTGTAGAGACATTTTTTAAAAGTGGTGATTCTGTGGCAATTACTCAGAGAAAGTTTCGGACTCACTACCGAATTAAATCTCTCTGCTTGTGACTATTTTCTTTGGGTTTACCTCAAAAGTAAAGTCTATATGCATAAGCCAAGGACTGTAGATGACTTGAAGAGACTAATTGTTCAAGAAATTCGTGCAATACACCTGAATATGCTTGAGAAAGTCATGGACAATTTTTCGACCAGAATTGACGAGTGTATCAGAAATGGAGGTAAACATTTGACCAACATTATCTTTCACAAATAATTCAAATATTCAAAAAATCATGTATTAAAATAAATCCGCATGTCTACTCTTTCAAATAACACAAAAATTATTGTTCTATCTTAAAAATTGCTTGTTTAGTATCATTTTTAAACTCGTCAGGTTATTCAGCCGCACCCTGTATAACTAAATTCCAAGGAAGGGCTGCATTGGAAGACAAGGGGACGAGTCATGGACAACCAATTTGCCAGTACAATGACAAAAGAAGACCTAGAGGATGAGACAGCACACTTGGTGCTTCAAGGGCAGGAACACGGCTCCAATTTACCGGTATTTTCGAGCGTCCCCATTAGACCAACTTCTTTATTATTTATCGTTGATGGGGGTTGTGACATATCAAATTCAATGATTTTGAGGTGTTGATTACGAATTTGACATTAAATAAATTTTATTTTTAGCTAACTGTTACATATGAATCTTCAGTGGATTTTGGTCCTGTTCCCATTCTTAATATGATAAGGAAAGTCGTGTGATGTTTACACCAGATTTTTTGTCCATGACTCACCTCATACTGGGGAAGTGCTTGTCTATGACTCACCTCATACTGGGGAAGTGTTTGTCCATGACTCACCTCATACTGGGGAAGTGCTGGTCCATGACTCACCTCATACTGGGGAAGTGTTTGTCCATGACTCACCTCATACTGGGGAAGTGCTTGTCCATGACTCACTTCATACTGGGGAAGTGCTTGTCCATGACTCACCTCATACGAGGGAAGTGCTTGTCCATGACTCACCTCATACTGGGGAAGTGCTTGTCCATGACTCACCTCATACTGGGGAAGTGCTTGTCCATGACTCACTTCATACTGGGGAAGCGCTTGTCTATGACTCACCTCATACTGGGGAAGTGCTTGTCCATGACTCACCTCATACTGGGGAAGTGCTTGTCCATGACACACCTCATACCGGGGAAGTGCTTGTCCATAACTCACCTCATACTGGGGAAGTGCTTGTCCATGACTCACCTCATACTGGGGAAGTGCTTGTCCATGCATCTCATACTGGGGAAGTGGTTGTCCATGACTCACCTCATACTAAGGAAGTGCTTGTCCATGACTCACCTCATGTTGGCAAAGTGGTTGTCCATGACTCACCTCATGTTGGCAAAGTGGTTGTCCATGACTCACCTCATGTTGGCAAAGTGGTTGTCCATGACTCACCTCATACTGGGGAAGTGCTTGTCCATGACTCACCTCATACTGGGGAAGTGGTTGTCCATGACTCACCTCATGTTGGCAAAGTGGTTGTCCATGACTCACCTCATACTGGGGAAGTGCTTGTCCATGACTCACCTCATACTGGGGAAGCGATTGTCCATGACTCACCTCATACTGGGGAAGTGCTTGTCCATGACTCACCTCATACTGGGGAAGTGCTTGTCCATGACTCACCTCATACTGGGGAAGTGCTTGTCCATGACTCACCTCATACTGGGGAAGTGCTTGTCCATGACTCACCTCATACTGGGGAAGCGCTTGTCCATGACTCACTTCATACTGGGGAAGTGCTTGTCCATGACTCACCTCATGTTGGCAAAGTGGTTGTCCATGACTCACCTCATGTTGGCAAAGTGGTTGTCCATGACTCACCTCATGTTGGCAAAGTGGTTGTCCATGACTCACCTCATGTTGGCAAAGTGGTTGTCCATGACTCACCTCATGTTGGCAAAGTGGTTGTCCATGACTCACCTCATGTTGGCAAAGTGGTTGTCCATGACTCACCTCATGTTGGCAAAGTGGTTGTCCATGACTCACCTCATGTTGGCAAAGTGGTTGTCCATGACTCACCTCATGTTGGCAAAGTGGTTGTCCATGACTCACCTCATGTTGGCAAAGTGGTTGTCCATGACTCACCTCATGTTGGCAAAGTGGTTGTCCATGACTCACCTCATGTTGGCAAAGTGGTTGTCCATGACTCCGCCGGTGGTGGGGAAGTTGGCCGCCATTCTGTCCATGAGACAGCAGAAGCAGGAGTAGGTGAGAGACTCGTCGTCTAGGATGACCAGGAGAGGCGCCACCAGGTCGCACATGCCTTGCATGTAGCCCACCTCCAGGTGCTCCCACACGTATCTGACAGAGTAAGGAGACATTGTTTGTAAAGATGGTGGGAACAGCGCACGAATAGCTCAGTGGTTAAGCACTCGCTTGCCATGCGGAAGGTCCCGGGTTCGAACCCCCGCGCCGACAAAAATTTGTATTCAAAAATTTGGTTACAGTTGTTTGTAAGGGATAACTTCCGGTGTGCTCGTGTTGACCCAGCACCTAAAGGGGAAGTATTGTGTCACTTCTCGCCCATCAGAGGGGAGCCATACTACGGGATAAAAAAGACTGTGAAACACTCATCTTTAAAAAAAAAAAAAAAAAAAGGCTGAAACATGGGAAGGTGGAAAATATCATTATAATCTTGAAAATGCTGAAAGTGGTCACACTTTCTTTTTTGATAAGGTATTGAAACCAAAAGAAGGTAAAAGAAAAAGAGAGGAAGACCAAAAATGAGATGGAGAGACAAAGTTGAAAAAGACCTAAGAGAGAAAAACTGGAGAAAAGAGGACGCACTAAATAGAAAGATATGGAAGGAAAGGATTCATGGAACATTAACACAAATATGATAACTTTTTAACTTTTTAATTTCTTTTTTGATAAGGTATTGAAACCCAGACCGGACATGACAAGACATTCTACCATTTGGGATTTTGACCACATAATAATACGTCTTGGGCTTACTGCTGCAATAATGAGACTCATTATTCCACTTACGTGCACATGATGTTCCGCAGCTTATCCAGGTTCTCTGCGGTGAAGTAGTGGTAGTTGCGGTCACACCTCAGCACATCCTTGTCTATGCGGTGCAGGTTGAGGCCAAAGGAGTCCAGGAGCTCCGTCTAGAAATACAAAATAACTGATTATTTTGGTTGGGTGGAAGAGATTGCCATAGGCAATAGTCCCGCCCTTTAGTTAGGACACATCTACATTTATAAAGAGAGTTTCACTCACTGATTCATCAGTTTCTCCGGACTGGTAAGTCCTAGGAAGCTAAAATTTGGTAGGTAGCTTTGTCTTATATTCTAGATGTGCAATAAGACGGGATTTTTCGAAATTCCCACTACAACACCTGCCATTGGCGAAAAAGAATTTTTTTCTAACACTAGGTATATATATTTTTCTTTTCTTTTTCATTTTTACTTTCCTTATCTATAATAAGGAAAGTATTGTATTCGTCGAAAATTTGACCTACCCGGTTTTTTCACATTTCTGGACGAATCATAGCCTCAGGATACCAAAAAAGTTGTTTTCAGCCATTGGTCCGTGCGTCTGTCTGTCTGTCTGTCTGTGTGTGTGTGTGTGTGTAAACAGGATATCTCGAGAACGGTAAGAGCTAGAGGCTTGAAATTTTGTATGGTAATTCATTTTATACACCAGACGAACCATGAAACTTTTGGTTGAAATCGGCCGCATTCTGCGGCCGCAGGGCCGCAAATATTAGCCGCAAGCGCCGCTTCTTTGAATTGGTTAAAGATACAAAAAAAGTTAGAGAACAACATTTTCTCGGATTAAAAAAATAATAGGGGTCTATTCTCATCATTTTTTTGATATCTTTAACTTTTTGGAACCCGGCCTCAATTTACCGGTATTTTGGGGGGACCCGCTTGGACTAACTTTTTTATTATTTACCCCAGATGGGGGTTGCGACATATCAAATCCAATGATTTTAAGGTGCTGATTACGAATTTGGCACTGATTTTGAACTATCCGTTACCGTTGAGTCACCAGTGGCGGAATTCGACTTCTTTTTGGGGGATAAGGAAAGTCGTGTGATGTTTACACCAGATTTTTATTGTACACATACATACATATATTGTTTCAATTTTTTTTCATTGTTATAATAATTATTTGTATTGTACATCATATGTATTATCTTCTTATCTAATAATGTGTCAAATAATGATAATATTAATTAGGTTGGCTGTCTGTCCCGGTAGCTCAGTGGTATGGACGGCACTCTGGGAATCCAGAGGTTCCAAAGGTCTCGTGTGTTCTAAACCCAGCCGGGACATGACAAGTTATCCTTCAATTTGGGATTTTTACCACATAATAATACGTCTTTCCTCCAAAAGTGAAGCTTGCATTGTCAGCCCTACCCAGGCTGTGTGAGGCTAATGTGGGTAGTTGGTGCGATTCCCAGCGCATGGAGAGTACCTAAAACGCTCACCCGTCTCAATCAGGAGGTTAAATCAAATAGAATCGTTGGCGTTAGGAGGGGCATCCAGCCGTAAAAATGTTCCACAACTAACCAAAATCAACCATGAGGTTGAACAATGCCGACCCCAAATAGATTTTAGAAAGGGTTAAGTGAAAGAAGAAGAAGGAGAAGAAGAAGAATTGAATTGAATTGAAATATGATAACTTTATTTAATAAATTATTTTACAATGAAAAACATCCCCTAATCTACTTATAAATTCTTGGGGGTGGTATCTTCTTCTCTGTTTCTTAATGTATGCTAGTATTATTGTTGTACATTCGATATTTTATGAAGATAAAAGTAAGGTAATTTTAATATCTATCATGTAATATTCTCTTTTCTATTTCAATGTGTTATTTTAATAATTTTCTATTATACTTTTGATGATTTTCTTTTTCAGTATACTACTATTCTCGTTTTCTTGTATATTTAGACAGAACCTGTTTAACAACATTGGAATTTTATGTGAGAGTATTAATTGTTCACCAAATTTTGTAAATGCGAAAGTTTTTCTATATGTTTGTTTTCTGAGTCTATGTCCGTGATCTACTATATTTTTATAATAATTATTACTAAAATTAGCTAAGATAAGAAGAAGATACTTTAGTAGTTGAGGGTGGGACGGACTCACCGAATAGATGCCTCCCTGTGAGCTGGCCGGAGAGATGCAGTTGGATCTGTTACCAGGGCAGTTCTCATCCCCCTCTGGACACACGGTCAGCTGAGAAGGACCCGCTGAGGATGAGAGACATAAATTCGTTCAATAAAATAATGCTTATTACAACTATTTCATATTACATCCATATTAATGAATATTATCATGGCGTATTAATGAATCCATATTAATGAATATTATTATAATAATAATGAATATTATTAAAATTCATTATTTTTTATCCGTACGGTAAAATGACTAACATCGAGAAAATTACTAGTCTGGTTGGTTGACATTGAACAGAGAGAAGACCAGTGTCTCGCAAGAGGTTTAATTTGAAAATCAAGCTGATAAATTTTACTGGACATAATTGAAGGAAACATAGAGGGAAGAAGACCTAGGGGAATGTGCATGCATGATGTAAGGGAGTGTGAGTAATGTGCATGGATGATGTAAGGGAGTGTGAGGAATGTGCATGGATGATGTAACGGAGTGTGAGGAATGTGCATGTATGATGTAAGGGAGTGTGAGGAATGTGCATGGATGATGTAAGGGAGTGTGAGGAATGTGCATGTATGATGTAAGGGAGTGTGAGGAATGTGCATGGATGATGTAAGGGAGTGTGAGGAATGTGCATGGATGATGTAAGGGAGTGTTTGAAGACCAAGAGGTCTACAAGAAAGAAAAAACCCATCGGGTTTCAAAATCTTACCCTGCTCATGACCGCTCATTGTATCAGAGACCGAAGACATGTGTCCACTGTCCACACTTTGGTTGGAGGTAATGCTAATTAGACAGGGCTTGATGAGGGGCCCCAGCACCCCATTTGCAGCACCACTCTCGCTGCCGTTCTGTTCGGTACTTGGCGCATCGTTAACACTCGATGGGTTTTCGTCGTCTTCATTGTCTCCATTCTGAGCCCCCTCCTCCATTTTCTCATCCTCCTCCATCTCCACGTCCTCCCCCACTCCCTCGTCCGGAGATTCAGAGCGGGGACTGGAGGAGTCTACGGACTTGTCTCCTCCTCCCTTCTCCTCCGTGATGGGAGCTACGCCCACCTCCATGGGTATGACTATGCCTGTTGGGTGGGAGGAAAGTATTATTTTATTCAATGAAATTAGGGTACATGTGCCATCCTCCCTGATGGGACTCACGCACCACGCCCACCTCCATGGGTATGACTATGCCTGTTGGGTGGGAGGAAAGTATTATTTAATTAAATGAAATTAGTGAAACAGGGAGAAGACCAGTGTCTCGCTAGAGGACTCTAACATATAACGGACTAGCTTAGCCAACCCTTACAAGCCAAGCTAGCTTGCAATTTCCTAAGGTTTTAATGGCTTATAAAAAAAAATTCCAAGTCCTCATGATGGTTCAGGGTTTTCAGGACGAGCCAACTTTGAAATAAAGTTGGTTGGAGATCATCACCCACCCCTCCAGCTGTAGCCAAGCTGGCTACAACAACAACAAATTAAATTAGGGTACATGTGCCATCCTCCCTGATGGGACCCACGCACCACACCCACCTCCGTGGCTATGACTACGCCTTTTGGGTGGGTGAATAATATTTTTTAAATAAATTTAATTAGGGCACATATACTAATGCTTCGACATTTAAAAAAGGGATCATATTTTTCGAACATCACTCCCTCCAGCTGTAGCCAAGGTGTTTACAACAACCATATTTTCGACACTTTTTTTTCAACCATCATAAAATTTTAACCTAACTATAATTATGTATACAAAGACAAGTGATCTCTCTGAGTCGATAGTATCCTTTGTACTTTCCTTCTAATGTGTCTCCGTGTAGGGTTGAAATTGTTTTGGGTTGAATTTTTTTGTTGTTGAGAATTATCGACTTTTTTTCACTGTCGAATATTGTGTACCTAGGTAAATGTTCACTTTTGTGGTTTTTTACGAACAACAAAAATCGCGAACAACAACAACTAAGACCTTCTTCTGTAAAAGTTAGGCACCCCTGCTATATTATATACACTATTCAGGCGACACTGACGAGTCACCTCTCACCCTTCCCTCTCCCACTCACTGGTGTCCTCCGTGGTAACCAGGGGTCGAGGGTTCGACTCCGGCTCGTAGTCAATAGCATCCTGGTACTCCTCAACCACGGGGGGGTCGTCTGAGTCATCCGACAGGGAGCTCACGTTGTCCTCAAACACCTGGAAGTTGCAAGAACAGGGTTTCTGTTTTGTGGAGGAGGGAGAGATATTAATAATAAAACCGTGTCCGTGAGTTAAGTATTGATACCTAAGTCACGGTGGTGAGAGGATTATACCTATTATGGACGAACAGATTCAATGTCTAGGCTCCTTTCATGTCCATTGATTCTATTTGATTTTAACGTCCTGACTTGAGGTAGACAGGACGGGGGTTTTACCCTCCATTCGCTGGAAATTGTACCAGCTACCCACATTAACCTCACCCAGCCTGGGTAGGGCCGAAATTGCCAGCCTTACATGTTCGGAGGGAACAGAAGTTTTTGTGCAAAAAGTCTGCTCCAACCGGGAATCGAACTCAGGATCTCTGGACTACGGGCAATAGTCACAACCGTTACTCCACGGAGGCTGGCGTAACGGTTGTGACAGTAGAGATATTGAAATTGCTAGAACAGGGTTTCTGTTTTGTGGAGGAGGGAGAGATATTGAAATTGCAAGAAAAGGGTTTCTGTTTTGTGGAGGAGGGAGAGATATTGAAATTGCAAGAACAGGGTTTCTGTTTGGTGGAGGAGGGAGAGATATTGAAATTGCAAGTACAGGGTTTCTGTTTTGTGGAGGAGGTAGAGATCTAGAAATTGCAAGAACAGGGTTTCTGTTTTGTGGAGGAGGTAGAGATATTGAAATTGCAAGAACACGGTTTCTGTTTTGTGGAGGAGGGAGAGATATTGAAATTGCAAGAACAGGGTTTCTGTTTTGTGGAGGAGGTAGAGATATTGAAATTGCAAGAACAGGGTTTCTGTTTTGTGGAGGAGGGAGGTATTTTTTTATATTTTTATTTTTTATTTATAATGGAAGGCAGGAAAAAATCTTTTAAAGACACCCAGTTCCATCCTAACCTGGGGTGTGGGATTTCCACCCACTAAAAAAACCACCTTCTCTAAAAGCTAACCGCTTTCTGGACCTTAAACTTCTCACACATAAGGAAGGTGTGAGGTATAGATATTGAAATTGCAACAGGAGGGTTTTTGGTTTGTGGAGTAGGTATAGATATTTGTTTATTTTTATTTTTACTAACGTCTACAGCTACACTGTTATCCGATTCACACAAGATATTGTGTGCCACTAAATAACAGCAATAATAATAATACCTATAATAATAATATCGCCTTATTTATACTGCCCGATTAAGACTATTAAAGTCCCATTATTCCAGCAGTAAGCCCAAGACGTATTACGAGTATTATGTGATAAAAATCCCAAATGGGAGGATAACTTGTCATGTCCCGGCTGGGTTTCGAACCCACGACATCTGGAAACTCTGGATTCACAGAGTGTCGCCTTTACCACTGAGCTACCGGTACATGTGTGACGTGAGAGAACAATCATTGCTCTTTCATGTACCGGTAGCTCAGTGGTAAAGGCGACACTCTGTGAATCCAATGATTCCAGAGTTCGTGGGTTCGAAACCCAGCCGGGACATGACAAGTTATCCTCCCATTCGTGATTTTTACCACCTAATAATATGTCTTGGGCTTAATGCTGGAATAATAGGATTTAAATAGTCCTAATCGGGCAGTATAAATAAGGCGATATTATTATTATTTCATGGCCTCGACTGAGAAGCACGCATGCTGACTCACATCGTTGCTCAAGTTGCCACTGAGCTACCGGGACATAAGTGACGTGCGAGAACAATCATTGCTCTTTCATGTTTAACTATAAATATTTTTAAACTCAAATTATATAATAAATTTTATTTTTAATATCTATAAGAGAACCATCACATGCTTGCGCACTTCGGGTCTCTTCTACTGCAATTTAAATAACAAAAAAACAATTTTAAGCACTTTATCTATGTAAATAATATTATTTTATTTGTGTTTCTGTGCTTGTTAATTGTTTTTAAAAAAATAAATGGTTAAAAAGTATTTAAAAAAAAAAAAAAAAATGGCTACGACTGAGAAGCACGCGTGCTGACTCACATCGTTGCTCAGGTTGTTGTCCAGGGCGGGCAGGTGGTTCTGCTGAGTGTCCGTCCCCGAAGTGCTCTCGCTAGACAGCTTGGCGAGGTTGGAGGCCAGCGTCTCCTTGTCCTTCTGTCGCACGATAGCCTCCACAGCCAGCCACTCCGACATGGTGGTCTCGAACAGCGTCCGGCTGTCTCTGTCCTTGGCGGCCCGCGTCTCCCGAGTCGAGAGGAACGAGTAGTGGCCCAGCAGGAAGGGCCAAATCTGGGCGGGAAAAAAATCTGGTTATCATGTTTGGCCGCCACCAAAGTTGTATGCAGAAAAGTATCAGTCATTGCTCCTGTGCTTACATGTTTTGCTTAAACAGCGACTCACATTCTATTTGAATGTGAGGCACTAGAGCTGAAAAGATTCAGGATATTTGGCAAAAATAATCTTGAAATAGTACCAAACTTGGGAACTAAAGTCAAGAACCTAGCCCTGTTTGTCCAGGGAAAGGAATCTGGACATAGTAAACCAAGAAATAATCTTCTCACACATACTAGACAACTAGGAGTTAATCACATTCGTGATAATAACAGAACTACTCCAACTCGCTCTACTAAATCTACGCTGAAACCGGGACTTGAACCACCGACCTCCAGGTTACGAGTCCGCCGCCTTATCGATCAAGCTACTGAGGTAGCTATTTATGTTTATGTTTGCTTAGGAACAGTGTTCTCTACACCATTGTTCTTAAATTCGAGCGTGGAGCCTAATATGTCTACATTGTCTACTCTCTCACCTCCTTCCTGAGAGAATGTTCCACGCCTCCATAGTACGCGCGCCGCACCAGCTCCTCCCCATCCTGCACGAGCCCATCCTCCTCTCTCACAAGCCCCGCCCACACCTCTTTGGTCACGCCCTCCTGCGCCCCTCGCCTGGGATAATGTCCACGTGCACCAGGCCAGACAGATGCGTGCGCACCGTGCGCAGATGACGACAATAGGCGAGCCAGCCGTAGAAGGCGCGGGAAATGATCTGCCGCTTCATGGTGTCGCAGACGAGTTGCAGAGAGCTGCCGCTAGTCGCGCTGAAGTTTCTGGCGAAAACGGAATATGGTAATGGTTATGGTAATGGTAATGGTAATGGTGCTCAAAGGCACTTGTATTTACGGAAAGAGTCCATATAAACATGTAACAAATAACTTTTTGGTAATGGTAATGGGACGTATTAAGACTGTATCTTAGAAGCTTTTATCATTAGCTTTGGAAAAGAACCTTTGTAAAAATCCAATATTGTTAGTAAATAAATAAAATGTGAAAAAGACAGACAAACCAACAGACAACAGACACAAACCAACAACACACACACAAACAAACAGACAATTGCTCAGGAGTTTACAACTTGTTCTTTTACTACTTTTCTTATCATAATTTCCGTAAAATAAGTATTGAATTCTTCGAAAATTTGACCTACCCAATTTTAAACATTTCTGGACGAATCATAGCATCAGGATGTCAAAGAAGTTGTTTTCGGTATTGGTCAGTGGGACTGTCCGTGTATTTTTGTGTGTGTGTGTCCGTAAGCACAATATCTCGAGAACGGTAAGAGCTGGAGACATTTGGTACGGAAGCTTTTTATCCACACAAAGCACCAAACGTTTGGCGAATATGGCGCGCTTATCGGCAATCTCTTCCACCCAACCCTTCACGTTTGTGTTTTAAGAATTTCCACAAGAGGAGGAGGAGGAGTTACTTACCCGGTGAAGATGTGGGGAGGGGGGTGAAGGGAGGGGCGAGTGCTCGATGCTGAGACTCTTGTTGGAGGAGGAGGAGGAGGAGGGAGTTACTTACCCGGTGAAGATGTGGGGAGGCGGGGTGAGGGGAGGGGCGAGTGCTCGATGCTGAGACTCTTGTTGGAGGAGGAGGAGTTACTTACCCGGTGAAGATGTGGGGAGGGGGGGTGAGGGGGAGGGGCGAGTGCTCGATGCTGAGACTCTTGTTGGAGGAGGCGGAGGAGGAGGAGGAGTTACTTACCCGCTGAAGATGTGGGGAGGGGGGGGTGAGGGGGAGGGGGAGTGCTCGATGCTGAGACTCTTGTTGGAGGAGGCGGAGGAGGAGGGAGGATTACTTACCCGCTGAAGATGTGGGAGGGGGGGTGAGGGGGAGGGGCGAGTGCTCGATGCTGAGACTCTTGTTGGAGGAGGCGGAGGAGGAGGACGTGGAGGTGAGGTGGGCGCGGGGGGAGCGGCACGGGGGCGACTGCCACAGCTCGTGACTGCCCATGGAAACACAACCAAAAATACATAAGAGATAAAAAAAAATGTCCCTAAAAGGACAAAAGTACTTAAACGGATTTTCATTATAATAAGCAAGTAAAGTGTTTGGACAGTCGAATTTGCATGCAAGAGTATATTTTTATTTATTTTTTATAATTATTTCGCAAACTATTTTGCCTTTTTAATTTTTCTCTGTTACGTCTTCTTTTACTAAATGAAGCGTCCGTGTTTTCTGCAATATATTTCATCTTTTAGATAATTCGACTCAGCTTCTTCTAACATTCATATACTTGAAACAGTTCGAACCAAAGTGTGGTTACTAGTAGATGTGCTCCGCACTGTGTTATTGTTGGCTACAACTTTTTTAATTATTTTCTTAGTTTACTGCATCAAAATATAAAAACTTTACTAATATTTTATTGGTGTAACCTTACATATTATTGACATATCAACAAATGAGTAGGTATGTCAATTTTTTAATTAAATCAAAAGTTATTTTTAAATAAATTATCCAAATATTTTCAAAGTCCGTGATTATTCTGATTACGTAAGAAACCAAATCAAGCGTCATGTAGAGGAGCCGAATTACCTCGCTGGATACCTCGGGATATCCCGAACTCCGTATCACTCTTATCAGTTGTATCAGTAAATAAACAATAATCTTATCAGTTCTCAATAAATAAACAATCTCACAAAGTGCTTTGGTATAAGTAGATATTTTATCATTCGTGACTGTTTCTACCCATGGAACAGTCGTTTTAGATCGTCAGGATGGCGGAAGACGACATAATTATGAAGGAAAACCGAGAGAAAGAACCAAAGAAACCACCAGACCCCCGGATCCCCCGGACCCCAAGGACTCCTCGGGTTCCAAGGTACCCCCGGAACCCAGGACCGTACAGAGAAGACACACGAGATCTGGACCTATGAAACGGTGATGAAGGCCCATACATCCTCTTTGTTCAAGGAGTCAACGAGAAAGGAGGAGGCATTGACAGAATTCATCCAATGGCTTTGGGTAATGTTTTTTAAAAAGCTACACCCCGAGATAGCAACAAAATGTCAAACATCTACAAGAACGGTAAGAATAGATTAAAACTCGTAATGAAAAGATATGGAGAGTGCAATATTCTAGCTACTTCCGATAAAATGAAAGAGAAGGGTTTTCTAGTTTTCATACCTAAATTTTACATTACAAAACAAGGAATTATCAAAGGAGTTTATACAGAACTCAGCGAAGAAGAAATCATGAAGGATATAGAACTTCCCCTAGAATTGCAGTATACTAAAGTTAGAGTACTTTCAGTGAAAACGCTTCAATAAAAAGTCAACAACGATTGGATCCCGAGTGAAACTGTGCAAGTCACATTCCGTGCACAGCAACTGCCCTCTCATATTACATTACACTACGTAAGATGTAAAGTGGAAGCTTTCATTTCCAAAAGGTGCTCCAATGCTCGAAGTGCCTAAGGTATGGACATCCCTTGAAATATTGTAAGTCTACAAGGCTAGGTGCAATACATGTGGTGGGGATGACCACGATATTCATGATTGTACGGTACCTCCACCCCCTAAAATGTGTACACTGTGAAGGTGGCCACAATTCATACGTAGAGAATCCTAAAAATAATAACTGCCCTGAATATATAAAACAAGTGGAAATAAAAAAAATAAATGACATTAGAAAATAAAACTTTCCTTGAAGCCCGAGGAGCCCTAAGAAAATCTTACGCCTCAAAAATACAAAAATATGAATAACATTAGTAAAAATTATTCTAATCCAAGTTCTCCTGTTCCACAGCCCAGTTACACTAGTCAAAGTCGCCCAACTCTGTATCGAAAGAGAAGGAGTGAGCTGGACCTTCCTGGATCTGAATCTCCAAAAACAAAGAGAAGTGTACAACAGTTGCAACAAGGATACTAATCTACCTCACTCACCCTCATTAATAACATGTCAGGTAAAGAGCATCACAACCGGCATCACCATCACTGTGTTCGCAGAATTTTACCTTTTGCGAGAAGGTAAGAAAAAGGGTAAAAAGAACCAAAAATAAATGATATAGATACGTAGTATAGAACTACCCAAGTTGATTTTATCAGTCATGAAATCAGTTTTCTTAAATGAGGAGGCTAAAAAACTCACGGAGAGCGAACTGCTAATATTTATTAAGAACCAAATTGAATTATTACAGCCAAAGTCAAACGAACCTGGCCCATGACTGAAACAGGAACTAGGCTAAACATGCTACAGTGGACGCCAGATCAGCTGTAGCAAACAAACCATCATTAGAAAAAACGCTTTGCGAAGAAAAATCCAAATTGGAATAATATGTGAGACATGGTTTTCAGCCTGGCAAATTTGAGATTTCCCAGGCTACAATATTATTCGTGAATAGGGATGATGGCAAAGCAGGAGTTGCCATATTTCTGAAATCGACAATAGTACTAAACTTTCAAATTCTCGACTTCTACAGAATTCCGAATCTGCAATGCTGTGCCATTAATGTGACAATTAATGAAAAAACCATTAATATAGTATCATTCTATAATGCATGTATAAAAAAACCACCCCTAAACAGGATGGCTGCTGTTTCTTCAAAAGTTTTCAGGCGCTCCTTTTTCGGAGGCGACCAAACGCCAACCTAGCCTGGGGATGCGCTGGAAAGATAGCAAAGGCGATTTGTGGGCGCGTCGACGACGCTGACCCGCTATTTTCACACCGGGGCCGACCTCAAACGTCCCTTTAACCCGTAATGTGTGCTTTAAGACTTAACCCTTCAAAGCCGTGTTGGTATCAAAATTTTGCTGGAAAATAAGGTGCCCCTTTGGGTCAAATCTTACCCCAAAAATCCGGCTGAAAATCAAAAATTTCAGTTTTTAAAATCCAATAAGAAAAAGGAAAATCGGATCGTGTTGGAAAATTTTTTCGAATAAAAATTCTGAATCTCCAAAAAATTGGAAATGAAAAACTTTCCAAAATTTCATTGGTTCCAAAAAACGCTGTGAAAAGGCTAACCCAAAGTAAAAAATTCAAGAAATGGTACTTACGTAGACCATTGGTGGTGCGGTGCGTAAAAAACTGGCTTTGGGGGGAACTTCGTGTTAAAAGTTCCCCGTGCTCGAGTTTTTTGGATACGAGGAGCAAAATTCAAAAGTAGCAAATGCAAAAAAAGGGGGTGGCAAGCCTTTTTTTTTACCAAATTTGCCTGTAAGATTAAAAAAGTTGGAACTCATTTAAAAAGATTGAAAAATAGGAAAAAGCCCCCTCCTTCCCCATAGAGGAAGGTGGTGGGGGGGAAAAAACTCTTCGTCATCTGCCCTCCGTATGTGGTCAAAGTGTGCCCCTCTACCTCCCCCAACCCCGGGAAGGGGGGAGTGAAAAAAAAAAAATTTTTGGGAAATGAACGAGTTCAAAATCTTCGAATCAGCCCAGGTTTGGACAAGTTTTTTCCCTTTCCATTTTCAAAAACTTTCCTTTTTTCAAGCAATATTTTTAGTGTTTTTAATAAAATTTGGTTTGGAAAATCCCCGGGAATGGGGACCCGTAATTATTGTCCCTTTTTTAAAAAACCGGGAAAATTCCCGTGCCATAAAAATTTTCGTTCCCCTCTCCCTTGCTTCATGTATGCTTAAAAATTTTTAAAGAATGGTCAAAATGGTAGACTGGTGGCTTGAAAAAATAAATTTTTTCTAATCCGTGGTTCGGGAGAGCATCCCCCCCGTGCTCAAACCATGGCTAAATGGCGCGGCTTCGCCAAGGTGAGTCCCACTAGCTGGTTTCGTGGGGGGCGTACGCGCTGTGCGGTACCTTCCTAATGGAAAAATGTCCGCTTGTCCCGCCTGGCCCGGAAATCATTCCCCTTTTTTCATCGTCCTACCCTGAATCAATAAAAATCAAAAATGGGCCCGGATAAATTTGCCGGTTGGGGCGGGTTTTTACTGGTTTCCCCCTGTATATTTAAACACGAGATTACGAAAACTTTTCCCCCGGTCCGTCTTGAATTTGTGACGTTTGTATAGTTCACGTTTGTCCCCCGAGCATGTTGGTAATTTTAAAAAAGGAATGCTCGCCGTTGAAAAATTTATGTGGAAAACGGACGAAAATATCGTACCCCCAAAAATGGGTGTTTTTTCTCCGAAAAAAGAAGACTCCCGTCCCGCTTTATTGGTGAAACGAATTTCAAATCCCATCATAAAAAGTGCGCTTTCTAGGCCCCATTTGGAAAGAAAGCTAATGGACAAAACCCCCTTTTAAAATTGTCCAAACCCAAATAATAAATATAATGAAATCAGTGTGCACTGCAGGGGATGGATCCAAAATTTCCTAACCCTTTTATCGAGCTACAACTCAAAATCTGGGCTTTGGTTTTAATTTTACGTCGACTCGCCCAAAATCAAAAAAGCGGGTCCCACTACTCTCGAGCGATTTGAAAAGTATGGGCACCTAAACAGTACCCTGTGTGTGTCTAGAGAGTCGAGGATGTCAATAGTAAAAAAAAGCAATTGCTTGTGCAGATTTGTCTTTAAAATATTGGCCACCCCAAGGCCCCCCACCCCTACCCTAAAACGTTTTGCCTGCTCTTTCTCCAAAAAATTAAAAGAAAAGAGTGAACCCACTTCTGTGGGTTATTGGAAATGACAGAATCACACTAAAATTTTTCTCTAGTGATAAACCTCCCATCTACTTTTGTGAAAATATCAGTTTAGCATGTAGGGGGAGTAAATAGCTTATCGAGACCGCCCCCCGACCCGCCAAGCAAAAACTATTTTTCCGAAAGGGGGGAGAGAAAAGTGCCTCGGGTCATTTTATTTTGAGGTCAAAGCTTAAACGCGTTGGATCCGCATTTTACAAAAAACAGACCAAAATGGTGAAGGTTTTCAAAACTTCACAAAATTTTTTTCCATCTTCACTGCCGAAGCCTTTGCCCTCTTCAAGCCCGAAAATTGCAACAACTTGGACGTCGAGTTCTTATTTATCCAGCGCAAAGTAGTCTCGAGTGCTTCAAATGCCCTTCCCGGGAGGAGGCTAAAATACCTTTTTTTGGAAAAACTAGAAGATGACCAAGTTACGCCGCAAATAAACTGTGAAATTCGTCTGGGTCCGCGGACCCAGGGTTCGGAAAAAGGGGCTGATCAGCTCGCGAAGGAACAGCCCGGCTCTGACCCCCCCCATACCCCCTCCTGCGGAGCCAGAGCCGCCACCGACATTAATATCAATCAAGGGAGAAACAATTTTAGAATAAAAATAAAAAAAAGGCGTTTTTATAAAATTTTTTAGGTACAAAAATGGATGGGTTCCCCAAAGCCCGGCTTGAAACTCGTAGTTACCCCCTTGGTTAAAAGGGAAAAACGCCTTTTTCAGGCTTTTCTTACATAAATTTTTAGCCCCCATGATTTGTGTGCCCTTGGGTTGAAAGGGGATTTGGGCTATATAATGTGCTGCCGAAATACCCCCCCTTGGAGGAAAATTTTTTTTCCAACCCCAAATGAAAATCATTTAGTCAAACCATTTAAAATACCTTATTTTACAAAAATATAAAAGTTCAACTTTTTGTTTTAAAATTTTTTCAGGTAACAAAAAAAAAAACGTAAGGATATAAAAATAAATGACTGTTCACTCTTTTCCTGTTTTTTCTAATTTTGTTTATTAATTGTGTTGTCCCCTTGTTTTTAAATTTGTTCACAAATTTTAAAAAAAAGTGGCTGTTGGCTTATATTGGTTCACTGCCAATAATTTTCAAAAAAAAAAAAAAAAAAATATCTTGAAATTTTCATGTTGAAAAAAATTGAAATTTGAGCGGCTTGCGCCATACGGCGCGGCCCGGCTCGTTCTCAGGTTAGAAATTAATAAAAATAATTCGCCTTTTTTTTACCGTCCGTTGGCTACTAAATTTTCCCTCATTCGCGTAGCTCACAAGAAAAAATTTTTTTTGGGAAAAATCTTTTTTTTTTCAAGGGTGGTGGTAAGGGAGGGTTGGTTTTGCCCCCCCCCTTGTAAGTTTTTTCTGAATTCTTTTTTTTTATTGTATAAATTTAATTTATTGTCTCCATCTCACTGAATTCTCCGCCCAAACCTTTAAACTAAATAATTTTGGATTTTTTGTCTGTGTGTAAAAGGGATTTTTTTTGAAATTTCCCCCCAAAACTCATTTTTGAAAATTTTTTTTTTCCCCCGCCTCCCCAAGGGGCAACCCCGTTTTTTCTATGTAAATAAAACTTTCCCTTTTTTCCAAAAAAACAAACCCCCCCCCAAAAAAAAAAATATTAAAGTTTAAAAAAAAATTTGCGCAAAATTCCCAACCGGCCGGGGTGCCAAAAAAAAAAAGAAAAAAAAAAAAAAAAAGGAAAAGGCATAAAAACCGCAAAAAAAAAAAAAAAAAAAAGGGGGCAAAAGAACCTTGGGGCCCCCCTTATAATTTTTGAATAACCAAATAAAAATTTTAAAAAAACCCGGACGAAACCAAAAAACAAAAATAAAAATAAAAAATTTGGTAAACCAAACAAGGGAAAAAAAAAAACCAAAAAAAAACCCAAAAAAACACCCAAAAAAAAAAAAAAAAACCGGGGAAAAAAAAAGGGCCCAAAAAAAAAAAACCCCAAAAAATTTTAAAAAAAAAAAAAAAAGACCAAAATTTTAAAAAAAAAAAAACTTTACCCCAAACCCTTTTTAAAAACCAAAAATTAAACAAAAAAAAATAACCCCCCCCAAAAAACCCCCCCCAAAAAAGGGGAAACAGAAAACAAAACACTTTGCCTAGGGTGGGGGGAATGAGAAATTAAAAAATAAAGGGGGACAAAAGGTTTTAATTTAAATTACCCCCGGATTTAATTAATCCCCCGACAAAAGGGGCCATCCCCTTCATGGTGGGGGCCCCCCTTAGTGTGAGATGACGACCCCCCAAAAAAAAAACTTGTTTAAGTTAAAGTTAAAAATACTAGGGGAATTATGTAAACTGTATTTTTATAATTTATGTTTTTTGAACCATTTATTGCCCATGTTTTTAAAATAAAAAATAAATTTTTTTTTTTTTTTAATTTTTGGGTTTAACGTCGCTTTCAACTCCCAGGGTTTCCTTCAGGGGGGGGGTTTTTTCCCCTTCATTCGCAGGAAATTCAAAAAACCTTCTCCCCACATTAACCCGCACCCCCATGGGGTTGGGCCGAAGGGAAACATCACGAAGTTTTTCCCTCGCGGGGGACGTGTTTTAAATTTTGGGTTTAAACCTCCGGGGAACCGGTGTTTCAACGCCCTTTCGACGCTGGCTTAAAGGGTTTCTTTGTTTTTTTAAAAGGAAAATGGAAAAAAAATAAGAAAAATTTTTTTTTTTTTTTTAATTTGGCACGTAGATTTTGTAGGGGGGCCTAAAACGGGCCCTAGGTTTTGACCTTTTACACTCTATGACTCTTAGGGGTAGAATTACGGGGGGTTTTTTTTTGGGGGGTTTTTTTTTTATCTTCGCCGGGGGAAGGTAAAACTAAATCGGGGCTTTGGACCCATCCCCTTTTGGGTTTTTTAAAATTCTCCACCATTTCTTTTCAAAGTAAAAATTTTTTTCCCGCTTTTTTTTTTCCCCCACACACTGTATTTGGAATACTCCCAAAACCTTTTTTTTCCCCCAATATTGGTTTTTTTTCGTCAGGTAACCGAAAAAATGAAAAATGCCCAATTTTTTTAACTTGGTATTTTTCCCTTTACCCCGGACGATTTTTGAAGAAAATTTTTAAATTTAAAGGGGGCCCTTTCCTTTTTGGGAACGCATCCCATTTTTTTTGCTGGTTTCCGTTTTGCTTTTCGGGTAAATTAAATTATAAATTTATTACTCCCCTTATAATGATATTTTAAATATTATTGGCTTTTTAAAAAGGGCAAAATAAAATTCGTTAGCGTTGGGAAAGGGGGCCTCCAGCCTAAAAAAAAAGGGCCCCCCCTCCCAAAACCCCCAAACCCTGTTTTTTGAACAAGGGCCCGCCCCCAAAAGCAAAATAAGCTAATTGGGTAAAGGGGAAATTTTTTAAAATTTGGGAAGGGGGCTGGTCCCCCACACTCCCTTTCCCCGCGGGGGACCCCCGGGGGGGTCTAGTTGTTATAAAGGGGGGGTTTACAAACATCACCTTTCCCCGGGGGCCCAAAAGGGGCGGGTCTGTTGCTTATAAAGGGGGGAAACCCCCACACCCCACCTTTCCCACGCGGGGGGCCCACGGGGGGGGGGTCTTTTTGTTATGAAGGGCGGGTTTACCCCACCTCCCCTTTCCACGCTGGGCCCACGGGGGCGGGTTCTAGTTGCTTAGAAGGGGGGTCCCCAAACATTTCCCCTTTTTACCACGCGGGGACCCAGGGGCGGGTCTATTTGGTTATAAAGGGGGCGGGAACCCCCCACCCCCCCTTTTTCCCCAGGGTTTGGGACCACGGGGGCGGGTTTTTCGTTGCTTATGAAGGGGGGGTTACCCCCCACTCCCCCTTTCCCACGCTGGGAAACAGGGGGGGGTTTCTTTTGCTTATGAAGGGGGGGTGGGCCCACACTCCTTTCCCAGGGCTGGGCCCCCGGGGGGGGCCCTGGGTTGTTTTGAAGGGGGGGGTAGGGAAACATTCCCCTTTACCAGTTTGGGCCCACAGGGGGGGTCTATTTTGCTTATAAAAGGGTTGTTTCCCCCACCCTCCCTATTCCCGCTGGGCCCACCGGGGGGGTTTGGTTGCTTTTGAAGGGCTGATCCCCCAACTCACCTTTACCACGCTGGGACCCAGGGGTTTTTGGGTTTTTTGGGGTTCCCCCTTATGGGAAAGGGGGGGTTTAAGGGCCAACCCACTCCCCTTTTACCACGCGGGGACCACAGGGGCGGGTCTAGTTTCCCCGGGGGGGGGCAACCCGTTCTCCGGCCCAGGGGGAAGGGCGGGGGAGATGGCCCCCCTTTGGGGGAATTTGATGGGCCCCCTCTCCCCCCGCCCTGCCCCCGAGAACGATGGTGCCCCCGGTGACCCCCCGCCTGGGGGGGGGCAGGGGTTTATGTTAGTTAAAGAATAAAAATTTTTTTGGGGAAAACATAATAAAAATTTTACAATTTAAAAAAATTCCCCAAAAATATTAAAAAAAACAACGGGGGTTAAAAAATTCAGTTTTTTGGGGGAAAGGGGACTTTTTTTTTTATGACATATGTTTAAAGATAGGACTCTCAGAATCAAGATAAAAAGTTTTTAAATATCTTCAAAACCCCTAAAAGCCTCCCCCAAAAACGAATTGGTCCTGGTCCTTGTTTACACTTTATTTTAAATGCCCTGATAAATTGCTTTATTTTTTTCCGTTTATTTGCTGGGGTCCAAAAATTATTTTACATTATTTTGAGTCCCAAAAAATTTTAAAAGGGTTTTAAGCTTTTTTTGGGTCCAAGTGATTTGTAAAAAAATCTAAAAATTGGGAGTGAAAAAAACCAATTTTGAAACAATCCCCGGGAAAGGGTATTGGTCCCAAAATTGGGCAGTTTTTTTCCTTTTTTTCCCAAATTTTTTTGTGAAAAAATTTTTTTTTTTAAAGGTTTCTTTGTGAAGTTTTTGTTATTTTCACCAAAGCCAGTGTTTTGTAGATAAGGCGGGGGGATTGAAACCCGGGAGGTCGGTTTCCCAAACCCGGTTTTTTCAGATTCAGTAAGTTTTTTGAGTGACTTTGCGAAAAAAAATTTAAACACAAAAATGAAAATTAAAATTACGTTGAGCCCACCCCCCTCTAGATTTTTTAATGAAAATTTGAGTCATCCCTTCAGAAACCACTTACTCTTCAGGGGGCCCAAGCCCTAGCCCACCCCCTTTTTTCGTTTTTTCCCCTTTTGTATTTGGCGGCCAAAACCCCTTCAGAAAAACCAAAATTTTAAAACCCTTTTTTAGGGGGCAAAGCCCGTAGACCCTCCTTAGATTTTAATTTTAATTTAGTAAAACTTCAAAAACCCCACTTACTCTTTGGGGGAAAATGCACGTGGGCCACCCCTCTGGGTTTTACTTCTGGCGTAGCCCCAAGTCCCATGCTGCAAGCACCCCAAAGTGAAAAGGCGGTGAATTCACGAGGTATTTAGAATTAGAAGAAAAAATTTTTTTAAATAATTTAAAATTTTTTTAATTTTTTAAATTAATTTACCCTATTTGTTTTAATCAAATAAAAAGGGGAAATTGACACCCCCGGGGAAGGTAAAAAAAACAAAAAAAATTTTAAATTTAAATTCCCAAATTAAGGTTTTGTCACCAGACATTCATAGATTTTCCCAAAAATTTGGTTCCCCCAATGGTCATCAAACCCGGGGCATCAAGGTTTTTGTGGGCCGTTCCCAAGGGTGCCTCAATCCCGAAACCGTGCGGAAAGTACTAGTTTTTAAGAGTTTCATGAAAAACAGTGGGGTTGGAATAAAACGTTTTAATTTAAATGTAAGTTTAAGGGAAAAACCTTTTTTTTTGGGGTATTTTCGCACAAAGGCATTTAAATGGTCAGAAAAATTTACAATAATACAACAAAAAAATTTACATTAATTTTTTTTAAATTTGTTTTCCTTTTTTATTTTTCTTATGTAATCGGGCCCCCCAAGTGGGGTTTTTCAAAAAATTTACAGCGACTATACCCGAGTTGAGGGATAGTTGCTTACCCTTTATTTTAAATTTCCTTTTATTTTTAAAATTAACAGGTCATAAATAGATTAATAAATAAACCCGTTTTAAAATTTTCACTTTGTCGGGCAAAAAAAAAGGGGAACAAAACCTAAAGCTTCCTTTCAAAAAAGATTTTTTAAAAAAAAATTACCCCCAAAAATTCATCAGTGCCCCAAAATTTCCCCAATTTTGTTTCGCCTTTAAAATTAAACCCATTTAAAAATTCTAACCAAGGGGTTAAAGTTAAAGGCACTTAATAATAAATTTGGAGGGTTTTAGTTAAATGGGGCTTTTTTTTAAATTTTTTTAAAAAAATTGAAGGGATTAAAATTAAATTGCCTTAACGTGGAACTTTCAGATTGGGTTTTAAAAAAAATTAGCCCTTTCCCCAATTAAACTTCCCAAAAACCCCAAAAGGATAACAAGCGGGATTTGCAATTTAAAAACCCCTGCAAAAGGAAAAAGACAAAATCTTTTTTTAAAATTTCCCCCATTAGCGCCATTCTTATGTAGGAAATAAAAAAAAATTTAAAATTTCTTGGATAAAAAAATTTGCTAAGTTATTGGGCCCCCAAAATTTTTTGTTTTGGAAAAATTCGAAAAAATCAAAAATCCACCTTAGCATCATGAGGGTTTCCCCCCTTTCAAAAGACAATAGCAAATAAAGCCCCCGGGCAAAATTAAAAAAGTTTTAAAATATTTCTGTGAAAAAATCTAAACTACGTACGTAAGAAAGGAAAAACCCAAAGCAATAAATGTTTTTGAATTGGGTTAAAATTTTTTTTCCCCCCCTTAAATTCCACAGAGGTATTAAAAAAATTCTATTAATTTCACTTTAAAGAAACCTAAAATTTAATTTAAAAATTTAATAAATTGAATTCCCCCCCTTCCCAGATTTGCCAAATCCTGTCTAAATTAAATGCCTAAAACCGATGGGGCCCTCGACCTTGAAAACAAAAAGTTACCAAATCGGTCGAAAAACCCATGACCCCCCCAAGCGGTTTTAAAAAGGGTGGGATTTCGTGCTACTCCGGGGAAACTAGGGGGGGAGATCTTTGGTGGGGAAAAAATTCGGGAAAAAAAATTCAAAAATGCTACCCGGCAGATACCGCCCCGTCTGCCCAAACCCCCAAACAAAAACCCCAATACAGTCGAAACCTAAATATTTTTTTATTTTGGGGAAAAATTTTTCTTTTTTTAAAAAAATCGGAAGTATTGTGTTCGTTTTTGTAAAAAAAAATTTTTTTCCGTTTCAAACCCCCTTTTCATAAATTTACAAAGGGGGGGGATTTTTTTTTTTTTTTTTTTTTTTTTTTTTTTCTAAAGGGGTGTGTTTCCCCGTTTTTTTTTTCTTTCCCCATAAAAACAGGAGTACGTGCCGTTGTGGTCTGTGTTGTACCCTTCCCCTATTTGGGTTCCCCCCCTTGATGGGGGGAGGAAAGGGGGGGAACATTAACTTCCCTTTTAGGTGGGGGTTTTCAACCCGACCCGCCCGGGGGTACCCCTTTAAAAATTTAAACCCTTAAATTTTTTTTTTGTCGGACGGGGGTCAAACCCCGGGGACCTTCCCCCTCCCCAACGAGTGCTTTTTTTTTTTATTTTTAAAGAGGGTAGACCCCAAACACTTTTGCCCCCACCCCCGGGGTTTTAAGGGGAGAAACCTCTTTCTCGGGGAAAAAAATATAACAACTTTTTTTTATCATTTTTTTGTAATCATTTTGGGGTTTAGCAAAAACTACCCCAATTCGCTTTTTTAAATCTACGCTAAAACCCGGGGGACTTAAACCCCCGACCCCAGGTTAAAATTTTCCCCCGTTTTATGTCAAGTAGGGAGCTCGGTGAAAAAAACAAAATTTTATTAAGAGAAACTGGCCCCCAAAAGGAAGTTTTTTTTTAAATTATTTAAACCCTTTTTCTTTATAAAAAAACCCTTTATACAACGGTCTTTCCTAAAGTTTTGAAGGGTTTTAAGGGGAAAAGGGGAAAAGGGTTTTTTCCCCGGGCTCTAAAGGGAGGGTTATCCCCATGGCCTCCCCTTTCCACCCCCCCCCCTCCTCCTTTGTTGGAGTCCCCCGCAGTGCCCATTCACCCAGTGGTTGGGCGTCCCCCTTATCGTGGGGGGGTAGGGGGGGTTGGGGCGGGGAAGGGTTAGCCTCCCTTTGGGTTTTGGGCCCCGGGTCCTTCGGGAATAAAAAAGGAAAGGGGGGACAATAAAAAAATTTTAAAAAAATAAAAGAAAAAGGGGTTGAGAAAGGTTGGGAACTAAAGGGGGAATGGAAAATATCCGGGGCCCAATACGCGGAAAATTTTGGGTTGGGGTTTAAAAAATTTGGGTTCCATAAGCCGGGGGTAAATTTTAGGTTTGAAACAATGCCCCCCCAAACAAACCATTCCTATTTAATGGTTAAAAACGGAAACGTAAGAAGGTTTTGGTCCTAAAAAAAGGGGGTTTAAGAGGAAAAAAAATTAAATAACGAGAAGTGGAAAAAAAAAGGGGAAACCTTATAAAGGAAGACCCCTTTGGGGTTACGGGACAATATAAGAGAGATGGAAAAGGGGCCCCAATTATAAAGGGGAGGAAAAGGGTTTTAAGGAGGGACAATATAATGAAAAGGGAAAGAGGAAAATTTATAATGAGAGGGAAAAGGGAATTTTAAAATTGGAAAATGGTAAGGGGAAAATATATTGAGGTTTTAAGAGGGCTTTTATAAGGGAGGTTTGTAAGGGACAATATAAGGGGAGAAAAGGTAAGAGGAAAATTTAAAAATAAAATAAAACAAATTCTGGCAAAGGTTTTAAAAAGGGGCCCAATTTTTCCAGCAGAGGCCCCGGGGCCATATTATTTGGGGAAAAAAACCCCAAAAATTTTGGGGGGAAATGGAAAAAAACCTTGTTTTGGTGGGGCCCGGTTTTTCGAACCCGAATTCCGTTTTGAGGGTAAAAAAAATTTTTCCCCCCGGGGGAAGGAAAAGAAAACCAATTTAAAAGGGTCCCCGTTTCTTGGGACAATTTTTTCGGGAAAAGGAAAAGGAGGCCCAATTTTTCCCCCGACGGGGAGGAAGGGGAAAAAAATTAATAAAGGGGGAAAAAAAAAAATGGGGAAATTTAAAAGACATCAATTTTAGGAAAAGGAAAAGGGGCCTTTAAACGGGGGTGGGGGAAAAAGGGACTTTTTTAATTTTTGAGGAGATGGAAAGGGGGAAACAATAAAATGAGAGAGGGGAAAGGGAGGACAATCAATGAGAAAAGGGTAAGGGGACAATTTTAAAAGGGGAGATGGTAAGGGGGGCCCAAATAAGGAGAAGGAAAGGGGGACAATATAACGGGGAGGGGTTTGAGGACAATATAATGAGAAAAGGTAAGAGGAAAATTTTAACGGAGGGTAAGAGGAAAAATTTAATGAGAGATGGAAAGGGGGAAAATACGGAGAAAAAAGGGCAAAAGGAAGGAAGGGACAATAAAAGAGAAAAGGGTAAGGGGGACTTTTAAAATGAAGAGGGGAAGAGGCCCAATAAATGAGGAAGGAAAAGAGGACTTATAAGAGGGGATGTAAGGGAAATAATGGAGATGGTAAGGGCCCCTTAAGGGAAAAGATGGTAAGGGGGGTTCGGGAGGGAAAAACCCAAAAAAAATGCGAAAAGGGTAAAGGAAAAAAAAATCCCATGGTCAATAATTTTAAAAAATTCCATGCCGGAGATAGGTTTTTGGGATACCTAAATACGGTGGGAGGGTTTTATTGGACGCCCAGACCCCTTTGTCTGGCCCCTTTAAAGTCCATTGATTTTTTTTGGGTTTTTAAACGTCCTGACTTGAGGTAGAGAGGACGGGGGTTTTACCCCATTGCGGGGAATCTTAAGCTCCCCAAATTCCCCCTCCCCCAGCCGGGGGTTGGGGCCGGAATTGCCTACATTTTTGGGGAAGGGGAAAGGGAATTTTCTGTGGGGAAAAGTCTGCCCCCAAAGGGGAATAAAAACCCCCGGGTTCGGGCCCGAGGGCCCAAGTAGGTAGAAACCCCCCTTTAAACGCCCGGAGGTGGTTATGAGGTGGTAAGGGGTTTTAAGAGGGAGGGTTTTTTGGGGGAAAAATTTTCCCTCCAAAAGGAAAAAAAATTTTCCCAAAAATTTTAGGGAAATTTACCCCTAAATTAGGGCCCATTTTTGGGGGGAAATTTTTAAAAAATAAATTAATTTGCAAAATATATAAATGGAAAGACCCTTTTTTTTGCCAATTTCCCTAAAAGAGAAAAGGGGGAAAAAAGAAGGGGAAAAAAAAAATTTTTTAAAATTTTTAAAATGAAGGGGAAAAAATAGTTTTTTTTGGGGAAAGGGGAATTATTTTTAAATTTTGAACCCAAAAATTGGGGGGCCCAACTAAAATAAGGATATTTAAAAACTTTTTTGGGTTTTCCCAAAACCCCCTTAAGGTTTAGGGGAAAATTTTTCAAAAATCCCCCCCTCCATTAAAACACAATAAGGGGCCGGAAAAAAAAAAAATAAGGGGGAAAAAAGGGAAATTTAAAAAATTCCCCCAAACGGGTTTGGCAAAACACTTTTAAACGAAAAGGTCTGGAAAAATTCCGGTTTAAGGGTTAAGCGTAGGGGCACCCGGTTTGGAACCCCAACCCAAGTGCAAAAATTTTTTCCCTCTTTTAATTTTTCCCCACCCGGGCCTGGGTGGGGCAGAATACTCACCGGACCCCCGGGACATTGTTCTTGCGTAGGCAGGTGGCCCCCGGGTTTTTCTGGTGCAAAAGATTCCACGTAGTCCTTGGCGGAGGCCCCCTTGAGGGGTGCTGGCGAATTTTCCCCCCGGGGTTTTTGGCGTTCAGACTGGGGGGCCCGTATTTTGGGAGCAGAATTCGATAAAAAATCATTGTGTTTTTGGGGAGTTCAACAAAAACCCAAAATTTTCGTTGTAGTTTTTTTTCGCTGGCGGTTTCTTTTCCCGAGGTTTTGGGGCTTTTCGCCTTGGCCCGTATTTTGGGACCCGTTTCGAAAAAACCCTATTGTGTTTTTAGAGTTAAACCCCAAAAAAAAATTCGTTGTGGGTTTTTTTTCGGGGGCGGATCAAACCCGAGGATTTGAGTTCGGATGGGGGCCCGTTTTTCTGGGAGCAGTTCGAAGCCCCCTCTTTGTTTTTTTTAGAGTTCAAAAAACAAAAAAATTTCTTTTAAATTTTTTTCGTGGCGGTTCCCCCGGGGGGATTTGGGGTGTTCGGGACTAGGGCCCGTATTTTGAGGAGCAGATTCAAAAAGAAAATATTGTTTTTTCCCAAGTTTTTTTTTTTTTTTTTTTTTTTTCAAATCTTTGAAGTTTTTTTTTTTTTTTTTAAAAATTTTTAAAAATTTAAAATTAACACATAAATTTCCGAAAATGGATAAAGGAAAACGGTAGGTTTACCGGAAATTAAAAGGACTTTTTTAAAATAGAGAAAATCTCAGTTCCCCTGCGTCCCCTGTTAATGGGTTATAGAAAAAAACCAAACAAGCCCAATCTAAGAGAAAAAGACTAGTGGGGAATTTTAAACGAGGGGTAGACCACCCAGTCTGTTTGGGGGGATTAAAAACCCAAGGGAGTAAAACCGCTTTTGGTTTGGTTCGGGGGGCCCCTTGTAAATTATTAGCCCCCTTGAAAAACCCCCATTTGGGTAAAAGTCCCTTGCGTCACCCTCCACGGTCTGGCTACCTCGTTAGATGACGCCCCCCTATGTTGAGGGAGGGTTAAGAGAAACCAGAATATAATACCAGTAAAAACCTCAGATAAAAGAAAAGTGGAATTTGTGTACTGATGTCATGTTCAGCCTTCCTGGACAGCTTTTTTCGAGCTTTTTGCTCCCCATCGCGGGTTTAATAGTTCTGAAACCCCTTTGCCTTTAAAACAAACCCCTCTTTTTTAAATCAGTATAAAAAAGAAAAGTGAGAAGTTGTATTTGATGTACTTGAATATAAAAAAAAAACCTGGAAGCTGTTTCGTCCAGGTATGTTCTGATATGTTTTGTTTCCCAGAATGATAAAAAATTGGGGAAAAACCAATTCCGAATCCCTCGAGTTTTTCTTGTTTTGCATTTTCGGGACTAACCAGTTTGGCTGGGGCCACAGCTGGGGGGGGGGCTAGGGGGAGGCCACATTCCTTTTGGGTGGGGCCCGGCGGTTAGGGGGGGGGTGTGGTGGAGTTTCGGTGTTTTGGGGAAAAGTTCCCCGGGGGGGGGGTCTGTCCAGAAGGGGGTTTCTGAGGTCTTGGTGTGGAAAATCCAGAGCGCAAAGGGCCCCCATGCGGGGAAGCGGAAAAAAAGATTGAGAAAAGGGTACTTTTTTATTTTTAAATTATTCTTGCAAAAATTTTAAACAATCTAAAAATAAAAAAAAAAAAAATTAAAAATTACCCCTTTCGGTGTTTAAAAAGAAATTCTTTCGAGTTTTTAAAATAAAAAAAAAAATTAAAGAAGAAAAACCTTTCATTCTTTAAAAAACCTTTTTTGAAAATGGGTGCTTCTAAAAACCCTTTTTTTTAAACCCAAAAATTTTTTTAAATTTTTATATGACAGTAATGCCGGTTCTACGGTTTTTAAAAACCCCTCTAAAAACAGGGAAACCCGGGGTTGGGGATGTTCCCTACCCAAAAGGGCCCTTGCCAAATTAGCGTTTCGTGGTAAATCGGGGGTTTTTTTGGTTTTTTTCCAACCCCCAAAACCGGGTGGCAAAACCCTTCGATTTACTGAAACGAGCGAAATTTGAGGGAATCCTTCGTGTTTTTTTTAGAGGGTTTTTAAAGACCCTTTAAAAAGGGCGGTCTTTAACAAAATTTCATGGGACAGAAAAAAAAATTTGCACTTCCCTTTACTAAAAAAGGGTTTTACTTGGCGTACATAAAAAAATTTTCGAGTAAAAAAATAAATTTTGAATTTAAATACTAAGGGGCCCGGATGTTCGTTGTCTTTTTCTCTTTGGTTAGGTTTGGTATTACTTAAAAACTTCCCCAAAGGGGGGGAATCCAGGATATTTCCCCCGTCGGGGTTTTCAGACCCCAGGGCTCTAAAATCGGTTTTGTTTGAAAAAAATGTTTTAAAATTAAAAATTTAAAAAAAAAATTTATAAGGGTGAAATTAATAGGAAAATTGCTGAAATAATGTTTTTTTAAAATTTTAAAAAAATAAAAAATAAAAAAAAATACAAGGGTGGAAATTAGTAGACAAAACCCGGAAAATTAAGTCTTTCCCTTATCATCAGTTTTCCCTCCTTTAGTGGTACGCAACCCAAAAGATTTTAGCGCCTGGGGCCCTTTCCCAAAAAAGTTATTTAATGTCCCCCTAATGCCCCCTTCCCAAATTTTTTAGGGGGGAAATTAATGAAAACCAATAATTAAAGTCGTTGGAAAAGTGTGGTTTTCCCTATCTTACACATTTAGCAATCCGAAAACTTAGGGGCCACGGGTTTTATAAAAAAAGTCTTTAATTCCGCCCCTTGTAAATTGTTCCCCAAAAAAAATTGACCCCGGTCGGGGTTTTTTGAAAAAATTTAGGGGGGGAAAAAAATTAGACGTTTTTTTTTAATACCTCTGTGGCGCAAAGGCAGGGGTTTGCGTATGGGGGTTAGATGGGGAAATCGACACTTCCCAACAAAATTTAAAAGTTATTGTGTTGTCTATTATTTCCCCCTTAAAGATTTTTTTAAAAAAATTTTTTTATGAAAAAATTTTTTTAAAACAATTTTTTTTTTAAAAGATTTTTTAAAAATATTTTTTATAAAAAAGGGTTTTTTTAAAACAATATTTTTTCTTAAAGATTTTTCAACTTATTTTTTATTTAAAGTTTTTTTAAAATTTTTTATTAGGAAAAATATTTTTTAACTATTTTTTTTTATTTAATGTTTTTTTTACAATATTTTTTTGAAAAAGATTTTTTTAACAATATTTTTTTTTTAAAGTTTTTTTTAAAAATATTTTTTTAAATTTAAAAATTTTTTTTAAAAAATATTTTTTATTTAAAATTTTTTTAAAAAATATTTTTTATTTTAAAATTTTTTTTAAAAAATATTTTTTATTCAAAGTTTTTTTAAAAATTTTTTTTTAAAAAAAATTTAAAAACTGACCTGGCGTTCGGGACCAAATGGGTCGATGATGGACCCCAGCACCTCTCGAAGAGGGCGCGGGGGTTTACCCACAGGTTTTGGGGCCCAAGGGGGGCCACTTGCCGGCTTGGGCGGTCTCCCGGGGGGTTTTTTGAGAGGGGGGGTTTGATCCCCCACTCTGCAAACTTTGTCCTGGGGGGGCAGGGACATGGGCGAATAATGTTTAAATGGTGGGGTTTTCTAGAAAAAACCCCCCTAAACCCCCCTAAAACACGAAAAAAACCAACGGAAAAATGGTTTGGGTTCCCAAAAGGAAATTTCCCGTCAAAAAGTAGGCCGCCCAGTGGGTTTTTTCCCAAAAAACTTACTGGCGCTTTTTTACGAACCCTTTTGGGAACAAACTTTTTTTCGTGTTTTTCAGGTGTTTTTTGGTTAAGTTTTTTTCTTTAAAACCCGATTTAAAGGGGAATAATCCCGGGGGTTTAAGTGCAGAAAATGTCTAAGGCTTTTAAAGTCCCCCCGGGAAATTAAAAGAAAATTGTACTTTTAAAATTTTAAAAAAAAAAAAAATCTATTTTTTTATTTTTTTTAAATATTTTTAATTTTTTATCTTTTTAAATACATGGGTTTATTGATATTTTTTTTGGGGAAAAAAAAAAAAGAAAGTTTTTGAAAAAAAGGAAAATAATGTTTATTTATCAAAGGCGGTTTCTTTAACTTTAAAAGAAAAAACATATTTTGAACCCCCACTGAAACCCCCAAACTATGTGCTTTTTTAAAGGGAGAAAATCAGTAATGATTTTTTCCCACGGGGGTCCCCTTATTGCTTTTTATTTTTATTGCCCACAAAAATATTTGTGTGCTTCGGTAATAGTGTGATGTTAGATAAAAAAAAAACTTTTTGTGGGCCCCCTATTTCAACTGGGGGGTTTTTCAGTTGGAAATTAAATAAAAATTTTTTAAACCCTTTTTAAGGGTTCCTGAAATTCTTATTTTTACTCTGTTTTTCTCGAAAGAGGGGGTGACTTTGTTCAACCTCATGGTTAATGTTGGTGGTTTTTGGCACATTTTTTACGGCTGGGGGCCCTTTTTTAAACATAAAACAATTTTTTTTTTTGTTTAAACCCGTCTGGAGTGGGAGGGGGGGTTTTCCCCTCCATTCGTGGGGAATGTACCAGCTAGCCATTTAACCTCCCCCGGGCCGGGGTGGGGGCCGGAAATGCCGGGCCTCACATGTACGGGGGGAACGGGGAATTTTCTGTGGGGAAAAATCTGCTCCGCCCGGGGGGTTTCAAACCTCGGGGATTCGGGTCTACGGGCTTTGCCCCCAAATTTTACGTCCCCGAGGCGGGCCCCTTAGGGCCCCAAAAATTCCGCTCCTTGAGTTCTTTATATCCAGCCGACCCCGGGGGCCTCAGGGGTTTTAAAGGCATAGGTTACGGGACCAAAGGGTTTTGCGGGTTCGAACCCCGGCCGGAGCGGAAATTTTGAGATTTTTCCTTTTCCGGAATGGCAGGGATTTTAAAGGGTTTAAAAAATCCCCTAAATTTCATGCGGAAAGCGGTTCCGGGGCAATTACTTGAAAAAAAAAAAAAATATCCAAGTTGCCCTTTCTTTTTTTTGGGGACATTTTACGGGGGTTCGACTGTATTTTATAAGGGGGCCCTAAAATCTCCCCCTTGGGGTTTTTTTTCCGCGCCTCCAGTCCTGGACCTTGCGCGACACGGGCACCCGGGTCGCAGGTTTGTATCTTGTGGGGGGGCCGGGGCGGGTTTGGGGAGGTTTGAAGGGGCCCGGGGGCCGCCGGCGGGGGGCCCCCTGCAAAGGCCCCCAACCCCCAAAACCCCCCTTGGTGAAGGAGGGGGAAAAATAATAAAAATAATTATGGCCCAAACGAAGGAGTACCCCCGGGGGGAACTTCTTAAATTATCTCAAAAGGATCAATTTTCATCTTTCCCGGGAAGGGGTTCCTATTCAGAAATCCTTTCATATTAAAAAACTTGTAAAACTAATCGGTTTTCCCTAAACCCCAAAATTTTCTAGGGACCTCTTAAATGGGGTCATTTTGTCAAAAAAAAACGAATGGCCTGAATTGCCCCTTCAAATGTGAAAAAGGAAAAAAAACAAAAAAAAATTTGTTCCTGTTATAAATGCTTTTTTTTGTGTTTTTTATCCCTAACTTTAGTAGGTAGCGCAGAATCATAGGGACTTTACCCCCTTTAAATTTTTCCCAATATTTTTTATTATTTTTTTCCCTATGATTTTGCCTGGCGCTGTTCCCCTCAAAGAGCAATCTTTTTTCCTCAGGGGTATGAGTGGCCCGAACATCCAATTACAGAGCAAAAAAAATTCCCCGTTTGGGAAATGGGAACCAGGCCCATGCGTGCAATCCCTAGCGGGGAAACTCACTCTGCCCCGGTGACTCCTGGAGGGAAAAAACCACTTCCCATTTTGGAAAACAATCTTCCTCGGGGTTGGGTTTCCCCAAAGTAAAAAAAAATAAAAAAAGGGGGAAAAAAAATGTTTTTTAAATGATTGTTATCTGGGGGTTTTTTGGGAACCCCACCATATGGGGGCCCAGAAAGAAAAATTTGTTTTAAAAAATAAATATTATTTTTTCTTTCGTATACATTTAAATTTGTAAATTTTAAAGGTTTTCACAATATCACTTGTATCTTCAAAACTTTTTCATCGTTCTCTTAAAAATTTATGGTAGTTTTACTGTTTTTACTAAAAAATTTTTCTAAATTCCAAAAAAAAATTTCTGTATGGGGAAAGTTGAAAAAACTTTTTTATCCATTAAAATTCCCGATAATTTTTTGTTTTTAAATCTTTTTGGGGGGGTCTGTCAAAAAAACCTGGGTTTCTTTACATAATATTTGTTTGACATGGGGCTTAAACCCCGGCGACCTTCGTTTAAAAATTTCCCCGCCCCCTCAATCACCTCCCGAGGTCGGGTGTGAAGGTTTAGCAATAAAGGAAAATTTAATTTTATTTAGGGTGATTTCAAGTGTTTTTTTTTTTTAAGTCTTTTTAAACTGGGGCTTTTAGTTGATCGAAAAATACCCAAAGGGAGCACTGAAAAAAATCGAGGAAATTTTTTTTTTTAAAATGTATTTAAAAAAAACGGATAAAAAATTTTATGAAAACACCTTAATGAAAGAAACCCCAAAAATTTTAAAATCTAACCCTGGAAACCCAAATTAGTTTTTATGGTGGCGCCCCCGCCCGCCGTTCGCCTGGGGTTTAAACCCCGGGGCCCTTTGGGATTACCAGTCGACCCCTTTGGGCCCACTGACTAAAAAATTTTGTGAAATATCTTGAGAGCCAAAATTCAAAAAAAACTATTTAATAAAAAATCTTTAAAAGCGCAGCACCCCCCCCATTCTGGGGATCCCTTTGGGTTTGGGGGGATTTTAAAAAAAAACCGTACCCGGGTTCATCGCAAAACCCCTTTTGAAAAAAAACCCCCCAAAGTGGTTTTAAATTTAAATCCTGTTTTAATTTTGGGCCCAATAGGGTTAAAGGTTGATTGGGGGGGGGGCTGTGTTTTTTGCTTAGATTCTTCACAAGATTTTAAATTTTATCGGTGAATTTTAAATTTTGGGACTCGAAAAAAAAAAAAATGTGTCCCCGAGGTAAAAATAAACCCTCCCCTTTTTTTTAAATAAAAAAAACTTCCACAAGGAAAGTTTTTTTTTTTTAAATAAAGTGACAGAATAACACTTTTTTTTTTAGAAAGAAAAAAATTTAAAAAAAAATGAAAATTTGGGGTGAGTGCAATCGAAAGAAAAAAAAAAAAACATTTTAAATTTGAATAATAAAAAAAAAACCCGATTTGGGCCCTTATTCAATTTATTTTTTTTATAGGGGTTTTTTTAAAATCCCGCGGGCCACCCCTTTTTGCCCTTCTCCCCCTCCCCCTCCCCCTTTACCCCTTCCCACTCCCGCCACCTTTTGCCCCCCCCTCACTCCCCCACCCTTTGTCCCCCCCCTCTCACTCCCCCCACCTCTCTTGCCCCCTTCTCACTCCCCCACCCCTCTTACCCCCCCTTTTACTCCCGCCTCTCCTTTTCCCCTCCCATCCCGCCCCCCTTTTTTGGGCCCCCCCTCTCATCCCGCCACCTCTCTTTTCCCCCTCTTCACTCCCGCCCCCCTTCTTACCCCTCTCTACTCCCCCCCCTCTCTTAACCCCCCCTCTCATCCCGCCCCCCTCTTACCTTTTCTTCATCCCCCCCCTTTTTTTACCCCCCCTTTTCCTCCCCCCATTTTTTACCCCCCCTCCCCCCTCCCCGCCACCTTCCCTTTCCCCCCTCTCACCCCGCCCCCCTTTACCCCCTTCTCCCTCCCGCCCCCTTTTCTTTTCCCCCTTTTCCCCTCCCCCCCCCTCTTTACCCCCTTCTCCCCCCGCCCCCCCTCTTACCTCCTCTCTCACTCCCGCCCCCCCCCCTTCCCCCCCTCTCATCCCGCCCCCTAAATTTTTCCCCTCTCCCCCTCCCCCCCCCTCTTGTCCATATCTGCAAAATTTTTTGATTTAATTTCCCCAAAAAAAAATGCTCCCCCGGTTTTTTTTCCTTTTCAATTTAAAAAAAAAAAAATCCCCCCATTTTTTCTGATTGGGGGGAGTCATTGGCCCCGATCCCTCTTTTTCCCGGGCCCTGCCGGGCCCGTGGGTTTTTCAAAAAAGAAAAATTTTAAATTCCCAAATTTTTTTCTCTCGTTTTATAATGTTTTATAGTATAAGATAGGAAAATGAAAAGTAATCTAAAGCCCCGGGGGGGGCTAAACAAATCCAGACAGGGGGCAATCAAATTTAAATTAGATCCAGTTTAACCAAACGGAAAAAAGGGGAATAAAATTTTATTTTCCCGTCGTGAGTCTGTTTTGGCCGGGGGCCCACTTTTTTTTTGAAAAAATTTTCGCCACACGAAAGGGGTTGGGCCCCTTGTACCCGGGGTACGGGGTATAGTATTTAGGTATCTACGGAAAACCCTATTTATTTATAAAAAATTTGGGTCAAACTTTTTAATTTTTTTTTTTTTATATTTTTAAAAGTACATGGTAAAAAATTTGAAAAAAATAAAAAAAGCCCGTCAAGGGGGTGATAAGCCACGGCATTCTCTTCTATTTTCAATGGGCCCCGGGAAAAAAAGTGTTTATGCGTAAAAAAATGGTAAAAATGTTTGAAGAAGAAAGCGTTTTTTAACCCCCCTGCCAGCGCCCGGCACAAGGGAAAAGTGGACCCGGGTTTTTACCCTGCCAGTGTTACATCCCCCCCCGGGAAAACCCTGGGGGGAAAACGGTTTTTTCAGCATTTCTTATACTAAGTCTATGAGTTTTTTCCCCCCAAAAAAAAACCCCCCAAAAGGTTTTCCCCAGAGGACACCCCGAAAAAAAAAGTGAAAAAAATACTGTTATTATAGTTTTTTAAATCACCTTTTTAATATGATAATCCTGTGTTTCAGCACAACCCCCATACCTAGAGGTTTATAGGGCATACGTAAATCATTTTTTTTTTTAAGTTTTTTACATTTTTCTTTCAATATTTCAATTTTTTTATTTTTGAACATTCCCCTTTAATGTAAAAAATTTTATTAACAATTTAGTATTTTTGGGGGAAAAAAAAAAAAAAGAATAAAAAATGTTAGGTTAAAAAAACCGAAAATCTTTTGCCTTTTTAAAACCCCTATTTTAAAAATCCTCAGACAAAAGTGTGGGGCCGGCTTTTGCATTTCCCTCCCGCAGGGCAGGGTTCTCCCTTAAAAAAAAAAAAAAAAAAAAAAAAATGAAAATAACAAAAATAAACATGGGTTAAAAACCCTCAAACCCCTTCCCAGTGGGGCGTAACCCCATTTAAAATTTATCCCCCAAACCATCTTCAAGCTGTTACAAATTTTAAAAAACCCCAAGCGCTGATTTTAAAAACTATAGGGGCTTGCTAATTTAAATTAAAATCGCCGAAAATTTCTCGTAGTAAATTTTCTAAAAAAAGAAGTTTTAAAAATTGCGAGTTTAATTTTGCCCAAAAAAAATAAAAGGGGAAAAAAAAAACCCAAATTATTTATTTGGGGACATGAGGTAAAAATTGACAGTTCCGTTTTTTTTTTTCAATTTCCTTGGGGAAAATGGGTCATAAAATTTTTATTTTAATAATTAATAATGGCAATTTTTGGTGAATTTTTTTCCTTTTTTTAGAAAGAATTGTCTTTTGTCGGTAGCTCGTAGTCAAGGGCACTGGTAATCCCCGGGTCGGGGTTTAAAACCAAATGGGACATGACCGTTTTGCTCCCATTTTGGGGGTTTTTGGGGGCCCTAAAATTACGGGCTTGGGTTTAAATTATGGAAAAATGGGGCTCATTTGTCTTAATCGGGGAGTTTATAACAAAAATTTTAGGGTTGGGAAATACATTTAAAACCCAAAAATGCACCGACCTCAGTAGCTTACGATTTAAGGGGGGACGGGCTTTTAACCCGTAGGGGGCGGTTTGGGTTTAAGTCCCGGTTTTTGGGTAGATTTGTAAAGCGGGGGTTTTTAGGTAGTTGGGATATCCCGGAAGTGATTTAAAAAAAAATTTATTTAAAAAATTAATTTAAAGCATATAAGAAACAGCTGCAACAGTAGCTTTGGGGAAACTTGTTGTCTATTTTTTTAGTTGCCCCCCCGTATAATTTCTCCCCTCGGGTGGGGGTGAGAATTTTCCCCAACTAAATGAAATTTAAAAAAACCCGGGGAAATAGGGGGTTTTAAAAATTACCGCAGAATGAAGTGGGTGGTCCCGCTTTTTCCCGGTGAAAGAATTGGAGTGGGCTGCCCCCTTCCTGATCTGTTTTACTGAGGGAGAAAAATTCCAAGTTTTGTAAACTTTTTTTATTAATAACCACCAAAAGTTCGGTTCCGGGAAAAATTTTTGGGAAAAATTTTTTTTCAAATCAAAATAAATTTTCTTTTAAATTTCTTTTCGTTTTGTTTCAAATGTTGGAAAAAAACCCAAAAATTTTTCCCCTTGTGAACCGCACTTTTTAAACCCAAAATTTTCAACTGTTCTTGCCTGTTGATGTCCCAAAAATTTTCACCTCGTGGGGTGACCTGGCAAGCCCTTGCAAAATGCCCGGGGCCCCATAAAGACCTTGGGTTTAAAACCCGAAGGAAAACGGCGGGAAAATCACCCCCTTTTTGGCACTGGGAAGGTGAATTTTTTGCCCATCCGGGGATACCTGCCCCAAAACCAAAACTTTTGCAACCTTTTCCCCTTTAAAAAAAGGGGGGGTTTCCGAGTAACCCGAATTCAAGTCTTCAAAGGTAATTTTTTAAATTTTTTTTTTTAAAAATTTTAAAGAAGAAAACCGTCTTTCTTTTAAACCAAACAAAGGAACCCCCCCTTCCCGGAAAAAAAACCCAAAAAAACCCCAAAAAAAGGGGGCCTATGGCGAGGACCCTATTTTTAAAAGAAAAAATCTTTTATTTTTTAAAAGAACTTTTTGAAAAGGAATGGAGAAATTCCCCAAAAAGGAAAAAAATTAAAATTTTTTTCAAGGGTTGGAAAACAATTTGGGAAAAAAATTCAATTTAAAAATTTCGGAAAAAATCGCCCTTGGGTCAAGGCCAAAAGGCAATTAACTAAAACACGAGCCCCGGGCATTTTAAAAATAACCGGGAAAGAATTTTAAAAAAAAAAGTGTGCCCAAAAATTTTAAACCAAAAGGGCAAAAATTAAAATTTTTTTTAAAAATTAAAAACCTTTGTTTGGAAAAAAAAGGCCCATTTAAAATTCCAAAAATCCCAACAGAAAATACAAAATAAAACCCCTATGAAAAAAGGTAAAATAAATTTTAAAAAAAAAAAATTTTTGGGAAAATTTTTCCATAAGGCCACTTTAAAAAAAAATTCCCTTTTCAAAAAATGCAAAACCTTAAATTTTTTTCAATTTTTTGTAAATAAAGTTTTTGGGAAAAATAAGTTAAAATTTTTAATAAAGTCCCCCCCGCCCAAATTTTTTTTTTTACTTTGGGCCCCCCTTTAATTTTGGCTTTTAAAATATTTTAAAATAAAAAATGGGGGTTTTAAAAAGTAAAATTTGAAAAATCAAAACCTTCCCTTGGAAATTTAGTTGGGCAAAAAAAAAAATTGGAAATCGGTTGGACCTTAAGGCCCCATTTTTCCCTGCCCCGGGTTTTTTTTGGATTAAAAAAAGAAAAACCAAAAAAGAATAACAAACCCCGGGGGAAATTTCAAAAAGGGAAACAAATTTCCTTCCCCCTTAAAAAAACCCCCGGGTAAACCTTTAAAACAAAGGTTAGTGGTTTTTAAAAAAAATTATAAAACAATTTTGGTTAAAAAAAACCCAAAACCCTATTTACATGAAAACCGAAAAAACACATTAACCCCTAAAAAACCGGGCCCCCCCAAAAAATAAGGGAAAAGTTTCTTTTTGCCCCGGAATTAAAGGGTCTGGGGAAAAAAGGAAATTCCGGGAAAATAATATATGCTCCTTTATGAAAGAAGAAAAAATATTGCAAATTTTTCGGGGGTTAATTTTAAAAAATTTCCACCAAAAACCCAATATAATTCTGGGGTTTTTACACAAAAAATAAAACCCCCGGAAGATTAAAATTTTAAAAAAGGTACAAAACTTGGGATTTCTAATTTTAGCCAACAAATTCCCAAAGGAATAAAATTTCCCAAAGGGGGCCCAGGTTTTTCCAAAGGGGGAAAAATTACCCAAGGGAAAATGATTTTCAATCCCCCTTTTCAACCCACCCCTTAAATTTTCTTCCCTTCCCCTTTCAAAGTTTCAATTAAAAACAAAATTTCCCAAACTCTGAAAGAAACGAAAAGGGGAAAAACCCCTTTTTTTGGAAACTTTTAAAGGGAAACAAAAGGAGTTTTATCCCCACAGGAAAACCCCCAAAAAAGGCAAAACCCAACAAAAAAATCTTAGAATTTTTAACTACCAAATTTTTGCTAATTACATGGTTGAAAAATCTTATTAACTCTGATCCTGGCATTGTTTCTTTCATGGGAAAAAAATAAAAAACCCAACAATCCTTTTGGGAAAAAAAATGAAAGGGAAGTTTAAAAACACAAAAAAACAGACTTAAATTTTAAATTTTTACCCAAGGGACCAAAAATTTAAACTCTTGGGTTTTGATGTGCTAAAATTCCTTCAATTTCACCTCAACTTCAAAACCCAAGGAATAAATTCCCCAAAAAAACTTTAAAAAAAAACACGGGAAAAAGGGAGAATGTAAAAATTTAAAAAAGAAGAAAATGGGTTACAAAAACTACGTTTAAAAAAAAATGATTATCCCTTTTTTGGGGCTTTTCCCCAAAAACATTTGATTCAAAGGGGATTAGAAATTAACAAATTAAACAATTTAAAAAATTTGGGAAAAGGGGAAATTGGAAAAACTTAATTACTGAATTATTTTAAATTTTTTAAAACCTAATTTTTAATTTTCCCAAAATTCAAATTGGGGAAAACCCCTCTTATTATTATTATTCCCAAAAAAAGGGGATCCTTTGTTAAACCCTCGGATTTTTTAAAGAAATTAACGAACCCCCCGGAACAAAAACAAAGTTAAAATTGGGCTTTCCTTAATAAACCCCCTTTGGATTTTTGCTTGGGCCCATTAAAAATGGAATTTAAATAGAAAAAAAAGGAAAACCCCCAAGAGGAAATTGAATGATGGGCCCCCTTCTGCCACAAAATTTTCCAAAAAAAAAAGGGGGGAAATAATAAAAATTTTTTAAAAAAAATTTTATAAGAAATGAAAATTTGGGTTTTTAACACAAACCCTTTTTCCCAAAAAAATCAAAAATCGGACAAAATTAAAAAAAAAAATTTTTCTTTCCCACTTTCTGGCCCAAAAATTTTTTAAAAAAAAACCCCTGAAATTTAAAACCCCGTTTGAACCAAAGTGGAAAAAAGTCCCCCAAATTTTAATCCCCTCCCAATGGGTTTTAAAAAATTAAAAAAAGGGGATTTGAAATGAAAAGGCACTTCCCCAAGGAAAGGATTTTTTTGATCGCCAACAAGTTACAGGGGAAAAGGGAAAAATTTTTGAAATTTTTCTGAAGCCCTTTAGGAAATTTCATTCCCCCGAAAAAAAACCCGGGGCCAACAAACCCTCTCTTTCCAAAGGTGGATTTTCCTTGGCCGGAATAAGTACAAAAGATATTTGTCGGAAATTATTTCCCAAAAGGAAAAAAAGTAAAATTTTAAAAAAAAATCCCCCCTTTTTTTTTAACTGCTACTTTTAAAAAAGAAAATTCAGAAAAAAAAATTTGGGAAAGAAAACTAAAAAGACAAAATAATTTATATAAACCAAGATAAAAGGTTTTTCCCCTTTCCCCTGAAAAAAAAATTTTAAAATAAAGAGGGCCAAAAACCTTTGGACCAATTTTCCCCTTTTGGGGGGATAACCAAAAAATTTTTAAAGGAGATATCGAACAAAACAAAAATTGTCAACCTTTTCTTAAAAACCCTTCCTTTTAACCCCAAAAAGGGGGTTGAAAAAAAAATTTAAAAAACAAACAAAATTTAAAAGAAAACCCCAACAGATTTTGGAAAGGGCAAAAATCAGGGTTAATTTCCAATTTCCCGCCAGGGTTGGGAAAATTAAAAAAGGGGAAACCTTTTTTTATTTTTAAAAAATTTTTTTATGTTCCCTTTCACCGTACAGGAAAAAGTAAAACCCCCTTGCCTTTAAATTTAAAAAATTAATTTTTTCTTTTTTTTTAATTTTTAAAAAAAACTTATTGTTTTTGTTTTGATTAAAAACCCCATGGGCTTTAATTACCAAAAAAAAAAAAAAATTTAATAAAAAAAATAATACCGGGGGTATCGGTTCATTTATTAAAAGGGAGCTCTTTGTACAATATAACAATATTTATTTTTAAAAATTTAAAAGAGAAAAAAAAAAAAAAAAGAATCAACATAATTACCTATCGTACTTTAAAACATGGGTAAATGGGAATCGGAAAAAAACTTTTTAAATACTCTACCAAAATTTAAATTTTGAAAAAATATTATATTCCCAATTTTTTTTTTTTAAAAAAAAAATCAAATCACAAATTTGGTGTAAGCAGATCTTAAAAATTCCCTTTTACGGGAAATTGGGCACCATGGTTTTCCCGGGTTCGACCCCCGAAAACGAATTTTTTCTGCTCTTTAAATTTTTTGGGTTTTCCCCCGGGCCATCATACCCCGTTTGGGGGAGAAAAGCCAAAAATAAAAATGGGCCCCTAAAAAACCTTTAAAGGGTCAAAATCGCCCGCCTTTTAGTTTTAAAGCCCAGAAGAACTAAAAAATCCCCGTTAAACAGAACGAAAAATTCGGGGCCCAGGTCGAAGGGGCGCCTTTTACATAAAAAAGGGGACAAACTGTTGCACCGGCCCATTGAATTTTTTTCAAACCGGGATAAATGGTCCCCCGGCCCTCCAAATACAGATAAGAAAAAATCCCCTGCTGGGAAACGAACCTTTGGGGCTACCTATTGCCCCCTTTTCTTGGTCCGGGGGGGGGAAAAGTTTAAAAAACATGGTTGTACCCAACAAAATTTTTCTTTGTGGAACCCCAGGCGGGTTAAGCTCAAACCCTTTTTTTACCCCCTTAAACCCCCGAGTCTTATTTTATTGGTCCCCAAACTCAAATTTAATGGAAAAAAAAAATGCCCCTGGGTGGGATTTGAACCCAAGGTTCCTTTCACTACCCGATTAACCCGGGCAAGGGGCGTTTTAAAACCTTTGGGTACCATGCACGTACCTTTCTTTTTTAAAAGTCAAACAAGGTAGGGGGGAACTTCCCCCCAAAAAAAAAAAAATATAAAAAAAACCCTTATTTTAAAGCTTTTAAACCCGCTTTGAGGGGGTATCCCAAATATTTGGGATAACTACGCCCCCTAAACAACAACAAAAAAATTTCACAAAATACAAATATACCCGGGTTTTCTTGCTTTCCAAATTTTAAAGGGGTTAAATTTTTTAGTGGTTTAATTTTTCCCCGAAATTGACCCCAATTTTTTGTATCGAAATTAAAGCTATAGACCTTTCCCAGGGTTTTAAAATTTTAAAATATGTAATTCTTTTCACTTTACTATTTGCATTTTTGGGGCCCCTTTAAAATTTTCCCATTTTTTTTTAAGGGCCCTAACCTTTTTTTTTCCTTTTTTTTAAAGTTTTTTTAACCCCGGGACCCCACTTATCCTTTTACGTTGTTGGTACAAAAGGGGGGACCTCGGAAAACCAAGTAGAGTTGGTAAAAATTACCAAATTTCCCTTAAAATCAATGCAGCGTGCGTCAAGGGGACTTTGCCAAACTGTTTAAAAGGGAAAAGGAAATTTTTTTTTGTTTTAAATTTTTTGAAAAATTAAAAAAATTAAAAAAAAATTTTCTTTTTTTTTTTAAATTTTTTACGAATTATGGCTTTAATTTTTTTACATATTTTTTTTTTTTTTGGCCTTTAAAAAATTTTTCATTCCCCTTCCAAATTTAAACGCAAACCATTATTTTTAAATCAAGGGTTACTTAAAAAAGTTTTAAAAAAAAAAAAAATCCTTTCCCTTTGAATCCGGGGGAACCCCGGTTTTCCCTGGTTTAAACTTTAAAAAGGAAAAAATTATTTGGGGGCTTTTTGTTAATGGGAAACCTTTTGAAAGGGGAAAAATTTAAAACAGGAAAGGCCGAACTGAAAGAAAAATTTTTTGGAAAATTTTTATTTTTTTGGCAAAAAATAATTTTTAAGGGGAAACTGGACAAATTTTTTATTCTTACCTTTTGGTTTTAAAAAAAAAAATTTAAAAAAAAAAAACAAAAAAAAATAATTTGGGAAGGAAAGGAAAATTCCTTTTTTTGTTTTATTTTTTTTGTATATTTTTAAATTTTAAATTTTACCCAAGTTTTTGGGCGATATGCAGGTTTTCTTGGGGGGAACCTTAATTAAAGGAAAAATATTTAACCGTGGAAAAATTTAATACCCAAATTTTTAATTCCCAGAATTTTCCCCAGGAAAAAAGGGCACCCTTGGGGCCTTTTTGCTTCTGCTTCCTAGTTTTTTATGGTTTAAAAGAATTTCGCCCCGGTTTGGTTTAAACAAAATGGTTGGGGGATTGGAAATTAGGTTTTTTCCCCAGAGCCAGTTTTTTTTGAAACCGGGCCGGGAGAGGGGCCGGGGGGCGAAACCCCCTTTGGGCCCCAAGGCCGTTTCTTTAAATTTTTGGGTTTGAAAAACATTTTTGAAAAAACATTTTTTGGTTTCTTTAAAAATTTAAAAGGGGACTTATATTTTTTTTTCCAAAAATTTTTGGAAAAGGAAATTTAAGGTTTTGGGGGGGGGATAAATTTTTTTTTTTACCCCCAGGGGGGGGCGGCCATCAAAACCTGTTTTTAAAATTTTTCCAAAGGGAAGATTTTTTTCCCTTCCCGGGCCCCGTTGGGGTTTTAATTTTTTTATCGGGAAAAACGGGGGGCCCCAGATTTTTAATATGAATTAGAAAAGAATTCCAAAGGGGGAAAAAGAATTTTTTAAAAAATTCCCAAAGAAAGGGGGAAAAAAAGCAAATTTAAGGAGAAAAAATTAAATTGGGACCCCTTAAAAACCCCCTTTTTTATAATTTTTTTCCGGTTTGGAAATTTTTTTAAAAAAAAAAAATTTTAAAGCCGTTAAACCGGTTTTTTTATTTAAAAGGGGGTTTTGCCTTTTTTTAGGGGCCCTACAAACCCAAAACCCGTTAAATTAAAAACCATTTTTTTATTCTGAATTTTCAAAGGGTTCATTGGGGAAAAAAAAAATTAAAAAATTTATCCCTTTGAACCTTTTCGAAACCAAATTTCAAAAAAAAGCCCAAAGAAAATTAAACAAAAAAATCTAATATTTTGATAAAAAGAGTCCAAAACCCTTTTTTATCCGGGGGGGCCCTTTGGGGAAACAAAAACTTTTTTTGGTTTTGAAATTTAAAAAAAACCCCTTTTTCTGGTTTTAAAATTTAAAATTAAATTCCCCAAAATTTCTTAACCAACTTAAAATTTTTTTTCCCCTTTGGAATTTGGTTCCCCTTAAAACAAAGGTTTTTCTAAATTTGGGAGGTTTTTGGTGAAAGAGGACCAGGAAAATTTTTTGGGGTTTAAAAAAAATCAAAGGGGAAAAAGGCCCAAAAAAATTGGGAAAAGAAAAAAAAAAATAAAGGAATGGGTTTTTTTAAATTTTGAAAAAATTTTTTTTTTTTTTGGGGCCAAAGGGAAAACAATTTGGGTTTAAAATTTTTAAAAAAATTAATAGCGGGTTTAAAAAGGGGTTGGATTAAAAACCGCCCCCCCAAAAAAACCCAAAAAAACCCCAAACCCAAAAAAAACCACCCAAACACAAAACCCAAAAAAAACCCTAACACCCCAACCCCAAAACAACAACCCCCAACCCCCAAAACAACCCCCCCAAACCAAAAAACAAAAACCAAAAAAACCCCCCCAAAACAAAAACTCACCAAACCCAACCAAACAAAACCCACCCAAACAAACCCCCAAACCAAAAAAAATTTTCCAACCACCACAACCCACCCCCCCAAACACAAAAATTTATTTTTTTTAAAAAAAAACCCTAATTTTCCCCCCCATTTTGGTCTTGGCCCTATCAAAAGGGCTATCAGTTTTGGTTTTTTTTTTGGTAAACCCTTTTAAAACTTTTTTTGTTTGGGTTTTGGCGGGGGAAATTTTAAAATTTTTGGTGTTATTTGGTCAAAAAGGGAATTAAATGTTCCTCCTTTTTTTCCTACCCCTCTCCCTCTCTTTTCCTTTTTTGTCAATTTAAAGGTCAAGGGCCAAATTTTCCAGGGGGGAAGCCTTGGCCCAAAATTTGGAAAAAAAAATGTAATTTTTGAAAAAAATTTTTTTTTGGGGGGTTTTAAATTTTAAAAAAACCAAAGAAGGTGACATCAACTTTATTTTAAAATTTTTTACCACCCCTTTATCAGGTTTTGTTTTTTTTTTTTCTAAAAATTTAACTTTCCTTTTTCCCCTTTTTTTTAAAAAAGAAAAGAGTTTGGTCAAAAAATTTGGGGTACTCGGGGTTTTTTTTTTTTTTTTTTTTTTTTTTTTCTTTTAACCCCCGGGTTTTAAAAAAAAATTTTTTTCCCCGGCCCTTTGGGCCCTGAACCGTCCCTTGTCCCCGGGGGGCTATCAACACGATATTCGGAAGGTAAGAAATGGGAAAAATTTTTTTTTAAAAAATCACTTTTTTAAATTTGGGGAGCGGCGGGAAAATTTTGGGGGCTTTTGAGGGGGTCAGGGAAAGGGGTGTGGTTTTTAAATATTTTTTTTTGTAGGATAATAATTTAAAAAAAAAGGTTTAAAAGAAAAATCCGGGAAATTTTTATTTTAAAAAATAAAAAAAAAAAAAAATCATAGCAAAGTTTACAGGGAAAAATTTTCCCGTCGTTTTTTTTTTGGTTTCCCCAAATGTTCCGGGCTCAGGAAAAATTTCTCCCCCAAACCCTTCAACCCAAAAATTTCTCCTTTTTGTTTAAAAAATTTTTTTAAAAGGGCACCCCTTGTTGGGGAAAATGCTCATCCCTTTTTTAAAAATTGGGGGTTTTAATTTTGGGGTTTTTAAAAAAATTTTTAAAAAATTTATTAAAAAAATGGGGAAGGGGAAAAAATTTTTTTTTTGGGGGCCCCGAAAAGGGGGACCCCGCGGCGTTTATTTTTTTTTCTTTTAAAATTTTTTTTTCCTAAAAATTTTCCCTTTTTATCGATCGTTTTCGGGGGAAAAAAAAAAACAACGTTGGGGTTTTGAATTGAATTTTTTTTTTTTGTTTTTAAATCTCCCTGTGCTGGGTTTTTTTTTTTTGTTTTTAAAGTAAAAAAGGGAAAAAAAAAAAAAACACCCTTTTTTTTTTTTTTCGATCGCCGGGGAAAAAATTTTTTCCCGTATGGTCTCGACAGGGGAAAAAAAAAAAAAAACAAAAGGGGGGAAGGAAAAAAATTTTTGTTTCGCTCGTTTTTTTCAAAAAAGGGGGGTCCCCCAAAGGGAGAGAGGAGAAGGGAAAAAGGGGGGAGGGGGAGGGGGATCTTTTCCCCCCTTTTTTTTTCCAAAATGTTTTTTTTTCTGGGGGCCCCCCCCCCTCCTCCCCCCCCCCTCCCCCCAAGCCCCCCCCCCCCCCCTTTTTTTTTTTAAACCCCCTTTTTTCCCCCTTTTCCCCCTTTTGTAGGGGGGGTCAGGGGGGGAAACGGAGGGGGGGGGGGGGGAAAGGGGGGGGGGAAAATTTTTTCAGGCCCCCGTCAGCCCAAGGTTTGGAATGTTTAAAAATAAAAAATAATAAAACGCCCCCAAAAGGGAAAATCGAGAGAGATAGTTTTTTTAAAGTAAATTTTTTAAAATTTTTTGTTCTTTGTTTTGCCCCCCTTTTTTTTTTTTAAAAGACCCCTTTTTTTAAAAAATAAAATGATTCCCCTTGGGGAAACATTAAAAAAACAACCCCAGGGGGAAAGGGTTTTCCCAAAAGGGAAATTTTTTAAAATAGGGGGGCCCAATTCCAACCCTTTTTGTGGGGGTTTTTCTGGAAACCCCCCCGAGTTCCCATTGGGGGAATTTTTTACCCAAAACCCAAGGGGAAAATCGCTAGGTGTTGCTTAAAATTTAGTTTTACGGGAAAAACCCCCTGTATTTTAAAAAAAGGCCCTTTTGGGGGGCCCGGAAAAAAAAAATTTTAAATGCAGCATGAATATTTTTTAAGGAGAAAAAAAGAAACCCCCAAAAAAATCTTTTCTGGAATGGGGGGGAAAGGGGTTTTTCCCCCCCGGGGAAAAGGAAAAAATTTTGGGGAAAAAAGGGGGAAAGGAAAAAAAAAAGGGGGGGGAAAAAAACATTTACAGGGGGGAAAAAAAAAAATTTTAAAGGGGTGGGGGAAAATTTGGGGGAGGGGGGTGAGAGGAAAAAATTTTAGAATAGGGGAAAAAGGGGTTTGGGAAATTTTTTTTTTTTTTTTTTTTTTTTTTTTTAGGGCAAAAAAATTTGGGGGGGGAGGAAAAACCCTTTTTTTAAAAGGGAGTTTAAAAGGGGGGATAGGGGGTTGGGGGGGAGGGGAGGGAAAAGGGGGGGGGGTGGGGTTTCCATAGGACCATAAGAAAAAGGACGGGGAGGATGGGGGGAAAAGGGTTTTTTTTTTTTAGGGGAAAAATTGAGAGATTTTTAAATGGTTTAAAGGGAGGAGAACACAAAAAGGGGGGAAACGAAAGGGGATGAGGGTAAAGTTTTGGGCCCCTTAGGAAAATTTTTACCCCCGGAGGGGGGGGGGAAAAGGGGAAAAGATGGAAAGGGGGGTGGAAAGGGGGGTAAAGAGAAAATTAAAAGGGGGGAAAGGGGGGGAAGTAGAAGGGGGGAGAGGGTTTTCCCTTTTTAGGGGGGTTCCCCCCTTTCGGGGGACCCCTTTTTTTTTCATTTTGAAAGTAAAAAAAGGGGAAAAAAAGGTTTTTGGGCCTTTTTTAAGTTTTTCTGCCGAAAATTTTTAAAAAAATTCCCCCGGGCAAGTTTTGTTTTTACAAAATTTTTCTTTCACGCACGATGACCGGGTTTTTTTCCCCAACCGGGGGAAGAATTTTTCTGCCCCCCCTTTTGGGGGGGCCGGGGGGGGAGTCCAACCCCCTGGGGGAAAAAGAGTAGGGGAGTTTTTTGTTTTTTTTAAACGGGCCAGTGGGGGCCCTTTTTTGGGGTTTCCCCCAAAAAATTTTAAGGGGGGAATTTTTGGGGAAAGTTTAAAAGGGGGTTTTTTGGTGGTTTAAAAATTCAAATAGGTCGTGGGTTTAAAACCCCGGAAATCCTAATAAAAGAATAATTGTTTTTTAAAATTTTTTTAAAAAAAAAAAAACATAAAAAAAAAAAAAATGGTTTTTTTCCATCATTTTTATTTAAAAAAAATTTTTTAAAAATTTTTTTTTACTTTTTAAATTTTTCTAATTTGATTGTAAAAACCCCCATTTGTGCGGGGGGAAGGGTTTTTAGTGGCTCGTAAATATTTTTTTTTTTCTTATTTACCCCCAAGTGGTTTTTGGGGGGATTCAAAAGGGACAGAGGCCACAGAGGGTCAATTAACCCCCTAACCCCTTTTTTTCCCCCGTCCCGTAATTTTTCAGTTTTTTGGCCCAAAAAGATTGTCTTTAAAATTTTTTGGGTCCTTTAGGGAAAAAATCAAAAGGGGGTTTCCCCCGTTTAATTTTTTTAACCAAGGGGAATTTTTACGGCCCAATATTTTTGGGGAATTTGGGGCAAATTTTTGAGGACGTTGGTGTTTTGGGGCCCTGGAAAAAAGGGAAAGATCACGGGGGTATCCTGGTCGTTATTTTTTCCGGGGTTTAAAAATTTTTTTTATTTAAACCCCCCCGGGGGGTCTGCATGGTGTTTGCCCCCCCGGGGTGTGGGGGGGGTTTTGCACAGGCCGTAAAAAAGGGGGTTTTTAGTCATTGGTTTTTTTTAACATTATTTTTTTTCCTTTTTCTCTATTTTTTTTTTTTCTTTGTTCCCCCCCCTTTTTTTTTTTCCCTTTTTTTTAAAAAAAAAGAGCCACAGGATGCTTTTTTTCGGGCGTGGGGCCCCCCCGGCCCATCCCCGTTTCCCCCCGTTTATTTTTTTCCCCCAGCCTTACATAGGTATAATTTTAAAAATTTAAAAATTTTAAAAATTTTTTAAATGAAAAAAATTTTTTAATTGTCCCTTGGGCTTGAACCCCAAATAAAAGTTGGAAAAAACTTTTTAAATTTTTTTAAATTTTTCCCCCTTTCAATTGATACCAAAAATTTTTAAAAAAAAATTTCACAGTTTTGGGAAAATTTTTTCTCTCCTTAGGGGCATTTTTAAGGGGACTTTTTTAAAAAAAAAAAACGGAGATGTCGGGGAAAAATGTTTTATTTTGTTTTATAATTTTTTATTAAATTTTTTGTACCAATGTTTAAAAGTTTTTTTTCAAATTATAGTCAAATGAAAAGTTGAATTTTTTTTTTTTAAAAATTATGAAAAATTTCCTTTTCTGTATTTTGTTGGGAAGGAATTTTTTAATTTTATTTTCCCCCTTTAAAATTGGGGAAATTTTAAATTTAAAAATTAGTGATATCAAAAACATGATATTGCCCCCCCTTTTTTTTAGGGGGAAAAATTTTCCCTTTTTTAAAATCCCCTTTAAAACAACCCCCCGGGAAAAATTTTCAAAAATTTAGCCCAAATTTTTTAAATTTTAAAAGGTTTCCCCCCGTTTTTTTCGAAAAGAGCAAGGGGGGGGCCCAAAAAAAAATTTCTTTTGAGATTTTTAAAAAGCAGAAAAATTTTCCCTTTTTATAAAAAATTTTTTAAACCCCTGACAAAACAGATAAAATTAAATTTAAAAATTTTTTTTTTTTTGAAACCCCAAAAACCCTTTTAAATTTTTTAAATTTCCTTTTTTTCCCCTTTTTTGCAGGAAAAGAGAAAATTAAAATTTTTCTTTTTTTTTTTTTTTTTTTTTATTAAACTTTAATTTTCCCCCTTTTTTTTTTAAAAAATATCTTTTAAAATTTTTTCTCCCCTTTTTTGGTACCAAATTTTTTGCGACTATAATTTTCCCAAAGGTTTTTTTAAAGGGTACCTTATAAGTTGTATAGAAAACAAAAAAACTACCACTTTTTGTTAAACCTTTTTTTTTCCTGAAATACAAATTGTGCCCAAAGTGTTTTTCAAGTGGGTTTTTTTGAGGATGTTTTTGGGAATCTGTTCCCCAAAAAATAAAACAAAATGGTCAGGGAGGTGTTTTTTATCCTTCCCAGGGGGACACCCCCAATTGAAGAAGAGGAAAAGTAAATTAAGTTCTTTGTGGGAAGTCAGTGTAAAAGGGGCCTCTGTTTGTACCCAAAAGTAGAAAACAATGACACTGGTCTGTTTTGGTCTACTTTCCCACTTATGAGGTGATGGAGCCCTAACCCGTGTTAAAAATTTTAAAAAATGGAAAAAAAACCCTGTTTCCCAAAGGGTTTGGCCCCTAGTTTAAAAAAATTTTGAAAAAAAAAAAAAAAAAAAAAATTTTTTGTTTCTTTTGGAATTTGGAATAACCCTTTTGGAAAATGTTCCTAATGCTAGGAGTTTCCGTAAAGTAATATTGACTGTTTAGTTAAAATTGTAACTTTGTGTTAGTGTGTAAAATTTTTAAAAAATACTTATTTCCATTAAAAAAATTTTCAGCATGCAAATTTAAGCCTCACCAATGTGTCCTTTTCCGACTAGTAGTCCCTGCATCCCAATTTGCCTTTGCAAGGAGCTGGCCAGCCATTTGCCAAAAGGGGTTTTGATGCATCACCAAAATTTTACCTCCCTATTGCAGTAATTTTGAATTAAATATTTTTTTAAATGGGAAAAACTTTTATTTAAAGGAAAAAGATTCAAAACCCAAATTTTTTTTTTCCATTTGGGAATTGAAGATCTTTTTCCCCCTTTTTTGAAAATTTTTTAAAAAAATTATTTTTAAAAGGGAACCAAAGTAACTTGAAAATTTTAAAATTAATCTAAAATTAGTTTAAAATTCAAATTGGTTTAATTTTTTTAAATTTTCCCCCAAGATATTTTTTTTTATTTTTTTGGGATTTTTTTGGGACACTTGTGAGGTTCCAATTTTAAATCTCCAAAATTTAAATTTTTTTCCCAAAAAAAGCCCTCCAAATTTAAAGGGGCTTTTGGTTAAAAATTTTTGGGGGGGTAAAAGGGGGTTTTTTTTCCCAAAAATTTCCCAAAAGGCAAAATTGAAAGTAAAAAAGTTTCTTTTTTCCAGAATTTAAAAAAATAAAAAATTTTTTTAAAAATTTTTGAAGGGAAAATCCCCCGAAAAATTAAAAAAAAACCTCAAATAAAAAATAAATGAAAAATTTTTTAATTTGTTAAACTTTAGGACCCAAATAAAAAAAGAAAGTTTAAATTTTTTTTTGTTTGAAATGTTTAAATTTTAACCTCCAAAAAATTGGTTAATTTTAATTTTTTTTAATTTTTTTTAATTTTGGGAAAAGGCAAAAACCCAAAAAAATTT
>CM044962.1:21899602-22090483 GCA_024516035.1 Bactericera cockerelli
CAGCGTCGATGGCATGTTGAATACACCGGTTCCCTTCAGAACACCGAAGTTAAGCGACATCCAGCGAGGTTAAGACTTGGATGGGTGACCATTCAAATTCTAATTCTCGTGACGCTGGCTTTTCCCGGCCCCACTCAGGCTGGGTGAGGTCAATGTGAGTAGCAGGTTTGTGAGTTTCCTGCGAATGGAGGGTAAAACCCCCGTCGTGATATGACCATGGCAGTTGAAAGCGACGTTAAACCCCACTTAAAAAAAAAAAAAAAATAACTAACTTACTCATCACAATTAGTAGTCACCGTGACAGAGTGAGTTAGCGCGCTAGGCATTGCACACACGGTGACCTGGGTTCGATCCCCAGCGGGGCAGGATTTTTTCTGCTCTTTACTTGGGTGTTCGGGGTCCACTCATACCTCGTGAGGAAAAATGAGTAGGTGCTTTAATGTTAGCAGCGACCAGAGGCGGAATTATAGGCAAAAATAAGATATTGAGATATTAAAGATATGGAAAAGTCCTATAATTCTGCGCTACCCACTAAAATTGTGATATAATAACACAAAGAACTACTCAAACTTGCTTTACTAAACCTACGATGAAACCGGGACTTGAACCACCGACCTTTCTTTTCTTAATTTTATTTTTTTTCTTTCTTTTCTTAATTTTATACTGTTTTATACTTAAAAAAAAAGAAAAAAGAAACGCATTTATTTATTTATTTATTTAACTTACTCATCACAATCATGTTTTACAGGTACTTCTGAATCATCACCAGACACAACCGAAATATCCAAGCTCCCACCTCTGCCCCGCACCCTACAAGCCTCTACTCTCCTGGAGATGGTGCGGGCCTATGTCACTGAACACGAGGAGTCCAGGTACCTGGTGGCTCTCGTGCCTCTGCTGTGTCGGGAGGGGATTCTGCTGAGTCGCGAAACGAAAATGTGAGTACATGTGATATTATTATTATTATTTAACTCTTTATTGGTCAACTACATACATTCAACAAAATAGGACATGCTAAAATAAAAAAAAAAAAAATAGAATATATAGTGAACCAAGTGGCGAGGTTAAAGCCTGTGGCTTTCTCTTCCACCGAACCCGCGAGAAAATCAAAGAGGCGAAATAATAATACCGTTTTATTTATACTGCCCGATTAGGACTACATGTTGAGTCCCATTATTGCAGCAGTAAGCCCAAGACGTATTATTGTGTGTTAAAAATCCCAAATGGGAGGATAACTTGTCATATCCCGCCTGATTTTCGAACCCACGACCTCTGGAATCTTTGGATTCACAGAGTGCCGCCTTTACCACTGAGCTACCCTTGGTTCACAAGATATTCATTGAGTTCTTTACATTTCATGTCCTGTATTGCACTATGCAATATGTAGTTTGCTAGTAAAATATTAAATAATGACAATACTGAAAACAGTCTGGCTGGGGGACGTTAAACAGGAAGAAGACCAGTGTCTCGCTAGAGGACTATAAACAGAGAACAGACGAGCCAACCCTTACAAGCCAGGCTAGCTTGCAGTTTCCTAAGGGTTTAATGGCTTATGAAGAAAAGTCCAAGTCCTCACGATGTTTGATCGCACATAGAAATATGTGGTTCAGGACGAGCCAACTTTGAAATAAAGTTGGCTGGAGACCATCACTCACCCCTCCAGCTGAAAATAAATAATACTGAAAACCCTACAGCCAGTTCAGATAGAAATACTCTTCCACCCAGCCTATCCTAACAACCCCCCTGTGTCCCCTCTGCTACAGACTCCCCACCCTCCTCAGCCAACTGAAGAACAAGATCCGCCCGGAACACGTGACAGCCACTCTCTTCCTCACTTGCTTAGACGTCCTGGAGTCTTACAGGTAACTACAAGCCCTCTGACCCCTCACAGCGGATGGCTTCCTCCTTTAGGGAGGAATGTCCTATTAATAAAGTGTAAAAAAAAATATTTTATTCAAAGACAAATAAAAAATATTTAAAGACATCTTAGAAGAAAAATAAAAATGGCTTAGGATGGGTCCTCTGTATACAAAAAAGAAATGAAAATAAAACAAATGATTTATTATTATTAAACAATTATTTTATATAAAAAAATATTAAAAAATAGAAAGAAAAATTAAAACGGTTCAAGAGACAACAGATCTTCACATCACAGTAAAAAAATAAATAGTCATAATGATATTGCCTTATCGAATTAAATAGAACTTTTAACTATGATGATTATTGAAAACCGAATAAATTTATTATTATTATAGAATAGAATATAAATTAAATTCTGCCGAGGTAAGAATGAAAAGTTCCTTTACTACAACAGTCAAACAGATCTTAAGTATTTCATGGGAAATATTTCCCGATTAAGACTAATGAGTCCTACTTTTCCAGCAGTAAGCTCAAGACGTATTATGTGGTCAAAATGCCAAATTCGAGGACAACTTGTCTTGTCCCGGTTAGGTTTCGAACCCGCGACCTCTGGACTACTAGGACGAACTCGGACAACACTTCAAACCTAATCGTTTCCTTAACATCAGTCTACCGCCGAATTTTTCAGAATTGTCTCTGTCCCCGTAGCTCAGTGGTCAAGACGACTAGCGTCTGTCTGGTAATCCAGAGGTCTCGTGTTCGAAGCCCAGCCAGGACATCAGTATAAACAGAAAAGTGAGAAGTTGTATTAGATGTACAATTGTACATGAATATTAATAATAATATTGTCTTATTTATACTGCCCGATTAAGACTACTAGAGTCCCATTATTCCAGCAGTAAGCCCAAGACATATTATTATGTGGTAAAAATCCCATATGGGAGAATAACTTGTCATGTCCCGGCTGGGTTTCGAACCTACGACATCTGGATTCAAAGAGTGCCGCCTTTACCACTGAGCTACCGGGACAGACATAACATGACAAGATATCGCCCATTCATAAATAATAATAATGCTAACCCTAACATCTTCATCTCTCTGCTCATCCAGGCAAAGTGCTCCCGAGCAAGCTGACCTCTGGATATTCCTGGTCACCTACTACACCGAACTCGTGACCGATGACGTCATCAAGATATCTCAACCCAGCCATGACGTCACGACCAACTCCTACGACTTGGCTCATCGCTTGCTCCTGTTCCCTGTGAGACTGGGCTGGAGCGAGAAGCTGTCCAAAGTGTGGCGCAAAGTGTACGCGGGCCTGGTGAACAGCGCTGCTCTGGAGAACACAACGGCCCGCGATTCGGACTTCTCCTTGCAGCTGCTGTCCAAACTGGGGGCGGCGAGGGGTCTAGAGCCCTCGCGGGTCCAGCTGTTGTTCACCATGCTGACTCATACGATCATGGGCGGGCACAAGGAGGGTGAGGGAGTCCTGTTTTTCCTTTTAAAATTAAAAAAGAAAGAATAAAAGATGAGTGTTTCACAGCTTTTTCTATATCGTAGTCATGAAACAGAATCTACTGTAGATGCTTGTGGTCTGCGTTGTAACTTGCCCATCCCGTAGTATGCCTCCTCTCTGATGGATGAGAAGTGACATACTTCTACCCATTTAGGTGCTTGGTCAACACGAGAACAACTGTAACACCATTTTGAATACATTTTTTTTTGTTGGCTGGGGATAGAACCTTCCGCATGGTAAGGTAAGTAAGTATGGTGAGTATCGACGCTGACATCTGTATTGTAGCTACATACTAATATAAAAATAAGTTCTGAGCTTAATAGCTTTACTTATAAAAGTTAGCTCTTATTAGAATTACTAATATTGTTTTTATTATTATAAATAAATTGATTTAAAACTCCTGATTCCAGTGTGCAAGCAAGTGCAGGACAGCCTGGTGTCCCTGCTCCACACCACTTCCTCAGTGACCACGCTCGACGTAGCTGTGTCCCTGTGCTTCACCAGCGTCTCCCAGGCGAGTCTCATAGCCCCCCTGGTGGCGGAGCTCAACTACAGGATCAGTGACGTGTCGCCCATAGCGGACCGCGCCCTCACCTCCAAGGTAGAATAGCCTCACCTGCTATTATTATTATTATTCAATTCTTTATTGGTCAACTACATACATTCAACAAAATAGGACATGCTAAAAAAAAAAAAAAAAATCTGCTAGTCTCACGTTTTCCATCTATCTGTATTGTAATAACTAAAAAAAAAAAAAAAAAACGAAACAAAACCCAAATACGAATAGTATGATAATGATCAATAGTCTGCCACTTAACCGACCTCAGTCGCTTGATCGATAAGGCGGCGGACTTGTAACCTGGAGGTCGGTGTTTCAAGTCCCGGTTTCAGCGTAGATTTTGTAAAGCGAGTTTGAGTAGTTGTGATATCACGAAAGTGATTAACACAAATATGATAACTTTAAAAAAAAGTCTGCCACTTAACCCTCAGAGTACTAAGGTGCACTGGTACTCAAGTGGTTAACGCGCTAGTCTGGTAATCCAGGTAGCGTAGGGATCCTTTGGTTGGAATCGCACCCAGTGCATGAATTTTTCTTCATTCATTTCAATATGTGACTGGTTAATAATAATACTTTGAGGGTTAGGTGGTAGAAAATGCTTTGTGTATTAACCTCGCCTGGTGGTAACCTTCCACTAGTGTTTTTTTTTAATTGTTATTCAATTTTACAGTTGTTATTCTGCAGAAATATGGACATAAAAAACATTCTAGTTCAAAAATATTTTTAGCAGTATAGTTATTAGTATGTAAATAGTTTTTTTTTTTACTATTTACTCTAATTTACTCTTGTCCTTTTGACTTGTAGATCATCAAGCTGCAGCGAGATGTGAAACAGTTCCGTACCGGGAATACCAAGCCAGAAGTCGTGGGTTCAAAATCCGCGGTGTCAACCAATCCAAGAGCCAGCAGTCGGTTTCTGCAAAAGTGAGTACCATTTTCCATTCATTCATCAGGTGTTATTGTTATACCTACAATGGGGGTTTCCACAACTATGAAGAGTTTTGCAAGAAAACCTTAAACTGTTGGGCAAATCTAACTAATTCACACGATTTTATCATTTATGTATAAATTAATTTCTTCTAAGATACATAATTTATCATTTGATGAAAAATCTAGAACAAGGAGTTTTTCAAATTAGGACTGTTGGTTACTGCTTTAATTAGTTACTAACCTAAGCTAAGCTTAAAGGTCTGTCCCGGTAGCTCAGTGGTCAAGGCGTCAGTCGGTCGGTCTGGTAATCCAGAAGTTGCGGATTCAAAAACCCAGTCGGGGACATGATGAGTTTTGCTCCCATTTGGGATTTTCACCAGAAAATAACTCTTGGGCTTACTGCTAGAATAGTGCGCAGTCCTAATCGGGCAGTATAAATAAGGTTTTTTTTTCGTCATACGTATATGTGTTAATCACTTTCGTGATATCATAACAACTCAAACTCATAATACTAAATCTAGGTTACAAGTCCGCCGCCTTATCGATCGAGCTACTGAGGTCAGTTAATCGACCTCAGTAGCTTGATCGATAAGGCGGTGGACTTGTAACCTGGAGGTCGGTGGTTCAAGTCCCGGTTTCAGCGTAGATTTAGTAAAGCGAGTTAGAGTAGTTGTGACATCACGAAAGTGATTTACAGAAATATGATAACTTTTTTTTAACTTACTGAGGTCAGTTTGAATAAGGTGATCCTATTATTATTAATTGGAAAGCTGATTTCATTTTGTTTGTTTTCCCCAGACTATCACAGCAGCAGCAAGAGGGCAAGCTGTCCAAAGTCACCCCGAGTTCCCCCGCCCAGAACAAAGTGTCCCAACTCACCCCGACCTCCCTCACTCCCAACAAAAAGGATAAATCCAAACTGAACACTTCCGTTCATGTGAGTGACACTTTTCCTTCATATTTGTTGTGTTTGATTAATGATTTAAAACTATCTCTTTGCCCATACTTCGCAACGGGCTTGACTGCACGCACAAGCACACAGACAACTGAAGAGACAGACACTTATTTATTTATTTACCCATTTTTTTTTTTACAAAACTATCATCATCAACAACAAAAAATATAACAATAAATTAAAAAAAAACTTAGAAATATGTACAAAAAGAAATATTAATATTTATTACAATTGTTTTGTAATCCGGGGCTCACTAACTTCACCCAGCCGGAAATGCGAAACTCACATGTATGGAGAGAACAGAAATTTCTACAAAAAGACTGCCTAAACAGGGAATCGAACTCGGGAACTCTGGACTACGGGCAGTAGTCACAACCGTTGCGCTACGGAAGTTGGTGGTCCACGCCTGAGTCCGACACTTTTCGGCATGAGCTTTCTCCTCCAAAAAGAAAACTAACAGTTCCCCTCCTTGTCACCAGGGGGACACGGTATGTTTCAGAAAATTGATGAGGAGCCGCGTGTTTTAGTCAGGTTAGCTAGTCGTGTATACCGGCCGGTCCATGTCTGAGTTCCACACTTTTCGGCATGAGTTTTTCACCGACCTCCGTGGCTCAGTGGTTAAGAGCATTGGTTACTGACCCGGAGGTTGCGGGTTCGAATCCCGGCCGGAGCGGAAATTTCTGACCGAAATTTTCCGTTTCCGGAATGGCATGGATGTAAAGTACTGCTGGACAGCAATGCCTTTTTGAACTTTTTATTTTTCTGGACAAAGCGTTAATGGTTTTGGGGGGGTCAATTCTGAGACATTTTTCGCTATTTCTTACCGTTTTGGCTAAACAACTCCGGACAAACAAACAAACATAGGTAGTAGGTAGGTAGTCCTTTTTTTGTTTTATATATAGAGATTGTGTTCTACTGTATATATTTTTTGTTCTACCTAATAAAGCTTAAAAAAATAAATAAAAAAACTAATAGTTCCCCTCCTCGCCACCAGGAGGACGGTGACACACAGGACTACGTGTTCATCCCCCCCGCCTCCGACCCCGCCCCCCTCCCCCTCACCCAGCACCAGAAGGAGAAGCTCAAGCTCCGCCCCTCCGATATCCCCGCCCTCTACCAGGACCTCTCCCAGAGCTCCTCCCACTCGCAGGATGTGAACAGCCAGGACTGTCTCGTCCTTCCCACCATGCCTTCTGTCACGAGGTGATTGCTTGAAGGTTTATTTTTTAACACTGAGATCATAATTATAACATAGAGGGAACCTTACCTATCTCGAACTGAACAAATTTATGCGTTTACAAGAATTAGGTAGTTTAGGTACCCGGTCCCTTCGCGAGAGAAAAATTACTACAACTCCGGCACTGATTCTGAAATCAGCTGATGGTCCCTCTTGGACGCAAATCTCGATACAACGGGTTCCCTCTATGTTATATGATCTCAGTGATTTTTAAAGACAGTTCTGCTAAAGACAGCTGTGATCATATTGATCATTCTTTTTTCCTACTTTATAATTGAAATTTTTAAATTGTTAAATTTATTTGAGGAAGATTTCGCACCGTACCGACCGGCCCATTTGGTTGGCTAAATATTATTATTTGAAAATTAATGTTCATTTAACAACCCTTTCAACTTTAACAACATATCATGACGGGGTGTTACCCTCCATAAACCTCAGTAAAAAATTGGTTTGTTTTATGATTGTTGAAAGTTCAATTTTTATATATGTATTATAAATTTATAGTAGGCTTCACATATTAATCTGTTTCTGATTTTGTACATAGTACAAAATATGTAAATATGTTCGTGCTGTTCCGGTAGAAATCATATAATAAAATTTAACTTTTGCTGATTGCTAAATTTACACAACATATGGCCATGCGGGAGGTCCCGGGTTCGATCCCTGTGCCGACAAAAAATTGCGCTCGTGTTGACACAGCACCTAAATGGGAAGTATTGTGTCACTCTCGCCTATCAGAGAGGAGGCATACGACCTGATGGGCAATCTACAACACAGACCACAAGCGTCTACAGTAGCTCCTGTTTCATAGCTACGGATTAAAAAAAGCTGTGAAACACATCTTTAAAAAGAAAAAATAATAATAATAATATGCCCCAATGTCACCCAATTTGGGCAAGGGCGTTTATTTGTAGTAAACTACAAAATGTAAGGGTTATTTACATTGTATTATACAAAATACAACACAAAATCAGATTACTTATCAATACATTATGAGCCTACAGAACATATAGAACATGAGCCTACAGAATTATTTAAATTAAATTAATGTCAATGTTTTCCTTCTTTTTTTTAACTTTAAATTAGTATATTTTATTTTTGTATGAATTTCTTATATGAATTTTCTAGAAATTAAGCAACGTCATACAGGCAATGCCTACAAACAAAAAGAAAAAATATCTATCAATAAAATATTTTCTTTATTCATTTTTTTTTTTATCATTGTCTCCAGCGTGCGGGCAGGTGTGGATGTGGATGAGAACGCAACGGACGTGCTACTGAACGAGATCAATATAGAGAACCAGATAAACAGAGGAGAAGAGGACTTGTCCACTGCTGGGAGGAAGAGGGAGGTGTTGGTGGAGGAGAAGGTCACTACTCGGAGGTGGGTGTTTGTGGTTTTCTCATGGAGGAAGTATTTTTTCTATTACATTTACATATGTCTACACTGGTGACCAGTTTGCATGTTTTAACTATAATAATAATTTTATTATAACACTCTTTAGTGGAAGGCTACCAGGCGAGGTTAATGCTCAAAGCATTTTCTACCACCTAACCCTCAGAGTCTTATTATTATGTGGTCACAAACTCAAATTAATGAGGAAAAATTCATGCATTGGGTGGGATTCGAACTAACGGATCCCTACGCTACCTGGATTATCAGATTAGCTCGTTAACCAATGGACTACCAGTGCACGGCAAATTATTGTTAAGAAATCATTCTCTTATTTTTGTTTTTCAGGTCAACAAAGCGAAATAATGAAAACCAGGCCGAAATCGTGCAAAAAGACGTGAAGGAAATCATACCGACCCCTGGCGGAGAGGAAAACGTCTCCATTGACAAAAGTGCCACCCGTAAATCTGTTGGAAGAGGAGGAAAAGTCGAGAGAAGTGGAGAAAGCAATGTGAAAACTCGCAAGTCGTTGTTGAAGGAGAACAGCGCGCAAGAAAGAAGCGATAGTCCGAACATGAGGAAGCAGGCGAGATCCACAGGGGCAGAGGAAGACAAAGAGGACGCTGAAAAGAGAACGAAGGAAGACAAAAGCGAGAGTGAGATGAAGAAGAAGAAAGTCCAAGCAAAGAAAGTGGAAAGTATATCTGTGAGGATGTCACCAAGGAAACATGAATCAAACAAAACAGAAGACAAACTAGAAAGCGAAGGAATAGTGGAGAAGGAAGCTACTGAAAAGGACGTTCCTGCTAAGGAAAAAGACGTCCCTATTAAGGAAGAGCCAGTCAAGACTCCCACGCGACTGAGCAAGAGGAAATGTTCCAGCCCTTTCAATACAAAAGACTTCATTGTAGATATACCCAAGAGACGTCGATCGGCCCTTTGGTCTAAGAAAGACAATGAGAGTCAGAGCCAGGACAGCCAGGAGAAGCCATTAGGTACTGAAGGTGCAAAAGAAAAGATAAAGCAGCCGGATGCTCAAGACGAAGAAGAGATTGAAAAAACAAGCAACACCATTGTTGATAAAGTTGATGAAACTTTCAAAGCATCTGAAGTTGTCCCATGTAATATGGACATGCCAAGAAAATCAATCCTGAAGTCAAATAAAATGGCAGTCGACACAGAGTGCTCAGCAGCTGAAGATCAGATGACATGTCATCCTGGAGATATTGTGCCCACAGCGGTGCAAATGAAAGCGAAGAAAAATGTACGCAAGTCTATACTGAAGCTGCCCAGGGCCAGTGACGCTCATGTGGTCACTCGGAAATCAGTCAAGTTCCATGCCAAGATAGCTCAGAGCAATAGAACACTGGAGGAGCAGAAGAATATGACTATTGACACCAAGACTCAGGAAGTATCAGAAGCAGCAGTAGAAGATAATAAAGAAGTAGAGATCAAAGTGGTGGTAGCTAGTGAAGTGGACACTCAAATGGAATCTGATGAGCAAAAACCTGAGCTCACAGATGTAAAACAAAACTCAGATGAAACTAGGAGCACTACTGATGAAAAGAACACTTGTGCGAAATTAATTGAAGATCAAGAGGGCCCCGTTGTCTTTAACAAGAGAGAAGCTCCAGTTGTCAGCACAGATGAAGTTTCAAGCCAAAATCCAATAGAAGCTAAAAGCAGTGAAGCTGAATTGCAACCTGAACCAGTGGAAGGGAAAGTTTCTCAGACAAATAAAATTCCTTATGTTGAAACAGAAAAGGTCCCTGCAGCAGACGTTGTACCTTCTGCTGCACTAGAAAGGAAATCTGTAACCACCGAGGACCTGAGTATGTGGACAACCATGAGAGATCCTGAGAAGTCTCGCAAGTGTTTGAACGTGAGTCGAGTGGAGTTGAACATCCGAAAGAAAACCATCCAAGAGATTTACAAGCACATCCATCTGTATCGCTCCAACCTGGTCACCATCTCTGATATGGACAGAACGCTGATCAACCATGAGCCTCTCAGAGCGTATGAGCAGTTCAAGAACCAGATCCTCTACAACTCTATCAAGTTCCTCCTGGTTGACAATAGCATCTACGCAGTCACTGACGTCACACTCAAGCGCATGTTCGGACCTTATGGTGGACTTCGCCAGAACAACACGACGATAGGGCTGCAACACTGCACCATTGCTAACAACACGACTCTCTTCGGCAATGGAACCCTAGGCAAGTCACTCCTTCAGCAGAGTGAGAAGTTATGCCAGGACCACACCCTGGGCCCCGTGGCCACCTACAGACAACTGAATGCCGACACCAGACTAGGCAGCCGCTGCGTGAACCACATGCTGGTCAAGAAGAACATGAAGAACAGCTTCAACTTTATCAGCAACTTCAGCTTCATACTTCTCTCCCACCCTGTAGCACTTCGCATGGCCGAGTTCAACCTGGCTCACCTGTGGAGCTCTGAGCAGCTCAGAGAGATGCTTGAGTACTTCAGGGGACTCAACTCTGTCCCCATCTTTCTCATCACTGTTCTCACTGGCGACAAGAATCTTGTGGACAAGAAATTCAAGGTCCGCTTGGCAGACAAGTTGAAGCGCCTGGGTGACTTAGACAAGTACTTTGTCAAGTATCTCGACTACAAGGATTGGACGTACAGGGAAGACCTAGAGGAAGATTTCAACATCTACGAGGCGGAGTCCACCCTCATTCGGATTGAGAACGTCAAGTTCAACTTCTATATCTCAGAAGAGAATGACCCCACGGTGCACACGGAAACCATCCAGCTGGAAGCTACAACTCGTTTGTTCCTTGAAGAAACAAAACAACCAGTCACTAATGAGACTGAACTGCAAGATCCACAGGTTATTGCAGAACCTGAAATACTAAACAACAAATCAAATACAGCTCTAGCTGATGACATGGACAAACATATGGAAACTCAAACAGAAACTTCTGACAAGGATGTTGTCCATAAACTATCAAAACCAGCTGCCACTGAAATCAATGAGAACAGTCCAGTGAAAACTTTGGAGCAAACCAAGTATGAAGCATCAACAGCCGAGAACAAGCCTGGTGGGTTCAATGACAAAAATTTCAACAAGCCCCTCAAAGCAAACAGCATGATAAAACCTGCTGAGATTCCTGAAAGTCAACCCGATGTTGAGAGCCCAACAAAACTCACGAAAGTAACTAAAGCACAAGAGAAGACCAGTCCTTCCAAAACTAGAACCGTACCTACTACTGCTATTGACATCCCAGACACACAAGATGAACTTACCAACAAGCTCAACGAAAACAAAACTACCAAGCCAGCCAAAACCAGTACTTCGCCCGCTGAAGTTATAGACATTGCAAACACACAGCAAGACGATGAAAAGACTCTCAAACAAGACAGTGGAAAGTCTTCAAAAGAGACATTAGCAGTGCAAGAAATTCTGGACACACAAGACAATGAACAGATTCCAAATGTCAAACAAGAACACGAGAAGTCCACAGACCCCCAGGTCAATGACCTCTCCTCAGAGCACAGCTCGCTGGAAGTCATAGAAAGCTCCCAGGAATCTTCTCACCTCGAGCTCAAGTCCCCCAAACACTCCTCTACCTCTGCCAAGATCTTTGCTCATTCCACTCCATTCCCTTCCAAACTCCTCAGTGGTAGGTTTATAGTTGTTATTATTATTTACTTCCGAGAAATTTCTAATATTAGAAATCGGAAGTATTGTGTTCGTTTTTGTAAAAAAAAAAATATATTTTTGCTCCGATTTTTTAATAATATGCTAATATAATAAAACTTACTTACATAATCCGGCCAAGCCCGTTTTACCGAATAAGCACAGTAGGCGCGTGCCTAGGGCTCAAGGCGATTGGCATTTTTGGGGCAGTTGGCATTTTAAGCTGGTTTGGGTATAAAAAGGGGCGCTCTTTGTCGTTGTGCCTGGGGCGCTGACTGGGTGTAAAACCCGAATCCGGCCGCTTCTACCGTTACTGTAGGAGAATACTACAAAAATTAAAATAATAAACATTTGAAAGATACAATATATATGTATTGTACTTACAATACAACTTTACCCTGTTTATCCTGCAAAAATGAGACAATAGTCTAAACAACTTCTAATTTATTGGTTTTACCCATGTTTATTGAAACAAATTTATGGATTATACCCATATATTTATTGGTGATACCCTTGTTTATTGGTGATGCACAGTCGGTGATACAAAGTCTAAAGAAAGAATTTTTTGCTAGATTTTACTGTTTTTTTCAAATTATTTTTTGATCCATAACTATACACTATACTTTGTAAGAAAATAATGAAGGATAGTTACTACATGAGGGTTAGGTGGTAGAAAATGCTTTGAGCATTAACCTCGCCTGGTGGTAACCTTCCACTAAAGAGTATTATTATTACATTTATATCGGGATTAAGTGGCAGAGAATGCCTGAGGCATTAACTTCGCCCCCGATTACAAAACAATTGTAAGTAAAAATGCTCTATATTTTTGTTCTATATTTTTTATTTTCCTTATCCTATAGAAAGGGAAGTAATGGAATCACCCAAAATTTTCGATAGTCAGTTTTTTGTATATATTTTTAAGTTTTTTGTTATTAATTTATTGATGATTGTTTTGTATAAAAAATCAAGTGTAAATAAATAACTAGGTTTGAATGTAATCATGCAAAACATTTTAGTTGACATATTTGTCTTCTCCCCAGGAGGTAGTGCAGTCAAGACCTTCCCATCCAGAGAAGACATCACTTCAGAGACCTTTAGTAGATCAGTGAACACTTTGGACAAACCGGTTCTTGAGTCAACTGATGAGCAATCCAGCGGTGGAACTAAACTCATTCACAGGTAAGTTTTTTTTTTTTTTAAAGCTTTATTAGGAGGACAAAGTACAGGTAACAGTATAAAATTAAGAAATGAAGAAGTAGAAAAAAAACCAAATTAAGTTCAGCTTAAGGAATTCATTCTTGTTTTAAGTCACCGTGGTCGAGTGAATTAGAGCTCTAGATGTGCACGCACGATGACCTGGGTTCGATTCCCAGTTGTGCAGAAATTTTCTGCCCCATACTACATCCAAGGCTCCACTCACACCTCGTGAGGAAGAATGAGTAGTTACTTGTATCAGTAACGACCAGTGGCCGCATTACTAGAGTATAAAGAATAATGTAAAATAATTTGGAAAAGTAAAAGAGGCTCTAAATAATGATACGCTATCCAAAAAAATATGAAGAGGTCTTCTCAACAAAGGAACCATACGTTTAGCACATGATTTGAGTTTTTTTTTTTTTTAATCAAAATACATATCGTATCTCTTCATACTTTTTCTTGTCTTATGAAAGCAATTGCAATATTTCCACTGCAATTTGGGGGAGTAAAAAATACTTCCCAGCTGTGGCCAATCTGGTTACGATGACATCTCGTGACCTCCTCTTACTTACTTACCTGCTAATCTGGCAACGATGACATCTCGTAACCTCCTCTTATCTTACTTACCTCTTTGCTTACTTACCTGCTAATCTGGTTACGATGACATCTCGTGACCTCCTCTTACTTACTTACCTGCTAATCTGGCAACGATGACATCTCGTAACCTCCTCTTATCTTACTTACCTGCTAATCTGGCAACGATGACATCTCGTGACCTCCTCTCTCTCACTTACCTCTTGCTTACTTACCTGCTAATCTGGCAACGATAACATCTCGTGAGCTCCTCTTTTTTTTAAAGGAAGGGCGGGGAAAAATCTTTTAAAGACACCCAGGTCTTAGCCTGGGGTGTGGGATTTCCACCCACTAAAAACCCACCTTTCCTGATAGCGTACTGCACTTGGAACCGAAATATTTTCATTACTTCAAGTGCAGTGCTAATAGGACCTACCGATCCCGCTGTAGGGCCCCTCTTACTTACCTCTTTGCTTACTTACCTGCTAATCTGGCAACGATAACATCTCGTGACCTCCTCATGCTGACTTACCTGCTAATCTGGTAACGATGACATCTCGTGACCTCATCTGACTTACCTCTTGCTTACTTACCTGCTAATCTGGCAACGATGACATCTCGTGGCCTCCTCTTACTTATCTCTTTCTTACTTACCTCTTGCTTACTTACCTGCTAATCTGGTAACGATGACATCTCGTGAGTTCCTCTTACTTACCTCTTTCCTTACTTACCTGCTAATCTGGTAAGGATGACATCTCGATACCTCCTCTCACTTACCTCTTGCTTACTTACCTGCTAATCTGGCAACGATGACATTTCGTGACCTCTTCTTACTTACCTGCTAATCTGGCAACGATGACATCTCGTGACCTCCTCTTACTTACCTCTTGCTTACTTACCTGCTAATCTGGCAACGATGACATCTCGTGACCTCCTCTTACTTACTTACCTGCTAATCTGGCAACGATGACATCTCGTGACCTCCTCTTACTTACTTACCTGCTAATCTGGCAACGATGACATCTCGTGACCTCCTCTTACTTACTTACCTGCTAATCTGGCAACGATGACATCTCGTGACCTCCTCTTACTTACCTCTTGCTTTCCCTGCCCGGCTTGTCCGATCTTGTGCTTCACAACAAAGAAACCATACGTTAAGCACATGATTTGAGTTTTTTTTTTCAATCAAAATACATATCCTATCTGTTCATACTTTTTCTTGTCTTATGAAAACAATTGCAATATTTAAATTTCCACTACAATTTGGGGGAGTAAAAAATACTCCCCAGCTGTGGCCAATCTGGTAACGATGACATCTCGTGACCTCCTCTTACTTACTTACCTGCTAATCTGGCAACGATGACATCTCGTGAACTCCTCTTGCTTTCTTACCTGCTAATCTGGCAACGATAATATTTCGTGACCTCCTCTTACTTACCTCTTGCTTACTTACCTGCTAATCTGGCAACGATGACATCTTGTGAACTACTCTTGCTTTCTTACCTGCTAATCTGGCAACGATGACATCTCGTGAACTCCTCTTGCTTTCTTACCTGCTAATCTGGCAACGATAATATTTCGTGACCTCCTCTTACTTACCTCTTGCTTACTTACCTGCTAATCTGGCAACGATGACATCTTGTGAACTACTCTTGCTTTCTTACCTGCTAATCTGGCAACGATAATATTTCGTGACCTCCTCTTACTTACCTCTTGCTTACTTACCTGCTAATCTGGCAACGATGACATCTCGTCGTGACCTCCTCTTACTTACCTGCTAATCTGGCAAACGATGACATCTCGTGACCTTCTCTCACTGACCTTTTGCTTACTTACCTGCTAATCTGGCAACGATGACATCTCGTGACATCCTCTTGCTTACTTACCTGCTAATCTGGCAACGATGACATCTCGTCGTGACCTCCTCTTACTTACCTGCTAATCTGGCAAACGATGACATCTCGTGATCTTCTCTCACTGACCTCTTACTTACTTACCTGCTAATCTGGCAACGATGACATCTCGTGACATCCTCTTGCTTACTTACCTGCTAATCTGGCAAAGATGACATCTCGTGACCTCTTCTCACTTACTTCAGTGTGTGATTGCGGGGCAGCACAACAGACCATTCAACATAATATAGTAGCTGCATGTCCAAAAAGAAGATACACAGGAAGTTTGGATGATTTTGTTTACGCATTAGAAAATGCTATCAAGTACATCGAAAAACTTGATATCCAAATATGAAATGAATCTATTCTGTCATTGTTCATTGTTTCTCTTTTTTATTACTTTGATTTGTTCTTGTTATTGTAAATGTTAATAAAAGCTAATGCTATACGATAAATAAAATAAATAAACTGACCTCTTGCTTTCCCAGCCCGCGCAGGTCTGGCTTCAGCGGGAGTCCCCGGGTGTCGCGTATCTTCCCCCCCGCCCCCCTCTCCCTCTCCCCGCCCAGACACTCGGCCGCCACGCCTCCTCGCTCCCCCCACAAGACCAATGAGGAGCAGAGGAGAGGCAAGAAGACCACGCCCCCCACGCAGTCCTCCCTCGGTGAGTCATACATACTTTCTTGGTGAGTCATACTTTCTTCTTGAGTCATACTTTCTTGGTGAGTCATACTTTCTTGGTGAGTCATACTTTCTTGGTGAGTCATACTTTCGTGGTGGAGTCATACTTTCTTGGTCAGTCATACTTTCTTGGTGAGTCATACTTTCGTGGTGAGTCATACTTTCTTGGTGAGTCATACTTTCTTGGTGAGTCATACTTTCTTTGTGAGTCATGGAAGTATTTTGTACCCCATTCAGATTAAATCTGGTGGCGGGATACAAGAAAAAAAAGAGTTATTTTTAAGTTAAGGTTAAGAGTAACAATTAGAAGAAGAAAAAAAAAATTAATGAGAATTTTAAAAGTAAAGTAAAAGAAGAAGAGATCAAGCAGTGGATTGGTGAGTCATACTTTCTTTTTGCGTTGGTGAGTCATACTTTCTTATTGCATTGGTGAGTTATTATTTTTTTTTTCCTTTGCGAGTCACACTTTCTTATTGCATTGGTGAGTCATACTTTCTTATTGCATTGGTGAGTCATACTTTCTTATTGCATTGGTGAGTCATACTTTCTTATTGCATTGGTGAGTCATACTTTCTTTTTGCATTGGTGAACAATCCTGTTCCACACTCGCACGGCTCGAGATACAGGGTCGGCGGTCTTGGCTAATTGTAAATTGAAAACAAGTATCTTATTATTATTATACTACGCTTTATTAGGCAAGGACAAAGTACAATATTTACAGAACAATACAATAAAATTATAAAGAAAAAAAATAGGTGTTATTAAATGTAAGCGTTTGCTTATTACCCAATAAAAAATCAAATATTATTAATAAATAAAATGGAAAAAAGCGTCCTCAACAGAGTCCCGAAAATCGTATATATCTACTATCTAGGTGTAGGCACTAGGGTATAGGCTCTAAACCCAGGGTCCTCCTTGTGGCCGCCTACTAAGTTTTAGGAAGATCAAATTTGTCGATGTTAACTCCTATCATGAGTAATTATTATGAACCATGAACATGTACTTTTATTAACAGTTTTTCTTAGTTTATGTGAGGAGTAAATTCATACTTTCTCGCATAAACTTTGACGATCAGTATTAAAATTAGAATTTAAAAAAAAAAAAAAAAAAAAAATAGGAATTCAAAAACTTTCGGACTAGATAGCAGGATTGTAAGATGACACTTTTCTGGATCTTCCATTTCACTGATTTCCGGATGCCAACCATTTCAATGTTCTTCGAGAAATTATATGAAGTCACACCTTCACTTAAAATTACAATTGAATATTATTATTATTATTATTCCTGCGTTGTGTTCCCAGGGGGGCGTGGCGCCGCCATGCTGGAACTGCTGGAGGCGGGGGGAGGCGCCCACCCCCACCCCTCCTCCTCCTCCCTCCTCAGGAAGCGCCTCACCCCCACCCGTCTCCCCTCCGGCACCCCCTGCCCCCCCGGCGTCGGCCCCCAGGAGAGTCCCAAGTCCTCCCGCCGCTCCTCGCGCATGCTCTCGCTGGTCCAGTGTGCGGGGTCACCCGCCCCCGGCGAGGAGGGGCCCCCGCACACCAGCCCGCCCGACCCCCACACCCCGCGGCAGACACGCTGGCGCCAGCAACACTGGACCCCGGGGCGCACGCCCACCTCGGGGATTCTCAGGGCTGTTACCACTTCGGGGAAAAAGGTAATTTGTAATTTGTAATTTGTAAATATTTGGCATCTTTATTTTTAAATAATACATAGACAGCATACAAATAGACACATAGAAATATAGACAGTATGGGTTCCAAGTTCTAACTTATTAAAATAATATACAATAAAGGATTGAACAAATATGAATGAAGATTAGGACCTATTTATTATTATGTGCCTATAATGCAGCCAATAATGGAATTGCCTTCTACTCACACTAAGAGATTAGAATCTCTTGTTTTGTGAGTAAGGGTTGTGTTAATCAGTCTAGAAAGGTGTAAAAGAATAATTACAATTGAAAAAATAAAAGTAATAATAAAACTAACAATTTAATATAGAGTAACCATTTCTTTGAGATTTACTAAATATGATAGAACTCAAATTCTCATAAGTATAATAATATTGTTCTATATTTTTTTTTTTTCTTATTACTTATTTTCGATGTACCTATGTGATTTTGTCTTGAAGTCACATCATATTTCAGAAGAAAAAAAATAATAATATGATAATAATCTTGAAATTAAATAGATAGGTATTGATAAAGATCGCTCTTTATCAATACCTATCTATTTAATAAGGTGAGTGATAGTCTTCAGCCAACTTTTCTCGGGGGTTTTTTTTTATAGGCGCTTTCAACTGCATGGGCATTTTACATCGGGGTTTTACCCTCATTCGCTGGAAACTTCTGAAATTAAAACCAGCTACTGAAATTAACTTTAATCCTGTTTCATAATGTCCCTCCTATTATCCTGTTCCTCAGAAGCTGAAGGTGAACTTCATGGAGCACCCTGTGTCAGGCTTAGCTTAACTTTAATCCTATTTCATAATGTCCCTCCTATTATCCTGTTCCTCAGAAGCTGAAGGTGAACTTCATGGAGCATCCTGTGTCAGGCTTAGCTTAACTTTAATCCTATTTCATAATGTCCCTCCTATTATCCTGTTCCTCAGAAGGTGAAGGTCTTTTCCCTGTGTCAGGCTTAGCTTAACTTTAATCCTGTTTCATAATGTCCCTCCTATGATCCTGTTCCTCAGAAGCTGAAGGTGAAAGTCTTTTCCCTGTGTCAGGCTTAGCTTAACTTTAATCCTGTTTTATTATCTGTCTGTCCCGGTAGCTCAGTGGTAAAGGCGGCACTCTGTGAATCCAGATAATCCAGATGTCGTGGGTTCGAAACCCAGCCGGGACATGAAAAGTTATCATCCCATATGGGATTTTTACCACATAATAATATTATGTCTTGGGCTTACTGCTGGAATAATGTGACTTTAAAGTCTTTATCGGGTAGTATAAATAAGGCGATATTATTATTATTATTATGTGGCCCTAAGTCCCTCCCATGATCCTGTTCCTCAGAAGCTGAAGGTGAACTTCATGGAGCACCCTGTGTCGGGCTTAGCTTAACTTTAGTCCTGTTTCATAATGTAGCCCTAAGTCCCTCCTATGATCCTGCTCCTCAGAAGCTGAAGGTGAAGGTCTTTTCCCTGTGTCAGGCTTAGCCTAACTTTAATCCTGTTTCATAATGTTCCTCCTATGATCCTGCTCCTCAGAAGCTGAAGTTGAACTTCATGGAGCATCCTGTGTCAGGCTTGGCTTAACTTTAATCCTGTTTCATAATGTTCCTCCTATGATCCTGTTCCTCAGAAGCTGAAGGTGAACTTCATGGAGCATCCTGTGTCAGGCTTAGCTTAACTTTAATCCTGTTTCATAATGTTCCTCCTATGATCCTGTTCCTCAGAAGCTGAAGGTGAACTTCATGGAGCATCCTGTGTCAGACTTAGCTTAACTTTAATCCTGTTTCATAATGTTCCTCCTATGATCCTGTTCCTCAGAAGCTGAAGGTGAACTTCATGGAGCATCCTGTGTCGGAGGAGCTCCACTTTGACAAGAACAAGGAAACACTGGACAACAGCCTGCACATCCTCTACACGCCCGTCATAGGCAAGAAGCTGCAGTTCCAAGACCCCACCGAGGCTGAAGACACCTGTGAGAAGCTGGCGAGACTTGCGAGCACCGAAGAGAAGATACAACATATGAAAGCGGCCATTGGTGAAGGAAAACGAAGTGTGAAAGATGGTCAAGAAAAGGTGGTGATTGAAGACAATATTGCAGAAAAGGAAGTTGCACCAGAAGACCAAGTGGTTGGTGATGGAAAACAAGCTGTGAATGATGTTCAAGAAAAAGTGCTGATTGGAGAAAATAGTGCAGAAAAGGACGTGGTAAGAGAAAGCCAAGTGGTTGAAATGGACGAAGAAAATCGCATGGATGATGGCAGTGGCGAAGACATTATAAAAGATGGTGAGAAAACAAAAGAAATAACAGAAAAGATAGGTGAAGAGCGTAAGATTACTGGTGTAGAGCTTGAACAAGTCAATGAAAGTGGAAACATTGAAAAAGCAAACGATGATAATATGGATGCAAGAGAAAGAGATAGTGATGGAGTTGTTCCTGATTCTGCCAGTGTTCTAAACCTAGACAGTGAAGTGGGAGAAGACAGCTCTATTACCACGGCTGACTTCAAAATATATTTAAGAGAAACTCGCTTTGACAGCTATGTGGAGGAGCACGCTACTCTGAATGAAACAGGAGACGCACTGAATGGCTCTTTCGAAGGCACACAGACTGAAGAAGTGGTGGAGATAAGTCAAGAAGATGAAACAGCAGAAACTGCTGAAACATTGAAAACAAGCCAACAGCAAGATGAAACAACGCAAGAATTGAACAGCTTTGCCAACGAGTACGATGAAACATTTGACAGCCTTGTGGAGGAGATTGACGAAATCATGGACTCACAAGAAGAATTGGAAAGAATCAGGCAGGCCACTCTCAATGAAACGTTCACCAAGGAAAATAGTGAAGTTGGAATCGAAATGAAAAAAATCGGAGTTGTAGAAGACAATAGAGTTGAACAGTTAGCTAGAAATAGAGAGAATGTTCTCGACAAAGAACAAATTAAGAATAATGTCAATGGAGTAGAGGAAGCGAATGAAAAGACTGACAGAAAGCAATATGAAGTTGTTGATGCTCTAATCAGTGTTAGCCAACCACAAGAAGTTATTGCAGATGCTGGAGACCTAGCGAATGAGATTGTCGAAAATAACAAGATCAATAATGACCAAGACGAGTTAGAAGAGATACCAGTAGACAGAAATGGATTGTTCGAATTATCCAATGAAGATTGTTCAGAGCTGAAGGAGAAGAGCCTTCATAATGAGCAGGATAGCAGCGAGGAGAATTCACCCTTCAGTGAACCTAAGGAGGACAATGCTAGTGACAGCGTAGACAATGCAGGTAAGAAGTTGTCTCTTTTTTACTCCTCTAAACTCAGTTCTTTTTTTTTTTAATTTGGGTTTAACGTCGCTTTATACGGCATGGCCATATCACGACAGGAGTGTTACCCTCCATTTGCAGGAAAGTCTTAATGACGGTTGGGCCGGAATGCCAGCATCACAAAGTCTTCAAATCGCTGGACGTTACTTAACTTCGGTGATCCTACGAGAACCGCCGCATTCCACGCGCCATCGACGCTGGCTCAGGCTGTTTAAATGGCTGTATCCCAAAACGCGGTCATGGTTTTACGTAGTTTGTGTTGGCGGTTTGAATGACATTGTTTTTCTACGGTTTGGTTTCTTTAATATGTCCACCATTTTGAAGCTTATTATGAAAAGTTCTCGATGTTGCCTAACATAATTTCCTGGAAATATCTTGTAATAAAAAATACTTCCGATATCTTTAACAAAATGAACTTTTAAAAATAGAAGTTTATTTTGTTCATAAAAAAATATAAATATTCTCAAAAATAATATCTATTTTATTGTATACTTAGGAATAAAATAAAATAATATTTTCTTTTTGTTTTACTTTGAATACAACAAAATTTCACACACCCAACTCACTTTTGTCTCGGTATCTCTGTGATCAGCGCGTTGGTCTGGTAATGCCGAGGTCTCGTGTTCGAAACCCAGCCGTGATATGACAATTCATCCTCCCATTTGGGCTTTTGACCACAAACTAATACCTTCTGTTACAATCTGATGGAATAATGGGAGTCCTTAGTCTAAAATCGGGCAGAATAAAAAAGAAGATAACCGATATCATCATTCTTATTATTATTATATAATTATTTATTAGATACAAAAGGACATTATGTACATATTAATAGATAATAATTAACAGTGAAAAAATGAAAAAAACAATACATATATACAATAAAAATGAAGAAGAATAGAAAATATTTGAAAACATATGTCCTAACTAAAGGGCGGGGTTATTGCCTATGGCAATCTCATCCACCCAACCCTTTTACCCCTTTTCAATGTTCCATCTGTGTCTGTTCCAGATGACGAGCGCAGTTCTCTGGACGCGTCTCGGCTCGCCTCCGCCTACTCCTCCCCTCTTCCCTCCTCACTCTCCTCCTCCCAGTGTCACCTCACCCCCACCCCCCTCACCCTCTCCCCCGCCTCCCTCCTCTACCCCCCACTCCTCGGGGTCAATGACCCCGTGGATGACGTCATCTTGTCTCTCCTCTGCCCGGACAGTGCCCAGAGGAGTCTCCTGGCCTCGTGTCTGGCCAAGCTGGGTGAGTGGCTGTTGTTCCGCGCGGTTCTCGATTCGAATCCTGAATTCGTCATTTTTTTTTTTTTTTTTTTTTTTTCTTCCAGTATTTCATTGCTTTACCGTTTTTTTTCCGTAATCACTGCGCTTTATGTGTTATTTTTTTTTTATGAGCTATTCGTTTCTTTCAAGATCTTGCATTTCTTTTTTTGATGATTGCTTCAGTAATTTATTGCTTGTAATATCTTTAGGTACATTCCTAATTTTACTTTCATTATCCTATAATAGAAAAGTATTGTATTCATCGAAAATTTGACCTACCCAGTTTTTCACATTTCTGGACGAATCATAGCCTCAGGATACCAAAAAAGTTGAACAAGATATCTCAAGAACGTTAAAAGCTAGAGACTTGAAATTTGGTATGGAAGTTTATTTTATATACACGAACCACGAAATTTAATTTTAAATTGACCTCAATCTACGGCCGCAGAGCCGCAAAAGGAAGTTTAGGAAGGAAGATTAGGAGATTATGAAAGTGGAGAGTGTTTCTGGAACGAGCTACAAGCCTCTCTCACCTTTTCGATCAAGCTACTGAGGTTGGTACTATCGTATATCATTATATTTCTTTGGTTTCAGGTATCACAACAATCGGAAACCTGGCCTCCCTGAGCAGACTCCAGGCCAGCAGTCTACCCCTGGGCAAGCGCAGAGAAGACGCACTAGTGATTGCATTGCGCAAGTATGAGAGCAGACGAACTCAACAACCAGAAGGAGATTGTCAACAAAATATTCAACAAGAAGAAAGTCAACTACCAGAAAGAGATTGTCAACAAAATATTCAACAAGAAGAAAGTCAACTACAAGAAACTCAACAACAAAAAATTCAAGAAGAAGAAAGTCAACTACAAAATCTTCGCCAAGAAAGTCAACCACAGAATAAAGAAGAAGTTGATAGTCAGCAAGAGGACAGTCACCAAACAGATGAGAGTGAACATAACATGGAACAAACGTGTGTGCAGCAGAGTCAAGACCCCATGAAGAATATTAAAGCTGAAGGTAAGTGTGAAGACAAGTTGAAAAGGAAAAATACACTGCCAATTATGGACATAATACTTCCTCGTGATTGTGTCACTTTATGTACACATTGCAATTTTCAGTTTTTATACTAAATCACATGTATCTATAAAACTGCTAACCGATTTTCTTCAAATTTGCTTTAAATGGTAAAATACTATTTTTCCTACATTCTAAATTCTCCAAAACATTCTGTATCGGAAAGTTGAAGACGTCTCTTAGAAGCTCTTCAAAGCTTAGGAGAAGTACCTTTGTATAAATGTTCTTTATAAAGAAAATAAATAAATAAACTATTATTATTATTAAAAAAAAAAAAAAAAAAAAAAAAAAAAATTTCCACTTATTTGTCATTTGTTTTGGATTTTCTTTTTGTTTTTTGCATGGCCGTATTTATCATTATAGCCCTGCCTTAACTATATTAGTATTATAATAACCAAAACCTTAGGATTTGACTAAAAATGGCTTCTCCCTCTTCTCTCTTCCTTTGTTTTTCAATTATCAGAGGTATTTCTCCTCACTTTGAAATGTCTAATATCAGTATCAGTATAAACAGAAAAGTGAGAAGTTGTACTAGATGTACATGAATATCAGAACATACCTGGACAGCTGTTTCTATTCTCTTCATGTTTTTCTCTTCAATATTCTCTTCATGTTTCAGTGAGGACCACAAGACTAGAGCTTCGTCAGCTAGCCGAGCAAGTGGAAGCCCGCAGTGAGTTGGTCGAGCAAGCGGATGCCAGCAGAGACTTGGAGCATGAGCTTGACGAGGAGCTGGAGCTGGCACTGGCGCTGGCAGCCAGGATCATGGAGACCAAGAAGAGACTGAAGAGGAAGAGGATGGAGCAGGAGAGACAAGAGGAGAGGGAACTGAAGAGGCGGAAGTTGTAGAGAAAAAGCAATAGCTTGGGGTTCGGTGGAAGAGAAAGCCACACAAGCTTTAACCTCGCCCCTTGGTTCACTACATATTCTATTTTTCTTTTTTTTTAGCATGTCCTATTTTATTGAATGTATGTAGTTGACTAATAAAGAGTTAAATAATAATAATAATAATAGCTCAGTGGTCCAAATCTTACCAGACCTTGGTAATCAGAGGTCGTAGGTTCAAAACCCAGCTGAAACATGACAAGTTATACTCCTATCAGAGATTTTGACCTCAAAAGAATACGTTTTGAGCTTACTGCTGGAATAATGATACTTCGTCCTAATCGGGCAGTATAAATAAAGTGACATGTAATTTTAAATAAAAGTTATGGTTACATTGTCCGAGTGGTCAGCGCAGATAGATCTTCCGGGTTCGACTTTCGGCAGAGTTGGAATTTTCTCTGTAGTTTGGATGTGACGAGGTCCTCTCATGCTTCTTGTTGAACAATGCGTAGCTATTTATATGGATAGCAACCAGTATGAGGCATTACGAGGAAGCGATGTGTTTCTTAGGCAAATGATATTACCAGGGCACTGTGATTGGTTATTGCGTTCATATTGACCAATCAGAGTGCTTTGTGTGACAGTTGAAAGGGAGATTTGGGAAGTATTAGGGTGGAGAGTGTTTCTGGAACGGCCTACACAACGGGTTAATATGTTTTAGTATAACCCTGAAGACTTGGACTGCCAGTTCAAATAAAGTTATCTAGATTCAGAAAACCAAAACAAAATTCACTCATATATCACGAGTTTTTTTTTAAATTTCCATAAAATTTGCATTGCTTTTTGTAATATTATAGACAACTTGTATTGTTAAATTATCACGAAAAGTAATGAACAATTTTTGTAGAACCAGAGCAAAAGAAATAGGATTTAAAGAAGAAAATATTGTATGAATAAAGTGAAGAAAAAAGAAGTGAAGTGAGGCAATTTTCAGATAATTCTGAACAGAAATAGCGAAAATTTTAAAGAGAAGAAATAAAACGCGAATTTTTGTAAATATTTTTTGTTATTTTCGTAATCTGTACATAATATGCGTGCGTATATTCAACTTGAATATTTTGTTTTAATATTGTTAAGTTTAGATTAACATGAGTTCTGTATATAATACTATAAGAGTAGTGGATTTGAGACTCGAAACTATCGATAAAAAAATATTACATACTTTCTTGTTTAATTTTGTAACATTGATATTGTTAAATTTCTTTCACTCATTCAACAGGTCTAACAAATTTTCAAATAAATTTAGAACACAAGAAATTATATTGTAAAATAATGAAATTGGAAGAAAATAATCTCTTATAATAAGTACCTAATAAATAATATCTATTTGTATGTACTATTGTACATAATCATGTAACTCATTTTTCATATGGAATTATTAAGTTCAATTTTAGAAATTTAGTGTACATTTTTAAGTTTCGAAACGTCTTTTTAAAACTTGTTATAACGATCAGTGTCAAAAAGGCTGTTTTCTGACAGCCTGTTTTTTTTATATATTTAAAATTAAAATTACTTGATAAATATGAACATCACCGCATACGTCAAATTATAAAGATCAAGAATATATCCTTGTGTTTTTCAAAGTTCATACAGCTGTAATGTATTTTTTACATTTCTTAACCGTTTATACTATGTACTTATGTAACTCATAACTAAAATTTAATAAATCGCAGTTTCAAATTATATTAATTTTTAATATATTGATAAATGTGTTGTCAGTTTCCCCTTCTTTGTATTTTTAAAATGGAATGAATCATCTAATTTTTAATAAGTCTATTTTTTATATATAAAAAAAAAATAAGTCTATTAAGTCTATTTTTTAATATACTAATCTAGGACAGATTTTGATTTTATCTAAAGAAGACAATATTTATAAAATTGCTTTTTGTCTCTTTAACACCAGGGGTTGTTTTAATTATTAGGGAGACATAGTTGGTAGCTATATTTTCATTTCATTAGAGCACACGATAACATCAGTGGCAAGTTATTGGGTTGCCATGTGGAAGGTCCCAGGTTCAAATCCCAGAGTCAACAAAATTAATAATCAAAATTTGGTTACAGTTGTTTGTAAAGGATACCATCCGGTGCGCTTGTATTGACCCAGCACGTAAATGGAAAGTTTTTTTTTTTTTTGAGCGATACTAAAAGGAGAGATATGGTATATTTATATAATATTATACACTTCTTTCAAACAATCATCCTTGGGTAGTGTGCCAAGTACAGATGCTACATTCCCTCTAATTATAGCAATGCCCAATCTCTGAGTTAAGAAATATCCTGCTCTGTGATCCCTCGTCTCCTGCACCAGAGCTTTAGAAACAGATTTTAATAATCCTAAAGCATCTGGTCCAAAAGAGCCGTAGGTTTCGACAGCAAAAGGTACAAATTCATACTGCTGAGCTATTTCTATGTATTTCCTTTTTTCCCTTATCTCAGCTTGTTTGGCAGCTTCACCTGGTCCTTCTAGGGAAAATCCAATGTTAGACATTGCCAAGGTGTCAACACAAGTTACGTCCCAGACGAGGGGTTTTCCATTTTTCCATGGAATCATGGTCATTCCGTCTGGTCTCTTACCATCTTGTCTGAAAAGACCTGATGGTTCGAGAACAGCTGGAATGTGACATGATCCCAATGCTCTTTTCAAGGTGTTATTTAAATCCCCGTGTCGACTGTACCGTCCTCTGCTTTTAGAACAAATTAACCCATGGTGACCTTTTTCATCTACTTCTGAACCACAGGGGCACACATGGGATACACAAATATCTGAACCTAATCTTAGTCCAATAGCAACTCTCAAGGTTATATCATCTAAAAAACATCCAACATTTGCACTGGGTAAAGCTTGTAACCAAGCGCCTGACTCTTTGGTAGAGAGGGACATTAATCTAGCTTTGTCTTTTAGGGTAGCTTCTGATATAAATGAAGCATGCTTATTCGTAATCAAGGGCTTAACCCATTCACTTTGCTGATTTGTTAAAGGCAAGGGTGTAATTGTATCAATAAGATGAATGAATCTTTCCAAAGCTGGTTTCTTGGTCATTTCCAAACTAAATGATGGACAAATTTGGGAAACTAGCACTGCAACGGAGTTAATAGAAGCTATGAAAGCGGGTAATGCTATTTCCTCCGTTCGTCCAATTCCCAAACCGCCAAGATTTACAGGGAATGTAGCTTGTCTCCAGGCATTAAAATCTAATTTGACATTTAAGAGTGATTCTAAGGCTTTATGTATCATCTCATCAAACTTAATTAAATTTAAAGATCCATACTCATAAGCTTTGCAAGTTCTTAATAAGTAAACAAGTTTTGGAAGATTAAAACAATTCTTTAAGATAAAAAAAGCGTGGTGAGCATGTAAAAGATTCAACCGATTTACAAGGATATCGATTTTTTCAATTTTCTTGTCAATTGAGCAAGGTATACCCTGAGGTAAAAGAGGAGAACCTAATAGGGTCAATTCGTTTTCTTTTGGAAAAGAGATATCGGGAAATGAAAAAGAAAAAAAAAAATGGAAAGTTAGTATTGTATCATTTCTCGCCCATCAGAGGGGAGGCACTAAACGGGATGGGCAGGCTACAACACAGACCACAAGCGTCTACAGTAGCTGCTGTTCCATGGCTACAAATTACAAAAGGCTGTAAAACACGTATCTTCGAATAAGAAAAAAATCTTTACACTTAAATAATAAGAAGAAGAAGAAAGAAAAAAAACCGAACACAATGTCCATTAATTTCGCCCTCAGACTCAATACAGATGAGATTCCGTCGCGAATGATAGACAGAGATAGATTAAAGAAAGCTATATTGGTCTTCGTAACGGTCTCCTAAGAGAAAGCCCTCTTACTCTTACAATTCCCAAATCTCGCTCTCAGTCCTCAAATTTCGTTCAAATAACCCAATCAGTGTGTTGTTTGAGAACAATTTATAAGTGTCACAAGAGACAGAAATAAATTTTTACAAGGATAGAAAAAAAAAAAACTAACGTCCAGTATAGTGAGGACATGGATTCGTGACCATTCTATACTTTTGAATCCATCGGCCATCGTCATCAATGGCAACCCACACACGTTCCCCTAAAAGTCCCGGAGCTACTAAGGGTGGGTGAGGTTAATACTTAGCTGGGTTGTTTGCCTAAATGTCCATTGAATGGTGGATAAAACCACCGTCGTGATGTGACTAATTTGCAACATTTAAATCCAAATAAACAAAGAAAAAACCCCAAAAGCCAAATTAAGCAAAAATCATCTGGGATTTTTTCCCTCCGTGCCATATTTATCCCACAAAAATTCCCTCACTTATTTTTTTTTTTTGAATGCCGCGAAATTTTAAATTTTATCATTTTTATCACTCCAGAAAAAATCAATATTTTACCAGCAGTTTCAAATATTTTTTATTGATAAGATAATAATCTAGTGATAAGAGTTCTAGCGGCTATTGTTCGAGCTACATGTAATGTAAAACTAATTTTTATTGTACATCCTTAAACAGAAACATGGAAAATTTGAATTTTAATTAAACTGCAAGACCAAGATCCTTGAAAAAAAATCACAAAAAATAGTGCTCAACATATATTTAAATGTTATTTGTACTCCAAGGTCTCAGATTACTTAATTAGTATTGATGCAATGACTGCTCACGAATCTTGTCACAAGTGGTGAGTATTTTGGTTGTTAAACATACGTACAAGGTTGAATTCAAGTACCAGTTTTAGCTATTTACCTAGTTTGAAAAAAAAAAAAAAAAAAAAAAAACCAGTAAGTTGTAGGTAAGTTAGTCATTATCACATTTCTTGGGAATGATAGTCAGTTCATATCAAATCACCAATTATCTGTGTATGTGATTATGAGCCATGGGTAAATATTCTTTCCCTTATATTACTTCTGATAAAATTATAATATTAGAAATGAGAAGTATTGCGTTTGTTTTTGTAAAAAAATAAATATTATTTTGCTCCAATTTCAATATTTTTCATATTTTTTTGTTGGGATTCCTGTCTTTTTAAACAACATGGATGTACTGTTTTGTACAAAGATAGATTATTCCACCTCAAAGTGTGAATTAATTGAAATTGGTGAATTACGACATTAATTAATTTCAATTTCCTACATCTATTATTATGAGATGGAAATAGTGATGAGGGATTATGGAGAATGTACATAATACAGTAGAATCTCACTCAAAAGAATTCTTTGACCATTGTTGAACTCCTTATTCAAAATGTTGAAACTCTTGATAACTTGAAATGACACTTTTACCTCTTGAATTTTGAGTTATACTTATAAAAGTATAGCTGTATAAAATTGAAAGATTACCGTTTCTGTATGTACCTAGTCAAAGACCATGATTATGGAACTTGTAATTCAGGGGAATAAAATGAAAACAATACATATAGGTCTTGTTACTTTTATAATTTTTAAAATTGACCAAAGAAATTCAAATTGGCAACAGTGAAGACTATCAGTGTTATTAGTAAATCTTGCTTTCTGTTAATATCATTGAACTTTTTTAAATGATTTATTTATGGTGGTGTACATAACTACATCAATTTATTCATTTGACAGATCTCACCCCAGATGAAAGTATACCTATCAAAATGGACAACAAGAATTTCTTCAAGAAAACAGTTCTTCACTTAGCTAGATCTTTAGCAGCCATCAAGAATGTTTCATGGGAAAAAGTAAGTTTGATTGGAAATAGAACCCAAGATAATTTTTTAATAAAAAAAAAAAAAAAAAAAAAAAACCAAAATGGTAAAATCAAAATCAATTCTTTTCTAAAAACAGTCAAATGACTATAATTGTTCTTAGAAAGTAGGTACTCTTGATTTAATGTTGCTTCTAGGTTTTTTGGAGACTGTTTTACCTTCCATTTGCTATCGTCAAACTCTCCTGGTCAAGTGGATACAGAACACCAGCAGAACCATTTTCTTTGGATAATTATTATAACCTGTAGTCAACAAAGCCAAATGGAGTAGTCTCCTCTTTAATTTTTATTTTTTAAAGATGTGTGTGTCACAGCCTTTTTTATTTCGTAGCCATGAAACAGGAGCTACTGTAGACGCTTGTGGTCTGTGTTGTAGCCTGCCCATCCCGTAGTATGCCTCCCCTCTGATGGGCGAGAAGTGACACAATACTTCCCATTTAGGTGCTGGGTCAACACGAGCGCACCGGAAGGTATCCCTTACAAACAATTGTAACCAAATTAAGAATACAAATTTTTGTCGGCGCGGGGGTTCGAACCCGGGACCTTCCGCATGGCAAGCGAGTGCTTAACCACTGAGCTAATCGCGCGCTCAAGCATACAAATTTGTACAAGCATACAAATGGTGACCTGGGTTTGAATTCCAGATTGTTAGAATGTTATTTACTCTGTAATTTGGATGTTCAGGGTTTACTCTTATCTCAGGATGAAACTGCTCAGGAACCTGTGGTGGCAATACAAAAAGAATTTTCTTTCTTAAGCAAATGGTTTGATTAGGAATTTTTTAGTGCTCAGCTACCCAATAAAGTTTTAATTTAATAACACTAAAAAATTATATACATTTTATCATAACGAGATAACCACAGCATTTGTATGTAATTCTTCTTATCCAATTATATAAAAAAATGTTAGTTTTGCTATTCCTTTTTCTAGAAAGAACTCTCACAACCCCCAAAGCTACCTTTCAAACATCAAATTTTGTTCAAGTAACCCAATCAAAAGTGTTTTTTACCCAAATAACCCAATCAGAGTTCAGTTGAAAGGAGTAATTATGAGATTGAAAAATCTTTCTGGAACAAGGTCCTGATGTTACATTTTCTTCTAATGTTTTACTTCACAATTCTCAGGTCAAGGTTCTCTTTGACTACTGTCCACATATTACCGAGGATAGTCCCATTGTGCTTGATAACCGGGCTCAGCACGCAGTCATAGCGTTGGGCATCTACCTGCTGGAGTCTGATCTGCGGCATGTGGACAACATACTCAGCTACCTGCTGCAGCTGCTTGTGGTCCTGCCAGATGTCACGTGGACTCAGGAGGTCATCAAAAATAGCAACCAGAGTAAGTTGGTTTATTGCTGTTTTGAAAAAGATAGGCTCTCAGAAGGCCAAACACTCCATAACAGGAACAGTTTATTTTTTATTAGATTTTAGTGGTGCCTGTTAGTAAGCAGAATGTTCTACATCTCAAACAGAATGAAAAAAAAAAAAAAAAATTAACCAATTTTTTGTTATTGTGTAATGTCTCTTTAACATATAGGTTATACAAGACAGGGGTTTCATCCTCCTTTCACTGGAAACTCACAAACCTACTACCAATATTAAGCTCACTCAGGAAGTTCACAAAGTTTCAAATTTGAATGGTGATATTATTATTATAATACAACACTTTATTAGATATTAATGGACATTATGTTCATACAAATAATTATTTTAACAATGAAAAAGAATAAAAAATGTAATAATAAATAATAATGCTTTTTCTTTGTGTTATTATGTCACAATTTTAGTGGGTAGCGCAGAATCATAGGACTTTACCACTTTAATTTACAATATCTTGTATAATTTTTTTGCCTGAGATTCTGCCCCTGGTCGCTGCTTCACATTAGAGCAGCTACTCATTTTTCCTCACGAGGTATGAGTGGACCCCGAACATCCAGGTACAGAGCAGAAAAAAATCCTCCCCCGCTGGGAATCGAACCCAGGTCACCATGTGTGCAATGCCTAGCGCGCTATCTCGCTCTGCCACAGTGACTACAAAATATATAAAAACACATGTCCTAACTAAAGGGCGGGGTTATTGCCTATGGCAATCTCTTCCACCCAACCATTTTACTTCCGAGAAATTTCTAATACCTATTAGAAATCGGAAGTATTGTGTTCGTTTTTGTAAAAAAAATATTTTTTTGCTCCGATTTCAATTTTTTTCATATTTCTGGACGTTTCATAACCTACTGAGTAAATTTGGTTTTGTGTCCGTCTGTCGGTCTGTTAAAACGATTCCTTGTAACGCGCAAATCTCGGAAACTACTCGACCGATTTTGATGAAATTTGGCACACATCTAGGAAACATTCTGTAGATGGTCCCATTTTAAATTCATCGAATTCATACCAGCGGTTCTGGGTGAAAGAGACCATGCGCCTGACCACTAACTTTTTACTTAAACGATTATATCTCGTGAACGGTACACCCGATTTCGATGAAATTTTGTGAGAATATGAATGTTATTTTTTAACATAGGTTATATATATTTATTTATAAATCTCTATATATAAAACAGAAAAAAGGACTACCTACCTACCTACCTACCTACCTACCTACCTACCTACCTATGTTTGTTTGTTTGTCCGGAGTTGTTTAGCCAAAACGGTAAGAGATAGCGAAAAATGTCTCAGAATTGACCCCCCCAAAACCATTATTGCTTTGTCCAGAAAAATTATAAAAAGTTCAAAAAGGCATTGCTGTCCAGCAGTACGGCCATGCCTTAGTAAATTTGAAATTTAGTCCCGTTGCAAAGCACGGGCAAACGGCTAGTTAATTATAATTTGACTCTGATATTTGAGAAAATCTAAAATTTTGGACAAAAAAGTAAAAAAATAAGGACCACGACTTGCCGATACAGAATTTTTTGTGGAGTTCAGATTGTAGAAAAAACGATATTCTACTATATAAAACAAATTTGAAGAAAATCGGTTCAGCCGTTTTGGAGATACAAGTAATTTTCTATTAAATCTCAAAATTGGCACGTGTTTACAATGTGAAGCAATCACGAGGAAGTATTGTGTCCATAATTGGCAGTGTTCTTTTTATTATTATAAAAAAAAAGAAAAAAGTTGGGTGCAATGTCACTTACAACTGCATGGTCATATCACACATAGGTATTATTTTATTGCTCAATGTTTCACTATGAATTATTTATGAAGACGCTAACCCTAAATATCATCTATAATAATCTAAATGGTTCATTTGCAGGGATACCTACCTCTGAGAAATTCAGCTTTTGCCTCAACACCCTGTTATCCGATGTTGCATTCAAACATGAAGAGTATCGAGAGGAGATTATTTCCACCCAGATCAAAGTACTCTCTGGACTCATAGAGTATTGTCAGAAAGCATTGAACACTCCTACCAGTGATGAGACAAGATGTAAGTTTGAGGTTATAATGATACTAATAATAATAATATTCTTTAGTGGAGTGTAACCACCAGGCAATGTTAATGCTCAAAGCATTTTCTACCACCTAACCCTTAGAGTCTTATCATTATGTGGTCACAAACTCAAATTAACGAGGAAAAATTCATGCACTGGGTGGGATTCGAACCAACAGATCCCTACGCTACCTGGATTACCAGACTAGCACGTTAACCACTTGACTACCAGTGCATGGTTATAATGTACTACTCTAATAAAACATTCATGTTCTTAGTCACCGTAGCCAAGTGAAGTATCACATTAGGCTTGTATTTATGGTGACCTGGCTTTCATCTGCAGCATACATTTTTTTTTTTTTTTGTATATTATAAACATCTTATTCATAAATGTCAATACATATGAAGTACACTTCCAATTGTAGACACAATACCTTCTTGTGTTTGGGTCACATTATGTACATGTGGTAATTTTGAGATTTTATACTAAACTAGCGGTCTGTCGCCCGCTTTGCGGGCCGAGGCATGGCCGTGAAAGCAAAAAATCCTTTTTCGCCAATGGCAGGTGTTGTAGTGGGAGTTTCGAAAAATCCCGTCTTATTGCACATCTAGACTATAAGACAAAGCTACCTACCAAATTTCAGCTCGCTAGGTATTACGGTTTGGGCTGTAGAGCGATGATCAGTCAGTCAGTGGTCAGTCAGTGACTTTAACATTTATATATTAAGATCACTTTTTTAATACCTTCGAGTCATCCTTGTTTTTCCCTCTTACGACCTTTTTGTTCTTTTTTCGTTTTTTATTTATGTTTATACATATTTATTTTTTCTTTTCTAGTCCTATTATTATTTAGATACTCTCATTGTTCCTGCCTAGTACGAGTATACTTATTTTAATTTTAGCTAACAAAACCTACAATTTAATTTAATTTAAGATAGTTCATAACTTTGTACACATACAATATGTATCTTTTTGTACAATACATTAAAATTGAAATATATCCAAAACCGGGTCTTTTGTGCGTGGAACTCCCACACCCGAAGTCAGGACGACCTGGGGGGTGTGGGATTTCTACCCATTTTTTCCTGCCTTTGACCAAAAAAGAAAAAAAATAATAAGGAAAAAGAGCCTCTTTGAAAAAGAAAAAAAATTCCAGTCCCCCGAGTTCTCCTATATCTAGATTTAACCTTACATAATAATTGTTGCCTGTGAATAAAAAAAATAAATTTAATTAAATAAATTAAATTAAATTATTTACTCAACTACTTCTTTCTATTAGCTTTAGGCATTATTTAAATTATTATTTATCTATTTTTTCTTGTCTATAAGTAATTATTTTATAGTTTTTTTATGTATTATTGTACATGTATTTATGTAACATTGTATACTGGGTTAAAAGCCCGTGAATAAAAAAATAAATCAATAAAAATAAAAATAAAGTTGAACTGTCCCTCCCCCAGTACACCTCTGTCAGAACATCGTCCCGGTGCTCATCGGGCTGGCTCGCTCCATGGGCCGCTTTCCCATCCAGGAGCCGCCCCTGCTCAGCCGAATCTTCCCCAAGCCCAAGCCGCCCCTGATCAGCACCCCAGGGGCGCCGGGGGGCGGCGGGGGGGCCAGTGGTGGTGCGCCCGAGAAGAAGAAGACGGCGTTCTCGACCTTCCGGCCCATCATGCCTCGCTCCCTCTCAGCTAGTCTTAACATGACGGCCGTGGATATCCTCACCCTCACCTCCCTGGACCCTATGCTCAGTGTCAGGTGCGTGTCTATGTCTATTTGAATCTGAATACGTGTCTCGTAAAAAAGATCTATGTTACACATTTTGGAAACCGCTATCATTTAAAAATAATTATCTGAGAGGTTAATTATCTCCACATATATGGAGTGTAATTGAAAGTTAAATTGGAAAGAAGAAATGAATTAAATAGAAAAACCTCCAACATTGAGATAATAAAATATTTAATATCTTCTGGATTGATGGAATTTGCTGTGTATTAGCAATCTACCAAAGGTAGACAGCCCGTATTGTATGTATTTTAAATATATGAGCAATTTGTTTCTCTCTCTAAAACTGTGGGTTCTTTAAATTATTATATCATGCTTTATTAAAAGCACATACAGGGTGTCCCACCAAACTTGGACACCTCAAATTACTCGGCCCCTGAAAGAGTTTTTGAAAAATAAAAAAATGTAGGGTACATGTGCTAATTATGCGGTTTCAGTTATGAAATTTTTTTTATACAGGGTGGTTCAAAAGTCAGAAATTGAGGTGTCAACTTTCGATTTTTAAATGGATCGACCTGAATTTTATTTGATAATTTTACTTCTAAATGATACCTGAGTACTTTTTTAAACAAAAATATTACATACAGGGTGGTTTTTTTTCGACCAATTTTTTTTCTAAATCTTGAATAGCTCAAGTTCGGTTAATTTTTTCGATAACAAGAATAGAATGTGTTTGTGTAATGAATACACGCACTTTTAATTGGCATCAAAATTTTTTATACAGGGTGGTTCACAAGTGAAATAATTACTTGATTTTTTTTAAAACCGAGTTTTTTTAATTTTTTATTTAGGATTAATAATTCTCGTCTAATTTTACACATTTTTCGTTAGTCATATCGAAAAACAAAACTAAAGTGTTGTACAGGGTGAGACATAATATTTTTGTAACACCCTGTATATGGGCAGTCCAAGAGACGCAAAATTAAATATAAAGACTAAATATGCAAGAAAAACTTTGATTTTTAATTAAACTAAAAAGTTATGGTGTTTTAACTAATATTGTCGCATGGACCACCCTGTAGATATTTTCTTAAACCATCATGTAGGTACTCTAAGTTGTATAAAATTCAACGAACACTTCGAATCATGTGGGAAAAACAAGTAAAAAACACGAATTTGAAGCCATTTTCAATTTGGTGTACACACTGAATGATTTTAAAACTTGAAATAAAAAGTAGGTAGGTGTAGACACAAAATTGAGCATGGCTTTTTGAATTCATTTTTTTTCTTTCAGATTTGGACTCCTCGTTCAATTTTACACAGTTTCGACTACCCGTCTCTTGGACTGCCCATATACAGGGTGTTACAAAAATATTATGTCTCACCCTGTACAACACTTTAGTTTTGTTTTTCGATATGACTAACGAAAAATGTGTAAAATTAGACGAGAATTATTAATCCTAAATAAAAAATTAAAAAAAACTCGGTTTTAAAAAAAATCAAGTAATTATTTCACTTGTGAACCACCCTGTATAAAAAATTTTGATGCCAATTAAAAGTGCGTGTATTCATTACACAAACACATTCTATTCTTGTTATCGAAAAAATTAACCGAACTTGAGCTATTCAAGATTTAGAAAAAAAATTGGTCGAAAAAAAACCACCCTGTATGTAATATTTTTGTTTAAAAAAGTACTCAGGAATCATTTAGAAGTAAAATTATCAAATAAAATTCAGGCCGATCCATTTAAAAATCGAAAGTTGACACCTCAATTTCTGACTTTTGAACCACCCTGTATAAAAAAAATTTCATGACTGAAACCGCATAATTAGCACATGTACCCTACATTTTTTTATTTTTCAAAAACTCTTTCAGGGGCCGAGTAATTTGAGGTGTCCAAGTTTGGTGGGACACCCTGTATAGAATATTTAAAGAATCCATAGATTTATATTAATATTACACATACCTAACATTACTTGGATTTCTAATATGAACCTGATAACAAATAATTCCCTATCTGAGAAGTGTTTATGTTTAGCTTAAAAACAAATTAAAATGTTTGAAAATAAATAAATAATAAAGAAGAAAATATAATGTCCTAACTAAAGGGCGGGGTTATTGTCTGTGGCAATAACTACTGTCGTTATCCCATATTACTGCCCGTTAGCTCAGTGGTAAAGGCGGCAGAGATTCCAAAGGTCGTGTGTTAGGCATTTTACCACATAATAATACGTCTTGGGCTTACGTCAGGACTAATGGGACTTAAAAGTCCTAATCGGGCAGTATGAATAAGGCATTATTATTATTATTATTATTATATTCGTACAAATAGCCAACTATTAATATATACGTATGTATGTATTTCCGTTGTAACCAATGTTTCATTTTTGTTCAATCGCACAGAAGGGGCGATCCATTTTCAATGCTTTGTCGGAGTGGCTACTTACTCCTGAATAATTTCGGAGTGCTCTCATATCTGTAAGTGTCCGGAGACCAGGCTTTGGGATCCGAAATTTGCCACTAATAATTGGTGTGATATGAGTGACATTTTCGTGTTCACAAGTCCTAACACTTCTTATGAGAGGAAACAAATACTTTTTAAGTTTTATTTTATTATTTTTTTACTTTTCTTATCCTATAATATAAGCAAAATATTGTATTTTCTAATGAGGCGCTTTAACTCTGTATTAAAACAGGTCGTCGGAGCTATATTTTATATCCTCTAAAATTCCATTATCGTGCTTATCATCTAATAGATGTTTACAATACAGCTTGTTTCATAGAGTGCCCTAGTTGGACTTTTTTTCAAGTCCTTTTTATACAGATGTTGTTTTGTTGAACTTATTATGTGGTAGAATTCTGAAATAAATAAGGAAAAATCCATACATTTGGTAAGATAAGTACTTGGGGAACTTGAGAAATGTTCTTCTAACCTGCATTTGCTTCCTAATGCACAAAGGAAAGTAACTTATGAAAATATACAAAGGTGTAAATTTAATATTTCAATAAGAAGAAAAGTTGTATCTTCTCTTACTTTGCTTATCCCCAAACCTTTTTAGTAGGCGGCCACAACGAGGACCCTGGCCCAGACCCTACACCCTAGACCCTGGTACCTACAGCTTAATATAGACCATTTTCGGGACTCCGTTGTGGCCGCTTACATCTTAATACATAAATGTCAAAGTCACTGACTGACTGACCACTGACTGATCATCGCTCTACAGCCCAAACCGTAAGTCCTAGGAAGCTGAAATTTGGTAGGTAGCTTTGTCTTATAGTCTAGATGTGCAATAAGACGGGATTTTTTGCTTTCACGGCCATGCCTCGGCCCGCAAAGCGGGCGACAGCCCGCTAGTTCAATAAAAAAATATAAAAGTGTTTCTTTGTCTTATTATATCACAATTTTAGTGAGTCGCGCAGAATTACAGGACTTTTCCATATCTTTAATATCCTAATATCTTATTTTTGCCTATAATTCCGCCACTGGTCGCTGATAACATTAAAGCAGCTACTCATTTTTCCTCACGAGATGGGACGTTAGATTATTTTACGAGGTACTGAGTCTACCCCATAAAATATATTTTTATCCTATAAATTTTATAAGACCTGTTTCACTGCTGGAGTAAAGGGACTTTTCAGTCTTACCTAGGTAGTATAAACAAGGTATATTCTATTCTATTTTACCCCAGGGTTCAGGGTGTAGGCCTCCGTTGTGTCCGCGCACTTAGGGTTGCTATTTTTCAACCTGTTCCTCATGGTTGAGGTTGGTTGGTTCTGGAAATCCTACTTCCTCATCTTACGGCAGGATGCCCTTCCTAACCCCAACCCTGTTAGGGGTGCCAACGATTTGTGTTATTGTCTTTTGTCCTAACAGTGATGGTACCTTATCTTCTTAACGTCCCTCAGCGAGACAAAGAAAGTCGAATTTTCCATCGCTATTTTTTTTTTAATGAACAACATCATTTGGCTGGGGGATTGTGTTCGTTTTTCTAAAAAAAATAATATTTTTTTTGCTCCGATTTTTTTGTAATGTGTGCTTTAATCATATTGTGTAGAAATATTAAGTTGTGAATTTGTGGCATTATCACTAAGTTTGAACTAGAAATCATTGGCTTTAACCTAGAATTTGTCATCTTCCCAGTTGAAGCGTGTACTGCCGCAGTTTTAGGTTCCAACATAATTATTGAGGAGAAGCTTTCTTTCGGAAAGACAACTGCAAGTAAGCTTTAGAAGTCACTGTAAAATAACCAGAAAAAATAGTCGCTTCGAACCGGATTTTTTTTATATAAATTTTGGGTGTGTTACCAAATCATATCGAACGATATAAAATTCATTTTTTTTGTCCTGTTTATGTGGGGTGCTGCCACATAAACCGGACTAAAGTGGCATTTATATAAAAGAAAATTCAGTATCCAAATAGTTTGAGTTTGTTTCCTATACCAATCATAATAATTATGCATTAATTAATGTAGAAATGTGTGATCATTTTCACTGTGTACGAGCTAGGACTTGCGAAATTCCTCTCTTTTTCTTTTGTGTCTGGGGGTGCTGCAGTTATCCCGAGTTTGATCCCCGGTTGGAGCAGACTTTTCGAAGAAAATTCTGTTCCCTCCAAACACGTTTCCGGCTCTACCCAGGCTGGGTGAGGTTAATGTGGGTAGCTGGTACGATTCCCAGCGAATGGAGGGTAAAACCCCCGTCCTGACTATCTATCTCAATCAGGACGTTAGAACCAAATAGAATCAACTGGTCACAATAGCCGTTGGAAGAGAATGCCGTTGGCATTAGCACCGCCCTTGATCAAGTTTTGTTCTATTAATCTCATTTTCTATGTATTGTATATATTCTATGTAAATAAAACTAAATCCAATATGTTTAACACTTGGACGACCGGGTGTACCACCGATGGTACACGCGTGTCTGTACGGAATGGACCGGGTGCACCACCAGTGCTACACGCATGTACTACGCCTGTGAATAGCCTAAACATCGCCGGTCCCACGGGAGAACTTACTAAAAACATGCCGGTCGTCTATGTGTTAATAATAGATCTAATTAGGTCGCAGTGTTAGTTGTTAGGGTTTCACTGAAAACCCTGCAACCAGATCAGATAATAATAATGGTATCAAACTGCCTAATCCCTTTATTTTCTTCTCAACACCAGAGCCTGCCTAATCCCTTCGTTTTTCTTCTCAGAGCCTCGCACAAGCTGGATGTGCGAGAGAGGTTTGAGTCCAACACATCGTTTGACCCCAGCACCCACTTCTTCGTCAAGTATGGCTCCTCCTTCAACCAGTATCCCTACACGCATCTGACACGCACCAGCAACGACTTGCATCTCTCCGTCACGCAATTACAGGTAGAAACAATTTTCCCCGTCACGCAATTACAGGTAGAAACAATTCTCTCCGTCACGCAATTACAGGTAGAAACAATTCTCTGCGTCACGCAATTACAGGTAGAAACAATTCTCTCCGTCACGCAATTACAGGTAGATTTTTTTTTTTTTTTCAACACTTTATTAATAGGACATTTTATATACAACACATTTACAAATTAAAATACAATATAATAGAAGAAAAATACACTGCCAATTATGGACACAATACTTCCTCGTGATTGTTTCACATTGTGTACACGTGCGTTTTTTGAGTTTTTATACTAAATTACTTGTATCTCCGAAACGGCTGAACCGATTTTCTTCAAATTTATTTTTTTTTTACATTCTAGATTCTACAAAAAATTCTGTATCGGCAAGTCGTGGTTCTTATTTTTTGACTTTATTGTCCAAAATTTCGGATTTTCTTAAAATCAGAGTCAAATTATAATTAATTAAAAAGAAAATATAAAAAGCCTGTGTAAAACAATAATATGCATATACATACAAAATTTCATCAAAATCGGGTGTACCGTTAACGAGATATAAGCATTTAAGTAAAAAGTTAGTGGTCAGGCGCATGGTCTCTTTCACCCAGAGCCGCTAGTACGAATTCGATGAATTTAAAATGGGACCATCTACAGAATGTCTCCTAGATGTGTGCAAAATTTCATCAAAATCGGTCGAGTAGTTTTCCGAGATTTGCGCGTTACAAGGAATCGTTTTAACAGACAGACAGACCGACAGACAGACACAAAACCAAATTTGCTCAGGAGGTTATGAAACGTCCAGAAATATGAAAAAAATTGAAATCGGAGCAAAAAAATATTTTTTTTTACAAAAACGAACACAATACTTCCGATTTCTAATTTTAGAAATTTCTCGGAAGTAAAATAAATAAATATATACGTATAATATGTGTCCTAACTAAAGGGCGGGGTTATTGCCTTTGGCAATCTCTTACACCCAACCCTTAATAATAACGGAGAAATAATCTCTCCGTCACGCAATTACAGGTAGAAACAATTCTCTCCGTCACGCAATTACAGGTAGAAACAATCTCTCCGTCACGCAATTACAGGTAGAAACAATTCTCTCCGTCACACAATTACAGGTAGAAAAAATCTCTCTGTCACGCACTTACAAGTAGAAAAAAATCTCTCCGTCACGCAATTACAGGTAGAAATAAATCTCTCTGTCACGCAATTACAGGTAGAAAAAATCTCTCCGTCAAGAAATTACAGGTAGAAAAATCTCTCCGTCACGCAACTACAGGTAGAAAAAATCTCTCTGTCACGCAACCACAGGTAGAAAAATCTCTCCGTCAATATACATTTTCCCCCTCCCCAGAGTGTCCTGACGCTCATACATATTTCCCCCTCCCTAGAGTGTCCTGACGCTCATACATTTCCCCCCCCTCCTCAGAGTGTCCTGACGCTCATACATTTCCCCCTCCCCAGAGTGTCCTGACGCTCGCCAAGCAGCTTCTACAGCCAGAACTACTCACCTATCTGGACGCGCAGGCCAGCTATGTGGCGGCCAACAGTCTGGTGGCGGTGTTCCCCTACAGGAGCTTCAGTGAGACGGTCAACCTCGTGATGGTCACTCTGCTGCGGGAGCTGTTGCAGTATCAGCTGAGTGAGTCATCACCGCTCTGGGTACTTCCCATTAGACCAACAAGATCTAATGATCTAATGATGTGTGGCATAGTGCACACAATTTACATTGAAACTATAGGTAGAATGAATCTCTGGCCCCAGGAGAACCTACATATTTGCTTGTCCCGGACTGTTTGCATATCCATAATGTCACGTCGTCGTCACCGGTGTACACGAAGAAAATTGTGGAAAAATCATGTAAAGAAAAAAAAATCATTTCTATTTTCACAAAACTAACCCAAGTAAGCCTTAGAACAAAATTATGAACAAAAAAAAAAAAAATTTTGGCCCCAGGAGAGAATTTCAGTTTTAGGCCTTGGTGCAAGATTTGTTAAATGGACGCCTCCTCCTGACGGAACAACTTATCTTAGAGCTACAGTTTTTAAGTTTTTATATATTTGGTATCAAGAAGCAATGCTGATAGCTGCTTTTCCAGCGAATGCAGGGTAACACCCCCTGATATCTAAAAACTCGATTAGTAACAATAATAATACTCACGAGTGAAAGTTTTTTTTTTCACAGTTAGCTCAGTGGTAAAATACTCTCTTGCCTTGCGAAAGGTCCCCAGTTCGAACCCGAGAGCTGACAAAAATTTGTATTAAAAAATTGGTTACAAAAACTTTATCCAGATATCTAAAAAACTAAAGAAAAAAAATTCTCCAAAAAAATTCATGGGAAGATCTGAGTTAAGATACTTTTCTTGTGATGTATTGTTATCACTCTTGTGATGTATTGTTATTACTCCCACACCACTCGCAGATCTACCGCTTCCGTTCACCAAAGAGGTCCAGGACTTTGTGAAGGGACTCTTCCTGTCGGGGCAGACCGAACTCCAGTCGAAGCACCACGACGCTTCGGAGAGAGAAGATCGGGAGACTTCGGGTACCACCGTGAACAAGTTCAAGCTGAACGTGATGGCCAACGCGGCCTGTGTGGACTTACTGGTGAGCGAAGATTTTTTCGACCGAGGCGTTCTTTCTTTTGTAACCACGAACTGGTTTTTTTGGGGGGAATCACGCGAACGAGAAATTTTGGAAACATCCAAGGGTTGGGTGGAAGAGATTGCCATAGGCAATAACCCCGCCCTTTAGTTAGGACGTATGTTTTCAAATATTTTCTATTCTTTTTCATTTTTATTGTATATAAGATATAAGTGGGGATCTCCCACTTGTGTTTTTAAAAAAGTTTATTTTCCAAAAACTGAAAATGACAAAGTCTTTAAAAATACTTAATATCGAAAAAATGAAACTTAATTATATTTTTAAATATGCAATTGACATATCAAAATGAATGAAAGAATATTATTAGAACGTTTAAAAGAAAATAATATAATTATTAAATAATAAAATACTTAATTAATAAAATGTGAATTAAATAGATCGCAAATTTAAATTATCGATCAGCGACAATGCTCGATGCAAGTCCTGGATCAATCTGCCTGTCGGATCCTACCAATGGCTATTGTCAGAAGGACAATAGCTGATTTTTTTAATACAGTCAGCATTTATGGTGGCTGTAACTCCTCCACCCTTAGAACTTTGCATCCCCTGGGAGGGAAGGATTGGGATTGATTCCCAGATTTGTTGAAGAGTTACATGCTAGATTGATTTGTGGAAGAACATTTTCTGGTTCACGTTTCTTAAATAGATGTAGTATCTGTAAATATAGATTAGATTTCCTAACTATCAGTATCAGTGATGAAATGGATACAGTGAGGGTAATACACATTAGTATTTTCCAAGGGTTCAATGAATTGTGTAAAGATTGAACATCTCTATTTGTTGGAGTCAGTTGGTTTAGCTTAATGTCATCTAAATTTAAATCATGAATCCTTATTTTGAAGTCAGATAATTTTTCTGAACCAAATTTGACATTAACATTTTCCAGGATTGTAGGTTTTCCTGAGGTCTTGGATGAAAAGTTTAAGATTTCATTCCTAAATATAAGGTTTCCTTTGTTTGATTCAATTAGAAATATGCCTTTTAATTCTTTTATTTCAATTTCATTTTCTAATTCTAGTTTTATGGTTTCACTGAAAGGAAAAACAATAATAAACATATTTATTTGGGGAATATAATCAACATAGTTTTCTTGAATTTCTAGCGTTATGTGTGTACATGACTCAGGCTTTTCATTTTGAAGTATTTGCCTTTCACACTCTTTCAGATTATTATTGACATTTCTCTGAAAGCACTGATAAGGTTTTCCCAATTCACAGATATTGTTCAAAGGTTTAAGGGATTTTTCTGATTTCAGGAAGTAGTGAACTTTCGGTATAACTGTAGTAAATCCTAATTCACTTGAAGATGGGATAGACTTAAGGTAAATTAGGTCATATTGTTGGTCATAATTAATAGGAAAAGATAGGAAGTAAATAATTTTTGAGTTTTCAATTTTGCAGCTTACTTCTAAGATCTTTTGGAGTTCTAAAATACTACTTATTTCTAAAGGTATAGTGTTATGTACATTCTTTAATTTCTCTAATTCAGTTTTAAGTTCAGATGGTCGTAGTATAGTAGGGTGGTAAAGTCTAGCTCTACAAAAGGTAAGGGAAATTTCGATCTCCTGAAGCACGCTTATGAGGTTATTATAGAGGATTATTAATTGGTGAAATGCGTCTTCGGCAATTACTAGTGTGGGTAAGCCTTCGTTTTGAACATAAGTACCTAGTAGGGAAATTTTTTTGCGTAAGAGCTCTTCATTGTGTTCAATATTTCTAATTGTAGATTCGAATCTTTTAGTTGCTTCACTATTTACTGAGTACTGCAAGTCGAGTTGTTTCTGCAAGTTGTCCTGATTTTTAAAGAGATTATTTATAATTAGATTGTAATGTTCTCCGTCAGTAGAGTCAAGGTTGCCAGTAACAGTCTTGATAATAGATCCTATCTGTGGAAATAAGGCTCTTTTGTTTCTTTTGGGTGAAAAAGAAAAGTGAATTATATCTAGTTTGTCCTGTGCTAATTTCTGTAAGTGAGTAATCATTTTATAGTAATTTCCTAGCTCTTTTTCTAAAATACCAGTAGATTCTGTTTGTCTTGATGTTCTCTCTCTGATGTAGTCTGACTGGTCGTTGAGATTAGTTAGTTCTTCCATAATTGGTATGAGGTCATAGTAATGTACGACTGTATGAGTGCTTCTTTGTAAGTTTGCTTTGCCAAGGTTGATTGGTAGGATTCCGAGATTTTCGGTTACATTGCGGAGTCTGAATTCTGCACTTGTTGCTGTGCAGATGAGGCACCTGAAACATTTTTGGGTGGACGTTTAATGTTTGACAGATGAATTTTCTCTGTAGTGTTGTGGTGGGTGGGTATAATTTTTGCTGTTTTCAGACTTTTATCAATATTTTCAATGTTTTCTTGTTTGTATTTGTTTTGCGTTTTGCTTTGTATTTGCTTGTTTCTGACCCAAACTTCTTGAGGGATTTCAGGAAGAGTTTCTCTTCCCTGATTTTTATGTGAAGTGACTTTCTCTTTGTTTTGAGAGATTTTTTCTCCTATTTCTTTAAACAAAAATTTTGTTTTCTCTTTATGGTGTGCCACGTAGTTTGAGGTTATTAGTTGTTCTGTGTCAATATCCGTTATGTCGGACGGTTCAAAATGCCCTGTGCGCACTTCTATAGGTTTGTGTTTTGTGACAGAATGACTTGTGTGGTTATAAGCAATGACCGCGTATTTTACTTTTAAGGACAAGGAATCGTTCTTGAATTCTTCGCGATTGTTGAATAATCGTATATGCTCTATTAATGTCGAGTGAAAACGTTCTATTACTCCATTGGACTCAGGATGCTGGGAGGAGGTGAAATGGATATTAATCTTGTGAAGAGAAAGGAGTTCTTTTATTACTGAGTTTTTAAATTCGCCTCCATTATCTGATATAATTAGGCTAGGAACGCCGTGGTGAGCAAAACTTTCCAAGAGTTTACTCGCGATTTCAGTTGCTTGAGCAGAACGAAGCAAGTAGGCTTGTGCAAATTTAGAAAAGGGGTCAATAAGCGTTAGAAATTTGGATTTTTCAAGAGAAATGGTGTCTATGTGTAGGACATCAAACGGTTTTAATGCAGTGGGTGTGATGTTGTATGTCAGTTTCAAGGGGTTGCGGTCGTACTTGGTCTTTTGGCATATTTCACAGTTATTAATATAGTCTTGTACATGTTTAGCAATGTTGGGCCAGTAGTAGTGTTCTTTAATTTGTCTGGTGGTTTCGTCCATACCCCTATGGTTAGTTTTTCCGTCATGAAACTTTTTTATAATGTCAGTTTTCTTGTTTTCTTCAGTCACGTCAGTTAGCATCTTAGTGCATTTGATAAGATTTATTTGTGAATTTTTAAAGTAAGTCTGTAAAGTTCTCGATAGTTCTTCGTATAAGCTCTCAGTTTTAAAGAATACGTGGTATTTGACTTTTGGTGCAATGTGTGTTTTTAAGAACTCAGTTAGTTGTCCTAAGAGATTTTCAGGTGAAAACTCGTAAATTCGTCTTTCTTTGTCTCTGTGAATGATTTTTAGTGATTTGAGTGGGTTAGGGTGGGCTAAATGTGAAATGGAAAGGATTAATTGATTCTTTCCCAAATTAGTTGGACCGTCAAAGATAGGTATACCTATGAGAGGGTGTTCCAGGTTGGAGTGGATAGTATTTATATCTTCTTCTTCTGCCTGTTCGGTGATATCTTGAGGTGCAGGGGCGACATTGGTGGTGTGTTCTGAAGATGTAGCGGCCTCGTAGGTGATGGGGACCGGGGGTACAGCGACGTCAACAGTTGGGGGAAGTTCTTGAGTGACAGGATCTTCTCTTAGTAAGTGAGCATATGCGTCTGCAACGAACGCATCAAGGTCTAATATGTCCTGTTCTAAGTCCGGTTCCGGTAACATAGGTAGTAAGTCGTCGTCTAGTACTGGTTGTACGGGTGAGTTGGTTTCGTTCATGTTTAGTTCGAAATTTTGAAGAGATAAAGCTTCTACAGGGTGTAACAAAACTTTCGTTTGTAATTCCGTGTCATTAACAAGTGTACATATTGCCTTACTGTCTTTGACTCTAATTATACCTTCAGGTATATAAGCCGAACCAAATATTTTGTGTGGGATCAAACAATCTCCGTTTTGAATATTCATAACATCTATAGTTACAATCTGTTCCTGTCGTGGTTCGAGTATGATGTGGTTTACCTGGGTAACTGTGTCTCTGTGATGGATAGTTATATCGGTCGTTGGTGATCGAAGCAGATTATTTTTCAAGTCAACTACCATACTAAGGGCCATAAGATTGTCCATTCCCAAGAGGCAATCGAAAAAGTCATGAAATTTAAAGAGATGTAGCTTCATTGTGCCCGTCATTTTGAAAATTTTGGGAAACGGAATCGAGATGCTATATTTTTCTCGCGAACGTCCATGAGCAGTATTAATTTCGAATGGATCATATTTTATTTTGTTTTTGAAAAATTTTTGGGCTGTTTCTGGGTTTATAAAAGATTTTGTACTACCAGTGTCAATAAGCATTTTCAAATTAAGTCCCGGTATGATTAAAAATGGTAAGTAATTGTCGTTGTTTGTCAAATTCATAAGAGTTACTGGTCCGAGGCTTCTTCTCGAAAATCCTGGACCTCGTCTGTGTCGTTTGGTTGATTCCCATATTCATTTATGGGGTTTGAGTCTTCGATTGACTCGTAATTTTCTTGGGTCATTTCCAGATTGTTAAATCGGGGATTTGTTGTCATAGCGGACATGGGTGTCGGTCTATAAGAAGGCCCGGGTGTGGATCTGTTCCAAACGTTTGTATTGTTGTTTCCTTGATTCTTGTTCATCCCACTCTGCGGTTTGTTGATATTTTGTTGAGAATTGTTATTACGAAATGGATTGAAAAGTCCACTACCTGAAGTAAAGTTATTGTGATTATTTTTGTTTTGCATGTGAGGGGGTATGTATTTTTCTGTGGTATTTGTAGAATATGGTTTGTTTTTGTTATAGTTCGAATTATAATTGTTGTTGTTTTCATACGGTTTTTTCACCGCGTCAATTTGAAAGTCGTTTGTGAGTATGTTGAGAGCCTCGCCAAGATCTCTCGGATTTTTTGTTCTCATGAGAGCACCTAAGGGCTCCTTTAAACCTCTAAGGAAAGTCCTCAAACCAAGTTTCGAAACGTAATCTCTTACGTCGTTTTGTGTTGACATTTCATGGGTATCCATGAAACTAGAGTGAAGGTTAATGTATTTTTGAATTTTGCTATGAAATTCAAAGGGTGACTCGTTTTTCGTTTGTGTTAAACCACACATTTCGACTGTAAGCGTATAGCAATCACGCTTATCGCCGTATGTACTCAGGAGAGCTGTTTTTAAGTCCCTCCAATTAGTAATATTGTAAGAACTTAAATTGAGCTTTGCTTCGCCTTTAATTTTAGAACGAAGCGAAGACATCAAAAAGATGTTTTGAAAATTGTCAGCATTTGCTTCATCATAGAAATGCTTTACCATGGTCTCACATATCGAAATGAATTCCGATAGCAGCTCGACCTCGCCCGAAAATACGGGCACCATTTTTAGGTGTTCAGATTTGAGTTCCGGAGGAGCCATTGTGAGCTTCCTAAAAATACCTAGAAGATCGTCTTCTAACAAGGGATCGTATGAATATTCTGTGTCTGATTCTCTGGTAGATTCAGACAAGGTAGACTCAACGTCTGAGTCCGTTTTGAATAGATAAATTCTATGTAAAAATAATAGATAGTAGGTAATATTATTATGTACCTAGAGTAAGGATTATAGTAAAGAGATAAGAAGGTGAGGATGTGTAGTGTAATTGTAAACAATAGTGAGAAAGATTAAACCCTTGAACAGTAAAAGTGAAAGGAAAAATATTATCTTACAGTGCCAGCAGAATCAACAACATTGAGGTGGGTAGGTACTCGGTAACTGCTCCGTGTGAGGTATGAGAAGCTATTGTTCCAGGTCCTTGCTCTGCTCTGCCCTGCTGACTGAGACTGGTTTCTGCTCTGCTGACTGACTTGGGGTCTGCGGTTCGTGGTTCGATGCGAGAAAATCCGACGATTTTACAGCTACGGGGGTAATCCAATATGTAATCCAAAGGGTAATCCAATAATAGGGCACTGCACTGAGTTCCTCACTATTCCTCGGAAAAGGTTTTTTTTTTTTTTTTTTTTTTTTTTTTTATGGGTTTTAGCTTTTTGGGGGTGTAGATTTTTTTGTTTTGGGGGTGAAAACACCCAAAATTTGACTGCGCCAGATATAAGTGGGGATCTCCCACTTGTGTTTTTAAAAAAGTTTATTTTCCAAAAACTGAAAATGACAAAGTCTTTAAAAATACTTAATATCGAAAAAATGAAACTTAATTATATTTTTAAATATGCAATTGACATATCAAAATGAATGAAAGAATATTATTAGAACGTTTAAAAGAAAATAATATAATTATTAAATAATAAAATACTTAATTAATAAAATGTGAATTAAATAGATCGCAAATTTAAATTATCGATCAGCGACAATGCTCGATGCAAGTCCTGGATCAATCTGCCTGTCGGATCCTACCAATGGCTATTGTCAGAAGGACAATAGCTGATTTTTTTAATACAGTCAGCATTTATGGTGGCTGTAACTTATATTGTTTTTTTTTTCATTTTTTCACTGTTAAAATTATTATTTGTATGTACATAATGTCCTTTTGTATCTAATAAAGAATTGTATAATAATAATAATAATGTACAGAGCAGAAAAATTACCCCATAAAATTTCGACGCTGCCACTGGTCGTTACTCAAACAAGTATAAGTATCTACTCATTTTTCTTCACGATGTATGAGTAGACCCTAGATATTCGAGTATACAGAGCAGAAAAACTCGTTTCCTGATAGGGATTGAACCCGGGTCACCGAGCGTACAATGCCTAGTGCACTAACCCACTCGGCCACGGTGACTACTAAATATATCATTGATGTCGTGTGTAAATTAATTTTGTGTGTAAATCAATGTTGTGTATAAATAAATGTTATAGAACAGAATAGAATACAATATACCTTGTTTATACTGCCAAGGTAAGACTGAAAAGTCCCTTTACTCCAGCAGTCATACAGGTCTTATATATTTTATGGGTTAGTATAATAATAATATCGCCTTATTTATACTGCCCGATTATGACTATTAAAGTCCCATTAATCCAGCAGTAAGCCCAAGACATCTTATTATGTGGTAAAAATCCCAAATTGGAGGATAACTTGTCATGTTCCGGCTGGGTTTCGAACCCACGACCTCTGGCATCTCTCGATTCACAAAGTGCCGCCTTTACCACTGAGCTACCGGGACAGAAATGTTATGTGTGATTTGATCTTATGTTATGTGTAAATCGATGCAGGTGTGGGCAATCAACGACGAGACAGGGGCGGACAGTCTATGCAGTCGCCTCACAGAGAAGATATCCTCCAGCCATAACGTGAAGTTGTCCCTGGCACATATGCCCCTGCTCATGGTGTGTCTAGAGGTGAGTGAGATAGCATTGGGTGAGATTGACCTTGAGAAGATGTGTCCCTGGCACATATGTCCCTGCTTATGGTGTGTCTAGAGGTGAGTGAGATAGCATTGGGTGAGATTGACCTTGAGAAGATGTGTCCCTGGCACATATGCCCCTGCTTATGGTGTGCCTGGAGGTGAGTGAGATAGCATTGGGTGAGATTGACCTTGAGAAGATGTGTCCCTGGCACATATGCCCCTGCTTATGGTGTGTCTAGAGGTGAGTGAGATAGCATTGGGTGAGATTGACCTTGAGAAGATGTGTCCCTGGCACATATGTCCCTGCTTATGGTGTGCCTAGAGGTGAGTGAGATAGCATTGGGTGAGATTGACCTTGAGAAGATGTGTCCCTGGCACATATGCCCCTGCTTATGGTGTGTCTAGAGGTAAGGGGTTGGGTGAGATTTCACCAGAAGACTATAAACAGAGAACAGACTAGCCAACCCTAACAATCCAGGCTAGCTTTCCTGGCTAGTTTTTGCAAAAGGTTTTATAGCTACCATAATAAAACTCACGATGGTGGATCGCGCATAGAAATATGCGATTCAAGATGAGTCAACTTTTCAACAGAATTTGGCTGGAGACCATTATTCGCTCCCAGCTGTAGTAAAGCTGGTTACAACAAGAGAAATTATAATAATACTGTTAATGATCCCCCCCCCCAATTTCTCCCCCTCCCCCATCCTGTTCACTGTGTTGTGTTGTATTGTATTGTATTGTATTTCACCGTATTGTATTGTATTGCACTGTACTGTATTGTATTGTATTGTGTTGTATTGTATTGCACTGTATTATATTGCACCGTATTGTATTGTATTACACTGAATTGTAATGAACCGTATTGTATTGTAATATATTGCACTGTATTGTATTAAATTGAATTGAAATGTATTGCACTGTATTCTATTGCATTGTATTGTATTACACTGTGTTTGAATTACACCGTATTGTATTGTAATATATTGCACTGTATTGTATTGTATTGCACTGTATTGTATTGAATTGAATTGAATTGTATTGTATTGCACCGTATTGTATTGTAATATATTGCACTGTATTGCATTGTATTGTATTACACTGTGTTTGAATTGCACCGTATTGTATTGTAATATATTGCACTGTATTGCATTGTATTGTATTACACTGTGTTTGAATTACACCGTATTGTATTGTAATATATTGCACTGTATTGTATTGTATTGCACTGTATTGTATTGAATTGAATTGAATTGTATTGTATTGTAATATATTGCACTGTATTGCATTGTATTGTATTACACTGTGTTTGAATTGCACCGTATTGTATTGTAATATATTGCACTGCATTGTATTGAATTGAATTGTATTGCACTGTATTGTATTGAATTGAATTTTATTGCACTGTATTGTATTGAATTGAATTGTATTGAACTGTATTCTATTGAATTAAATAGTTCCAGATGCCTTGGAACTATTTAATTCTATTTCCAAGTCTCTGGTACTTGAAACGAAAGAGAGACGTGCAGGGGAGTACTTCCGTCAAAGAGTGAGTTTCGCGGTACAAAGAGGGAATGTGGCATCAGTAATGAGCACACTGAAGAAAGACGAATCGTTGAATGAAATATATTATATCGTTTGAAGAAAAAAAAAAAAAAAAAAAAATTGTATTGTATTGTATTACACTGTGTTTGAATTGCACCGTATTGTTTTGTAATATATTGCACTGCATTGTATTGTATTGCACCGTATTGTATTGTACTGCACTGCACTGCACTGGACTGGATTGCATTGCATTGTATTGTATTGTATTGTATTGCACTGTTTTGTATTGTATTGTATTGTACTGCACTGCACTGGACTGGACTGCATTGTATTGTATTGTATTGCACCGTATTGTATTGTATTGTATTGCACTGTATTGTATTGTATTCCCCCAGGGCCTGGGAAAGCTCGCCGTCAAGTTCCCGAGCATAGCCAACACCTCCATCCAGTGTCTGCGAGACTTCCTGGTCTCCCCCTCCCCCATCCTATGCACTGTATTGTATTGTATTGTATTGTATTGTATTGCACTGTATTGTATTGCATTGTATTGTATTGTATTGTATTGTATTGCATTGTATTGTATTCCCCCAGGGTCTGGGAAAGCTCGCAGTGAAGTTCCCGAGCATAGCCAACACCTCCATCCAGTGTCTGCGGGACTTCCTGGTCTCCCCCTCCCCCATCCTGTCCAAGCTACACAAGGCGCCCCGACCCCGCCCCCCCGAGCCCGGGCCTCACGAGTCTCAGTTTGAGAGGCTCAGGTGAGTGTCCGCCTGGAGGCACCGTTTTCCGTCCCATTTACCTTCTTTTCACCTTATTCCGTCCCGTCAATATTTTAATACCTGATTCCGTCCGGTCATCGTAAAGGCTCAATACCCGATTCCGTCCCATTCCGTCCTATATATGTACATAAATAAATACATAAATTATAAATTCAATATTTTTAATCAGTTTATTTTCAATCACGTAAAAAAAAAAAAAACATTAAAAGTGAAAACATAAATTTGGTAGTTATAAGTCAAACAAGGGTAAGAATTTCATGGACACTTGAGCTACAAAGTCATTTCGGGTAAGTAGTCTTTGGTCCATTTTTTTTCATAAGCAAGGCAACAAATCGCTCTTTGAATATGTTAGGATGAGGAGAAGGAATGAGAGAATTGAGTCTAGAATGGAACGACTCACAAGCGTTTGTGGTTCTAGTAGTTGTGGCTGTGTACTCAGCCCACATTTCGGGAGCAAACTTGCTGTCAGGCAAGATGTAATTTTCTAGAACGTAATCAGTAATCACAAAACTTTGCAATATTGTCATTATTTTGCATACTAGACATCAAATCGTCTGTAAAGAAATCATTTACTTCTGTTGGAGAAAGAAATGGCAAACCAAAAAAGAGGCGGAGGAAACTTCCTATCTCATCAGAATCAACACTCTTATAATAATACTTATTATCAGGTACTTATGTACATAGTAAATAGGTGCATAAGATAAGTGACGGACGGAATTCAGTGATTGATCTGAGAGGTGCGGGACGGAATCCGGTATCCACTACCTGAGAGAAAAAACTCGCGGGACGGAATCAGGTGTCGTCCGTCCCCGCCACCTGCCTCGCCTCCGTGGCTCGATGAGTAACAATAATAATACTCACGAGTGAAAGTTTTTTATTTGCGGTTTTTTTTTTTTGCATTGGTTGGCAAGGCGCAAGGCCATTCCATAGAGCCATATTTTTCACGGTTCGTTCAGTAGTAAAATGCTCTCTTGCCATGCGACAGGTCCCGAGTTTGAACCCGAGAGCCGACAAAAAAATTGTATTCTAAAATTGGTTACATACAGTTGTTCCTATTTCAAATATCTGGTCCTTTTTCAAATTATCTAGGTGTTTTGATTGCCATAGTATTGATTTTTCTTTTGTCTATGTTGGTTTTGTTTATTTGTTTTGATTTTTACTTCCGATTAATTTTTAAATAACTAGGTGTTGATTGCCATAGTATTGATTTCTCTTTTGTTTATGTTGATTTTGTTTTGATTTTGTACTTCCGATTAATTTCCAATATTACAAATCGGAATTATTATGTTCGTTCTTGTAAAAAAAAACGGTTCCCATTTCATTTTTTTCATCTTATAGTTGAACATTTTATAACCTCCTGAGCATTTTATTTTTATTACTCCCCAGGGATGCGGCTATAGAGAACCTCTGCATTGCCCTGCGCTCAGCCCACGCCGTGATTCCTGACTGTGTCCCGGCCCTGGTGGCTAGTCTCTCCAACAGACTGTTCACTGCCGAGAACTCAGAGAAGTGAGGACTTTTCAAACATTACACAAGAGAAACCTAGATACAGGGTGTCCAATTATTTTGTCTCGGAAATGTCAGAATCATCTCCAGGAGACATTCTGAGACTAAAATAAATAATCTTAGATATTTTTTAGAGAAAAAAAAAAATAACTTGAAAAAAACATTTACCTGAAAATAAACTTGAACTTGTTGAAAAGTAGTGAAAATGGTTCTAATGTCTTTGTGTATTGTGATATTTATGATTTTTAAGAAAAAAAATTGTTGTTGGGGGAAACCACTTTGTTTAAGGCTCTACCGAAAAAAAACAGGAATATCTTAGATTATGGGTTGGATATGGGCCAAATTGCATTATTATTAGACCAGCCTCCGTGGCGTAACGGTTGTGACTACTGCCCGTAGTGCAGAGATCCTGAGTTCGATCCCCGGTTGGAGCAGACTTTTCGCACAGAAAATTCTATTCCCTCCGTACATGTGAGGCTGGTATTTCTGACCCCTACTCAGGTTGGGTGAGGTTAATGTGGGTAACTGGCACCATTCCCAGCGAAGAATCGTCGGCGCTAGGAAGGACATCCAGCCGTAAAAATGTGCCAAAACCAACCAACCTCAACCATGAGGTTGAACAACGTCGACCCTACTTAAGCGGGATAAGACAGAGTAAAAGAAGATGAGTCAGCTTGTATTTTGATGAAAATTCGAGAAAAAAAAGACACAACTACCGAGGTTTCTGTTTCATTCTTCTGTTTCTTTCAGTGACTCCACCCTCATCCAGTGCAACACCATCGTGATGCTAGGCCACATCGCTGTTTCACTGAAGGACACGCCCAAAACCACGGACACTATCGTGCAGTTCTTTCAACAGCGGTTCTGTAGGGTTCCATCTACTGTGGATATACTTATAGTGGATCAACTGGGCTGTATTGTCATTGCCAAGTGTGAGGTAGGTGGTATTCTGTAGGGTTCCATCTACTGTGGATATACTTATAGTGGATCAACTGGGCTGTATTGTCATTGCCAAGTGTGAGGTAGGTGGTATTCTGTAGGGTTCCATCTACTGTGGATATACTTATAGTGGATCAACTGGGCTGTATTGTCATTGCCAAGTGTGAGGTAGGTGGTATTCTGGAGGGTTCCATCTACTGTGGATATATTTATAGTAGGTCAACTGGTCTATATTGTCATTGCCAAGTGTGAGGTAGGTGGTATTCTGTAGGGTTCCATCTACTGTGGATATACTTATAGTAGATCAACTGGACTGTATTGTCATTGCCAAGTGTGAGGTAGGTGGTATTCTGTAGGGTTCCATCTACTGTGGATATATTTATAGTAGATCAACTGGTCTGTATTGTCATTGCTAAATGCGAGGTCTGTGGTATTTTTTAGAGTTCCATCTACTGCAGTTGTAGTGGTGGGCGATTGTAAATTCCCCCGCTTTCATACAAACTCCCCCGATTGCAAATTTGGGACTTAAAAAGGTACATGAAAATTCCACCGATTGCAAAAAAAAGGTATAATGTAAATTCCCCCGATGGTTAACCTACAGAAAATAACAAAAATGTCAGTTTATTGAATATTTGTAATCAAGTTTCGATATGCCTTGGGTGTATAGTAGGGTTAGGTAAAATACAATGAAGGCCATGCCTTGGGTTTATAGTAGGGTTAGGTAAAATACAATGAAGGCCATGCCTTGGGTTTATAGTAGGGTTAGGTAAAATACAATGAAGGCCATGCCTTGGGTTTATATAGCAGGGTTAAGTAAAATACAATGAAGGCCATGCCTTGGGTTTATAGTAGGGTTAGGTAAAATACAATGAAGGCCATGCCTTGGGTTTATAGCAGGGTTAGGTAAAATACAATGAAGGCCATGCCTTGGGTTTATAGTAGGGTTAGGTAAAATACAATGTAGGCCATGCCTCGGTTCATTAATTGAAGGCTATGCCTATAAGGAAAAAAAGATTGCCTACATACCTACAATATACAATTTTATACCTGTACGTACAGAATCGGGGGAATTTACCATGAAACCCTCAGGTAATCAAATATTTTACCGGTGGAATTTACAACCGGAAATACGAACCTTTCAAAAAACTGGGGGAATTTACATGTGTCCGTAGTGGTATCGGTGGCAGGTGAGGGCTACATGTAAATTCCCCCGATTTTTTGAAAGGTTCGTATTTACGGTTGTAAATTCCCCCGGTAAAATATTTGATAACCTGAGGGTTTCATGCTAAATTCCCCCGATTCTTTACGTACAGGAGTTACGCTGAATTACTTCCCCAACTTCACATCTACGAGGAAGTGATGCGCATGTTCCTATTTGTATTCTCTTACTTCCTCAGCCTCACATCTACGAGGAAGTGATGCGCATGTTCCTATTTGTATTCTCTTACTTCCTCAGCCTCACATCTACGAGGAAGTGATGCGCATGTTCCTATTTGTATTCTCTTACTTCCTCAGCCTCACATCTACGAGGAAGTGATGCGCATGTTCCTATTTGTATTCTCTTTCCCAGCCTCACATTTACGAGGAAGTGATGCGCATGTTCCTATTTGTATTCTCTTACTTCCTCAGCCTCACATCTACGAGGAAGTGATGCGCATGTTCCTATTTGTATTCTCTTACTTCCCCAACCATACATCTAGGAGGAAGTAATGCGCATGTTCCTAATTTTATTCCCTTACTTCCTCAGCCTCACATCTACGAGGAAGTGATGCATATGTTCCTAATTCTATTCCCTTACTTCCTCAACCTCACATCTACGAGGAAGTGATGCGCATGTTCCTATTTGTATTCCCTTACTCCCCCAGCCTCACATCTACGAGGAAGTGATGCATATGTTCCTAATTCTATTCCCTTACTTCCTCAGCCTCACATCTACGAGGAAGTGATGCACATGTTCCTATTTCTATTCTCTTACTTCCTCAGCCTCACATCTAGGAGGAAGTGATGCGCATGTTTCTAATTCTATTCTCTCACTTCCCCAGCCTCACATCTAGGAGGAAGTGATGCGAATGTTCCTAATTCTATTCCCTTACTTCCCCCGCCTCACAACTAGGAAGAAGTGATGTGCATGTTTCTATCTTTATTTCTATTCTTGTTTTATTCCCTTAGTATTAGATTAATTTTAAGTATTGACTTTGTAAGATGCCCTCGAGCTTTATTTACAATAAAAAATATTCTATTCTATTATATTTCCTTACTTCCTCAGCCTCACATCTACGAGGAAGTGATGCGTATGTTCGCCCTGGTAACTGTGGACGCAAGCAACGCAGCGTACAGCACAGAGCGCTCCCTCGCGTCTCAATACAGACATGTGTCGCGAGCTGTGATCAACGCTCTGGCCAACATAGCTGCTAACCTACAGGGGAGAGTAAGTAGCTGAAACCAGTATAATAATAATATTATGTTGTAATGTAGTTGGTTTGTACTGTTTATTGTGTTTAGGAATCAACATGTACGTATGTATTATTATTATTTAACTCTTTATTGGTCAACTACATACATTCAACAAAATAGGACATGATAAAAAAAAAAAAAAATACAATTATGTAGTGAACCAAGGGGCGAGGTTAAAGCCTGTGGCTTTCTCTTCCACCAAACCCCATGTAGATATGTAATGTACCTACAAAAAAAATCCAAGGGGGGGGGGGGGCCCGGGACGAGAGCCTGCGTTCAAGTGAGAATATCGAGGGGGGGCCAAGCTCGAGGGGGGTTCCGGGTCCCCCCCCCCCTAAATACGGCCCTGGTACTAAGAGGACTGTATAATTGTATATTGTCTTCCAGATGAGATGCACGAGCTGCTGGGCAGGCTGCTGGAGCTGTTTGTGCAGCTGGGGCTGGAGGGGAAGAGAGCCTCGGACAAGGCGCCTGCCGCCAACAAGGTAATAATTCGATCTTTTTTTTTGTAAGATCCCTCCATCCACCCCTGTTGGGCGATTGAAAGGGGGCACCTGCTGGCAATAGCCTCGATCCCCCGTTCAAACCTCCATACAGTCATCTTACTTTTTTTTTTCTTTAAATCATGTTAATAGATATAGAACAATAAAAAGTAAAGCACGAAATTTGGACCTCCGGCAAAGCCAGGAGTGATCATCACAAGAATAATCGCCCCTGCCTTTCTCGGCATACATATTCTAAAATTGGTTGATCTATCATAGTAATTCGATCTATCCACATTTCAGAAGCTTCAATCTTTTTCAATTCTTTGGATCTAATAGTAGTCTATCTAAAGAAATAATTTTATTGGTGTATAAGCCAACTTTGGCACAGTTGTAGGAGAAGGTCTTTTGAACAAAAACTATGCATTTATGCAACCCGGGCTATTATTATTAAATGTTTTATTAGATACAAAGATATGTACAGTACAAATAATTATTATAAAAAAAATATAGAAAAATAGAAATAATATAAACAATAAAATGTAAAGAAATAGATAAATACATGTGTCCTAACGAATCTCTTCCACCCAACCCTTGTGAGTTGTGTATTTGTCATGTTCATGAAAGTTTTAATTTCTATGACTTTAACTTTCTATTACATGAAAAGAATAGAAAGTATTGTTTTTACCTCTTTCTCGTCATTAACAAGAACCCCCTTGCCGTCTCTCTGTCTCTCGCCCAGGCTTCCTCTAGTGCCGGCAACCTTGGCATGCTCATCCCAGTGATTGCCGTTCTAGTGCGTCGCCTGCCGGCTATCCGGTCTCCTAAGCCCCGCCTACACAAGCTGTTCCGAGACTTCTGGCTCTACTGTGTGCTTATGGGGTTGGTATATATCTTCGTCCCAAACACGAAGTGGCGTATCTTCAAAATACAAACTTTAGTAGCGTAAATCGAGATACGTCAGCTCGTTCTTTGAAAGAAATATTCGAAACAATATACGCCGAAATTAAATATACTCATAAAATTGGAACGCTTTGAGATAGAGACGCCACATCGTGAGGTGATAAAAAAACCATGATTAGAACTAGATACACCAAAAATCTCAATTGTCCATTTTTTGAGATACGCCACTTCGTGTTTGGGACGACGATATGTTTTTTTTTTCTACATATGTTTATTTTTTGTATGTATGTATATTTGCATGTACGAGTATGTATTTTTTGTATACAGGGTGTTCAATTGTTCATCTAGTCCCACGATATGTTTTTCAGTTAAAACTTTTACCGGCTGGTCGTTCAGCTGGCTGACGAAACCGACCAGAAACTAGCATCAGCAGAATAGGTCGAGTTATACCTTCGCTTTTTTCTATATTTTCAGCCGTTCTTGAAAATATAGAATTGCAATGCCAATGATGTAAGCTTCCTTTAGGATTTGATTATTTATTATTATTACATATTATTATGGTATAAAGCAGTGGTCCGCAACCTTTTCTCCATCACGGCACACTTTCTTTGACTTTTGAGTCCAGCGGCACCCCAGGAGAAAAAAAAGTCAGAAGAACCTTGCAAGCCTGTATTGAGGGTATTCAGATGATGAAAAACGTCAGCTAAATAGGCCAATTTAGATAAAATCACATTATCCAATGTGGACAAAACCTTATAAAAGAATTGTTAGTTGGGTTAAAACCAAGATACAAGTTGCATTGATTCGTGCTGTTTCTCTCAGATTGAGAGGGACAAAATACAAGTTGAAGAAGTATGAAGTTGAAGATGGATGTGGTGTGTTCCAAATTTAGACGGAGTTGGCTTTGAAGATGGAAATGAATGTACTTATTTTTAATAAATTATAATTTCATTGATTGAAAAAAAAAAAAATTAGTTCTCGTGACACCCCTCAAGGTAACTCACTGGTATAAAGTAACAAGATATCTTTAATTTTTATCACTACAGGTTCACGTGTGAGTCTGGCCTCTGGCCGGCCGAGTGGACGGAGGGGGTGAAGGAGATCGCGGCCAAGTCCCCCTACTATGTGAGTCAGACCTCCAGCCGGAGTGAGATGCGGGAGCTGCAGTACAGCGCGGCCGTGCGCAATGATAGTGTGTCTCTGGTGAGTTCTCCTGCGCATGCGCAATGATAGTGTGTCTCTGGTGAGTTCTCCTGCCCATGCGCAATGATAGCGTGTCTCTGGTGAGTTCTCCTGCGCATGCGCAATGATAGTGTCTCTCTGGTGAGTTCTCCTGCGCATGCGCAATGATAGTGTCTCTCTGGTGAGTTCTCCTGCGCAATGATAGTGTGTCTCTGGTGAGTTCTATAGTGTGTCTCTGGTGAGTAATGATAGTGTGTCTCTGGTGAGTTCTATAGTGTGTCTCTGGTGAGTAATGATAGTGTGTCTCTGGTGAGTAATGATAGTGTGTCTCTGGTGCGCAATGATAGTGTGTCTCTGGTGAGTAATGATAGTGTGTCTCTGGTGAGTAATGATAGTGTGTCTCTGGTGAGTAATGATAGTGTGTCTCTGGTGAGTAATGATAGTGTGTCTCTGGTGAGTAATGATAGTGTGTCTCTGGTGAGTAATGATAGTGTGTCTCTGGTGAGTAATGATAGTGTGTCTCTGGTGAGTAATGATAGTGTGTCTCTGGTGAGTAATGATAGTGTGTCTCTGGTGAGTTCTATAGTGTGTCTCTGGTGAGTAATGATAGTGTGTCTCTGGTGAGTAATGATAGTGTGTCTCTGGTGCGCAATGATAGTGTGTCTCTGGTGAGTAATGATAGTGTGTCTCTGGTGAGTAATGATAGTGTGTCTCTGGTGAGTAATGATAGTGTGTCTCTGGTGAGTAATGATAGTGTGTCTCTGGTGAGTAATGATAGTGTGTCTCTGGTGAGTAATGATAGTGTGTCTCTGGTGAGTAATGATAGTGTGTCTCTGGTGAGTTCTATAGTGTGTCTCTGGTGAGTAATGATAGTGTGTCTCTGGTGAGTAATGATAGTGTGTCTCTGGTGCGCAATGATAGTGTGTCTCTGGTGAGTAGTGATAGTGTGTCTCTGGTGAGTAATGATAGTGTGTCTCTGGTGAGTAATGATAGTGTGTCTCTGGTGAGTAATGATAGTGTGTCTCTGGTGAGTAATGATAGTGTGTCTCTGGTGAGTAATGATAGTGTGTCTCTGGTGAGTAATGATAGTGTGTCTCTGGTGAGTAATGATAGTGTGTCTCTGGTGAGTAATGATAGTGTGTCTCTGGTGAGTTCTATAGTGTGTCTCTGGTGAGTAATGATAGTGTGTCTCTGGTGAGTAATGATAGTGTGTCTCTGGTGCGCAATGATAGTGTGTCTCTGGTGAGTAATGATAGTGTGTCTCTGGTGAGTAATGATAGTGTGTCTCTGGTGAGTAATGATAGTGTGTCTCTGGTGAGTAATGATAGTGTGTCTCTGGTGAGTAATGATAGTGTGTCTCTGGTGAGTAATGATAGTGTGTCTCTGGTGAGTAATGATAGTGTGTCTCTGGTGAGTAATGATAGTGTGTCTCTGGTGAGTAATGATAGTGTGTCTCTGGTGAGTAATGATAGTGTGTCTCTGGTGAGTAATGATAGTGTGTCTCTGGTGAGTAATGATAGTGTGTCTCTGGTGAGTAATGATAGTGTGTCTCTGGTGAGTAATGATAGTGTGTCTCTGGTGAGTAATGATAGTGTGTCTCTGGTGAGTAATGATAGTGTGTCTCTGGTGAGTAATGATAGTGTGTCTCTGGTGAGTAATGATAGTGTGTCTCTGGTGAGTAATGATAGTGTGTCTCTGGTGAGTAATGATACTGTGTCTCTGGTGAGTAATGATAGTGTGTCTCTGGTGAGTAATGATAGTGTGTCTCTGGTGAGTAATGATAGTGTGTCTCTGGTGAGTAATGATAGTGTGTCTCTGGTGAGTTCTCTTTTTTTTGTATTTTTTTTTTTGTTGTTGTTGTTGTAATTTTGTAAATATTTGGTATCTTTATTTTTAAATAATACATAGACAGCATACAAATAGACACATAGAAATATAGACAGTATGGGTTCCAAGTTCTATCTTATGAAAATAATATACGATAAAAGATTGAACAAATATAAATGAAGATTAGGACCTATTTATTATTATGTGCCTATAATATAGCCAATGATGGATATGCCTTCTACTCACACTAAGAGATTAGAATCTCTTGTTTTGTGAGTAAGGGTTGTGTTAATCAGTCTAGAAAGGTGTAAAAGAATAATTACAATTTAAAAACTAACAATTTAATATAGAATAAAAATTTCATTGAGATTTACTAAATATGATACGCAATGATAGTGTGTCTCTGGTGAGTTCTCTTTATTATTAAACACTTTATCTCTATATATAAAACAGAAAAAAGGACTACCTACCTACCTATGTTTGTTTGTCCAGAGTTGTTTAGCCAAAACGGTAAGAGATAGCGAAAAATGTCTGAGAATTGACCCCCCCAAAACCATTATCGCTTTGTCCAGAAAAATTATAAAAAGTTCTAAAAGGCATTGCTGTCCAGCATTACGGCCATGCCTTAGTAAATTTGAAATTTAGTCGTTGCAAAGCACGGGCAAACGGCTAGTTAGATATAAGAAGACTTATGTACGCAACGATAGTGTGTCTCTGGTGAGTTCTCATGAGCAATGATAGTGTGTCTCTGGTGAGTTCTCGTGCGCAATGATAGTGTGTCTCTGGTGAGTTCTCATGAGCAACGATAGTGTGTCTCTGGTGAGTTCTCATGAGCAACGATAGTGTGTCTCTGGTGAGTTCTACTGCGCAATGATAGTGTGTCTCTGGTGAGTTCTCCTGCGCAATGATTGTGTGTCTCTGGTGAGTTCTCCTGCGCAATGATAGTGTGTCTCTGGTGAGTTCTCCTGCGCAATGATAGTGTGTCTCTGGTGAGTTCTCCTGCGCAATGATAGTGTGTCTCTGGTGAGTTCTCCTGCGCAATGATAGTGTGTCTCTGGTGAGTTCTCCTGCGCAATGATAGTGTGTCTCTGGTGAGTTCTCCTGCGCAATGATAGTGTGTCTCTGGTGAGTTCTCCTGCGCAATGATAGTGTGTCTCTGGTGAGTTCTCCTGCGCAATGATAGTGTGTCTCTGGTGAGTTCTCCTGCGCAATGATAGTGTGTCTCTGGTGAGTTCTCCTGCGCAATGATAGTGTGTCTCTGGTGAGTTCTCATGAGCAATGATAGTGTGTCTCTGGTGAGTTCTCGTGCGCAATGATAGTGTGTCTCTGGTGAGTTCTCCTGCGCAATGATAGTGTGTCTCTGGTGAGTTCTCCTGCGCAATGATAGTGTGTCTCTGGTGAGTTCTCCTGCGCAATGATAGTGTGTCTCTGGTGAGTTCTCCTGCGCAATGATAGTGTGTCTCTGGTGAGTTCTCCTGCGCAATGATAGTGTGTCTCTGGTGAGTTCTCATGAGCAATGATAGTGTGTCTCTGGTGAGTTCTCATGAGCAATGATAGTGTGTCTCTGGTGAGTTCTCGTGAGCAATGATAGTGTGTCTCTGGTGAGTTCTCCTGCCCATGCGCAATGATAGTGTGTCTCTGGTGAGTTCTCCTGCGCAATGATAGTGTGTCTCTGGTGAGTTCTCATGAGCAATGATAGTGTGTCTCTGGTGAGTTCTCATGAGCAATGATAGTGTGTCTCTGGTGAGTTCTCATGAGCAATGATAGTGTGTCTCTGGTGAGTTCTTGTTATTACCTATTATTATTATTATTATTATTATTTTTTAAGTTTAAAAAAAAAGTTATCATTTTTGTGCTAATCACTATCGTGACACCACAACCACTCAAACCCGCTTTATTAAATCTACGCTGAAACCGGGACTTGAACCACCGACCTCCAGGTAACAAGTCCGCCGCGCCATCGATCAAGCCACTGAGGTTTATTAGATATAAGAAGATATATCTGTACAATACATATAATTATTATAACACGGCTGGATGTCCTTCCTAACGCCAACAACTCTATTGGATTTAACGTCCTTGATTAGAACGAGGGTTTTAACCTCCATTCGCTGGGAATCGTACTAGCTACCCACATTAACCTCACCCAGCGTGGGTTGGGCCGGACATGCCAGCCTCACCTGTACGGAGGGAACAGAATTTTCTGTGTGAAAATTCTGCTCCTACCGGGGATCGAACTAAGGATCTCTGGACTATGGGTAGTAGTCACAGCCGTTATGCCACGGAGGCTGGCGTAACGGTTTCTCCTATTTACCTACCGTAAAATCAATTCTGTCTGGCTGGGGGTCTATAAACAGCGAGTAGACCAGCAGTCTGGCTGGGGGACTATAAACAGGGAGTAGACCAGCATTAGCTTGGTTCTGGGGGCCCTTGTCAATTATTAGCCTCCTTGTAAAGACAGTGGTAGAAGTGCTGAGTCATTCCTTTACTGTCTGGCTACCATGACGCCACCCTATGATGATACATAATTATGTCCTAACTAAAGGGTGAGGTTATTCTTCTCTTCCACCCAACCCTTACATCTCTTACTTACTCATCCCTCAGGTCTGTCCCGGTAGCTCAGTGGTAAAGGCGGCACTCTGTGAATCCCGAGATTCCAGAGGTCGCGGGTTCGAAACCCAGCCGGGATATGACAAGTTATCCTCCCTTTTGGGATTTTTACCACATAATAATACGTCTTGGGCTTACTGCTGGAATAATGGGACATAATAGTCCTAATCGGGCAGTATAAATAAGACGATATTATTATTATTATTATCCCCCAGCCGCAGCTACAGGAGCTCAAGTCCCAGATCCTCACCCTCCTCGCCCACCCTCCCCCGGAGGTGGTCACCTCTATCCAGAAGCTCTCCTTCTCCTTCAATCTCTTCCACCCAACCCTTACATCTCTTACTTACTCATCCCCCCCCCCCCCATATACATATGTCCTAACTAAAGGGCGAGGTTATTGCCTATGGCAATCTCTTCCACCCAACCCCTACATCTCTTACTTACTCATCCCCCCTCCCCCCCACTAAAGGAGAACAATAACATCGATTTATTCAAAACTTCACTCAGGGAGATTATCATGAATGTGTCTCCCTACAGTCTACAGGATTTGACCCAATCTCTCGTTTCATAATCAGTCAACCTTCCATTCTATCCAAGGGCGTAGGCAGCATTTGCTTTAGGTAGGGGCAGCTTGTAACCTAGGGCAGTTATGTTAATCTTTCATCTATACTTATAAAAGAGAGTTTCACTCACTGACTGACTGACTGACTGACTCACTCACTCACAGATTCATCACTGTTTCTCCGAATTGGTAAGTCCTAGAAGCTGAAATTTGGTAAGTAGCTTTGTCTTACAGTCTAGATGTGCAATAAGACTTTTTCAATAGGGATTTTTCGAAATTCCCACTACAACACCTGCCATTGGCGAAAAAGGATTTTTTGCTTTCACCGCTATTTATCCGCATTGATAAATCCGAGAAAGTTCAAATTTGGTAGGTAGCTTTGTCTTATAGTTTAGATGTGCAATTAGACGGGATTTTTTCGAATTTCCCTCTACAAAACCTGCCATTGGCGAAAAAGAATTTTTTGCATTCACCGTTATTTCTCCGCATTGATAAATCCGAGAAAAATCAAATTTGGTTCGTATGTTTGTCTTATTGTCTGAGTCTGCAAAATTGGGCTATTCGAAACTCCCACTACAACTTCTGCCATTGGCAAAAAGGTAAATTTACTTCCACTACTTTTCTCCGCACTGGTAAGTCCGAAGAAGTCCAAATTTGGTATGTAGGTTTTTTTACAGTCTAGATGTGCATTTAGATGGGATTTTTTTAAAACTCCCACTACAACACCTGCCTATTACTCCATATTGGTAAGCCCGAAAAAGTTCAAATTTGGTGTGTAGGTTCGTTTAACGGTCTAGATGAGAAATTAGACAGAATTTTTTCGAAATTCCCACTACAACAACTGCCTGTTACTCCGTATTGGTAAGTCCAAAAATGTTCAAATTGGGTGTGTAGGTTTTTTTTACGCTCTAGATTTTCAATTAGACGGACCTCAATACACTACGGTCATGCCTCAATACACTACCTTCATGCCTCAAAACACTACGGCCATGCCTCAATACACTACGGTCATGCCTCAATGCACTACGGCCATGCCTCGGCTCGCTAAGCGGGCGACAGCCCGCTAGTATTTTCATAACCTTTCATTATTATTATTCTACATTCTACTATTTCTACTTCTAAAATAGTAAAAATCTCGCCTGCGGCACTTTAAATTAGCCCTTTTCTTACCTCTTTCTTCCATTTTATAGTGTTAAATACAGTAAAAAGGTCGCCTGCGGCAATGTAAAAAAGCTCTTTTTTTTATCTCTTTTCTCCGTAATTAACTTCTCAATATTATGTTACAGCATGATATCAACTCGGTCGCAACCTGGTTAGACACAATAGGTATAAATTTTCATCCCCAAAAATGCAAAAAACTTTCAGTGACAGTCAAAAGAAAAATCATCACAAACAACTATAGCATAAACAACCAACCAGTTGAATCCATAAATTCTTTTAAAGACCTAGGCGTTTTGTTTAACTCAAATTTCTCTTTTAACAATCACATTAATAATATTACGTCAGCAGCTTTTAGAAATCTTGGTATGATAATTCGTTATTGTAAGGAAATAGATGACGTCGACGCTATCCGAACCCTTTACCTATCTCTAGTTCGATCTAAATTGGAATATGCGTTTATTATATGGTCCCCACAAGAAAGATGTCACATTAAATCTATTGAAACCATACAAGCGAAATTTAGTCGTTATTTATTCAAAAAAGTTAACAATTTTTACCCCACGTACCCAGAAAACATCTCATACAAACTTTTAATAGAGCAATTAGACCTGGCAACACTTGAAAGGAGACGAGAAGAGACAAAAATTAAATTTCTTCATAAAATCATTAACCACACCATCGATTCGCTCCAAATACTTGAGAAAATTACATTTCAAGTTCCTCCCCCTGGTCTCCGACCAAGAAAGCATCTTTTCAAGATAGCCCAAAACACATCAGCGGCCAAATCTCCTTTGTCTACAGCGATGAAACTATATGATGATTTAGAAAATGAACCAGACTTCTCTTTAGATATGGTAGATTTTTCAAAAATCTTGAACTCAATTCCAAAAATGCTGGGGGGACATGTATTTTAAGATGTCTTAGTAAGTTTATTTATCGAATGACTACTGTAGAATGACTAATGTAGAATGACTACTGGCTCATCAATCTCAACATTACATCAAAGCGGCCACCACAGAATGGCCAATACCAACATCCCCTCTTCTTTGTTCTTTCACACAACATCCCTCTTCTTAATGCATGACAAAGTCTCCATACCGGCTAGGTTGTTGTTTCTTTCTTGTTGATCTTCTTATCTCTAGTTCATCCTTTTCTTGAATATCACTTCTTGATTCTTCTTCGGTTTCATTGCTCTCAGTTATACATATGTTTGGTTTGATGAATTTTTCATTTCTTCTGTATACCGCTCCATCTTCATCTTCTACTTGATATGAACGTTTTCCCTCACAACTAATAACTTTTCCTCTTTCCCATTTTTCATCTTCAATTTTCTTCTTGTACCAAACCTGTTCACCTTCTTGTAGATTTCTTCTCTTCACACAGCTTCTATTGTATACCTTTGCTATTCTGTTTCTATTTTCATTGATTTTTTCTTCACATTCTTTAGAGTTAATCATTTCTTGATATTTATTCCAGTTTGGGATCTGACATCTTAGCCATCGACACATCATTCTTTTGGCAGGGCTCATATTTGTTTTATTTGGAGTATTCCTAAATACGAGCAACATCTTATAAAAATCTTCATTTTCTTCTATACTTTTTTTATCATCTTTTTATTATTTTTACAGATGCTTCTGCTTTACCATTACTTTGAGGGTAGTATGGACTTGATGTTATATGTTCAAATTCCCATTCTTTACTGAACATTTTAAATTCACTTCCAGTAAAATTTGTTGCATTATCTGTTTATTACTTTTTCTGGTATTCCATATCTGCTAAAATTTCTTTTGCACATAAGAACTGTTGTTTTTGGAGTTAGATCATGAATTTCATCGATTTCAAAAAAATCTGAGTAATGATCGACTGTCACCAAAAATTTTCTTTGTTTTCCTTTGATATTTATTTCAAATACATCCATACTTATTTTTTCAAATGGATATTTTGCTACATCATGAGACATCATTTCTAGTCGTTTCTGATTTTCGCCAAATTTAGCACATGTTTCACATCCTTTCACAGTATCTTCAATTTCTGATAACATATTCGGCCAAAATACTGCTTCTTTTGCCAATTTCTTTGTTGCTTCAATACCAAGATGACCACTGTGTATTTTCTTCAAAAATTCTTGTCGTAGTGATATGGGAATTAAAATTTGATTATTTTTTAACACGACTCCATTTTCTATGACTAAATCCATTCGAAAATTCCAGTAGCATTTTAAGTCTTCACTGACTTGATTCTTGTTTTCGGGCCATCCTCTGAGGATTTGTTCTTTGAGTTTCTTTAACTGACCATCTTTCATAGTTTCTGCAATTATTTTTTCAATTGATTGATCACTTATTTTAACACTTCTGTCATCAGTATAGTATATACCAGTGTTCAATTCATCCAATACATGTACTTGATCAAACATAACAGTATTAATTTCAAATATGTCAATTTGTTTTTCTTGGTTGCTCATGCTCTCCGGTGCACGTGACAACGTATCTGCCAAGTACATTGTTTTTCCACTTTTATATTTAACAATAATATTGTATCGCTGTAATGAAAGGATCATGTTTTGTAGTCTCTTTGGAGATTTCAATAATGGCTTCTTAAAAATGCTCACTAAAGGACTGTGATCGGTTTCAATTGTTACATTAGATCTTCCACAGATATACTGATCAAAACGATTACAGGCAAATACGATGGCTAGCATCTCTTTTTCTATTTGTGCATAGTTTCTTTGAGTTTCTGTGAGAGTTTTTGATGCATAGGCCACAGGAACATTGTCTTGAATTAAAGCACATCCCATTGCAAATGATGATGAATCGGTCTGAATGGTAACTGGTTTTATAGGGTCATAATATTTTAACAATGTTGCATTAGCAATATTCTTTTTAATATTTTTGAAACATTCTTCTTGTTCATTTTTCCATACAAACATTTCATCTTGATGTGTTATTTTTCTCAAGGTTTCACTGATATCTGATAGATTCTTAATGTATCTCGATAGGTATGTCACCATTCCTAGAAATCGGAATAAATCTTCTTTGCATGTTGGTTTGGGCATATTCAGTATGGCGGATACTTTTGATTCATCTGGTTTCACTCCATTTTCAGTTAGTATGTGACCGTAAAATTTTATTTCATTTTTACATAGTTTTGTTTTTTCTTTATTTAATTTGACATTTGCTTTGTCTAATTTTACGAACAAATTTTCCAAATTTTTATCATGATCTTTTTGTGCTTCTTGATGTGTATTACCATATCCAACAATAAGTATATCATCTGCTAATACATGAATACCTCGCAATCCATTAGTTATCTCCAACATCTTCTTTTGAAATATTTCCATTGCAGTTGATATTCCGAATGGTAGTCGAAGATATCTATATTTGGCAAATGGAGTCCAAAAAGCTGTCATTTTGCTGCTTTTTTCAGATAATTGTATCATCCAAAATCCTTTTTTAGCATCCATTGTTGAAAATACTTTTGCATTGTTCAGCTCTGGAAGAATTTCATCAAGTGTAGGTAACTGTTGCTTTGTATCTTTCAATGCTGTGTTCAAATTACTAGGATCCAGACAAATTCTCAATTTTCCATTTTTCTTTACCATTGTGAGGTTACTTATCCAGTCTGTATAACCTTCTTCCTCAATTATTATTCCTTGTTGAACCATATCATCTAGTTCTTTTCTCAATTCATCTTTTAGTGCTACTGGTATTCTTCTAGGAGCTTGCCTCACAGGGACCACTTCATTAGTCAATTCCAAATCGACTTCTCCTTTTATCTTCCCCAAACCTTCAAAGGCATGACTGTATTTCTTCATAATATTTGCTGTGGACATAGGAATATTACTATCAAGTGGTTTTGATTCTTGTTCTTTTACTTTATTACAGTAACTAATGAGTTTTAATTCATCACAAGCTTGAGCAGATAACAGAGGACAGTGTTCATATTCAACAACTATGAAATCGAGGCAAAATATTTTATTGAGTCTGCGTATTTTCAGGGCATAAATACCTCTAGGTTTTATCTGGGTACCTCCAAAAGCTCTCAATATTGTGTAACAAGGTTTTAATAACACTTTGGTTTTGTTTATAATTTTTAACAGATTCTTTTCACCGATTATGTTACAGGAGGCTCCAGTGTCAAGCTGACATTTGACATCACATACCTGACTTTGATCATTGATCACTTGCAGTGTTGTAAAAACACCATTCTTGCTTGTGTTTTCAATTTTCAGAATTTCATCTTGGTCACTTTCTTTGCCATTTTCATAATATTCAATTTGTTTTACACTGAGTTTCTTTCTACATACACTCGCAAAGTGTCCAGTTTTGTGACAGTAATTACATTCTTTTTCTTTAGCAGGACACATCTTCAAGTCTGAATGCCAATTATTTCCACAAAAATTGCACTTTTTATTTTCTTGTTTGACATACTTTTTATTATTCTTTGTGTAAACTTTGTTGATGTTATTTGTCACATCTTGCATGCAGCTGATTTGTTGTTTCATTTCTTCACTTCCAATGCACATTTGCATTGCATCATTTAAGTTCATATTTTTCTTGAGCCACAATTTTTCTCGCATGTTTATGTCTTTGATTGAACAAGTTATTTTATCTAAAAGAAGTTCTTCTTCCATTTGCTTGTATTCACATAACTTCACCTTTGATTTTAGTTTCATGAAGTATTCTCTGTAATTTTCATTGTCTTCTTGTTTAATACAATTGAATATATAATCTTTCGTATCTGACATTCACCTCTTGACAAAGTTTTTGTTCCAAACTTTTTATAATGTTCTCAACCGTTTGTTTTTCTGGGTCTTCAATAAGTTTATAAATCATCTTGCTGGCTTCATCACCAATAATTGTCATCATCACTGATACCTGAACATTCATTTCTTCTTTGTTTAATCCACTTGATACCGCATAATTGTTAAACATTCTTTGAAAATGGTGAATATTTTCTTTCATGTTACCCTCCAGACTCGGGACCGGCACGTTCCGTACGCTCGTCACTCTCAGTTTGCTGTCTCTGTCTGGTTGGTTTTCTTCCACCAAATTTTGTTTCAAAGTCTTCATTTGTTGTTCAACTAATGTCTTCACCATCTCCTTCACTTTCTCATCGAGTTTATCCATGATCACAAGTAATCGAAAAACAAAATAATGCTATCACAAAATTTTCAATGGAAATTCACTAATTTCAGAAAAATTTTCAAACACCATGACACCATATTTTAAGATGTCTTAGTAAGTTTATATTTATCGAATGACTACTGTAGAATGACTAATGTAGAATGACTACTGGCTCATCAATCTCAACATTACATCAAAGCGGCCACCACAGAATGGCCAATACCAACAGACATGATTGGATATAACTCTTATAGGTACCTATTTGTTAATTTTATATTTTTTCTTCTAATTTCAAGTTGATATATTCTTGTTTTTTCTGTATTTTATCTGTCATGTACATAATTTGATGCTTGTATTGTTGTGCACAGTAATTCTACTATGCACAATGTTGCATCGTACCTAAAAAAACAAAAAAAAAAAAGTTCGCTTGCGGCTTGCGGTGCTATAAACTAGCCGTTTTTAGCACTACGTTTTAGGGGAGTAGGTTCTTTCCTACCAAGGTTTTTTTAATTTGGGGGTGGGGGGTAGGTTTGGAGAAATTATGAAAATACCATCTGGCATCCCTGGTTTTCGAAAACCGCAGACTGCTTGAATTATTGAATTGAATGTTTTTTTGTTCTCTCTTGGTCCCTTTCGTTTGGTATGGTAGGTATAGTTGCGATTTTAATTTCATTTACTTTTTTTTTTTACTTTCCTTATATTATTTTAATGGGTTTTTTTCAATATCTTTTGGAGCCCCTTCACAAATTGCATACTCATTAAGCATTTTTAGGTAGGAGCACCTGCTCCTACCTGCTCCACGCTGCCTACGCCCTTGATTCTATCTAGTCATTTCTTACCCTCCATCTAGTCAAAATGTCATATAGAACGCTTATAAATATTAGATCAATTATATATATTATTATTATTTTTGTCTGTTTTATTTTATGTCATCTTCTCTGTATTTTCTGTCTTTTGTTCTCTATTTCTCTGTAACATTGTGTACATGCATTTTTGTATATATCTCCCTTGCCTTTATCCCATATTAGCTTATGTTGCTTTTGGGGTCGGCATTGTTCAACCTCATGGTTGAGGTTTGTAGGGTGGAGCACGTTTTTTTTGTTTGTTTTTTTTTTTTTTCTCACAAAAATAAATACCAATACCAATACCACTTGCTCCCCCAGCCGCAGCTACAGGAGCTCAAGTCCCAGATCCTCACCCTGCTAGGTCACCCTCCCCCCGAGGTGGTCACCTCCATCCAGAAGCTCTCCTTCGCCCAGAGCACCTACCTGCTCAGCGTGTACTGGCTGGAGACCCTGCGTGTTCAGAACTCGCCCCGCCCCTCTCTGCGGCCCATCTTCGAGTATCTCCTCGACCAGAGCATCCAGAAGGACAAGAGCGGGATCTGGCAGTGCATTTCCAGGTAGTGTACTTTTCATTTAGTTATTTGACTGGTGTATATAACTAAAAAGTTGAATAACACCACTTTAATATAATAGAATATAGATAGATAGAGTTATTTGACGGGTCAGGAACCCCAATAATACAAAATCTGACCACTAAGCTAAGGATTCGAAAGTGTCTACTTATCAAACAAGGAAAATGAAAAAGCCACCAGTGCCACCCAGTGGACCAGATGAACGAATAAAATCAATAGATTTGGTATCTGCTCGTGAGACCTTTTATTTGGTAAGACCTTTTATTTGATACCACTTACCTAAGATTAGTTTTCTACTTCAATTCCCAATTTGGGCTCCCAAAATATGAGGCCGCCCAGTTATAACTTTTTTTTCTCGAAAATAGGGATCCCGTTGGCCAAGGAAGTCAAACAAAAAGACAAATCAATTTCTTTTTCAGCGTAAAGTCCATTTCTGCAATAAAAGTCTCATTTTTTTTTTTTTTTTTTTAATTCATGTTGAACTTTTTGCTGGCTGAAAGTACATGAAATGCATGGGAACTATGTTTTCCGTTACCTTACACTCTGCCGTGTTGTCTCTTTCTTTGTATAGGCGTTCTTCACACCTCGGTCGAGGTGTTTGATGTACAAACATAATACAAAACATAATTATTGTATGTACAAACAAGTAATTATAAAAAATAGAATACAAAATTTCGAACAATATAAACAAGAAAAGATAAACAACATAGATAAAATACATACAGATGTCCTAATTAAAAGGCGGCGTTATTGCTTAAGGCAATCTCTTCCACCCAATCCTTATTCATTTTGGTCTATTACATTCATTCGTGCCTTCAACCGACCTCAGTAGCTTGATCGATAAGGCGACGGACTTGTAACCTGGAGGTCGGTGGTTCAAGTCCCGGTTTCAGCGTAGATTTAGTAAAGCGAGTTTGAGTAATTGTGATATCACGAAAGTGAACAACACAAATATGGTAACTTTTTTTTAAAAAACATTCGTCCCTTCCTGCCTCAGCGTGGGTCAGCGTGTGTTCACCCTGTTCCTGGACGAGATGACCCACAAGTCACGTGACGAGGCGCGGGAGGCGGAGCTAGAGAGCCACGCCCAGTTCCTCTTGGTTCACTTCAACCACATCAACAAGCATTTATTTATTACATTCATTCGTATTTTATTTTATTTATTTATTACATTCATTTGTATTTTATTTTATTTATTTATTACATTCATTTGTATTTTATTTTATTTATTTATTACATTCATTCGTATTTTATTTTATTTATTTATTACATTCATTCATTCATATTTTATTTATTTATTTATTACATTCATTCGTATTTTAATTTATTTATTTATTACATTCATTCGTATTTTATTTTATTTTATTTATTTATTACATTCATTCGTATTTTATTTTATTTATTTATCACATTCATTCGTATTTTATTTTATTTATTTATTACATTCATTCGTATTTTATTTTATTTATTTATTACATTCATTCGTATTTTATTTTATTCATTTATTACATTCATTCGAATTTTATTTTATTTATTTATTACATTCATTCGTATTTTATTTAATTTTATTTATTTATTACATTCATTCGTATTTTATTTTATTTATTCATTACAATCATTCGTATTTTATTTATTTATTTACTACATTCATTCGTGTCTTCCTGCCTCAGCGTGGGTCAGCGTGTGTTCACCCTGTTCCTGGACGAGATGACCCACAAGTCACGTGACGAGGCGCGGGAGGCGGAGCTAGAGAGCCACGCCCAGTTCCTCTTGGTTCACTTCAACCACATCAACAAGCAGATCCGCCGCCTCTCGGACAAGTGGCTCTCGGGCCTGGTGGACAAGTTCCCGCATCTGCTCTGGAACTGCAAGGTCCTCTGGACCATGCTCGACATTCTGCAGGTAAGAGTCGGACGACCGGGTGTACCACCGGTGGTACACGCGTGTCTGTACGGAATGGACCGGGTGTACCACCGGTGGTACACGCTTGTGTGTACGGAATGGACCGGATGTACCACCGGTGGTACACGCATGTACTACGCCTGTGAATAGCCTAAACATCGCCGGTCCCACGGGAGAACTTACTAGAAACATGTCGGTATTGTCGGTCGTCTATGTGTTAAGCAGGCAGCCACAAATTTAATAAATATTTAATGAAAATGACCGCAGTTTGGATGGTTTTGAAAAACTAAGGGCGGAATTAATAGACAACATCAATAACATGAGTCATTGGTAAGTGTCGGTTTTCCCTATCTTACACAGTACGCAATCCGTGACTTAGCGCCACAGAGGTATTACAAAAACGTCTATTAATTCCGCCCTAAGATTACCCCAAAATTTGAACGTGACCGCAGTTCGGACGCAGAAATTTCGGGGTGACCGCAGATCGGACATTTTGACCGCAGTTCGGAAACTCCGGGCCACAACGAGGACCCTGGCCTAGACCCTACTCTATCTAGACCCTCGACCCCAGACCCTGGTATCTACAGCTCGATATAGACAATTTTCGGGACTCCGTTGTGGCCGCTTACGTTTAATAACATGGTTAGATCTTTATTTTTTCATACTTGCTACTACTACTATATCAGTGAATTTTCTTTCTCCTTCTCATCTCCTCCTCCTTTTCCATTTCCACCCATCCTTTTCCAGTTGGTGTAGTTTGTAAGTTTTGAAAGCCCTATTTATCCCTATTTATCAGAGCTTGAAACCTACAGCAGGCTTTTACTGGCCACTGGGCTGTGTAAGCTCCAAAAAGCGATTCAATTTAATCTAGCTAATGCTGAATTTTCTGTTTAGATTTTCAATCAAGTTCAAAATTGAATTTTAATTTTTTACAATCCGAGTTCAAAATCAAGTATAACCCAAAAAGGTTTTTATGTCCTTATAAAATCTACTACCTGCTGTATATAAAAGAAATAAAGAGATCGGAATTTTTTTCTCTTGTTTCCAGGTTTCTACTCCTATTAAGAGTTTATTTTCCCTTTTACCTGAAAAAGAGATTAGAATTAAAAAAAATAAATATCTTCTTTATTCTCTTTTTAAGTTATGTTTAGTATTATTATTATTTAAAATCAAGGGTGGTGTGGAAGAGAATGCCGTTGGCATTAGCACCGCCCTTGATCAAGTTTTGTTTTATTAATTTAAATTTCTATGTAAATATTTATTTATTTATAATGGGTGAATAACCCTATTAGAGGATTCTATGTGATTTGTAAATAAAACTTGATCGAACATGTTTGAAAATATTAATAGTTCAATTTTTTTCTCTTATATCGAGTTTTCTCTTATATCCAGTTCTCTTATAACCAGGTTTCTCTTATATCTAGATTTCTCTTATATCCAGGTTTCTCTTATATCCAGATTTCTCTTATATCCAGGTTCGACCGAACTTACCAACCCTTTTTGTTGTCCAGGTCTTGGCCTACTCGCTGGAATTAGACCCTAATGAGGAGACACCTAATCTCACCATTCCTGGCCTACCCTACACCATTCCTATAACGGACACCCTAGACGCACGGGAAACCATTGTCAATGACTTCTCAGCCCGCTGTGTAGGTAAGTCACCCATAACAGATACTCTGGGTGCGTATGAAACCATTGTCAATGACTTCTCAGCCTGCTGTGTAGGTAAGTCACCTATAACAGACACCCTGGACGCGCGGAAAACCATTGTCAATGACTTCTTAGCCCGCTGTGTAGGTAAGTCACCTATAACAGATACTCTGGACGCGCGGGAAACCATTGTCAATGACTTCTCAGCCTGCTGTGTAGGTAAGTCCCCTATAACAGATACTCTGGGTGCGTGGGAAACCATTGTCAATGACTTCTCAGCCCACTGTGTATTGTGTAGGTAAGTCACCTATAACAGATACTCTGGGTGCGTGGGAAACCATTGTCAATGACTTCTCAGCCCAATGTGTATTGTGTAGGTAAGTCACCTATAACAGACACTCTGGGTGTGCGGGAAACCATTGTCAATGACTTCTCAGCCCGCTGTGTAATGAAGGAAAATGCATGTATTGGGTAGATTTCGAACCAACGGATCCTTACGCTATACGCTACCTGATTTACCAGACTAGCGCTTTAACCACTTGACTACCAGTGCACCTTTTTTTACGTATTAGACTGTACAAGTCTAATACGTAAGGGTTGGGTGGAAGAGATTGCCATAGGCAATAACCCCGCCCTCTAGTTAGGACATATGTATATATTTTGTTTAATTTTTTTTCTTGTTTACATTATTAATATTGTCATATTTTATTTTTAATTTATGTTATATGTACGTAGGTACATATGTTCAACTAATAAAAAGTTTCGAAATAAATAAATAAGTTGTCATATTTGTGTTAATCACATTCGTGATATCACAACTATTCAAACTAGCTTTACTAAATTTACGCTGAAACCTGCGGGACTTGAACCACCGACTTCCAGGTTACAAGTCCGCCGCCTTATCGATCAAGCTACTGAAGTCGGTGTAAATAAATACAAGTGTACACCTTTAGACTTTATTTTTATTATTATTATTATTTAACTCTTTATTGGTCAACTACATACATTCAACAAAATAGGACATGCTAAAAAAAAAAATAGAATAGAATATGTACTGAAGTCGGTGTAAATAAATACAAGTGTACACCTTTAGACTTTATTATTATTATTATTATTATTATTTAACTCTTTATTGGTCAACTACATACATTCAACAAAATAGGACATGAAAAAAAAAAAAAAAAAAATAGAATATGTAGTGAACCAAGGGGCGAGGTTAAAGCCTGTGGCTTTCTCTTCCACCGAACCCCATAGGATATAAAAAATAATGAAAAAAAATTATATATAATAATAAATTTATTATTACGTTCCCCCTCAGGCATCGTGCAGGAGGCCATGAAGTGGGCCCCGCAGGCCACGCGCTCGCACCTGCAGGCCTACCAGACCCACACCCAGGCCTCGGACCACTGGCACCACCACTCCGGCCTCGCCCTGGCCACCGAGTCCGTGCTGCAGGCCAAGGGCCTCAACCTGGAGTCGGCCCCTCTCAGCCTGAGCACGCTGGAGCGGCGGCCGCACTGCGTCAAGAGCGACGCGAGCCGCTTCGTCTCCACGCTCAGCTTGAGGTCCAGATATTCAGGACAGGTAATGTAACAATAGTTTAATGTCACAAAAGATTTATTTAACACGTATGAGACGGCGTGCCCACCGGTGGGTCACTTTTTTTTTCAATTTCCCCTGTAACGTGACCCACCGGTGGGCACAGATAATGCTATTATTAATATTTTTTGTACTCGCCCGTCCCAATTTCTTTTTGTTGTTGTCATACTTGGAACACATACCCTAATTTGAAGCCGTCCCAGCGTACAAACTATAGGAAATAGAACCCGTTTCATACGTGTTAAGGTCGCAGTGACAAAGAGCTTTTTTATTGTATTGAGATTTTTTTATATTTATTTAAGTGACATCTCAGTGATGCTTGCCAGGCGACACAGTAGTATTTTCAAACAATTTTATCTTTTCTTAATAATTTTCATATAGGTAGAGTATTGTATTGTATTGTGATATTATTATTTCTGTCTCAGAGCATGGTCTGAAGCATGATTTCCTTTAATATTATTGGCCAATACCTTGCTTGAGACAGTGCTCAGACAAAATTCGTTGTTCATAAATACGGATGTGAGTCTTTTTTTTAAAGTAGTTTCTGTTTTTTTTTTTATTTCTGTCTCAGGTGGCAGGCATGCTGGCAGGAGAAGAGGAGGGGTAGGTAGAGTATTGTATTGTATTGTGATATTATTATTTCTGTCTCAGGTGGCAGGCATGCTGGCAGGGGAGGAGGAGGCCGCAGTGATGGAGCGCGTGTTGGACGCGGTGTGGGCCGCCTGCAAGAGCCAGGACAACAGAGCCCACCACCAGGCCCTGTGGACAGCCACGGCCCTGCTCATCTCCACGCGTGGGTGTCCCAGGCAGCTACTGGCCGCTGTGTCCTGGTCCCAGGTGAGATTGAGTCTTTTTTTAAGAAGTTGTGCACAACGATAAGGCGGCGGACTTGTAACCAAATAAATCTTTGAAATAAGTTGGGTACGATAGTATAAATTTAATTATTACAAAAAAAAATTGAGCAGTACCCCTGAGGCTGAGGGGATTCAGATACCACCCACCAAGTTATGAATTAATCGAAGATGGAGCAGGAGTACATTTTTCAAATATTCTTACATACCGACCTCAGTAGCTTGATCGATAAGGCGGCGGACTTGTAACCTGGAGGTCGGTGGTTCAAGTCCTGGTTTCAGCGTGGATTTAGTAAAGCGGGATCCAGTAGTTCTCATATCACAAAAGTGACTAACACAAATTTATTTATTTATTTAAACTTTATTGATTGGACATATTATATACAACACAGATAATTACAAATTAATGTACAATATAAGAGAAGAAAAATATAAAGAAAAAGTCTGGCTGGGGAACGTTAAACAGGGAGAAGACCAGTGTCTCGCTAGAGGACTATAAACAGAGAACAAACTAGCCAACCCTTACAAGCCAGGCTAGCTTGCAGTTTCGTAAGGGTTTAATGGCTTATAAAGAAGGTCCAAGTCCTCACGATGGTTGATCGCACATAAAAATATGTGGTTCAGGACGAGCCAACTTTGAAATAAAGTTGGCTGGAGACCATCACTCACCCCTCCAGCTGTAGCCAAGCTGGCTACAACAACAACAACATAAAGAAAAAAAAAATTCCTGGTTAGGTTTCTTCCAAATATTTCCATTTTATTCCAAGGTCATTCGTAAAAGAAAATTCCTGCCCCGCTGGGAATCGAACCCAGGTCACCATGCGTACAATGCCTAGCGCGCTAACTCCCTCTGCCACGGTGACTACTGGTATGATCATACAGTTGAAAGCGATGTTAAATTTTTGTTTAAAAGAACGCTTGCATACGAGTCTGCAACCATGTCGACATTTTCATCTTTACTATTCAAGGTCCAAAACCCAACTGACCAAATTTCGTATTGTGCGCATGACACACACTTTCCCTCTTCTCTTAGGGTTGCAATATCGAAACGAAAATATCGATATTACGTATATCGATAATATCGAAACCATAATATCGATATCCGATATTAGAAGACTTCTCTCCCTTTACAATTCGATATTTCGTTACATAATATCGTTACATAATATCGTTACACAATATCGTTACATAAGTTCGTTACATAATTTTGGTTATGTGCCAGAGCAAAGACATGAAAATGTCAAAAAAATCTATACTGATAAAAGAGAGTTTCACTCACTGACTGATTCATCACTGTTTCTCCGAACTGGTAAGTCCTAGGTAGCTGAAATTTGATAGGTAGCTTTGTCTTATAGTCTAGATGTGCCATAAGAAGGGATTTTTTCGAAATTCCCACTACAACACCTGCCATTGGCAAAAAAGGATTTTTTGCTTTACGGCCATGCCTCGGCCCGCAAAGCGGGCGACAGCCCGCTAGTATATACATAAACTATGTCCTAATTAAAGGGCGGGGTTATTGCTTTATGATATCTTTTAAATTTGTAGAGGCCAGGGGAAGAAAGATGAATGTCCATTTTTTTTGATTTCGAGATAATTCAATTTTAAGTTTGTGAACTTTTGGACTCTCTCATCTTTCAAGATCAGGGACTCTCATCATCTTTCTACCCTACAAACGATATGACTCTCATCTTTCTTCCCCTGACCGCATGATTTAAAAATGTAAATATCTTCTCACCCTCAACCTTATTCCATATTTTTAACATGTCTACGTATTTTTACACTATCAAAGGACTTTAATCCGTATCTAACTCAATTTTCGAAATTTTGGACCTTCGTCCTTCTTCCCCTGTGTTCTTTATTTGATATTTTTTTTAAAACTAACTTACTACATTTCAAGATATGTTATCGTCCCGGTAGCTCAGTGGTAAAGGCGGCACTCTGTGAATCCAAAGACTCCAGAGGTCGTGGTTTCGAAACCCAGCCGGGACATGACAAGTTTTCCTCCCATTTGGGATTTTCACCACATAATAATATGTCTTGGGCTTACTGCTGGAATAATGGAACTTTAATAGTCCCGATCGGGCAGTATTATTAAGGCGATATTTTTTTTTTTTTTTTTTTTTTTTCTAATTTACGGAATACGAATCCATTTTTACAACACGCGAACCTACTTAAACTAAAAACTAAATTATTACTTAACTATAAATAAACCTATCTATTTCAACAGGAGTTATATTGAAAATATCAATTCCTACATGGCTGGCTCAATTGCAATTGTAAGATCTCACTTATATAGATGAAAAGAAAATCTCAACAATCAACATCAACACAATAAATATTATAGAAGAAGTCGAATTGAAAATGATTGGAAACTAGTCAAGAAATGTTTAATGTTTTAATTAGTATATTGTTTTAAAAAGTTTTATAAGGTATCCTTTGTCATATGGCAACCTGTTGATGTACAGGAAGGTTGAAATATATATATAGTTTGTAACCTTTGCATAGGTGAAAATTCTCCTATATTACAACGGTTTGATTTTAGTTTATCTTGTTATTGTTATCGTGTCGCTCTCCCCGCCAGGTGGAGCTGTTCACCGAGGAGGCGATGCGCACGGCGGTGGACTGCTGGCAGTGGATAGCGACGGCCCGGCCTGAGCTAGAGCTGTCCCTGCTGCAGGAGATGATAGCCGCCTGGCAGTACACGGTGGACAAGAAGATGGGACTCTTCTCCACCACGGTGAGGGTTTTTTTTTTTTTTTTTTGGGTGTCTTTAAAATCTTTTAAAGACACCCAAAAACGTTTGTTAACGTTTGCGTCTACATCACTGATCACATTGTTTCTAGGTCGAGAAAAGCAGCAGCTTCAAGGGGGTTTGTCCAGAGGGATGAGGGGTCCAGACTGGTTGGCTTGACTGGACATTCGAAGAGATGGTGTACATCATGTGTGTCTAATTGGCATGAGGGGCATAGATCAGATAAAGTGGGATCTATTCTAGCTTTGTAGTTATTCAGGTGTTTACACCAGCCAGATCGAATCTGGGCTAAACATGCTCTTGTTGATCTGGGAAAGGATTTTTCAGCTTCGTCGATTTCAGGTAGTACATTATAACAACACCCAGGTCATCCTGACTTGGGGTGTGGGATTTCCACCCACTAAAAACCCACCTTCTCAAAGTGATGGCCGCACTTGGAACCGAAAAATATCATTACTTCAAGTTCGGCGCTGTAGGACCAGGGCCCTGTGGGTGAGGTTGAATGGCAGAGAACGCCTGAGGCATTGACTTCTTCTCCCCGGTTTACAAAACAATTCTAAATAAAATTGATAGTCTGTCCCGGTAGCTCAGGCCTAAACTTTAATAATACTGTCGCCTAAACTTTAATAATACTGGGCCTAGACTTTAATAATACTGTCACCTAAAGTCTGTCCCGGTAGCTCAGTGATAAAGGCGGCACTCTGTGAATCCAGAGATTCCAGAAGTCGTGGGTTCGAAACCCAGCCGGGACATGACAAGTTATCCTCCCGTTTGGGATTTTTTATCACATAATAAATGTCTTGGGCTTACTGCTGGATTAATGGGGCTTTAATATTCTTAATCGGGCAGTATAAATAAGGCAATATTATTATTATAATTATTTGTACATATTTTCTAAGTTTACGCCATCAGCAAGAACCCTTGGCTTCTAAACATCTAGGCCTGAACTACGAAACAAGACTAGATGAACTAATCCTACACTATCCCTTAACATTTATTTCGTAACCATGAAACAGGAGCTACTGCAGACGCTTGTGGTCTGTGTTATAGCTTGCCCATCCCGTAGTATGCCTCCCCTCTGATAGGCGAGAAGTGACACAATACAACACATTTAGGTGCTAGGTCATCAACAATTTGTTATTTATTATATAGGAAAAAATATAAAAATAAAATACAAATTGATGTCTGTCCCGGTAGCTCAGTGGTAAAGGCGGCACTCTGTGAATCCAGAGTTTCCAAAAGTCCCATTTGGGATTTTTACCACATCATAATGTGTCTTGAGCCTACTGCTGGAATAATGGGACTTTAATAAATTGTCCTATTCGGGCAGTATAAATAAGGCAATATTATTATTATTATTATTGATCCCTTCCCCACCCAGGCGGAACAGGTGAGCCCGCTAGCAGCTTACGAAGGCTGCGTGCTAGCCCCCCAGGGGCCCTTCATCAAGCCCCATGACATCTGGATCAAGTGCCTGAGCGAGATAGTGGAGACCGCCAAGTACAACTCTCAGGTGAGGTCTACTGAAACACATAAGGGTTGGGAGGAAGAGATTGCCATAGGCAATAACCCCGCCCTTTAGTTAGGAGGACATATGTTTATATATATTTATCTATTCTTTTTCCTTTTTATTGTATATATTGTTTCCATTTTTTCATTGTTTTAATAATTTTTTGTACTGTACATATGTCCTTTTTTATCTAATAAAGTGTTTAATAATAATAATAAGAGGTTTTAAAATAATGGTTTTTCTTTGTGTTATTATTTTTATATATTTTTTATTTAGTTTACGGAACTAGTTCCCCGAAGATTATAACCAAAGGTCCCATCCGTTCCCTGGGCATCCGGCCTTTGCTCAATGCTCCAGGCAAGGTACTGGGTCGATCATTCAACTGTCATGAAATTAATAATTTTATTGTTAAAATTCAAAAATAAAATAATGCATTTCTATTACTTCCGAGAAATTTCTAATATTAAAAATCGGAAGTATTGTGTTCGTTTTTGTAAAAAAAAATATTTTTTTGTTTCGATTTCAATATTTTTCATATTTTTGGACGTTTCATAACCTACTGGGTTTTGTGTCCGTCTGTCGGTCCGTCGGTCTGTTAAAAATATTCCTTGTAACGGAAGTTTTGTGTCCATAATTGGCAGTGTTTTTTATTCTAATTTCAGGAAAAGGTAGAGATGATTGCCTCCCTGCTACACTCGTGTCTACCTGTACAGGTAGGAGCTGGGGACACTCAGCTCAACACTCACGTGGCAGCGCTAGGACCTAGGTTCAGGTGAGCTATGTATTCATGAGTTACCAACAGAAACATATACAAGAGTGTCTTTACCAGCGCTAGTACCTAGGTTCAGGTGAGCTATGTATTCATGAGTTACCAACAGAAACATGAATGTCTTTACGATTTAACTGTCATTGTGATCACACAGACAGACACCTACAAAATTATTTTGTTTTAGTATAATTATTTATGTTAGATTTATCATTAATCCTTTCTTCCTATAACCTGAAAAGGTAAAAAAAAATTCAGAACTTTTTTTATAAATTATTATTTTTATTAAACATATTAGATCAAGATTTCTACATACAATTATGAATAGAAATCGATCGCGATGATTATTTGAGATTTCATAGTAGATCTTCTTCTGTAAAGGTTGGGCACCCCTGGTATAGACTATTTATTTTTCGTATTCTTTGTTCTTTATCTATTTATTTTTCAAACTATTTGATCATTTTATTTGTTTATTTGCAATTTTATTGTATTGTACATTACTTTGTCCTATAAACCGACCTCAGTAGCTTGATCGATAAGGCAGTGGACTAGTAACCTGGAGGTCGGTGGTTCAAGTCCCGGTTTCAGCGTAGATTTAGTAAAGCGAGTTTGAGTAGTTGTGAAATCACGAAAGTGATGAACACAAATATGATAACTTTTTTTTTACTTTGTCCTATAATAATAATAATAATAATAATACAAGGAAACACATTTATTTATTTATTTATTTAAAATACTTCTACGCCGCTTCCAGACTTCTCCAGTGCGGTCTCTCCCTGCTCCAGGGCGATGTTCTCCCCCGCTCCCTCTCCAAGAATGTCCTGCGCGAGCGGATCTACTGCGCATGCCTGGATGTGTTCAGTGTGGCGCCCCAGTGTCCCACCCAGCGAGGCTCTGAGCTTCGTGATGACGTCACCGGGCTCGTCAAGTTCTTCCAGACCATGCACTCGGACAAGAAGTACCTCATGGCGAGCGTGGTCGGAGGTGCGTGGGTTCGAATCCAAGTGGTGGTAGTAGTATAGACTATTGTCTGTCCCGGTAGCTCAGTGGTAAAGGCGGCACTCTGTGAATCCAGAGGTCGTGGGTTCGGAACCCAGCCGGGACATGACAAGTTATCCTCCCATTTGGGATTTTTACCACATAATAATATGTCTTGGGCTTACTGCTGGAATAATGGGACTTAAATAGTCCTAATCGGGCAGTATAAATAAGGCGATATTATTATTATTATTATTATTATTTATAATAATAATAATATCGGACAAGAAGTATCTCATGGCGAGCGTGGTCGGAGGTGCGTGGGTTCGAATCCGAGTGGTGGTGGTGGTAGTCCGGGGTTAAGTGGCAGAGAATGCCTGAGGCATTAACTTCGCCCCGGATTACAAAACAATTGTAATTAAAAATATTGATCTTTCTTTCTTTTTGTACATACTTCTAAAGTTTTTTTTTTAATTTATTGTTATTTCTTTGTTTGTTGTTGATGACTGTTTTGTAAAAAAAAATGAAGTGTAAATAAATAAAATAAATAGTCTTGACTATTTATTTATTTATTGAAAAGATAGAGCCTTATTATAAGGTCTATTTACATGATGTTTTTTTGTATAAATATAAAACTATAGATAGATCGATAGAAAAAATATTTGTATTTATTGTATAATAGTTACAAAGTGAGGATTGACGATAAAATACTTATAACTATTGTGATACAATTAAATTTTCAAACAAAAATAAGACATTGAAAATAAAAAATAAATTACCTACGATAGGAAATATTTCCGTACCTACCTATGATAAAAAATTTCCGACTTAAATATAAAACTATAACACAGATTAATATAGCACCTCTTAGTTCTCTTATATCCAGGTTCGACTGTAATCGACATTTCTTCCTCCAGATTTCGACGTCCCGGGCATAGCGGACCAGCACCAGCTGACCGTCTCGTCGGCGGGGGGTGCCAGTGGCGGAGGCAATGAGCTCGCCCGCGGCACCTCCTTCTCCTCCGCCACCTCCGCGCCCGCCGCCACCGGCTGGATCAACACGGTGCCACTCGCCTCCAGCAAGAGGTGAGAGTAGGTTAATGTCTGGCTGGGGCACGTTAATCAGGGAGAAGACTGTAAGATATTCAAACTTATAGTCAAACCCGCGAAGTGAGCGCGCAGACGCAATACACATAGTTGTACTTTGACTTTTGTAACGAAGTCAAATTTCATCTGAATTCTGAGATGGCGTGGGTGGATTCGCCATTTTTATAGATTAGACCAGATAGGCTTGGGTCACCGCACGAAGTAGTCAAAACTCCGGGTAGTCATAGATTTTAACTTTTAACCTGTGATATTTCAATGAAAGTTATAAGTGTTTTGTATCAATGTTCCTAAGAAAGAATAAATAAGGAGCTTCTTCCATTGTTGAATTCGTTAAACAAGATTTATTTTCATTGAAGGTCAAGGAACAAAACAAAGACCAGTGTCCCGCTAGAGGACTATACACAGAGAACAGACTAGCCAACCCTTACAAGCCAGGCTAGCTTGCACTTTCCTAAGGGTTTCTTCTTCTTTTACTTCCACTTTGCCTTTTCCCGAAACTACTTGGGGTCGGCATTTTTCAACCTCATGGTTGAGATTAGTTTTTAACCAAAGGTTTAATCACTTATATGTAAGACTCAAATCTGTGCGTGTCTGACTGACTATATCCTCTTAATGGTTGTCTGTTGACAAAACCTCAGCCCAAACGGTAACAGATATTGAAATTTTCATTAGAGTTGAACCCATCGTCAAACTACCTAGAACCACCCCCTTAAACCACTGTCAAACTACCTAGAAAATTATCAAAATTAAAATATCTATTACCATTTTCAAGGAGAACACCAGCCACGGGAAGAAATCATAACGGCCACAAAGTACCGAGTTTTAACTAGTGACTCCTAAAGAAAAAGCTCGAGTTCTCAAAATGCTTGATCGCACATAGAATTTTGTGCTTCAGAACGACCCAACTTTTCAACTAAAGTTGGTTATAGACCATCACTGATAGTCCAGTGGTTAACGCGCTAGCCTGGTAATTCAGGTAATTCGTTGGTTTGAATCCCACCCAGTGCATAATTTTTTCCTCGTTAATTTGAGTTTGTGACCACATAATAAGAAGACTGAGTTGTCGGTTGTTTGGCTGTCAATTTATTTAGCCTTACCCAGGATGCACCACTTGCACCACCCCCGGTTTATACTAGTTTCATTCGAATTCCAGGTCAACGGGCGGTAGATCTAAGATAAGGTCCAGCAATCACGATCTGTTTGTCAAGGACTACATCAAGAAGCGCAACCTGATTCTAGACCTCCTGGCAGTTCGGATAGAGTTCCTGCTAACCTGGCACAACCCCAGTAGCCGGCCTGAGTTGAACGTGGCAGGAGAAGACATTATCAGTAAGTTCCTGCTAATTTAACACAACGTGTGCCGCGTCACACTCTAGATTGTGATAGTGCACTTACTATTCTGGCCCTGTCACACTGTAGAGTGCGACACCATGTTGTTTCTTTAAACGTCTGTCACACTCTAGACTCTAGAGTTTGACCAGAAATACAAACTAATTATCTAGTCACACCGTAGCGTGTGACACTGTAACATGGTGTCTGGAGAAACATCACATTAAGGGCGGAATTAATAGACGTTTTTGTAAAACCTCTGTGGCGTTAAGTTACGGATTGCGTACTGTGTAAGATAGGGAAAATCGACACTTACCAACGACTTAAGTTATTGATGTTGTCTATTAATTCCGCCCTCAAATTCTCTTGCACTTCTAGCCCTGTCGGCAGGTCCCTGGGGAAACATTCACAAATAAGTCTTGGCACGCAATGTGTTAACTGAGGCTAGTGTTAGTATTCCTGCTAAAGTAAGATATTCTCCTTTCACCACAAGCACGGAAAGCCTTGGGAGTATTCTTTTATCCTAGCCAGCCTCCATGGCGAAATGGTTGTGGGTTCTACCCGTAGTCCAGAGATCCCTAGTTCGATTCCTGGTTGGGGCAGACTTTTCGACGAAAATTCTGTTCCCTCCAAACATATTAGGCTGGCATTTCCGGCCCTACCCAGGCTGGATGAGGTTAATGTTAATAGCTAGTGCAATTTCCAGCGAGGGTAAAATTCCCGTCACTTCAAATCAGGACGTACATCAGAATTAAAATCAACAGTTTTCTAAATAGAGGTCGGTGTGATAATGGGTGCTTCTCTTGTGAAACTCCAATCAGTCTATAATAATAAAATTATTCTTTTATCCTCCCCACAGGGGGTTTATTATTATTATTTCCTCGGGTATCTCCTCTCTTCACGTTATTATTAGGTTAAGTAGACTCTGAGAGTAAAGGGACTTGTAGGATAAACAGAGTATTGTATTTTTTTTTTTTTTTTTTTTTTTTTTTTTTTTTTTCCAACAAATACTTGAAATATATTTATTTACATATGATCATCTTCTTCTCATTTAATCACAGTATTATATTGAGGCACGTGCCGGTATGGCTGCATAAAGTCCTGCTAGAATTTTAAAATTTTAATCATCAAAATTTCAAGTCAAAATTGTAGGAAAAAATTGACATCCATAGAAGTCGTTTGAAGGACGAGTCGACAAGGTCAAGAAGGAGATGAGTCAAGAAAAAATGAATTTTTTTTTTTGTAAAAGGCAAAATGTTTGCGAAAAATAATATAATAATATATTGTTAACAATTCTCTTTGCTCTCAGGCGCGTGGAAAAGCAAGCCAGTGTCTGACAAGACCCTCATAGAGCTGACCCGCCTGGCCTGGGACATATCCCCCGCTCTGGCCGTGCATCTACCGCAGACACTCAAGAATGCGGACGCTATTGTGCGCGAGGTAAAGATCTTGTTTTAAATGATAATAATAATAATAATAATATCGCCTTATTTATTCTGCCCGATAAGGACTATTTAAGTCCCATTATGATTCCAGCAGTATAATAATTCCGTGTCTGTGAGATAGAGACAGATACCTAAATCACGGTGGTGAGAGGATTATATGGACGCCCAGATCCAATGTCTAGGCTCCTTTCATGTTCATTGATTCTATTTGATTTTAACGTCCTAACTTGTGGTAGACAGAACGGGGGTTTTACGCTCCATTCGCTGGGAATCGTACTAGCTACCCGCATTAACCTCACCCAGCCTGGGTAAGGCCGGAAATGCCAGCCTCACGTTTTTGTAGGGAACAGAGTTTTCGAAGAAAGAAGAAAATTCTGATGAGGAAGCAAATGCGGGGTGTTGAATGTGAAGATGGGGCGGGAATGTTAATAATTGAAAGATTTTAAACATTGAAAGAAAAAAAAAAAAACCCGACCTCAGTAGCTTGATCGATAAGGCGGCGGACTTGTAACCTGGAGGTCGGTGGTTCAAGTCCCGGTTTTAGCGTAGATTTAGTAAAGCGAGTTTGAGTAGTTGTGACATCACGAAAGTGATTAACACAAATATGATAACTTTTCAACTTTTTTTTTTAATTTGTTCACTGTCCAGGTAACGCGGCTAGTGCGTCTCTCGCCCCCGAGCGTGATGCGTCTCCCCAGCGCCCTCCAGTACCTAGTCACCACAGAGACCATACTGGCGGACATCCCCGAGCTATCCTACATGCTCGCGTGGGCGCGCGTCACCCCCATCCAGGCGCTCGCCTACTTCTCCCGCCAGTACCCCCCACACCCCATTACAGGTGAGACGATAAACCACCAGTACCCCCCACACCCCATTACAGGTGAGACGAAAAACAGGGCGAAGATTAGTATTATTTGCCTTTTTTTTTTTTTTTTTTTTTTTTAGACACATTGCCATATTTGGTCTATAAGAAACACACAGAACCTATATCTTCACAGCAACATTAAAACCAACCAGTCAGTAATCGTGATCAAGCCTACGAGTTAGGCGAAACTTAAGTCGAAAAGTGAGTAAAATTTAAAGAATCCATAAATTAATATTAATATTACATATACCTAGCGAAGATTAGTGTCTCGCTAGAGGACGATAAACAGGAAGAAGATTAGTGTCTCGCTAGAGGACTATAAACATGGCGAACATTAGTGTCTCGCTAGAGGACTATAAACATGGCGAAGATTAGTGTCTCGCTAGAGGACTATAAACATGGCGAAGATTAGTGTCTCGCTAGAGGACTATAAACAGGGAGAAGACCAGTGTCTCGCTAGAGGACTATAAACAGGGAGAAGACCAGTGTCTCGCTAGAGGACTATAAACAGGGAGAAGACCAGTGTCTCGCTAGAGGACTATAAACATGGCGAAGATTAGTGTCTCGCTAGAGGACTATAAACAGGGCGAAGACCAGTGTCTCGCTAGAGGCTCTACTTTACCTTTTAGAACTCATTACGTTTGCTCTAATTATCTCCAAAATTCCCCAATGATTCGCTTTCAGCGTTCAGCCAACAAGTTAAGAGCGCACCTTGACCTTTTCTCTATCCTCAACACCAAAAAAGGTTGGGTGGAAGAGATTGCCATAGGCAATAACCCCGCCCTTTAGTTACGACATATGTTTTCAAATATTTTCTATTCTTTTTCATTTTTATTGTATATCTACGAGTATATTGTTTTCTTCATTTTTTCACTGTTAAAACTTTTATTTATATGTACATAATGTCCTTTTGTATCTAATAAAGAATTGTATAATAATGAGATCAAACACTTCTATCACAACTCTGTTTTTCATTCGTAAATTTCAGAAAAAATTAACTCAGTTTCTTTTAATTTTTTTCCCATTTATCTTATTTTTTAGATCTAATAATCAGTATTATTGTCTTTTGTATGTTATCTAAGTAGATAGAATTTTATATATTTTTTACTAGAATTAGTTAGGGAAATACATTGTAAATTAGATAGAATGGGGCAATTAAGCCCGTTTATTGTTTAAATAAACAAATAAATATATAAAAATCTAGTATATTAAATTTATGTACCTTTAAACTCACAAACCTTTCAACCCACATGTCCCGATGTGAAAGCATACCTACCTATGCTTTATTATTGTACGTATTATTGTGTATAGGTATATTAACCCTGTAATAGTCACCGTTGCGGAGTGAGTTAGCGCGCTAAACTTACCACGCATGGTGACCTGTGTTCGACCTGTAATTAGTCTTAATAGGGCATTATAAATAAAACAATTATTTCTGGTATAATTATATTTATTTCAAATTTTCTATCATCGACTGATTTTTAATCCAAGTCTTAAAGACCTCAGGATTAAAAATATTTCTCCTCGTTCAATTTAGCACTTTGGATATGGGCAGTACACATCAAAACAACATCTTTATTCGGGCTCTTAGAAGCCAAATAAAAATGGCTTAGGATGGGTCCTCTGTAAACAAAAAAAGAAATATGAAAAATAAAACAAATGATTTATTTTATTTTTTTATCATAGGTATATATTTTATTCAAATTCTGATACGTCAATACTTTTCTTAGAATATAAACTTCATCAAAGAAAAGCAAAAGAACTGCATCAAAAGGATCCTTTAAACTGATAAGAAAATGGAAACTTCCAAAAATTTCGGTGGAAATTCGCGGAGCAATTCGATTTTGTGCACAGTTTACATTTAGTAACGGGTTACTTTTTTTATTATTATTATCCTTCAGTCCATGTGGTCACAATATATCTTACTAGGTCGCAGTGTTAATTGTATGGTGTTTCAGCTGAAACCCTGCAACCAGGTTTTATAATAATAAATCCTTCAGTCCATGTCCTCCAGCATGCGAGCAACGGCCGCGCGCACCTCGGCCGGTAGAGACGGGTCCTCCAACATGGCCGCTGCCTCCGGCCGCAGCACGGGAACTGTGCCTGAGTGCATGAAGCGGGCCGGCCGATTCCGAGCGGCGGCCCGGCGGAGAGACCGAAGAGCTGCTCGCGAGTTGTTGTTGTTGTTGTTGATGTTGTTGTTGTTGTTGTTGTTGATGTTATTGTTGTTGTTTCGGTAAACACTGAACGCTGAAGTCCCGCTTCCGACAATGCGGCGGGCTCGTGACGTGCTGGCGTTGTCCGATGGCGCAACGACGGTGGAGCTTGAACCCGAGGTGGAGGAGACGTTGAACGACGAGACAGGGGGGGAGTCGTTTGAAGTGTGGTTGCCTGTCGAAAAATTTGAGAGGGTGGAACTGTTTGCCGACGAAATGTATACCTGGAATTGAAAATAATATTAGTAAACTATTTGTGAGGCGAAAACGATAAGATTTCAAAATAATATTAGTGAACTATTTGTGAGGCGAAAACGATAATATTTCAAAATAATATTAGTGAACTATTTGTGAGAGGAAAACGATAAGATTTCAAAATAATATTAGTGAACTATTTGTGAGGGGAAAACGATAAGATTTCAAAATGATATTAGTGAACTATTTGTGAGAAGAAAACGACAAGATTAGTAATCCAAGTAAACAAGTTTCTTGGGTTAGAAAAGCTCTCTCATACCTACTAATTCAATCATGATTCTACAAAATTTCACAAAGGAAATTTTTCAAGAACCTATTCTACGGTACTTTATAAAACATATTCGATAAAAAAATATTTACAGAGAATTTATACTTACATAGAAATTGACATTAATAAAACAAAACTCGATCAAGGGCGGTGCTAATTCTCTTCCTTTGGTACTTTGCCCTCTGACCGACCTAACTAGTTTGATCGATAAGGCGGTGGACTTGTAACATGGAGGTCGATGGTTCAAGTCCCGGTTTCAGCAAAGATTTATTAAAACGAGTTTGAGTAGATCTGACATCGCGAAAGTGATTAACACATGTATGATAACTTTAACTTACTTTGCCCTCTGAATTAAAAATGACAAAACTTTTCTACTTGTAATAATATTGTTAATGTACATTTCTATACAGAATTTCATTTTGTTTCCTTTTTTCAGCAGAAAATATAACGTTCTCTTAAAAGATCAGTAAATGCTAGAAGTTCTTTGCAGTCCAATCGTGTTCAACTTGTTTTATGCATTACGTCGTCTCTTAAATGGTCCAGACAAAAAAATTATATCTAAAGCTTAAACCGTTATAGAGGCATGGCTTGTGACGGACGCCCCGCGTAAGATATTAGGATATTAAAAGATATGGACAAGTCCTATTATTCTGCGCTACCCACTAAAAATTGTGATATAATAACTCAAAGAAACACATTAATTTGTGTTATTATATCATATAAATTATATGATATAAAAGCTCTTGGGTGGAAGAGATTGCCACAGGCAATAACCCCACCCTTTAAATAAATTTCTTGAACATTGCAAGCTTTTTCATATCATCTTTCTTAGGAAAATATTTATATTTAGACCCTTACCGTCAGCACTACTAGAACCAGACAGAGAGCCAGAATGAAATGTGTCTGAGGCATGGCGAAGTTTTGCTCAAGAGTTTCCTGTCACTCTCTGAAGTAAAAACTGTTGAATGATCTCTTCTTGCCTTTCGTGACACAAGCTTTTTCTGGCTCAGGCCTTGGCAGGCCACACACGCAAGGCATATTTTTTCCATCTGTGCCGCTAGAATATACTAAATACCTGTTTAGTAACAAAAACATCTGTTGATAGCGTGACTGTGGTCTGTTAAGGAGAACAACAATCGTTCAACAACCCCCCTACACATGCTGACAGTGGCGTAGCCAGGGTGGGGGGGCTTTGGAGACAACCTCCCTCCCCCCCACCTGAAATTTCCAAGAAACCCCAGCTAAAATGGAATATACGTTAGGCGAGATTTCTGAACCCCCCTCAAACTGCATGTTCTGAGCTGTGCATGTTTGTGAAACGAAACATTAACAAAAAGTTATGATATGCCACAAAAAAACTACCGTTAAAAAAGTGCCAAGTTCCAGAACTCCTATCCAAAAAGGTTTCGCCAATGAATGCAGTGATATCTTGTTTGCGGCCAAGTTATCTTGGTACTAAACTATTTCTTTTATTAAAACCCGTTTTCTGTGTTCCTCAATTTTTATATTTTTAACTGCAAACTATCCTCTAACTTGGGCAGTTTTATGCCTTCGGTTGTCTAAACTAAATGGAATGACCATGCTTTTTTCTTCTACTCATCGTTTTCTCTACTCTCGCAGCTCAGTACGCAGTGCGCGTGCAGAACAGCACAATGCTCCACGATATCTAAATTAAGGGCGGAATTAATAGACAACATCAATAACTTAAGTCGTTGGTAAGTGTCGGTTTTCCCTATCTTACACAGTACGCAATCGGTGACTTAGCGCCACAGAGGTATTACAAAAACGTCTATTAATTCCGCCCTAAATGTACTAACCATACTTTTTTATTCTACTCATTGTATTCTCTACTCTTGCAACTCAGTACTCCTCGAAATCTAAATTAAATGTAATGACCATACTTTTTTATTCTACTCACTGCATTCTCTACTCCCGCAGCTCAGTACGCAGTGCGCGTGCTCGCCAGCTACCCCGCCGACGCCGTCCTGTTCTACACCCCCCAGCTGGTGCAGACCCTGCGACACGACACCATGGGCTACACGGTCGAGTTCATCAAGAGCATCTCCCAGAGGTCCCAGGTGGTGGGCCACCAGCTTATCTGGAACATGAAGACCAACATGTACCTGGACGAGGTAAGCAATACAATACAATACAATACAATACAATACAATACAATACAATACAATTCAAGTGGTGGGCCACCAGCTCATCTGGAACATGAAGACCAACATGTACCTGGACGAGGTAAGCAATACAATACAATACAATACAATACAATACAATACAATACAAGTGGTGGGCCACCAGCTCATCTGGAACATGAAGACCAACATGTACCTGGACGAGGTAAGCAATACAATACAATACAATACAATACAATACAATACAATACAAGTGGTGGGCCACCAGCTCATCTGGAACATGAAGACCAACATGTACCTGGACGAGGTAAGCAATACAATACAATACAATACAATACAATACAATACAATACAAGTGGTGGGCCACCAGCTCATCTGGAACATGAAGACCAACATGTACCTGGACGAGGTAAGCAATACAATACAATACAATACAATACAGGTGGTGGGCCACCAGCTCATCTGGAACATGAAGACCAACATGTACCTGGACGAGGTAAGCAATACAATACAATACAGGTGGTGGGCCACCAGCTCATCTGGAACATGAAGACCAATATGTACCTGGACGAGGTAAGCAATACAATACAATACAATACAAGTGGTGGGCCACCAGCTCATCTGGAACATGAAGACCAACATGTACCTGGACGAGGTAAGCAATACAATACAATACAATACAATACAGGTGGTGGGCCACCAGCTCATCTGGAACATGAAGACCAACATGTACCTGGACGAGGTAAGCAATACAATACAATACAATACAATACAATACAAGTGGTGGGCCACCAGCTCATCTGGAACATGAAGACCAACATGTACCTGGACGAGGTAAGCAATACAATACAATACAATACAATACAATACAATACAATACAGGTGGTGGGCCACCAGCTCATCTGGAACATGAAGACCAACATGTACCTGGACGAGGTAAGCAATACAATACAATACAATACAAGTGGTGGGCCACCAGCTCATCTGGAACATGAAGACCAACATGTACCTGGACGAGGTAAGCAATACAATACAATACAATACAATACAATACAATACAATACAATACAAGTGGTGGGCCACCAGCTCATCTGGAACATGAAGACCAACATGTACCTGGACGAGGTAAGCAATACAATACAATACAATACAATACAGGTGGTGGGCCACCAGCTCATCTGGAACATGAAGACCAACATGTACCTGGACGAGGTAAGCAATACAATACAATACAATACAATACAATACAAGTGGTGGGCCACCAGCTCATCTGGAACATGAAGACCAACATGTACCTGGACGAGGTAAGCAATACAATACAATACAGGTGGTGGGCCACCAGCTCATCTGGAACATGAAGACCAACATGTACCTGGACGAGGTAAGCAATACAATACAATACAATACAATACAGGTGGTGGGCCACCAGCTCATCTGGAACATGAAGACCAACATGTACCTGGACGAGGTAAGCAATACAATACAATACAAGTGGTGGGCCACCAGCTCATCTGGAACATGAAGACCAACATGTACCTGGACGAGGTAAGCAATACAATACAATACAATACAATACAAGTGGTGGGCCACCAGCTCATCTGGAACATGAAGACCAACATGTACCTGGACGAGGTAAGCAATACAATACAATACAATACAATACAAGTGGTGGGCCACCAGCTCATCTGGAACATGAAGACCAACATGTACCTGGACGAGGTAAGCAATACAATACAATACAATACAATACAGGTGGTGGGCCACCAGCTCATCTGGAACATGAAGACCAACATGTACCTGGACGAGGTAAGCAATACAATACAATACAATACAATACAATACAATACAATACAATACAAGTGGTGGGCCACCAGCTCATCTGGAACATGAAGACCAACATGTACCTGGACGAGGTAAGCAATACAATACAATACAATACAATACAGGTGGTGGGCCACCAGCTCATCTGGAACATGAAGACCAACATGTACCTGGACGAGGTAAGCAATACCCAGGCAGCACACAACCATTCTATTCCAGAATATGACCGAGAATAAGACCCTGGAGAGAGAGTTTCAAATCTATGCTATTCCATTCCATTCCATTCAATTTCATTCTATTCCATTTCACTCCATTCTATTCCAGAACATGACCGAGAAGGACCCAGTCCTGTACGATACCCTGCACAGTTTCAATCCTATTGTATTCCATTCCATTTTATTCTATTCCATTCTATTTTATTCCAGGACATGACCGAGAAATACCCAGTCCTCTACGATACCCTGGACACGATTCTATTGTGTTCCATTCCATGCTATTCTATCCAATTCCATTCAATTCCAATCCATTCCATTCCATTCCATTCTATTCCATTCCATTCTATTCAATTCCATTCTATTCAATTCCATTCTATTCTACTCCATTCTACTCAATTCCATTCTATTCAATTCCATTCTATTCTGTTCCATTCTATTCTATTCAATTTCATTCTATGCTATTCTATTCCATTCTATTCAATTCTATTGAATGTCATTCTATTCCATTCCATTCTATTCTGTTCCATTCTATTCTATTCAATTCCATTCTATGCTATTCTATTCCATTCTATTCAATTCTATTGAATGTCATTCTATTCCATTCCATTCTATTCTATTCTATTCTATTCAATTCAATTCCATTCCATTCTATTCTATTCCATTGCATTCAATTCTATTTTATTCTATTCCATTGCATTGTATTCCATTCCATTCTATTCTATTCCATTGCATTCAATTCTATTCTATTCCATTTCATTCCATTCTATTCTATTCCATTTCATTTCATTCCATTCTATTCTATTCCATTTCATATCATTCCATTCTATTCTATTCCATTCTATTCTATTCCATTTCATTCCATCCTATTCTATTTCATTTCATTCAATTTCATTCAATTCCAGGACATGACCGAGAAAGACCCAGTCCTCTACGATACTCTAGACAGCTTAGTTCAGGCTCTGGTTTCCTCATTCTCCGGCCCCGCCAAGGCGTTCTACGAGAGGGAGTTTGACTTCTTCGCCCAGATCACGGATATTTCCGGAAAAATTCGGCCATTCCCTAAAGGTAAAATATTCCTATTGTGTACTCTGGTTCAATGATAAGTTTGATTTTAATTCAGATATGTATAACTTTTGTTAATATTACCCTATAATAGGTACTTGTGTACTAACGTGATTGTCGTTGACAGTAGCACCGCCCTTGATCAAGTTTTGTTCTATTAATCTCATTTTCTATGGGCTGTATATAATTATTCTAAGTAAATAAAACTTGATCCAATATGTTTAATAAAAAAAATTATTATAATAATTATTATAATAAAAACCATATAATCAAATGACAATTATTGTCATTTGATTATATGGTTTTCTTCTGGCCCTTAATGATTAATTTTAAAAGTACACGACTTACGCTATAATTAATGATAAAAATTGATTTGTTTAAAAGCATGTTTTCAAACACCGACCTTGGTAGCTACATCGATATGGCATCGGATTGGTAAACTGGAGGTCGGTGGCTCAAATCTCAAGTCAAGCACAAATTTAAGTCATATCACTGTGATAGACACAAATATGATAACTTTTTTTAAACTTTGTAATTTGTAATTTATTTGCATTAATAATTGTACATAATAGGTATCATACAGTATGTTTCAGAAAAGGTGGCCACCCCCTCGTAACTTTTGAACGCGACGGAATTTTTCAATTCTGTAAAGTCCTAAGTATAGGAAGTGCCCTATGGCCCATCCTGTGGTCTTATTTATTTTTGGCCCCGGTCGGCCCTTCCGGCTTTTAGGCCATATTTTTTCATTTTTCTCGAGAATTTTAAATGGAATGCTATATTTTTTATTCCTGTTAATTAAAGTCCAAGTTAGGCTGAGTATAATGAGCTTTTAAAATTTTCAAAAACCTTATCAGGGGCGGAGCTGGTAATCAGGGTCATAGTAAGGTTTTTGTAAAAGTATTTTTTTCTCGCGTCAATTTTTCCGTAAATTAATGGTGTTCTCGAAATAGGCATTTTTAGAGGTGAAAGTCTGCAGTGACATATGTTTTTCATGCTTGAAATCGAAAGAAAACTTAACGGAGAAGCGATTAAGATCATAAAAAAAGCCATTTAACCTGCTAATTTTTTCACGACAGTGTCCGGTAAAGTGGGTGAATTTCGTATTGGATTTTTTTGTTGAGGAAACACAATTGGCATAGAAAATTTCATATGGTGTAAAACAATATTTTGAACCTATGAAAATAAAAAAGTACTAAAAAATCTAACTAACGCTGAAAAACAGCGTGTAACAGTTTTGAAACTTGCACTCTACTAGCTCCGCCCCTGATAAGGTTTTTGAAAATTTTAAAAGCTCATTATACTCAGCCTAACTTGGACTTTAATTAACAGGAATAAAAAATATAGCATTTCATTTAAAATTCTCGAGAAAAATGAAAAAATATGGCCTAAAAGCCGGAAGGGCCGACCGGGGCCAAAAATAAATAAGACCACAGGATGGGCCATAGGGCACTTCCTATACTTAGGACTTTACAGAATTGAAAAATTCCGTCGCGTTCAAAAGTTACGAGGGGGTGGCCACCTTTTCTGAAACATACTGTATATTTAATGTGACCACTCCACACTAAGGGCATGCAGTCCTCTTGTTTTATGGGGTAGTTTCATTTCTTAAATTTTATTCTACCGAATGGAGGGTAACACCCCCGTCCAGATCAGGACGTTAAAACCAAATAGAATCGTTGGCGTTAGGAAGGGCATCCAACCATAAAAAAACGTGCTCCACCCTACCAACCTCAACCATGAGGTTGAACAATGCTGACCCCAAAAACAACATAAGCTAAAATGGGTTAAAAGCAAGGGAGATATATGTATATCTCCCTTGCTTTTATCTAAATTATTTTTTTAGAATATAAACAGTTAGAATTGTATATATTCTAAAAAAAAACTTATACATATGGTCTCATACCAACTTGAACTTTTCTGTGATCAATTTGACCCCTCTGCACAGGTGCCGAGCGGAAGAGGGCGTGTCTAGAGGAGCTGTCCAAGATCAGGCTCCGCCCAGGCTGCTACCTCCCCTCCAACCCCGAGGCCGTGGTGCTGGACATAGACTACAACTCAGGCACGCCCATGCAGAGCGCCGCCAAGGCTCCCTACCTCGCTAAGTAAGTGGCTAAGTGACAAAACAAGGCTCCCTACCTCGCTAAGTAAGTGGCTAAGTAACAAACGCTAAGTAAGTGGCTAAGTAACAAACGCTTATACTATCACACTAAGGTACACTACCTCGCTAAGTAAGTGGCTAAGTAACAAAACAAGGGGCCCGCTAAGTAAGTGGCTAAGTAACAAACGCTTATACTATCACACTAAGGTACACTACCTCACTAAGTAAGCGGCTAAGTAACAAACGCTAAGTAACAAAACAAGGGGCCTAGTTCTCCAGGTACCAGTGTGATAGTATAAGTGCATACTTATACTATCACACTAAGGTACCTGGAGCGATCAGCTCAGTGGTTAAGCACTCGCTTGCCATGCGGAAGGTCCCGGGTTCGATCCCCCGTGCCGACAAAAATTTGTTTTCTTAATTTGGTTACAATTGTTTGTAAGGGATACCTTCCGGTGCGCTCGTGTTGACCTTGCACCTAAATAGAAAGTATTGTGTCACTTCTCGCCCATCAGATGGGAGGCATACTACGGGATGGGCAGGCTACAACACAGACCACAAGCGTCTACAGTAGCTCCTGTTTTATGGCTACGAAATAAAAACGGTTGTGAAACACTCATCTTTTTTTTTTTAAAAAAAAAAGGGCCTAGTTCTCCAGGTACCTTAGTGTCATAGTATAAGTGCATACTCATATTATTTTATTTTATTAAATTTAACACTTTCACCGCCAACTGTATTTTCGACTATTTTCATTCATAGGCCAGGCGTGATTTTGATGTGGTGATACTTCAAAGTATCACTAGCCTGGGGAAGAGATTTCATGTCTACGCCAAGTGATACTTTTAAGTATCACCTTCAAATCCTGACCGACATGTTCTTGGATACTGCTAGGCCAGAGCAACACATTCCTCACGTTAAACATATAGAAAGTGTTACTCACAAGTATCACCAGCGTCTTATAGAAGACTCTGTGGGTGATACTTTGAAGTATCACCATGTTCATACTAGCGCAGAGCCGGGTGATACTTCCATGTATCACCTGGCGCTGAAAGTGTTAAGTACCTACTTATATATTTATTATGTCATTGTTATTCTAAGCATTGAGTAGTCACTGTGGCAGAGTGAGTTAGCGCGCTAGGCATTGCACACATGGTGACCTGGGTTCGATTCCCAGCGGGGGAGGATTTTTTCTGCTCTGTACTTGGATGTTCGGGGTCCACTCATACCTCGTGAGGAAAAATGAGTAGCTGCTTTAATGTGAAGCAGCGACCAGTGGCAGAATCTTAGGCAAAAAAATAATACAAGATATTGTAAATTTATTAATGTGGTAAAGTCCTATGATTCTGCGCTACCCACTAAAATTGTGGCATAATAACACAAAGAAAAAGGATTATTATTATTATTATCAGTGTGATAGTATAAGTGCATACTCATATTATTTTATTTTATTAATTTTAAGTGCTTATAAATTTTCTACTGTACCTAATAATGATAATAACAATACAAATAAGGTAGTGCATCCTACGACACAAGGACCATACTAAATAGGTGTGGCCCTTAGTGTGAGATGACGACAGCCAAAAGAAACTAGCATAAGTTCAGTTAAAAATATTATGAATTATGTAAACTGTCATTGTTATATATATTTGAACCATTTACTTGTCATGTAATAAATAAATAAATAAGGTGGTCATCATCTCTCTGTGTCCAGATTCCGAGTGAAGAGATGTGGCATCAACGAGCTGGAGTCCATGGCGATGGCAATCTGTGAGCAGGAGGGGGACGAGGAGAGAGACCACCAGCTGGTGAGAGCCAACAGCAAGGACAAGCTACTGGAGACCTGGCAAGCTGCCATCTTCAAGGTGCGTTCAGGTGTTAGGGGACGTACACTCATTGAGTCCCGTTGACCTTTTTTTCATGTCATTGAGTCCCCTAATTTTAGCAGGTACCTCAGACCATATGACTCATTGAGTCCCCTAATAGGACCACGTTGTGAAAAAGGATTATTTTTAAATTCTTTATTAGTAGCTCAGTCTCCTGAATATTCCAGGGATTTCAGTGGATCAGCCATAGATCAGACAAGAAAATGGAGTAAGTTTTTTGTGATGTCAAAAGTCAATTTGTTTACGAGATGTTTCTTCCTTTTTTTTTGTCGACTTTACTAAAGCTTTTTGGTATTTTTTATACCAAAAAGCTTTAGTATGGAGTAGGTGGGGCCGGTGGGAAAATGTTTTGGGGAAGCTGCCTCATAACCCGGGCACCCGGGCTCATAAAATGGAATTCATAGAGTCGCTCTTTCAGTGTCTAAACAGTTTGAGTTTGTTTACCATGCCAATCATAATAATTATGCATTAATTGTTCTAGAAATGTGGGATAATTTTTACTGTGCACGAACTGGGTCTTGAGAATTTCCTCTCTTTTTTATCTTCGTGTCTGGGGGTGCTGCAGTTCCGCAGCTCCTTAGCACCGGCCACGCCTGGTATGGAGATAATAATAATAATAACCGACCTCAGTAGCTTGTTCGATGTACCAGAAGGTCTTGTAACCAGAAGGTCGATGGTTCAAGTCCCGGTTTCAGCGTAGATTTAGTAAAGCGTGTTTGAGTAGTTGTGACATCACAAAAATGATTAACACAAATATGATAACTTAACTTAACTTTGATATCTTTTACATTAAAATAATGATAATATAATAAATGATTACTATCCTATTCCCTTATATCCCAGGTGGGAGATGACGTGAGACAAGACATGTTGGCTCTGCAGGTGATCTCCATATTCAAGAATGTGTTCCAGCAAGTGGGGCTGGACCTGTATTTGTTCCCCTACCGAGTGGTTGCTACCGCGCCTGGGGTGAGTGAATTCTACACTTAGGGCGGAATTAATAGACAACATCAATAACTTAAGTCGTTGGTAAGTGTCGGTTTTCCCTATCTTACACAGTACGCAATCCGTGACTTAGCGCCACAGAGGTATTACAAAAACGTCTATTAATTCCGTCCTTAAAGTCTTACTTTTTACAAAATATGACAAACTCACTTAGTGAGTGTGTCACCTCACTGTAGCCAGCCTCCGTGGTGTAATGGTTGTGACTACTGCCCGTAGTCCAGAGATCCCGAGTTCGATAACCGGTTGGAGCAGACTTTTCGAAGAAAATATAATTCCCAGTGAATGGAGGGTAAAACCCCCGTCCTGTATAGTATACCTCAAATTAGTACATTAAAATCAAATAGAATCAATGGACATGAAAGGAGCCTAGACATTGGATCTGGGCGTCCATATAATCCTCTCTCCACCGTGATTTAGGTATCTGTGCCTATCTCACGGACACGGAATTATTATTATTATTATACTTTACTGTATTTGATTAATTATTATTTTTTTACAAAAAAAGAATTTTACTCTTTTGAAGTTTGAGAAAATTCGAAGTGTAAGAATAAAAAAAGGTTTTAGTATATATGTGTAAATTTAATTGTACAAATATAGGCTGTTTGCATTGCCTTACATGTAATGATGATATTAACTATGAATTTAATCTTTCACTCCGCCAAAAAACGTGGATTAAGTTTTAAAAAAATTAACTGCTATTAACTATGAATTTAATCTTTCACTCCCCCAAAAAACCTCCCGTGTGCAGTGCGGCGTGATCGAATGTGTTCCGGACGCCAAGTCCCGCGATCAGCTCGGCCGTCAAACAGACATCGGCATGTACGAGTACTTCCTCAAAACTTACGGCGACGAGAACACGAAGGAGTTTCAGAATGCGAGGAGAAACTTTGTGCGATCCATGGCCGCGTACAGTGTCATCGGATTTCTGCTGCAGATCAAAGTGAGTGTTCTGAAGAGGAAATGAAATATGCCAAACTATTATTATATGCTTTTATTGCAATGAACACCGCTCAATGAAGCCTTTAAAACAATATGCCACACGACATTTCAGTGGCGTATCCAGGTGGGGGGTTTGGGGACAAAACCACCCCCGAAATTTCCAAGAAACCCCAGCAAAGGTGGAATATACGTTAGGCGAGATTTCTGAACCCCGATCAATATCTAGCTACGCCACTGCGACATTTCTATTTAATATTTTAAAGTTGTCCCATGACTGACTGGGACCGTGTAAGCATTTTTTTTTTTTTTTTTTTTTGCTTAAACTTAATCAAATAATCACCCATAAAATAAAGGAGTACGGGTTTTTGCTTTTTTCGACATCTTGATTTGTTTTCTAGAAACCCAGGTCTGGGTGAGACTTATTTTTAACAAGAATTGACGGTATGTGTTCCCATTTATATGACTTTCTGGAAGCCCTGTATAAATAGCTCTCTATCACACACCTCGACTGTCCATTGATTTCCTCCCTTATAACTTACAACGCACATTCCTCTACTTTAGACCTTAGTAATAATATTACCCCATTTAAAGAAATGTGTAAAGAGGCTTTATCTTTTGCCCGGTAATATTTTTGAAATTTAAAATCCTGTTACTTGATTACGTAAATGCATATAATCAGGTGCGGCCGGTGCTAAGGAGATTTTCTCAAGTCCTATCTCGTACACAATGCAAATGATCACACATTTATAGAATGATTTATACATAATTATTATGATTCGCATGGTAAACACTCTCAATTTTTTTAGATACTGAAAGAACGACACAATAAATCCTATTTTAGTCCGGTTTATGTGGCAGCACCCCCAAAACATTTCCTTACCGACCGCGCCTGCATATAATATGCGTGTAACACAGAGATAAAAAAAAAAAATATCCCCAGGACCGACACAACGGGAACATCATGCTAGACAAGGCGGGCCACATCATCCACATAGACTTCGGGTTCATGTTCGAGTCGTCCCCGGGCGGGAACCTCGGCTTCGAGCCTGACATCAAGCTGACTGACGAGATGGTGATGGTGATGGGCGGCAAGATAGAGGCGGCGCCCTTCCGGTGGTTCATGGAGCTCTGCGTGCAGGCCTTCCTGGCCATCAGGTAACCACCTTGGGGTTTTTTTTTTTTTTTTTTTTTTTTTTTTTGGAACAGGCTTTCTTGGCCATCAGGTCACCTGGGTTTTTTTTTTTTTTTTTTTAACAGGCTTTCTTGGCCATCAGGTAACCTGCCTGGCGTTTTTAGAACAGACTTCACACAGAAAATTCTGTGCTCTCTAAACACGTGAGGCTGGCAATTACCCAGGCTGGGTGAGGTTAATGTGGGTAGCTGGTGCGGTTCTCAGCGAATGGAGAGTAAAACCCCCATTCTGACTATATCATGTCAGACGTGAAAACCAAATAAATAGAATCAATGGACATGAAAGGAGCCTACACAATCTAGACATTGCATCTGGTAGTCTATATATCAAACCCAGGACCTTCAGCATGGCTAAACTAATCGCGCGCTGTAAATCTAAGCTAATATTATTTTCTATTCTCTTCTCTTCTCTTTTATTCTATTCTAAACTTCATAATTCTCCCCCCAGGCCCTATCAGGAGTCCATCATCTCGCTAGTCTCTCTCATGCTGGACACGGGCCTCCCCTGTTTCCGCGGCCAGACCATCAAGCTCCTGCGGGCCCGCTTTGCACCGCAGGCCACGGACAAGGAGGCCGCAGTTTTCCTCATCGGAGTCATCCGCAACTCGTTCCTGAACTTCCGCACGCGTGCGTACGACTATCTGCAGTACTATCAGAACCAGATCCCGTGCTAGAGTGGGATTTTTTTGCGTGGAGAGAGGCATTTTCAAAGGGATTTTTTTTCCCCTTTTCAAAGAGAATTTTTTAGATCGCGTGCTAGAGTGGGATTTTATTTCGCATAGAGAGGCATTTTTAAAGGTATTTTTTTCCCCCTTTTCAAAGAGAATTTTCTAGATCCCGTGATAAAGTGGGATTTTATTTCGGATAGAGTCATTTTTAAAGGGATATTTTTTTCCTTTTCAAAGAGAATTTTCTAGAACCCCCCGTGCTAGAGTGGGATTTTATTTCGGACAGAGAGGTATTTTTAAAGAGGGTTTTTTTTCCTTTTCAAAGAGAATTTTCTCGATCCCGTTCTAGATCGGGATTTTATTTCGTGTAGAAAGGTATTTTCAAAGAATTTTTTCTCTCTTGCAGAGCATTTTTGCGACTTTACTCCAGCAGTCATTATATTAGTATTGTGATTAAATCAATGGAGCTTCTGTATTGATTTTGTGAAGTCTTAAATGGGAAAAATTATGAATAGACTCAAACTAGGGAATTCGGGTAGATCTATGACTTTAGCTCTTAAAATTGACTGGTGTTGTGAGAGAGAAAAAAATCGACGGGAGTCCTGGGGATATTTAACTGGGCAAAATGTCAACAATTTTTTTTCTTCAAATTTACTCTGTATTTGCTCAGATAAATTAAATGTTCACGGGTGTGTCATTGCTAAGGAAACCATTCGAAGAATGAAACTGTAAAATGTTAGTAATAAAAAAAATATAGATGTCACTGTATGGATACCGTCATATCTATTTTGTTGGTTTAGGACTTTTGCCAACAAAATGTTGGTTTTATTAGTTAATTCATACTTAAATTTTAATTTATTCTATTTTAAGCATTTATTTAATTAATTTAAAATGTTTATTTTCTTTAGATCTTTTATAGTATGTACTTGTTAACTATAGATACTACTTGTAGCCAATGAGCATTTATTCCAAAATATACAATTATACATGTATTAAGAATTTGTTTTGTCTTTTTTGTCATTTGGTAGACTTTTGAGGGTAAAAATATATTCTCTCATAGTGATATTCAACAAATATAAATCCAGAATATGGTGTCATCCATATTGTGCATACCATACCAGGTAATATGGATGTCCAAGAAGTTGAATTTAAGTGATATTCAATACAATTTCCAACAGCTCTATTCAAACTAGTTTTTTTTACATTTTATTGGATATAAAAAGACATACCTATGTACTATACAAATAATTATTATAACAACGAAAAAAATGGAAAAAGAATAGAAAATATAAATAAACATATGTCTTAACTAAAGGGAGGGGTTATTGCCTATGGCAATCTCTTCCACCCAACTCTTAGTTCTACTCGTATATAAGATCCTTTTTACTCACTATCACCTACCAAGCATCAAGCATTGGTAGTGGAAATGGTTAGGCTACTAGACTTGTGATGTAAACAATCCAGAGCATGGATCCGAGATCTGTGGATCGGATCCCACACATTGCTTGGATTTTCCCTCATTCGAGTTTTTGACCTCATAATAATAAGACTATGAGGGTTAGGTGGTAGAAAATACTTTGAGCATTAACCTCACTTCGTGGTTACCTTCCACTAGAAGGTACTCTTAGGAAGTTTTGTAGTTGGTCACTTTTTTAGAAGGAAAATTTAGTTATGTTATACAGATTTACACAATCTGCCACGTTACAATCATTGCAATTTTTCAAACAAAAATTGCACACTGCATATTTAGAAGGTTACCAGGCGCACATAAAACAAATGCGATTTTTTCTTAATGTAATATTATGGATTTCAAACACGATGACCAGCGTCTATCGCTCGTTGAATACATATAATAAGTAAGATAAGATATTTATTTATTTGTAGTAAAAATTAAATTTTTGTTACAAGGGTGAATACGCAATAAGTTCTTGTTCTAACACTGAAGTTTAGCAATGTCCAGCGAGATTAGGACTTGCACCAAGTTCGAATCCTGGTGATGGTGGCTATTCTCGGCCCAAACCATGCTGGGCAAGGTTAATGTGGGTAGCTGGTTTATGAGTTTCCAGCGAATGGAGGATAAAACACCCGTCTCGAATGACCTAGAGGTTTCCTAGATGTTAAAGAGGCGTTGAGCAAATAAAAAGTAGGATAGGTGAAGACAGCGGGTTGAATTCTCCTTTTTCAGTTCAGTCACTAAAGTTAAACAAAGTCGAGGACTGAGAGATCTCACAGGGTGACTTAAGAAGGGAGCAAAGCAACTAGCAGATTTGAAAATGTTGAAAACCTAAAGTTTTCACAATAGTCGGTCCCATGGTCTTGTGCTAACAGTTGAAATAATGGGACTCAATAGTCCTAATTGGACAGCATAAAAAGAGGCGATATTATCAATATCATTTACTAAATCGAATTTAATAATTTTTTTTAGTGTATTTGTCATGCAGAAGGAGAAGAAAGGTTGACGGATTTTTAAACCCGAATGTCAAAGCCAAGCTTCGGATTAATAAACCACACCTAATTAACATATTTTATTGATTCGTTCGATTTGTATAAATTATTACCTGTAGTTACTGCACCAATGTACGAATATTGTATTTTATTGATATTTATTTCGGAATCTTATTGCCTTTTTCACATATTTAAAACAATATTCTGCACTCCTTTTCGTACATACATCATTCTCGTCCAACATACATTTTCTTAGTAGTTGTGTAGATATCTTTGTGAAAAACTTGAATGACACTAAAATATATCAAAAAGATTGACATTAATGAAGTTTAAAATTAAAAATATTTGAAGAATTTTGAGAGAGAAAATTGAAAACTGCAGTCGTACAGGCGCCTGGCTAATTATCTTTATGTATGTATCTAATTATTTGATATCTAATTATCTTGATGTACGAATATTATACCTGCATAATGTTATGATAATGTATCTCTAAATTGATACCATTTTACACCATTTTCAATTATGTTTTGTTGGTTTATTAGGTCACATTCAACTACAATAGGGCCGACGAGGATTTTATTTTACTCACCGTGCAATGTGCAAACAACCAAGCTATTCAAATTAATCTCACCCAGTCTGAATGGGGTCGGAAATAACTTTGGATTTAGCAACCAGTTTCAAGAATTCTTAGGGGAAAAGTTCTGAAACCTATGAGTTAGGCAGTAGTTAGGTAGCATTAACCCATTACTAGTGCCTGAGTTATTTTTTTTTTTCTGATTTTGTTTTTTTTTTCTCAATATGTTATTCTACCGGTTGTTCTGAACACGTAGGATTTTTTTCAAACCGGGTCAGTAGTTTTCCCAAAATCGGCTGTGACATTTAAATGTGACCCACGACACAAGGACCATACTTCATAGGTGTGGCTCTTAGTGTGAGATGACGACAGCCAAAAGAAACTAGCATAAGTTCAGTTAAAAATATAATGAATTATGTAAACTATCATTGTTATATACAGGGTGAGCATAAAGTCTCACCCCACCCCCCGTATATCGAGAATGGCTAAAAATACAAGAAAACGCAAAAACACGTATCTGTTCGATTTTAGGGGGATTAATTTTCAGCCAAAAAAAAATTGCCTACACGACCCCAGTCAGGCTGGGCATGGACCAACTTTAAAGTCTTAAATAGAATGGTATATTGGTATATCTTGTGGCATATCGTTTTAAAGGTCTCATTAAGAGAAGTTTATTACAACAAATTTCAGTGAGGTACAACTTACCGTTCTTGAGATACAGGGTCGGACGTCCTGCGTAATATCCATATATTTTGACCTATAACACGTTGACCGTAAATTCCAGAAAAATTAAATTTGTTGATAATAACTCCTTATGGCAAGAACTTTTGAATAAGTTAAAACTAGATTTGTTTTTTCGTTAAATTTTTTCGGACTGTTCGTCCGGCTGGCTGACGAAACAGACCAGAAACTAACATCAACAGAGTATGTCGAGTTATAACTTTTTCGACAGGGCTTGTCATAAGGAGTTATTATCAACAAATTTCATTTTTCTATAATTTACGGTTAACGAGTTATAGGTCGAAATAATGGATATTACGCAGGACGTTCGACCCTGTATCTCAAGAACGGTAAGTCGTAGCTCACTGAAATTTATTGTAATGAACTTCTCTCTATTAGACCTTTAAAACAATATGCCACAAGACATACCATTCTATTTAAGATTTTAAAGTTGGTCCATGCCCAGCCTGACTGGGGCCGTGTAGACAAAAAAAATTTGGCTGAAAATCAATCCCCCTAAATATAAAGGAATACGGGTTTTTACGTTTTTTGATATTCTGAGTCGTTTTCGAGAAACCTAGGCCTGGGTGAGACTTTATGAAGACCCTGTATATGTGAACCATTTACTTGTTATGTATTAATAATAAATAAAAAAAATCACGCTAGGCGCTGGTGGAGTAAAAAAAAAACATGTTTTTTATTACTAAAGTGAAAAGAAATTAGTGTATTTACAGAGAGAAAAATTGTGTAGATGAAAATCACTTTATTACATATTGAATTATTTGCAAATACTACTAAAAATAGTAAATATGCTTCAAATAGCTGTACAAGTCACGCTGGGCGTTAATGGGTTAAAATCAGACGACTGTAAACCTTTTTTTACGTTAAATTCAAAATTGTGCAGAAAACAATCAGTCATTTGATATCAGCGAATTCAGTAGTTTGATCGAAAGATCGAATTGATCGGAAACTTTCAGCATTTCAATTTTTATTTTAAAAAAAGTCAGTCATTTTTTTTTTAAATGTGAAGTCGGTCATTTCTGTACAATAGTTTTTTTTTATAATAAAAAGTCGTAGGTATAATATTTGAATTAATTATCATGTATTATTTGGTTAACACGCGCGGTTTATTCATTCGTCATAAAGTCCAGAAGTTGACCAGTTCTCAGGGACGCTACCTAAATGATTTGTTAATTAATTGAAAATTATCGGAGAATGGTCTGTTATATTCCTTGGTGTTAGTTCCCCGTTCGCCTTCTCCAGTCATTCGATGGAAACAAAATTAACTGTTTCTATTGAATTCGGTTATTTGTAACATAATTATGTAGACTTCGTTTTTAAAAAATACAGTCATGGTAGAAAAATTAAAATTACAATAAAATAATAGGTGATTAATGTGAAATAATTATATTGTTTTGTAAGATTTAAAAAGTAAAAATAGTAAAAGGAAATATTTAAAGTTTTTTAAAGTAATATTTTGAGTTTAGGTAATAATTCAGTAAAATTTCTAATATTAAAAATCGGAAGAATTGTCTTCGTGTTTGTAAAAGAAATAATATTTTTTTTGCTTCGATTTCAATTTCTTTCATATTTCTCGACGTTTCATAGCCAGGAGGTCAGGAGACCAACTTTGGTTTTGTGTCTGTCTGTCGGTCTGTTAAAAATATTCCTTGTAACGAGCAAATCTCGGAAATTACTAGACGGATTTCGATGAAATTTTGTACACATATAGGAGACGTTTTGTAAATGGTCCTATTTTAAATTCATCAACTTTGCATTAGCGGTTCTTGGTGATAGAGAACATGCGTCTGACCACTAACTTTTTACTTATACCCTTATCGTATTTTGTGAACGGTACACCCGATTTATTGGAATTTTGTATGTTCATGTATACGTATTAGCGTATTACATAGTGCATTCATAATTATTTTGTAACAATCTTTGATTGAGCTCTGATATTTAAGAAAATCCAAGATTTTGGACAAAAAAGTAAAAAAATAAGGTTCACGATTTACCGAAACAGAATTTTGAAGAAACAAATCTGAAGAGAATCGGTTGAGAACTTTTGTAAAAACAAGTGATTCAGTAAAAAAAAAAATCCGTGATTCTAGCGCTAATAAAAGTTGAATTTTTTTTATTAGTATTCACGAGGAAGTATTGTGTCTATGATGAGAGATTTTCTCCCCGGTCACAATAGATCTTACTAAGTCGCAGTGTTAATTGTATGGTGTTTCATCTGAAACCCTGCAACCAGGTTTTATAATAATATTTTTTTCTATAATTGGCAGTGTATTTTTTAAAAATTCCGGTTCTAGGTTGTTTAAAAAATCAAATGCATATTTTAACAATAACTCAATCCATATTAAGAACTCCATCTGTAAAGGAAATGTAAATGCTTTATAGAATATAAATTGAACATCAATTATAAATATACGTACAAATAATTTTAAACTAAATTCAAAGTAAATACGAAAAAAAGGATATTGAAGGGAGACAATTTATATAAATAATAAGCAGAATGTCTACGGTTAGGTAAAGCTAGCTACTCAGCACACGATATCTTCTTCTTCTTTTACTCTATTCCGCTCAAGTAGGGTCGACGTTGTTTTACCTCATGGTTGAAGTTGGTTCGTTTTGGCACATTCTTTTACGGCTGAATGCCCTTCCTAACGCCAACGATTCTATTTGATTTAATGTCCTGGATTAGGACGGGGGTTTTACCCTCCATTCGCTGGGAACCGTACCAGCTACCCACATTAACCTCACCCAGCCTAGGTAGGGCCGGAAATCAACTTTTATATCTATAATTATACATGTATATTGTATATTTACAATCTATACTAAATTTATTTTAGTTATACATCAAGTGTTTTCTGATTAAACAAATACGATAATACTTAAGTAAGTAAAAAAACGTTTGTGAAGTGTTTTTTAATTCGGGTCGACATTCTCGAATTTTTGAATCCATCTATAAGTTTCCACTTAGCGTTTTGATCATAAGAAGACTTATACTGAGTTCGTGATAAACTCGTGACTTGGCCATGTCTCGACTGTTAATTTCGAGAAATTTTTCGTCTTGAAATGAAAAAACGCAATCCGACTGATATTTTATTTTCTATATTGATAAATTTCATCAACTCATATTTCGACAACTCCTAGTCCAGCCCTGTGAGCGGTTCTCTTCGACGGTTACACTAGTGGAAACAAAATGGCGACTAGCTGGCTGCTGCATCAAGTGGAAAATATCAAGAAGGACATTGTCTACCGTAAGTTATCAGCTATTCATAAGGTTGATTGATTGACTCACCCTATTCTCACCCTGTATGTAGGTAAAATAAATTTGAAGAAAATCGGTCGAGATTTTTTAGAGGTAGATTTCTACAAGTGATTAAAAAAAATACAGAATCCCTTTATCTCAAATAAATTTTCAAGAAATTTTCATCACCAATTAGCTCAGTATATTAGGTAAACTGTGGTTCCGGGTTCGAAGTCCAGAGCTGAAAAAAAATTGGTTACAACTGTGAGTTGTATGTAAAGGGCACCTTCCGGTATACTCGTGTTGACCCAGCACCTAAATGGGAGGGGAGGTATACTATGGGATGGGCAATATACAACACAGACCACAAGCGTCAACATTAGCTGCTGTTTCACCTTCATACGTAAGAACTAAGCAACTTTCAGCGAGGATGGGACTTGGATTATTCAAATTTAAAATCCTCATGATGCTGGGCTATTCCCGGCCCAATCCAGGCTGGGAGAGGTTAATATGGAAAGCTCGTTAGAAAGTTTCCAGCGAAAGTTATTAACAAAAATATTTTTATATTTATTTAACTGACATCTGAGTGATGCTTGCGAGGCCACACAGTAATTTTTTCACACAATGGCATATATCTTTTTTTAATTAATTTTTTACAGGTGGTGGTGGATAATTTTATAAGATCCACGAATTGCTGCAATGATGATTTTGTCAGCCATTGATTAACAATATAATAACTTGTTTTTTTTTCACTGACCTCTTAGCTAGATTGACATCAAATCGGTGGACTTAAGTTTGATGCTAAAAACGTCACAACATGCGAGTTTGTGCATGTTGTGACATAGCGAAAGTGATTAAGGGCGGAATTAATAGACAACATCAATAACTTAAGTCGTTGGTAAGTGTCGGTTTTCCTATCTTACACAGTACGCAATTCGTGACTTAGCGCCACAGAGGTATTCTAAAAACGTCTATCAATTCCGCCCTAAATATGATTAAATTTTATTGGTTTTTTCTCAGATGACGAGGTGGACAATTGGTTCCTGATGCCGAGTTGTGTCCCCGTCATCAGCATAGTGGTGGTCTACCTTCTCGCCGTGAACATCTTAGGGCCCAAACTGATGCAGAATCGAAAGCCGTTCAACATAACGAACATTATACTCGTCTACAACCTCGTCCAGACAGTGTACAACGCGTGGATCGTGTCCTATGTGAGTAAACATGCACTGCCAGCAGTGCCAGCGTCAATGGCACGTTGAATGCACCGGTTCTCTTAGGATCACCGAAGCAACGTCTAGCGAGGTGAAGACTTCGTGGCATTTCTTGTTTATGTGCCCCACCCCCAAATCATTCTCCCACCGGCCGCACTTAGTAGTTTTATTTTGATATCTGTTTGTTTATTTTCTGAGTGTGGTACAAAAGAGATGTATGCCAAGCCAGCGTCGATGGCACGTTGAATGCACCGGTTCTCTTAGGATCACCGAAACAACGTTTAGCGAGGTGAAGACTTCGGGGCATTTCGGCCCAAACAAGGCTCGGTGAAGTTAATGTGGGTAGCAGGATTGTGAGCTTCCTGCGAATGGAGGATAACACCCCCGTCGTGATATGACTATGCAGTTGAAAGCAACGTTTAACCCCCCAAAAAAAGCAAGCACTTGGGCTCGCGGTGGACTTTCATGGTTTCGATGGACTTTCACGGTTTCTATGGACTTTCATGGTTTCGATGTTATCGCGTGAATTGGTAGTCGATGTAGTTAAGGCGCTAGTCTGGTAATCCTGCTAGCGCAAGGATCCGTTGGTTCAAATCCTACCCAGTGCATGAATTTTTCCTAGTTAATATGAGTTTTTGACCACAGAATAATTTCAATTAAGAATTTAATAATAATAATAATAGTTTATGATGCTAAACCTGCCCTTAGAATATTTGTTCCTGGGGCATATTGTATAACATAAATCTCATGCGAGATGGATTCATTCATAGAATAGAATAGAAATTACCTTGTTTATACTGCCGAGGTCCCTTTATTTCAGCAGTCTAAACAAGGTCTTATTTATTTTCAAATTCAAACATACATTTTGTAGGTACATGTAATATGATTAAGTTTATGTACACACAATGAAAAAAAAACCTTGCTTAGGTTAGAAAAAAAATCACACCTCTCAAAGCTAGATAAACATTTTCTCCGCCAAGTTAAAATTTGAATTCTCGTTTGGGCCATTAATAAGACCCGAGTGTATAAAAAAAGACAATCCTTAACACCCAATACGTTGACGGTTTTAGTTGACCAACTATTTTCCATTACCAAGGTTAGTACATTAGCACACTCTGACCTCAACGTGAGATTGTTCAGAAGAAAAAAATCACTCATGCCACATGACATGTTGTCTGGTGTATAAAACCATTTGGCTTCTTATTAGGTAAACTTTTTTTTTGCTTTATTCAATTTGTTGTATTGGCAATGCTTCACTGTGTCTGTTTTGTAAGAAAAAAACTCGGAGTTCAGAAATGTCCATTCCAGTTGGACTTGGCGTGATCTCCTTAGCAACTTTCAAAAAAAAATTGTTGGTTTTATTGCTTTTATCAAGTAAATCTCTCAAACAAGCGAACGGATTTCAACGAATGTGGGTAGCTGGTACGATTCCCAGCGAATGGAGGGTAAAACCCCCGTCCTAATCTAGGACGTTAAATCAAATAGAATCGTTGGCGTTAGGAAGGGCATCCAGCCATAAAAAACGTGCTCCACCCTACCAACCTCAACCATGAGGTTGAACAAAGCCGACCCCAAAAGCAACATAAGCTAATATGGGATAAAGGCAAGGGAGTATATATAAAGGTAACTTCTTTAGTGTACACTAAGGGTTGGGTGGAAGAGATTGCCACAGACAATAACGCGGCCCATTGGTTAAGACATCATCATGTATTTTTTAAATGTTCTCTATGTTATTTTTCTTTTTTATATTGTTCTAATTTTATATTTTAATTTTTATAATTACTTGTATGTATACAACTATACATACAGGGTCCGTCCAAAAAAGGAGCCATTCGAAATATCTAGAGAACGGATTAACACTTTCCGTGCCGGTGTTACCGTTTGGTAACACCTGTTCAGAAAAATGGTGTTACCGTTTGGTAACACCGAAGACATCTACTTCTCGACCCCGGTGTTACCTTTTGGTAACACCTTACATGGAATAGTGTTACCAAATGGTAACACCGGCACAGAACAAGAAAAACTTCAAAAAATTTCCGGCCAAATATCGCTACGGCACTGGGCAATAATTTCAAAATGAGTCTCCGGCACGGAAAGTGTTAATATTTTTAAAAATGCTAAAACATGTGTACGATTATATCGTGGGGGAAACATTTGTAATACAATTCTGAAAAGTAGTCAACTTCTTTTCAGAAATGTATTACAAATAGGGTGGTTCCATTTTAGCTTTTAAAGTTGACCAAAGTATGGTAATCGAGTACCTTACCACTGATCTAATCGTGTTCTAGAATGAAGATTCATACACTCCTTACTAATATAATAATAATAAAAAGTAAAGAAATATATAATAATATCGCTTTTCTTATTAAGTCTAATTATTCGGATTCCAGCAGTAGGTAAGCCCAAGACGTATAAGTACGAGATTGTGGTAAATTCGAGATCCTTCTTAATTCTCTTTTTCAGCGCTTTCAATACTATTGTCACCGGTTGTAACTAAATATGTCTCTAGTTTTTCTCTTTGCCACTTTAACCTATTATGTCTTTCCTTCACAGCTTTTCATCCCCGGTGTGATCCCCTATCTGGTAAAACACAGTTGCACCCCTCAACCTCGTGAGGAAAATCTACTCTGGCCTCGGGTAAGTTTTGACGAGTCTGGTAGTTTTTTTTTTTTTAAGCTTTATTAGGTAGAACAAAAAATATACATATACAGTAGAACACAATGATATATAAAAAAAAACAAAAAGATTAAACAAATATACAAGAAGGAAAAAAAGAGAGAAATGTCCTACCTAAAGGGCGGGGTTATTGCCTGTGGCAATCTCTTCCACCCAACCCTTTTCAGGGGCGGCCGCGGCCGGTGCTAAGGGGCCGCGAAACTGGAGCACCCCCAGACACAAGAGAAAAAGATTTTCTCACGTCCTAGCCAGTCATCATAGGGTGGCGTCATCGTGAACGATGGTAGCCAGACAGTGGAGGAATGACTCAGCACTTCTACCACTGCAGTCTTTACAAGGAGGCTAATAATTGACAAGGGCCCCCAGAACCAAGCCAATGCTGGTCTACTCCCTGTTTATAGTCCCCCAGCCAGACTTGGCTGGGTGCCTATAAAGAGTATGTCAGCCAGTAGACAATTAAAATCATCACACATTTTTACAATAGTTCTAATGCATAGGTAATTATTATGATTGGCATGGGAAACAATCTCAATCTCTTTAAAACTGAGTGTACGACTCTATGTATAAATGCCATTTCAGTCTTGTTTATGTGCCCCACCCATCCCAAATCATTTTTCCACCGGCTGCGCTTGGTAGTTGAATGCACCGGGTCTCGTAGGATCACCGAAGTTAAGCAACATCCAGCGAGATGAAGACTTCGTGATGCTTGCATTAAGGCCCAACCCAGGCTGGGTGAGGTTAATGTGGGTAGCAGTTTCCTGCGACTGAAGGGTAACACCCCCGTCGTGATATGACCATGCAGTTTAAAGTGACGTTAAACCCAAAAAAAAAAGAAGATTTATGCCATTACAATAAGTTGACATACACCCAATAACATTATAGTATACTGTTAAAGAGATGGTATTTAATAAGTTAATTAATAAATATAGTTTATAATAATGTTAGCATTTTTGTGTTAATCACTTTCGTGATATCACAACTAAATCTATGCTGAAACCGGGACTTGAACCACCGACATCCAGGTTACAAGTCCACCGCCTTATCGATCAAGCGAATAATCAAGCGAAAAGTATAACAATAGTATTTGAGCGCACTGTTAGCTCAGTGGTAAGGTAGTTCAAATAACAGAGTCGACGAGAAATTTGTATTTCAAATTTGGTTACAGTTGTTTGTAAGGGATGCCTTTCGGTGCGCTCGTGTTCACCCAGCACCTGAATGGGAAGTATTGTGTCAGTTCTCGCCCATCAGAGGGGAGGCATACTACGGGATAGGCGAGCTACAACACAGACCACAAGCGTTTTTTTTTCCTGTTTCATGGCTACGGAATAAAAAAAGCTACTTAGAGGAACCTACCCTCTAAGCAGTCTAGGAGAATTCTAACTTAAGCTAAGAGAGCTCTATCTACAGACCTTGTACTTGTGAAGTGGAGGTCGCAGATTATCGAAATGGGGACAAACACACTCTATAGAACATAGATCCAAGGTAAAAAAAGTTCCAACTTTAAATTTGAGAAAAAAAATGAGTTTCGTGAGAGAACAAGTCCAATTTTTTTTTACTGAGTATAAAATAAAATAAAAAACGCTGGAAAGGTTGGTAACGCTTGAAATGGCAGTGGCGTATTGTATGATAAGTTTTAACAAATACCGATACGATACAGATTTGAAATCTAAGTACAAGAATTCAAAGTTATGCACATATTTGACGCATTACAAAATCTTTTGACTATAGCGAATTTGATGGATGTGAAGGTCGCTTGTGAAGGTCACCTGTGAAGGTCGCTTGTGAAAGTCGCTTCCAGATCATGTAAAGCGCTGTGGTCTCTCACTGGGTGTGCGTGATAGTTGGTTCAAATTCCCAGAGAATGGAGGGTAAAACTTCTGTCCTAAATAACTCAATTTTGGACGTTGAACCAAATGAAACCAGAGTCATTGCACATGAAAGAAGCCTATACGTCTAATCTGGGCGTCGATATAATCCTCTCACCACCTTGAGATGGGTATCTGTGCTTATCTCACAAACACCGAATTGTTAACCCAGTAGAACCTAGATATAGTAGAACCCAAGGGACAGAACGAAAATTCTAGTATAAAGAGGTTTCTAATACAGCCAGTTCTCTATTACACATAAGCAGGTGATGCAGGGACCTGAGATTTTCTCTATTATAAACAGGTTTCTTATATAGTCAGATCTCTATTATACATAAACAGGTGCCGCAAGGACCTGAGATTTTCTCCATTATAGAGAGGTTTCTAATAGAGTCAGTTCTCTATTACACATAAACAGGTGACGCAGGGACCTGAGATTTTCTCTATTATAAAGAGGTTTCTAATATAGCCAGTTCTCTATTACACATAAACAGGTGACGCAGGGACCTGAGATTTTCTCTTTTATAAAGAGGTTTCTAATATAACCAGTTCTTTGTTACACATAAACAGGTGACGCAGGGACCTGAGATTTTCTCTTTTATAAAGAGGTTTCTAATATAACCAGTTCTTTATTACACATAAACAGGTGACGCAGGGACCTGAGATTTTCTCTATTATAAAGAGGTTTCTAATACAGCCAGTTCTCTGTTACACATATACAGGTGATGCAGGGATTTAGGATTTTCTATTTTAATAAAGAGGTTTCTAATACAGCCAGTTCTCTTACACATCAACAGTATAAACAGGTGACGCAGGGACCTGAGATTTTCTCTATTATAAAGAGGTTTCTAATATAACCAGTTCTCCATTACACATTAACAGGTGACGCAGGGACCTGAGATTTTCTCTATTATAAAGTGGTTTCTAATATAACCAGTTCTTTATTACACATAAACAGGTGACGCAGGGATCTGAGATTTTTTTCTATTATAAAGAGGTTTCTAATACAGCTAGTTCTTTATTACACATAAACAGGTGACGCAGGGACCTGAGATATTCTCTAAAAGAATATATCTGAGTGCGTCATATTTGACTGTACATAATTATTATTTATGCGACGCTACGTCCAGCGTGGTGAGGACAAGTATGGGTGACCGGTCTGGTTTCGAATCCAACTATGGCAATCCACGTTCTGCTGGCTATTCCCGGCTCCAGTCAGGCTGAGTGAGGTTGATTTGAGTAGCTGGGTTGATAGCTTAGTCAATGGTGACGTGTAAAACCCTTGTCGTGATACCAATCATGTTGTTTAAAGTGACGTTAAACTCAATTAGGAAAAGAAACTCTCGTGACTTTGGATGTTGTTAGCTATTCTTACGGCTCTGTATTGGATGTCGGTTGTCGGGGCCTACCGAAGCCTCATGCGGACAGTTTGGAGTAATTGTGGGCAACGACCAGTGGCGACACTACGAGATTGATATGGGAATATGATGGTTGGTTGAAGTATGATGCATTAGCTCTGGCAGTCAAGTGGGTTTTTTTTTTTTTTTTTTTTTTTTTTTTTTTGGCATTGGTTGGCAAGGCCATTCCATACAGCCATAAAATTTTATTTTATTATTTTACATTTTAAGAATAAAATATGCATGAAAAAAATACGTACAAGTGGTTAACGCTTTAGTCTGAAAATCCAGGTAGCGTTGGGATCTGTTGGTTCGAATCTCAATAAGTGCATGAATTTTTCCTCATTAATTTGAGTTTGTGACCACATAATAGTAAGAGCATTAACCTCGCCTGGTGGTTACCTTCCATTAAAGAGTATTTTATTATTATTAGCATTAGTTCTCGTAATGTCAATGCTACCGATTAAATATTAGGGCATTTCACACGTACGGATAAATTGATGGATCCAAACTGTCCAATCCGACGGCTGGACTGGCAGATAAACTGGAAAGCCGATCCGACAGTTCATTTTTGTGTAACAAATTAAGAAACGGATCACATCCGACAGTCCAAATCTGCCAGTCCTAGTCCAACGGTTCAGCTCCAGATCTGTCTGTACACTTTTTATTTCAAATATGAACAGACCATATAGGTTTGAAGTTTGTATTTTCATGTTCAGATTTGGACCAACGGATCTGGACTGCCATTTGCCATTTGCCAGACCTTCTTCAGAACCACGGTCCAAATAAATATATCACAGTCCAGGAGACGACGGATAAGTTTGAATTTACGCGCAAGGTCCAATTTTAAAGATCTTGGACTGACTGACTGTGTGACTGTACCGTCCAAATCCGTCAATTTATCCGTTCGTGTGAAAAGCCCTATTGTGACACAATTAACTGGCTCTTTATCTTGTTTGAATACAAATTCTTGTCGGCTCTAGAATTTCAAGCCGGGACCTTCCGAATGGCTATCTTACCACTGAGCTTATCGAGCGCTCGAAATGAATAAATGGTGAGATATTATTTCAAATTGCGGTGGAAAAACATACTAAAATAATGAGGAAAAAATTACTTACACACAATACCTAATAATAATCTAATACACATGGGTTTACCGTGCTTGCGTGACTACTGATAGCAGATAGCTCTGAGTGGTAACGTGGCATTTTGAGAACTGTTTTGAGATCCAATGTATGAACATAATTATGTCAGTATGAATGTAGCCAAATTACCATTAAGTATAACACGTGTATGGCCAATTGAAATGATGGATCTTTATGTATATAAGTGAAAATGTCATATACCACCGTCGTGATATGACCATGCAGTTGAAAGCGACGTTAAACCCAAATTAAAAAAACGATATATCATAATTGACTTGCCGACCTCAGTAGCTTGATCGATAAGGCAGCGGACTTGTAACCTGGAGGTCGGTGGTTCAATCACAACTACTCAAACTCGCTTTACTAAATCTACACTGAAACTGGGACTTGAACCCCGACCTCCAGGTTACAAGTCCGCCGCTTTATCGATCAAGCTACTCAGGTCAGTTTTAAATATATTGGAGAAACCATCTAATAGAGTTATCATATTTAAGTAATCACTCTTACTCAAACTTGACCTACTATTTTTTTTTTCCTTCCTTGGGACTCGAACCTCAGACCTCCAGATCAAGAGTCCGCCGCGCGACGCGTTCGTGATCGAACTACTACTGTGAGGTCGGTCACCTTGCTCATAGAAACAATAATAATAATACTCTCTAGTGCAGTGATTCTCAACGTGGGCGATATCGCCCCCTGGGGGGCGCTGGGGGGGCAATGAGTGCATTTTGGGCAGTCGGGGGGCGATGAAATTATTTTGGGCAATAAGGGGGCGATGGAATTGGCTTGACAAGCTAATCATCCTATAATCCAAAAATAACCAACTCCTCCACCAGCGACTAATCTGTCACCATTTCCACCAACAACGACTATATTCAGAAAAGATAAACAGCTTAATGTGACGTCATCAACAGCAACCAAAAGTCACGTGACAGCGTCCTCTCCTCTTATAACCTTGGTACAGTAGGTATTTCATTTATCAGTGCGTAGTGACTAGTGACTTCAGTCAGCAGGCCTGTGCTCTTTTTCTGTAAGATTTAAATTTGACTTCAATATATTCTTGACTTCAATTACTTTCTACTTACCTAAGTACACTTGAGAGCAGAAAAAGCTAATCAAACTTTTTCCTCCACCAAATGTGCCATATGTTCGAAATTACTATTTCAATCGAGTCGTATGATATCTTAAAATGTTGTAAATTTTGTTTTCTACAATTTCATAATTTGATTGTTAAAAAAAACCTACCAGAAGCCGTCAAAATTAAATTTTACTACAGGATGTCAAAAAAGAAGAAATATATGATTTTTTTTTAAACAAAAGACGTTATAACCTGAGAAATCAACAAGATTCATTCATAACAATGGTGAATCAGTATTTTGTGTTGCCTCCCCGAGCTTTGATCACAGCATTCATTCGATTTGGTATTGAGTGGATCAAAGTAACCACAATTTCTTGGGGCAACCTCTCCCATTCTTCGGTGAGGGCCATTTTGAGCACTGCTACAGTCTGGGGAGCCAGTATTCTGCCTCGAACTCTTCGTCTGAGTTGGTCCCACAGATTTTCAATCGGATTGAGGTCGGCAGTAAGAGATTGCTAGTCCAAAGTGTCAATATTCTCCTCACCGAAGAACTCCCGAACACAGTTTGCCACATGTGGGCGGGCATTGTCGTGCATGAAGAGGAACTGGTCCCCCTTAAGTTGATCGAGAAGAACCACATGGGTCTGCAGGACTTCAAGAAGCTAGAATTTAACCAAAGAGAACTTCGACTGGACCCAAACTCTCCAGAGAGCACAGGGAAAGGAGACTCAGATTCGCCATAGAACACGTGGATTGTGGATTGGACACTCGAGCAATGGCGCTCTGTTTTCTTCACTGATGAATGTCGGGTGTGTTTGTTTGGTAATGACAGAAGGAAAAGAGTCCATCGAAGAGCGGGAGAAAGGTATGCTGAGTAATGCATCACAGAAACTGTCAGTTTCGGCGGTGGTTCCCGTATGGTGTGGGGTGGGATTTCAACTGAGAGAAAGACTGAATTGGTTTTCATCACATGTTGTTGTTGTTGTTGTAGCCAGCTTGGCTACAGCTGGAGGGGTGAGTGATGGTCTCCAGTCAACTTTATTTCAAAGTTGGCTAGTCCTGAACCACATATTTCTATGTACGATCAACCATCATGAGGACTTGGACTTTTCTTTATAAGCCATTAAACCCTTAGGAAACTGCAAGCTAGCCTGGCTTGTAAGGGTTGGCTAGTCTGTTCTCTGTTTATAGTCCTCTAGCGAGACACTGGTCTTCTCCCTGTTTAACGTCCCCCAGCCAGACATGTTTTCATCACATGCGGTGCGCGAGGTGGCCTGAACAGTCAGCGATACATTGATAAGATCCTGCAGACCCATGTGGTTCCTCTCGCTCAAATTATGGGCCACCAGTTCCTCCTCATGCACAACAATGCCCGCCTACATGCGGCTAACTGTGTACAGGAGTTCTTGGGTGAGGAGAATATTGACAAATTGGACTGACCCTCTCTTAGTCTCGGCCACAACCCGATCCAGGATCTATGAAACGAAGTGTTCGAGGCAGAATACCGGCTCCCCAGACTGTAGCAGAGCTCAAGATCGCCCCCACCCCACCGAAGAATGGGAGAGGTTGCCCCAAGAAATTGTGGTTACTTTGATCCAGTCAATACTAAATCGAATGAATGCTGTGATCAACCAAATCGAATGAATGCTGTGATCAACCAAATCGAATGAATGCTGTGATCAAAAGCTCGGGGAGGCAACACAAAATACTGATTCACCATTGTTATGAATGAATCTTGTTGATTTCTCAAGTTACAACGTCTTTTATTAAAAAAAAAAATCATGTTTTTCTTTTTTTTGACATCCTGTCGCAGATTTGGTGGAGGAAAAAGTTTGATTCGCTTTTCTGCTCTCAAGTGTAGTTTTGATTTACTATGGATACTAATTTTAACCTACTTACTGAATGGGAGAATTGGAGGAGAGGGGGGGGGGGGGGCGATGAAAGGGATAATTTTCGCAGAGGGGGCACTATGCTACAAAAGGTTGAGAACCACTGCTCTAGTGGAAGGTAACCATCAGGCGAGGTTAATGCTCAAGCATTTTCTACAACCTAACCCTCAGAGTCTTATTATTATGTGGAAAAATTCCTGCACTGGGTGTGATTTGAACCAAAGGATCCCTACGCTACCTGGATTACCAGTTAACCGCTGGACTACCAGAAAAATCAAAATGCTATGACGATATTCTAATCCTTTTGTTTCAGTTTACTGAGGCGTCCTACCTGTATTATATTTCCAAAATCATCGATTGCTTCGATACGGTAAGCAAAAAAAAAATTATTGATTCTTCTAGTGTCTATCTTTCTGGCCTTAGTTCGACGGTGGAATGTCTGTCTGGTGTTTGTTTATAAGTTCCTGAAACACAAACAGAAAACTCTCTTCAAGGACACTCTAATTTACGAGATGGATTTATTTTTTAATCAAACAATTAAAAAAAAAAAAAAAAAAAAAATGACCATAAAATTATAATGAGCCATTTAATGGCCCCAATTTTATTTGTCAAGTTTTGTTGAATTAATTTGTACAATTTTAAGTAATTAATTATTATGTATATTACTTCCAAGAATATCTGATATGATATATCGAAAGTATTGTATTACCTTTTGTTAAAAAAAAAAACAATATTACTTCCGAGAAAATTCTAATATTAGAAATCGGAAGTATTTTCATTTGTACATCAATCTGTATCGTTTTTTTTTTTCAGATCTTCTTTGTTCTGCGGAAGAAACAGTCCCAGATCACCTTCCTCCATGTCTACCACCACGCCATGATGGTAATGACTTCCTGGGGCTTCCTCAGGTATTTCAAAGGTAAATCTTGACCGGTATTTTTTTTTTTTTTTTTTAAGCTTTATTATTTTTTTTTTATTATTATGAACTGGTTGGGGTCCCACAAGAAGAGCCCCAATTATCACACCGACCTCTATTAGATCTACGAGTATTGTGACCAGTTTATTAGGTAGAACAAAAAAATATATACAGTAGAACACAATGAAATATAAAGAAGACAAAAAGTTTAAACAAGTATACAAGAAGGAAAAAAAGAGAGAAATGTCCTACCTAAAGGGCGGGGTTATTGCCTGTGGCAATCTCTTCCACCCAAAAGGGCTTATGTGGCAGAGAATGCCCAAGCTATAATATAATAATAATACTCTTTAGTGGAAGGTAACCACCAGGCGAGGTTAATGCTCAAAGCACTTTCTACCACCTCAATAGGTGTATTGGTATAAGTAGGGCTATCATCAGCTACGAAAGCTCTTTGTCACTGCGACCTTATATAGATCTTTTCTACCACCTAACCCTCAGAGTCTTATTATTAAGTGGTCACAAACTCAAATTAATGAGGAAAAATTCGTGCACTGGGTGGGATTCGAACCAACGGATCTATAAGCTCCCTGGATTACCAGACTAGCGTGTTAACCACTTGACTACCAGTGCACATGAGACATCAACTTCGCCCCGAATCACAATTTTTTGATATTATAGATATTGTATAATATAATAATTTTGTTCTAACTTCTTTGTAGGTATATAGGTACCTACTACTTTTTCCATAGGGCGTTCTTCACACCTCAGTCAAGGTGTTTTCAAATTGTTACTTCCCATTATTTCCAATATTAGAAATCGGAAGTGTTGCGTTTTTTTTTTTTTTTTTTTTTTTTTTTTTTTTGTAAAAAATAAATGAATAATTATTTACTCCGATTTAAAAAAAGAAATCATGACATGTGTTGACCTCCTGATCAACCTTGAACAAGAACTGGTGCAGATGTGAACGAGTGGGGCCGGTACTAGCCAACATCACAAGGGTTCGAATTCGAATGGTCACCTATGCAAGTACTTACATCGATGGACGTTCCTTAACTTCAGTGATAGAACGAGAACTAGTGTATTTAACGAATTTCAACGTGCCTTTTTTTTTAATTTCGTTTCCACGCAACAATTTTATTAATGTTGCAATTACGCAAATAGAATATTCCTATCTAAATCCTTCAACGCTGACTAATCATTTTCCCTTGTGAGCCTACGATTGGATCCGGCAACTGCCGCGGCGCCGGCAACCTCCAAAGTACATAGCCGAACATTTCCGATTCCGCCATGATGAAAGTACAGTCAAACTAGAATCGTGAACGATGGTAGCCAGACAGTGGAGGAATGAAGTTATCATATTTGTGCTAATCACTTTCGTGATATCACAACTACTCAAACTCGCTTTACTAAATCTACACTGAACCACCGATTTCCAGGTTACAAGTCCACCGCCTTATCGATCAAGCTACTGAGGTCGGTTCAGTGGAGAAATGACTCAGCACCTCTATCTCTGTCTCTACAAGGAGGCTAATAATTGACAAGGGCCCCCAGAACCAAGCCAATACTGGTCAAATCCCTGATTATAGTCCCCCAGCCCGCCTGCTGGTCTTCTTCTTTTTTATAGTCCCCCAACGAGACTGTTGGTCTACTCCCTGTTCATAGTCCCCCAGCCAGACTTTCATATAGGGACAGAAAATACAATTCCATAAATTACTAGACTTGTAATATTATTCCATAATTATCTTACAATTCCATATCTTAATGGAACAAGGGACAGGCTGACTGTATTAATTATTTATTACACAGTTACACAGTAGGTATGACTGTATTAATAACCCTTTCGATCCCTCTGTCCCCAGGGGAGCAACACAGTAGGTATGACTGTATTAATAACCCTTTCGATCCCTCTGTCCCCAGGGGAGCAACACAGTAGGTATGACTGTATCAATAACCCTTTCGATCCCTCTGTCCCCAGGGGAGCAGGTCGTGTTCATAGGCCTGCTCAACTCTCTAGTCCACGTGGTCATGTACAGCTACTACTTCCTGGCAGCTCTGGGACCGAGGGTTCAAAGGTACCTCTGGTGGAAGAAGTACCTCACCAAATTTCAACTGGTTAGTACAAGTGCTTTATTTAGTTCAGTGATTCTCAACGTGGGCGATATCGCTCGCTGGGGGGTCAAAGAGTACATTTTGGGCAGTCGGGGGGTGATGAAATTATGTTGGGCAATAAGGGGGCGATGGAAAGTTAAACATCCCAGCTTGCTTTTTAGTATTTTTCTTTACCCAAACTTTTTAGTATTTTTTAGTACCTACCCAAAAGTATTTAATAAATATGTTGTTCTTGGAATATCAATATATTCTTGAATTCAATTACTTTCTACTTACCTAAGTGGTTTTGATTTACTATGGATACTAATTTCAACCTACTTATTGATTGGGGGATTTGGGGGGGGGGGCGGGTAAGAAAGGGATAATTTTCGCAGAGGGGACAATATGCTACAAAAGGTTGAGAACCACTGATTTAGATCATCAAACTTAGTTGATAGATTAGGCGGCGAAATTGTATTTATTTTTCTTCTTCTTCTTCTTTTTTTTGAACACCTACCAACATCAATTTTTTTAGTTTTACCTTAATGGCTTAATATGAATGGGCAATTACTGATATTAGGGTAAGTATGCTACTCAGTGCAGGTCAGTATACGTATTGTTGACGGTGTTGGTGGTAGCCAGTTGTATTTTTACCATGATTGGTCAAGGGCCGAGTGGCCGAGTGAGTTAGCGCGCTAGGCATTGCACGCATGGTGACCTGGGTTCGATCCCCAGCGGGACAGGATTTTTTCTGCTCTGTACTTGGATGTTCGGGGTCCTCTTATACCTCGACCGGAAAAGTGAGTGGCTTTTTTGATGTGAAACAGCGACCAGTGGCGGGATTGTAGGCAAAAAAGAGTATAAGATATGGTATAGTAAAGTGGTAAAGTCCTATGATACTGCGCTACCCACCCTAAAATTGTGACATAATAACACAAAGAAAAAGCATTATCATATCATTTTTATCATAATTGGTCAAGACATCAGGGGACCTTCAAAATAATGTGGTTATTATGTTATCATATACTACCTACTTAAATTTAATGAGGAAAAATTCATACATTGGGTGAAATTCGAACCAACGGATCCCTACGTCAGGATTACCAGACTAGCGACTTAACTACCAATTAACCCAACCTGCTAGGGTTACCTTCCACTAAAGAGAGTTATTATTTATTAGTAATACAGTGGAACCTGGGTATAAGAGAACCCAAGGGACAGTGGAAAAATATATTTTAAAGACCTTTCTTATAATAGTCAGTTCTGGGATTTTCTCTATTATATCCTTTCTATTATGGGTTTGATGGCAGAGATTGCCTCAGGCAATAATCACGCCCTTTGTCAATATTATTCTTGTCAATAACGAGTTATTATTATTATGTTCTTGTCAATAACGAGTTATTATTATTATGTTATAAGGTTCGACAGTCGTATATTTTTAGAGTACCAAAACTCAAATTATATAATAAATTTTATTTTTAATATCCATAAGAAGAGACCCAACACATGCTTGCGCACTTCGGGTCTCTTCTACTGCAATTTAAATAACAAAAAAACAATTTTAAGCATTTTATCTATATATTTAATATTATTTTATTTAATTTATGTTTCTGTGCTTGTTAATTGTTATATGTTTATAAAAAAATAAATGATGAAAAAGTATTCATCATAGGGTGGCATCATCGTGAACGATGGTAGCCAGACAGCGGAGAAATGACTCAGCCCTTCTAGCACTGTCTTTACAAGGAGGCTAATAATTGACAAGGGCCCCCAGAACCAAGCCAATGCTGGTCTACTCCCTGTTTATAGTCCCCCAGCCAAACTGCTGGTCTACTCCCTGTTTATAGTCCCCCAGCCAGACTGCTGGTCTGCTCCCTGTTTATAGTCCCCCAGCCAGACTGCTGGTCTACTCCCTGTTTATAGTCCCCCAGCCAGACTGCTGGTCTGCTCCCTGTTTATAGTCCCCCAGCCAGACTGCTGGTCTACTCCCTGTTTATAGTCCCCCAGCCAGACTGCTGGTCTGCTCCCTGTTTATAGTTTTAAAAAAACTCTCTCCTTCTCCTCCCCCAGCTGCAGTTTGCTCTGTTCTGCACCCACCAGCTCAGCCTGATCATCCTGGGATGTGACATGCCCGTGGCCCTCACCTACTACATATTCTTCCAGGCAGCCACCATGTGTGTCCTGTTCGGCAACTTCTACTATCAGACCTACGTCAAAGTCCGTCCCAAGAAGCAAGACTAACAGTCGCGTTAAGGTCGGGTTCTATGAAAAACACCTAACCTAAAAAACACCTGAAAAACACGAAAAACGTTAGTTCCAAAGGATTTGTCAAGATAGCGCCATTAGAGTTTTGCTTTAAACTCTACTTTTCGTGTTTTTCAGGTGTTTTTTAGGTTAGATGTTTTTCGTAGAACCCGACCTAAGTCTAACGAAATTGAAGAATTTTTTAAAAGGAAAAGCTAACAAGAACATGCACCCATTATTTGGCAGTGAAAAAGCGACCATGAAATTCGACACTTTTTTGCAACCTACTTAAAATTTACACTGAGGTTCGAATTATGAAACTTTATATAAGCTGAAGTATTAAGACGCACGAGTGCTGCTCCGACGTCCAGTCATTAAAGTTAAGATAGTTATATTAAATGGGGTCAAGGCTAATTGAAAAATCGGGTGATGGTAGAGCAAGTCAAAACTCACCTACTGGCTATCCTTTCTTTGAAAACGTGTATCGATCCAAGTGACCTCTAGATCGGTGGGAAAAACAGGGATTTGGCCATAACTCCTTAAGGAAGCAAAATGCCCCACTGCAAGTTTCGCTTATATGTATGATATTCCACGGTGGGCTGAACCTACCCACAAAAAATATACATCTGTATCCGGGACACCCTCCCTGTAGTGTCGGACTCTTTTGTGAATTATTTTTCTGGAAAATGGTACACTCTGTAGTGTCGGACCCTTTTGTGAATTATTTTTCTGGAAAATTTGGTCACTGACAGGTACTGGATCATCAGATAGACCAATGACAGTAAACATTATATAGTCCTACGACCCATCTAAGTATTTGAAATACAAATTCATGAACTCATAGATAAAACATCTCCCGCATATCTGCTGCCCTCTTCATTGTGCCCAACATACTCGCCGCATTTCCGACCTGAACAACCAAACTTATTCTTTGCATTAGGTGTGATTTTGCTCTCTCCTGTCACACACGCTATCCGCTCTCCCAACTCTTTTAAAAACTTCATTCCATCTTTGCAAATTGGTCCCATGGTTTCAATAGCAACGGGTACAAAGTGATAGTCACTTGCAATTTTTTTGTACTTGTCAAGATTCTTTTTTCCTGCTATTTCTGCCACATGTATTGCATTTCTTTTTGAAAACTCAATATTAGATGGTGCTAGAGTATCGGTACTGAATTGGTACATCAATGACACACTATTCTTATGTATAAGAGTAGTCACCTTGGCTTAGCGGTAGTATGCTCGGCTTGCACTCCAGGTGACCCCGGTTCGAATCCCGGCAGGGTCGGATTTTTTCGGCTCTGTACTTTGGATGTCGGGGCCTGCCCTAGCCTCGTGAGGACAATTTGGGGTAGTTGTAGAGTGGGCAACGATCAGTGGTGGCATTATGAGATTGATATTGGAATATAATGGTTGCTTGGATATATGATGCATACCTAAGTATTAGTTCTCGTAATGTCGATGCTACCCACTAAAAATTGTGACATAATAACACAAATAACTAGCTGTTATCTTCTTATGTATAGTATTATCTATTTATTTTTGTATATGGAATTAAACTGTTTATATATAATATTAAGTTCTTTTGGCATTGGTAGACAAGGCCATTCTATATAGCCAATTAAGTTTTTTGTATGAGTTTTGTTTATCCGTAGTTGTAAAGTAGTCTAGCAGAATTAATTACATATCAGTAGTTGTGAGTTGTAATATTTGAATGAATTTTTACATTTTTTGTATATCTACCTTATTAGGATTCTTTAATTTTCTCAATTCTTTCACGGTTTTTTTCTTAGAATCTAGATTCCCGGAGGTAGCAAATTTAGATTCTTATCACCGGTAGGAGCCCTAACAACATATGAAAAATCTACCTGATTTTCTATGCCAGGGAATATTCTATCAGGGTAAATTATTATAATCAAAATTAATATATTTATAACTTAATATTCTACCTACCTTTCAACGGGGTACAAGCTTGCAATACGAGAATACTTGTGTAGAATACCAAAACAGTTGCAATACATAATAAACAGAATATTTTAAACTAGTCCACCTGAGCTGATGGTGTAAAAGCATACTGAAAGCACAACGCCTGTATTTTTTCACTTTTGCACTAGCTTTGCTTATTAGCCACCTTGAGCAAAGTCAGTATTGAAGTGTAAACATCAGACTTTCATTACATTGGTTCTGAGGGCCCTTGTTAATTATTAGCCTCCTTGTATAAACTTGATGAAAATATCAAGTTTAGTGACCATCAAACACGATGATGCTACTCAATGATAACAATAATAATAATTGTCGTTTTGATGAGTACTACCCATGTGCCCATATCCTAAGAAAAGTATTGAACTAAATCAGAAGATGCATTTTTAATCCTGAGGTCTCCAAACTTGGATTAAAAACGAGAAGATGATGATGTATCAGAATAAAATATATACCCATGATAATAATAATATCGCCTTATTTATACTGCCCGATTAAGACTATTAAAGTCCCATTATTCGAGCAGTAAGCCCAAGACATATTATTATGTGGTAAAAATCACAAATAGGAGGATAACTTGTCATGCCCCGGCTGGGTTTCGAACCCACGACATCTGGATTCTCTGGATTCACAGATTGCTGCCTTTACCACTGAGCTACCGGGACAGATGATGGTTCTACTTATTTATTTTTTATTTATTTAGAAACTCTTTATTAGTAGGTACAGACAAATAATGGTAAATATAAAAATAGACAATATTAATAATATAAACAAGGAAAAAAAACAAAATATATACACATGTCCTAACTAAAGGGCGGGGTTATTGTCTATGGCAATCTCTTCTACCTACCGCATAATCCTCGACATTTCTTTTTCTCTACCAGATAGAAATCTTTTTGAACGTAAGGATTCTCTTCGGTCAACTCCACTCTCTCAGTCGCTTCCGTGTAGCCACGGACACGGACCGTGATGTTGTAGGAACCCGGCACCCTGAGCAGCCTCCAGTATTCACCATAGAAAGTGGTCTTGATCGCCTTCCTCTTCCCCTCCACCACTATGAGAGCTTTCTCAATGGGATCCTCTTCCATGTCGCTTACTTGTCCGTAGACACCCCGGCGCGTGCTTTCCATAAAGTTGAGCATGGACTCCAAGTTGGCGTGCCAGTAGATGGGCAGGTCAGCGGCCGGCGGGTGCTTGACGCAGCTCAGATAGAAAGTGAGCTCGAAACAGTTCGTGAACGCGTAGTTGTAGTCTTGCATGCCTGAGAAACAGACAAAACGAGCTAAATTATGAGACAGGATCTAAGTTTAACCTTTTTTTTCTCAATAATATTTTAGTTTTATTGTATACTTTTTAATGTATCTTAATCCGCTGTATGTTAATTGACCAAAAAAATTACCAAAAAAAAAGTTAAGATAAGCCATTAACACTTAGACGACCGGGTGTACCACCGGTGGTACACGCGTGTCTGTACGGAATGGACCGGGTGTACCACCGGTGGTACACGCATGTACTACGCCTGTGAATAGCCTAAACATCGCCGGTCCCACGGGAGAATTCACTAAAAACATGCCGGTCGTCTAAGTGTTAAGCCAGGCATGCCCTCAAGTTGGAGTTTCAGCAAATCACAACCCACTATAGCCCGAGTTGAGGGATACTCTGGCTTATCTGAACTTTATTGCTGTTTTATAATTTGGCCCTACGTGTTGCATGGAGATTGACGAAGGAAATTATCCCGTCCTTTACTTAGAATTAGGACACTTATTTCATTTTTTTTTTCTCTCTCTCGATGTTTGTGCTCTTCTGATTTGTAGGTAACTAGGTTTTGTTTTTTCTTAGAAGTCTCAGCCAGCTTTTATAAGAAATTATTTCTTTTAATAAAAAATTAATAAAAATAAAACACATGTTTTCCCATTTGAAAGAATTAAATATTCATGTTATTTTTTTATTTTTTGTGGACCCTGTATATAAGTACGTACCTAAGTATGATTTATCTTTGGTAAAGCCTCCTTGGTTTTTGTAAATGATTTACCTACATTATTATCTTTATCCTGAATACTCTGGTAATAGCGCCAATGGTTGTAGCTCATAGAAGAGTGGACTTCGCCAGAGTGTTGCTAGAACGTGACACGTATCTGTCACTGGTGCTAGGCAACGTCCAGCGAGGTTGGTACTTGTATGGGTGACCATTCAAATTCTATTTCCAGCACCACTCAGGCTGGGTGAGTATAATTTGAGTAACAGGTTTGTGAGTTTCCATTGAATGGAGGGTAAAAACCAAAGAAAAAGTTCAGCTAGAATTGTTTGGGCATTATCTATATATTTTTTTTTTTTTTTTTTTTTTTGAACAATATACGGGCATATTTACCCTGTACTAACTAATTTTACAGTTCATTTCCCTAACTAATTGTAATAAAAAACAAAATATAAAACTATCTAACATAAAACTATCTGCTTATCATAATATAAAAAACACATTTGTACTATTCATTAGGTCCCTTCTTAATATTAAGTCTTAAATGAAAAAAAAAATCTGAAAAAAAAACTGCATGACCCATAACTTCCCAATCTAACCAAATTAGTTAGATTAACTTTTAAGTCTATTCACTTGCACAGTGATAATGCCTCTGAGCATCAGCAAAATGGGCAGACATTGAATCAGCCAATGTTGCCAGGTTCAGAGGTTTCCTTGAGAGGTCTTTTACAAGGAAAAAAAAAATATTCATAGTTTTCTCTAGAGGATTTTTTCGCATTTGAGAACATTATTTTAATTAATTGTCCTCGGAAAAACCCCCAAAAAACCCCATAAATAGGTCTCAAAATTCTTCCCCCAAGAGCTCAAGAAACCCCCAAAATGGGGGGAAAAACCCCCAATCTGGCAGCCCTTGAATCAGCATTATTCACTTGAGACTCACCTCCAGGTCTCTTGTTCCAGTAGTTCCCGTTGACTGTTCCGCCCGGGAAGGACACATTGCACGCGTCACCGGACGCCATCATGTCATTCGACGCCGCGTACTCCTCGGCCAACTGCACAAACACGTCATCATCTGGCGTCAGACTCGGCTGTCCAAAGTCTTTAGGATTCTTCGAATTGTCATAAGGGTAGTTGGCGACTATAGAACCACCCTGAAGATTGCCAGAGAGAACGAAAGGATGAATCATGATGAAATGCATCATGATTAGAGCTTCATTTTCCTTCCGGGGTTTGCTGTCGAAAAGAGAAATGACAAACGTGCCTTTTATAGAATAATCCCAAAAACCACTTTATGTGAAGTCTACTGAAATAAAGGGACTTTTTGTTCTTACCTCGGCAGTATCAACAATGTAATTTACTAACGTACATTTTTGTACAAAAAGTACTGATATCTCTCGAAAACACCACTTCGTGGTTAAAAAATGAAGAACGTTCCACCCCAAAAAAAAATTGTACAAAAAGCTATTAAAAAAATGCAATCAAATTGAGAACACCTTTGCCACATTCTCTTTATCTGTCTTTCTATTTCTCTGCATTCTTTTTTTTTTGTACTTACCTAAACTTCTTCTTTCTACGAACAAACTTATCCGGGAATTGCCCGTCGAGATTTATCCCGTTACCGTTGCCTGGAAACCCGTGACTTTCATTTGATCTGAGAAAGCCATCCGGATTCATGGTGGGTACTATCCAGATGTCAGTCGTGTTTAGCAATTGGGTGATTCGGTCGTCGCGGTCATAACTGTACGCCAAGTATTGTACAAGTGATACCTGAAAATCATCGAAGAAACGACTAGAATATTTGCGGCCCTATGACCGCAGGATACGGCCGATTTCAACCAAAAGTTTCCTGGTTCGTCTGGTGTATAAAGTTAATTTCCATACCAAATTTCAAGTCTCTAGCTCTCTTCGTTCTTGAGATATCCTGTTCACACACGGACGCACGGACCAATGGCTGAAGACCACATTTTTGGTATCCTGAGTCTATCGTCCAGAAATGTGAAAAACTGAGTAGGTCAAATTTTAGACGAATAGGTTACAGAATGTAAAAAAATCTGGTGTAAACATCACACGACTTTCCTTATCCTCCAAAAAGGAGTCGAATTCCGCCACTGTTGACTGAATGATAGTTAAAAATCAGTACCAAATTCGTAATCAGCACCTCCAAATCATTCGATTTGATAAGTCACAACCCCCATCTAGGATGAATAATGAAATAGTTAGTCAAAGCGGGTCCCCCTCAAAATACCGGTAAATTGGAACCGAGGTCCAAAAGTTCAAGATATCAAAAAAATGATCGGAATAGACCCCTATTATTTTTTTAATTTAAAAAAAAAATGTTGTTCTTCAACTTTTTTTGTGTCTTTAACCAATTCAAAGAAGCGGCTCTTGTCGCTGATATTTGCGGCCCTGCGGCCGATTTCAACCAAAAGTTTTGTGGTTCGTCTGGTGTATAAAATTATTTCCATTACAAATTTCATGTCTCTAGCTCTTACTAGTAGATATAAAAGGTACTACCAGAATAAGCAAGATTTTGCTCTAGCGTCGCAATGAAAGGTCCTAGGTTCAATTGTAGGTAATCAAAAGATGCGTATTGAGGTCTTCTATCTTTTGATATAACTTTCAGCTTTCTACTACCCCCCTAGCCCCCCTAGATCAAATTTAAGTGGTCCATTTTTAATTTCTATATTTGAGGTTGGTTCCTACGATATGGTTATTTTTTGTAGTTGTTAGGTATTTCTAGACGTGTCGTTTATTAATTTTATCAATAAATACATTTTTTGACAATATAACCACCTAGATCAAAAATTTCGAGTGAGCCCGGATTCGCACACAGAGACATTGAGGTGCATGTAGGCAATTTGTTATCAGTTCGTTGCGATGCAGTGGCTCATATAGGTAGTCGAGTAATTAAAAACTCTTGAATATCGAGGTAAAGTCACGAACCAATTTCAGATTTAATGTTTCAATTTAAAAACTAATATTATTTCAGTTCGTTGCAGTGGCTCATATAGTCGAGTAATTAAAAACTCTTGAATATCGAGACAAAGTCACGAACCAATTTCAGATTTAATGTTTCAATTTAAAAAACTCTGAAAATTTCTATCATCAGTTCAAACAAATTATCACAAATAGTGTGTTTTGCTAACACAACAACTGTATGGAAAACTCATAGACTGAAAATTACTTTAGGTACACTTGTGTCAACAATTTTAAGGATTTATCTAGGGAAATCAAATACCTAATCAAGTGATTTCGAGGCAAATGGCACAAAAAAAAAAAAAAAAAAAAAAAAAACAGATATATCAAATGAAAAATCTGGCACAATGGTTATAAGAAGAGAACACGTCAGAGCTACACAATCCCAGATTGAACGATTTTGAGGTGAGTACAGGTGAAAAATAATTAATTTACTATTGGAAATAATTTTACTTCAAAATTTCTTAGCTAAGATAAGAGAAAGAGAGATCAAAATAAAAATAGTGGTCATTCCAAAAAAATATTTGAAGAAAGCATTAAAAAAACCGACCGAAAGATATCAGAAAGTAACTACTTCTTTAGTAATAGGGTATTTTGTAATTGTAAGTCATTAAGTGATGTCATAATAATTCACCATCAACAAACTGTCTTCCATATTCTAGTCAGTACATTAATCTATTCTAGTCAATCAATTACTCCGTATTCTCATCTCAACCTACCATTTACCATTCTCATCATTTCCTAACATCACATTCCCTCAAATCCCAATAATCATTCACATACCATTTAGAAATAAACTGCATCATTTGAATTTCCTCTTCTTCCTTTAATTTACATATGTTAAAAATATTAGAAAAAAGTGTTTAGATTTAAGAACTTTGTATATGTACATGTACATGTAAAACATATTATATACAAATAAAAAAATTACAATAACAACTCACTTAGAGCCAAAATAATTGCTTCGCTGGCGCGTTGTAGGTACATATGTACCGCTTCTCGTAGAATCACCGAAGTTAATCAAATCAAAAGTTTATTGTGAATAAATAATATATTGTGTTTCCTTCTTGACGTGGATCAAGAAGAAGACTAGAGGAGTGGGCCGAGAATACTTCCTTGTGGAACCCCCAAAGAGACGTTTTTTGAATCTTTGGAGTTTTAGTTGTTTGGGTGCGTCCCACAAGGTAGCTCTAAAAAAAATTAAGGATTTTCCTTAAGAAACGTCCAGCGAGCTGAAGACTTCGTGGCATTCCAGCCCAACCCAGGCTGGTGAGGTGAATGTGGGTAGCAGGTTTGCGAGTTTCCTGCAAACCCCCGTTGTTATATATGACCATGCAGTAGAGACGTTACACCCAAATTAAAAAAAGCATTACAACATTACAAGGCACTAATATTTATCTTGTTTATATTGTTCTAAAATTTGTATTTTAAATTATATAATTACTTGTTTGTACATACACGTTTGTACTCGTATGTCCTATTAATAAAGAATTTAATAATAATAATAATATTATTTTATCATCTCTGATTTCTTAATTTTCAGATGATGAACATGAGTATGGTCAAAAGCAGCTTGAGTTTGACAGTCTGGTGGGTACTAGTGCAATGTAAGTAACATTAAGAGTTTATTTATTTAACTAATTATGGGTATTACCCATTTAAACAGTGTCCCTACAAAAATAAAATTAGGATTAATAATAAATTAAATTTAAAAGATACTGGACTTACATTGTCCAGAAAAATGTCAAAACTTATGAGCTAAGTAATATTAAATTTTTAAGCAACGTCCAGCGAGGTGAAGACTTCGTGATGCTAGCATTCCGGCCCAACCCAGGCTGGGTGAGGTTAATGTGGGTAGCAGGTTTGTGAGTTTCCTGCGAATGGAGGGTAACACCCCCGTCGTGATATGACCATGTAGTTGAAAGCGACGTTAAACCAAAAAAAAAATATTAAACTTAAGCCTGCCAGCGTCGATGGCATGTTGAATACACCGGTTCCCTTCAGAAAACCGAAGTTAAGCGACATCCAGCGAGGTTTAGACTTGGATGGGTGACCATTCAAATTCTAATTCTCGTGACGCTGGCTTTTCCCGGCCCCACTCAGGCTGGGTGAGGTCAATGTGAGTAGCAGGTTTGTGAGTTTCCTGCGAATGGAGGGTAAAACCCCCGTCGTGATATGACCATGGCAGTTGAAAGCGACGTTAAACCCCACTTAAAAAAAAAAATTAAGCCTAAGGCCTAAGCCAAGTCTCTCCCATGGTGCAACGAACAACTTTGCTTTAGTCTCAACTTTATCCCACCAACAGAATCAGCAAATAGGTCAAAATTGTGAGGTGGATTACTGATTACGTTTGCAAGACTTTTCATTCTGTTGATAGGATTGTTGTTACCAATATTGGTTTTATATGTATCCAATGCAAAAATGTCTGTATTAATTTCATGTTTGCCTAGAACTAGTTTGATTTTAGGCCATTTCAAACAACATATATCCCTAAATATTTAATGAAGGTTTATGAAATGCAACCACTGTGCCTCATTAAATTTTCGCACTAAAGATTTTAGTCGATCTCCGTGGCTCAGTGGTTAAGAGCATTGATTGCTGACCTTGAGCATTGAGGTTGCGGGTTCGAATCCCGGCCGGAGCGGAAAATTCTGACCCAGTTTTTTTTCGTTTCCAGAATGGCACTAATATAGAGGTCAAGTACCCTGAAGGAATGCGAAAGCGGTTCCGGGGCACAATTACCTTTTAAAAAAATCTGGTGTAAACATCACACGACTTTCCTTATCCCCCAAAAAAGAGTCGAATTCCGCCACTGGTGACTCAACGGTAACAGATAACTAAAAACCAATGCCAAATTCGTAATCAGCACTTCAAAATCATTGAATTTGATATGTCACAACCCCTATGTAGGATGAATAATAAAAAAGTTAGTCAAAGCGGGTCCCCCCCAAATACCGGTAAATTGGGGCCGAGTTCCAAAAAGTTCAAGATATCAAAAAAATGATCAGAATAGACCCCTATTATTTTTTTAATCTAAGAAAATGTTGTTCTCTAAAAAATTTTGTATCTTTAACCAATTTAAAGAAGCGGCGCTTGCGGCTAGCATTTGCGGCCCTGTGGCCGCAGAATGCGGCCGATTTCAACCAAAAGTTTCGTGGTTCGTCTGGTGTATAAAATTAATTTGTGTACCAAATTTCAAGTTTCTAGCTTTTACCGTTCTTGAGATATCCTGTTTACAGACAGACAGACAGACAGACAGACAGACAGACAGACAGACAGACAGACAGACGCACGGACCAATGGCTGAAAACAACTTTTTTGGTATCCTGAGGCCATGATTCGTCCAGAAATGTGAAAAACTGGGTAGGTCAAATTTTCGACGAATACAATACTTTCCTTATTATAAGATAAGGAAAGTAAAAATAATAATTTTAGATAGGTTTGTTAAATAAATATGTCTGGTACAAAATTCGCCCAGGAATTGGATGTTTAAGAATTCATAAGTACATCAATATAACCTATCTTGTTACAGATACCTTAACTCAAGGAGCAGACGAGAAAACAGCTCATTTCGATCGTTGTAAGTTGAAGTTAGAGGATCCATTGTGGTAAAGCCAATGATTATCAATACTGTCTTAATGGGTGAATAACCGTCTGTTTTAATAGGTGATTAACCATTTCAAGATTTACCATTTAGATGTCCGACAAAAACGAAGATAGAACAATCACAATTTGTACTAGGTATAGTCAGACCTGGATATAAGGGAACTGGAAATAAGAGGACTGGATATAAGAGAAACCTGGATATAAGAGAACTGGATGTAAGGGAACTGGATATAAGAGAACTGCATATAAAGGAGACCTGGATATAAGGGAGAAACTAGATATAAGAGAAACCTGGATATAAGAGAACTGGATATAAGAGAAACCTGGATATAATGGAACTGAATATAAGAGAGACCTCGATATAGGTCTGGTTTATCTTTTAAGCCCTTCAAACCTTAGAAGAAGTACCTTTGTATAAGTTAATGTTTCTTCATAAAGAAAATAAATAAATAAACTATTAAAAACTAAATAACCTCTTTCTAATATTCAACTATGGATTTTTTTAATTTCCAATGGAGCATTTAGTAACAATACCTATCAAATCAAATCAAATCTATTTATTAATTTTTAAAGAGAAACCAGGATATAAGAGAGAAAATGCCGGTCCCTTGAATTCTTGTATATCTTAAGAGATAGAGTATAAGTACTCTGCAGAGTTTCACCCCTTTGTCACCACTGGAACAATTTAAATGAATAACTTAGCACTCGATTTCATACACCATCAAATGGGCTCAGTTCATGATCGATTTTTTACATGATTAACAATGTAGGGACTCGTTACTCTGTGTGTCCATGTGTGTGTCCATGTGTGTGTCCATGTGTGTGTTGGTGGAAGGATGAGACTCCCTGGACACCCAGAAACAGTGCCCTCAGATCCTTTCGTGTCCACTCTAATAATAATAATATCGCCTTATTTATACTGCCCGATTAGGACTATTATAAAGTCCATTTTTTTTTTTTTTTTTTTTTTTTTTAAAGAATGAGTGTTTCATAGCCGTTTTTATTTCGTAGCCATGAAACAGGAGCTACTGTAGACGCTTATGGTCTGTGTTGTAGCCTGCCCATCCCGTAGTATGACTCCCCTCTGATGGGCGAGAAGTGACACAATACTTCCCAATTAGGTGCTGGGTCAACACGAGCGCACCGGAAGGTATCCCTTACAAACAATTGTAACCAAATTAAGAATACAAATTTTTGTCGGCACGGGGGATTGAACCCGGGACCTTCCGTATGGCAAGCGAGTGCTTAACCACTGAGCTAATCGCGCGCTCAGTGGTTAAGCACTCAGTGGTTTTTTACATGATTATTCCAGCAGTAAGCCCAAGACATATTATTATGTGGTAAAAATTCCAAATGGGAGGATAAATTGTCATGTCCCGGCTGGGTTTCGAACCCACGACCTCTGGAATCTCTGGATTCACAGAGTGCCGCCTGTACCACTGAGCTACCGGGACAGACTTGCTCGAAATTTGTCTATTAACTTCGCCCTCCACGTCTGTCCACAGTTGGACAGCCATTTCCGAAGCCCATGTTCGACAAACTCTGCCTCATCAACGTCACCGCAGGACACCTGTGTCACGGGGGCCAAGACTTGGATAATGCCTGCAAGACCGTCTGTCTGGGTCTCTCGCTGACGAAATACAAATGTCTGTCCGTGACGCCGAGTTACAAGAACTACACGCGTGTTTTCGACACGTGCGGCTGCACGAACACCACTCAGAGCTACGGGCAAGCCATGGACCAGTGGTTCTGGGTGACGGGGGAATATTTGAGCGCCAAAGACCCCCTTAACCAAAGTCAAAGATGTGACACGAGGATTACCGTGTTCTTACCACTCTGATTATTAATATTACAGCCGAACCTAGGTATAATGGACTTAGATATAATAATAATAATAATACTCTCCAGTGGAAAGTAACCACCAGGCGAGGTTAATGATATAAGCATTTTATTTTTTTTTCATTCAACTGATTTTTTCTCTTCATTTACAGGTACCAACTATTCAATAGTGAAAAAAAAAGATAAAATTTCGACGTCGCAAGAATAATGAAAATAGTAAGAGTAATAGCAAAATTCACGCGAAGCTACCAACCGCTAAGCAAAGATCGAGCTACCGACCCCGGTAGCTTGATCGATAAGGCGACGGACTTGTGACCAGGAGGTCGATGGTTCAATGCCCGGTTTCAGCGTAGATTTAGTGAAGCGAGTTTGATTAGTTGTGATATTCGTCACCTTTTATATCTACTCTTACTGTTCTGAAGGTATCCTGTTCACACACATACACACACACATAGACAGACAGACAGACGCACGGACCAATGGCTGAAAACAACTTTTTTGGTATCCTGAGGCTATGATTTGTCCAGAAATGTGAAAAACTTTGTAGGTTAAATTTTCGACGAATACAATACTTTCCTTATTATAGGATAAGGAAAGTAAAAAAATAAAGATATACACAGTTACACACATATGTCCTTACCTAAAGTGTGAGGTTATTGGCTATGGCAATCTCTTCCACCAAACCCTATGACTATGAATTAGTCCATATGACAATGAATCCTAGTCTCATATATTATTATTGTAAATTAACAGAAGCTTACATATTTTTTTGAACCTATTTTAAACTATACAATCATTGTTGAATGAATGCTTATTACAAATTATACTAGAAGAAATGATTCAAGGACTTGTTCATAGAGGAAGACCAAGAAAAGAGTAGGTACTTACAACAAACACTACAAGAAGATATGAACTTTATTGTGATCGTTGTGAAACATTCAAGAGACACAAGAATGATCAATATTGAAACAAACCACTAAAAACATCATACATAATATAATAATGTGTTGCTGCCAACCAATCAAATGTTGGAAACAAATGGTAATAATAATAATATTAATATCGCCATATTTATACTGCCCGATTAGGACTATTAAGCCCCATTATTCCAGCAGTAAGCCCAAGACATGTTATTATGTGGTAAAAATCCCAAATGGGAGGATAACTTATCATGTCCCGGCTGGGTTTCGAACCCATGAACTCTAGAATCTTTGAATTCGCCGAGTGACGCCTTTACCACTGAGCTACCGGGACAATGGTGATGCTGATGGGGTCAAAAAAATGATCGTTTTTCAGACCACGCCTGGGCATATCTCGAGGACGGTGGTGTTCTCTTACCATCAAAGCGCTTCCGACCGCATGGTCTCCGTGTACATTGGCCACAAATTTGAACATCGGCTTTAGGCGCTCTCGATTTTTCCGCACATCGGTGGATAGTCGCACCGCCCACAGTGGCTCCTGATCCACCGTACTCCGCCCCAGCTCCAGTACATTGACAATAGATGTAAAGTCCATTTCTATTTTGTCCAGAAGCTCTTGCAGGGCAGGTCCTTTGTAATAGCGATCGAGGATTATTTCCTTCGGAGGTGCGCCTACCCATATGCTTGAATTCAGGCGGACATCATTGATATTGACATCCGTATCACTGTGAACATCTTGCATCCAAACTGAATACAAGAAAAGTGACACCAGAAGCGAAACCATTGAATATAATGAATGTATAACGTTTTCAATCTTTAAAGAAATTGACAAAGGGTTTTTTTTTAATTTATTTATTGAATAGCAAGATTTTATTTATTGGATAGCAAGATAACTTAAAAAAATACAAAGGTATTTTTTTAAGCTAAAGCTTCTAAGAGATGAAATATTTTATCTATAATTTCAACGTACATGTTATGTAATCTATGTACATATATTATTTATTATGTTGTGTTATAATTTGTTAGATAAGAAAAGGAAAATAAAAAAAAGATGAAAAATTAATTTGAAATGTTCGATAGTGAAACACTGGTTGAAGCAGCTGATATAATTGAATGGGTGAGTAGAAGAACCAGGAATGTCAAAAATCGACTTTTCAGGAAAGCAAAAATAAGATTTGTCTTATTTTTGCTTTCCTGATGCTAATAAGTATAATAAAATTAAATTTTACATTCTTTGTTATTCGATAAGATTCTCACAACTAGGTACTAATACCGCTAGCAAAAGTGGTCAGTGATTTTGTTACATTCCTTGATTTACATCAGATTTTTTTTTCGCTTCCCCCACTTTAAAATCGAAAAAAATTTATACTTTTAAGGGGTATTTCTCCTTCATATTCACAGAGATGATAGAAAAGAGTACATTCTTTCTTATTCTACGAAGAAAAAAAAATTGATTTTTGACATTCCTGGTTCTTCTACTCACCCATTCAATTCTCTCTGTGTTCGTCATTTGCAAGTTTTCTGATGGTTTTCCCGGGTACTGAACTACAGACCTTATCAAAAGCAAACATTTGTGCACTCTCATAGGTAATTAGACTAATTAGCTAAACATAAATCAGCTGTCATCCCTCATTAAAGAAAAACATGAGTCAGCTCGTAGAAGTAATAAATATAATAATAATTCCTCGTCCGTGAGATAGGGACAGATACCTATATCAGGATGTTGAGAGGATTAAATGGACGCCCAGATCCAATGTCTAGGCTCCTTTCATGTCCATCGATTCTATTTGGTTTTAAAATTCTGGATAATTCACAGCTAATTAAGCTAAACAAGTCGTGTGGTGTCCGGGAAACTGAACATCTGTCGTACAAACAGAAACAAACCTTAACCAGCCTAAACACTTTCTAAAGGGGCGGCTTGAAATAGATAAAAGAAAAAACCCAAAAGTCCTCGAGAAGAATGGTCCCGCATCAAATCACTCAATTTTTTTTTTTTTTAACGTCGCTTTCAACTGGATGGTCATATCATGACGAGGGTGTTACCCTCCATTCCCAGGAAACTCACAAACCTGCTACCGACATTAACCTCACCCAGCCTGGGTTGGGCCTGAATGCCAGCAACCCTTATATATTGTCCTTTGCTTTCGTCCTACTCACTCTGAATCCTCCTCTAGGTAGCGTGGATGGCACGTTGTATACACCAGTTCTCATTCAGTCACTCAACGTCCAGCGAGGCTAAGGCTTGGACGGGTGACCATTCAAATTCGAACCCTCGTGATGTTGCCTCACTCAGGCTCGGTGAGGTTATTTGAGTAGCTCGTTTCCAGCGAATGGAGGGTAATACTCCCGTCGTGATAAGACCAGCTTTGAAAGCGACGTCGTAAAAACCAAAAACTGAAGATTAAAAGAAAACCCCTAAAGAAGTCCAGCCTAAATTGAGCAAAAAATATCCACTACCCAGAATCACAAGTGACTTATTTGGCATTAATTTAATCTCTTTATCATGGGAATTTGCCATAGGTACAGCCACAGAAGTGATTCAAGAGTGATCGTTCCGAGATGGTGGATACTCCAAATCAAACGTTTATTTTGTGATGTATGTACCATATTGCATACTTGCATAGTATCGTATAAAAATAGAAGGCGTACTTTCAAGTCCCAAATGTGTGTGTGTGTGGGGGGGGGGGTTGTGTGTGTGTGGTTTTGTTATGCTATAACTCGAACCACAAGTCGGATTGAGATGAAATAATGCATGTTGAACTTACCAATGACTTACTTACCCATGAACGTTGAGCGATATTCCATTTTTCATCCAATTTGACCTCTTGATCACGATTGCAGGAAGCTTCAATAAATTTAATTTCATCTGGAAAGGAAGGGTTCGAAAGAAAAATACACAAAATTATGGACCTACATAATTATGTTCCAATCTAATCTACCAACGTGTGTATTTCTAAACATAAGTTATAATATAATTTAAAAAGATGGCGTAAAATTATCAGAAGACACGATTATTTTTACCTTTTAACTCTATGAAGACAAGTTTAACTTGATATATAAGAGAGAAATTAATAATCAAATATAATAATTTATTAAAAAATCATTATAAATGGTGCCAAGTCTGTATAAAAGATAGCTGTTAAAAAATTACTAAATATTATAGATATTAAATTAAAATTTATTATGAACTTATTTTCTGTAATAAGATTAGAATGAAATTTATTTTTAAAAGCTCCATTTCCTTTTTTAGTCATCTTTGAGGACATCTTCCACCATTTTGTGTATCATGATGTCCATGAAATCATCGTATATCACAGAGGAGGGCGGATTGATTGTTGGGCGAATGATTGGAGAGATGGGCGGTATGATGGGTGTGTTGATGGGTGCGCTAATAACTGGAGGTGTGATTGGAGAGGGGGGCGGTATGATGGGTGTGTTGATGGGTGCGCTCATAACTGGAGGTGTGATTGGAGAGGGGGGCGGAGTTGTGAATGTGTGTGGTGGCTGAAGTGATGGTTGGGCTGATGATTGGAGAGATTAGAATGATGGGTGGGCTGGTGGGTGGGCTCGTAGCTGGGGTGATGTTGGGCGTAATAAGTGGGCTCCTTGAAGCTCTGGATGAAGGGCTCTGAAAATAAATTGTTATGATCATTATACAGACTACAGATGCCGTATTTATTTTTCTAACCAAAGTTAACCAAACGGGAATAAAATGAACCAAACTGGAAGCAAGTCATTTTTCTTTTGGAAGAGGAAAAATTTCCACCTCCAAAGTTAACCAAAGTGGAAGTAGAAAATTCTTGCTTCCAGTTCTTTATAGGTTAAGTCCATTGTTTTTATCTTTAAAAGTAACCAAACGCATTTTTCTTTCACGAATGACCTTGGAATAAAATGGAAATATTTGGAAAAAACCTAACTAGGAAATTTTTTTTAGTTAGAAAGAAAAGTACGACTAGAGTGTATACATAATTTTACTCCCGAGAAATTTCTAATATTAGAAATCGGAAGTAGGTATTGTGTTTATAATGTGTCCACAATGTTTTAAAGTACAACTTTTTTGGTATCCTGAGGCTATGATTCGTGCAGAAATGTGAAAAACTGGGCAGGTCAAATTTTCGACGAATGCAATACTTTCCTAAATATAGGATAAAGAAAGTTTAAAGTCTCTGAAACATTAGAAAAGAATGCCGTTGGCACTAGCACCGACCTTTATCAAATTTTGTTTTATTAATTTCAATTTATTAACTAACCAACCTCAGCTTGATCGATAAGGCAGCGGACTTGTAATCTTGAGGTCGGTGGTTCGAATCTCTTATTTCATTATAAATTTAGCAGTGTTTGATTAGTTGTGTCATCACGAAAGTGATTAGCTCAAATTTTATAAAAATAAGTATTCATCATAGGGTGGCGTCATCGTGAACGATGGTAGTCAGACAGTGGAGGAATGACTCATAACTTCTACCACTGTCTTAACAAGGAGGCTAATAATTTTGTTTTATTAATTTCAATTTATTAACTAACCAACCTCAGTAGCTTGATCGATAAGGCAGCAGACTTGTAATCTTGAGGTCGGTGGTTCGAATCCCTTATTTCAAGGGCCCCCAGAACCAAGGCAATGCTGGTCTACTCCCTGTTTATAGTCCCCCAGCCGGACTGCTGGTCTACTCCCTGTTTACAGTCCCCCAGCCGGACTGCTGGTCTACTCCCTGTTTATAGTCCCCCAGCCAGACTCTTATGTATTAGGATTATATAAATATGTATTAGGATTATATAAATATGTGTAAGGATTACCACACTGGAGCCGGTGAATATAACGTGGGGGTTGTCGCGGGCGCCCTTGTCAGTGTGTTTGAACACACAGCGCACCCCCCAGGGGCAGGTGGGATCCTCCTTGGGCGAGTGATGGAAGTGCTTACACTCCACGGTGCGATAGTGGGGGTGGTGGGTCACCTGGGGGCGAATCGAATTCAATATATACATAAAAATAGTCTGTCCCGGTACACTCATCCGTTAAGTGGGGTCTGAATCAAGTAGAGCTCCGCTGGATGAGTGTAAAGCCCGAGCCGTCCCGAAGTAGGGAGATTTGTTGACCGTCGCTCCGCCACTCTGGCGGGGTGGCTTCTGACGACTCAAAAACATTCTAGACAAGTGTACCGTTGTCTGCCGTGTGGACTATTTATATACAATACAATACAATCCTTTTGTTTATCCTCCAAGAATGAGACTAAAGAATCCCTTTACTTTCACAGTCTTTATATACTTATACTCACAGATAGTATAGTAGTGCTTTATTTATACTCACAAATAGTATATTAGTGATGCTTTATTTATACTCACAGATAGTATAGTATAGTGCTTTATTTATACTCACAGATAGTATATAGTAGAATAGAATAGAATAAACCTTGTTTATACTGCCGAGGTAAGACTGAAAAGTCCCTTTACTCCAGCATTCAAACAGGTCTTATATATTTTATGGGTTAAATAGGATAGTAGTGCTTTATTTAGACTAACGGCTCGAGACAGGGAGTCCCATCACGCTAACAGATAGACATTACCTTATGCTAACAGATAGAGATTACCTTCGGACGCAGATCGTCAAGCCCGTGCGCGTACTGGCACTTGGTTCCGTAGCGGCAGTCCTGACGCTCGTCCCACTTGTTGCACACCTCCGTCTTGTACTTGACGGGATCCCTCACCACCGGGGGGGCGGGGCTACATCGCCTGACCCCGGTGACCCCGGGGGGGCGGCAGAAGCGCGGGGGCGGGGCGTCCTGGGCGACACGGGCCAGGTCCCGCCGTTGGGCCGCCGCAGCTGGGTCCCGCTGGGTCCTGCCTGCGCGCGGGGCTCTGTGCGCAGGCGCGGGGTCACGTGGGGTCACGCCCTGGGAGGAGTGGTCCAGCGGAGACCAGTGCTGGGTCATTGCTTGGGGTGCGTGCAGAGAATACAAGGTTAGTGGTAATCGTCAACAGAGATATGTTTTTTGGGGGGGATGGGTTTAACGTCATTTTCAACTGGCTTAGTCCTTCAAGCCTGGTACCTACAGCTTGATTTAAACGATTTTTGGGACTCCGCTGTGGCCGCTTACATTTAATAACATGTTTAGTTTATTTTACCTGGTACTGGCTCTAGGGTCCAGGGTATAGGCCTCCGTTGTGTTATTATCTGACCTGGTTGTAGGGTTTTCGGTGAAACTCTTACAGTTAACTCTGCGACCTAATTAGATCTATTGTAACCAGTTGATTCTATTTGGTTTTTAACGTTCTGATTGAGATAGATAGTCAGGACGGGGGTTTTACCCTCCATTCGCTGGGAATCGTACCAGCTACCCACAGTAACCACACCCAGTTTGGGTAACCACACCCAGAAATGCTAGCCTCACGTGTTTGAAGGGAACAGAATTTCCTTCGAAAACCGAAGATTTTTTTATTCTTTAACTTCGCATTTTCTCAAACTTCAAAAGAGTAAAATTCTTTTTTTGTAAAAAAAATAATAATTAATCGAATACAGTGAGGTATAATAATAATAATTCCGTGTCCGTAAGATAGGGACAGATACCTAAATCACGGTGGAGAGAGGACTATATGGACGCCCAGATCCAATGTCTAGGCTCCTTTCATGTCCATTGATTCTATTTGGTTTTAATGTACTAACTTGAGGTATACTATACAGGACAGAGGTTTTACCCTCCATTCACTGAGAATTGTATTTCCTTCGAAAAGTCTGCTCCAACCGGGGATCGAACTCGGGATCTCTGGACTACGGGCAGTTGTCACAACCATCACGCCATGGAGGCTGACCTCCGCTGTGTTCGCACACGATCACTTTGCCTTCTTCCAATTTTTCTTGGGGTTGGCATTGGTCAACCTTTTGTTCATGGTTTCGGTTGGTTCTAGCACTCCTACTTCTATACTTTACGTCGGGATGCTCCACGTAACGCTAGCCCTGTTAAGGACGCCAACGATTTGTTCAGCTGACCTCCGTGGCTCAGTGGTTAAGATTGTTGACTGACCCGGAGGTTGCAGATTCGAATCCCGGACGGAGCGGAAAATTCTGACGGAGTTTTTCCGCGTACGGAATCCTTTGGAAAAGGTAAAGTGGCCTGAAGTAATGCAAAAGCGGTTCCAGGGCACAATTACCTTTTATTATTATTATTATTAAACATTTTGGATCAAGTTTTATTTACAAATAACATAGAATATATACATACATAGAAATGAAAATTAACAAAACAAAACTTGATCAAGGGCGGTGCTAATGCCAACGACATTCTCTTCCGAATGGCTAGATGCCCTTCCTAACGCCAACGATTCTAGATATTTGGTTTTAACGTCCTGATCAGGACGGAGGTGTTACCCTCCATTTGCTGGAAGTCGTACCAGCTACCCAAATTAACCTCACCCAGCTTGGGTAGGGCCGGAAATACCAGCCTCACGTGTTTGGAGGGAACAGAATTTTCTTCGAAAAGTCTGCTCTGGACTACGGGCAGTAGTAACAACCGTTACGCCACGAAGGCTGGCTAACTTATATGAGCAGTCAAAAAGTTATTCAACATTGAAAACATTAAACCCAGTTCATCTCTATATTGGAAAAAGGTTGTAATTTCCTTGAACCTTTGATTGCTTCCGAAGATACTTCTAGGTATCGGATGTCAACTAAGTAGTTAAATTTTGGCCTGACAGATAAATTGGCCTACCTAAGTAAATATTTATCAAATAATCTTAAATATTGATTTTGAGTCAATATATGTATAAACGTGATTGAAGGTGAATTAATAAATGCAAAATGTGAAGAAACAAAATACTGGTGAAAAATCTGAAAATTATCAAAAGGGATTACTTACCGCGAGACATTTTGAAAGCCATTCGAAATCAGAGTAGGTACCAAAATGAAAAAAAAGGACTGGAAAACGAGGGAAACTACAGAAGGAATGAAGTTCCAGAAAGACCAAGATATTAATGTGCATATATTTGTGGTACATACAACATCCTGCCTGATAACAAAATAATATGACACCTATGTCATTTAAAATATGAGATTTGCCTGATTTGCTGTCGACAAGATTTGTGATCATAAGCATTTTTGTTTTCCAATTTCTGTTTGTATCATGCCACAATGCTCTACTCATAAGTTTTAAGCATACATCAAACACGTTGGTAGGATTTTTTAGTTGGGGGTTTTTTTTTCAGATAATTTTTTATAGCTTTTTTTATTTTGTAGCCATGTGATGTTACTGTACACTACTAATAATAATAACACAATTTAGTGGAAAGTAACCACCAGGTGAAGTTAATGCTCAAAGTATTTTCTATCAGCTAACCCTCAGTCTTATTATTATGTGGTCAAAAACTCAAATTCATGAGGAAAAATTCATGCACTGGGATTCAAAATAACGGATCCCTACGCTACCTGGATTACCAGAATAGCGCGTTAAGCACTCGACTTACATAGTAGAGTATCGACGTTTTCGGTCTGCGTTGTAGCTTGCCCATTCCGTAGTATGTCTCACCTCTGATGGGCGAGAAGTGACATTACTTCCCATTTAGGTGCTGGATCAACACAAACAACTATAATTATAATTCCGTGACCGTGAGGTTGGTATTGATAGCTAAATCACAAACAATAGAAACCAATTTCATAGCTTACAACCTCCTTACTTTATTTGGTTCAACGTACATTTGTGAATCACTTTTATAAGAAATGAATAGTGTTAAGACCAAGTTAGTATAGATCTAGTCTGAGCGACAGCCACTTGTCAAGAGCGATAGGTAGACAAGGTATCTACCTTGGGAATTACATGTTCTGCAAGGAGGCCTAATGGTTTTATTAATCCGGGCAGGATTTAACTCTCGACCGATGGTCTAGACTTCTAGAGCCTCGGTCGGCAATTAGCGGACCGCGGTCCGAATTCGGACCGTGAAGCTCATTTGTCCGGCCCTCGAACAAAGTTTTCGGTTCGAAAAATAATAATTTTTTCTCTTTCTTAAAAAAAAAAATTGATTTACAAGAAGAAGTAGTCCTTAAAATGTGCAAAGAGACAAAATGGACCGAACAGTTTTGGTGTAAGAAAGTTGAAAAAGACCGTAGGTTCTTATTAATCCGGACCGCGGAGGTTTTTCTCATGTTAATGCGGACCCTAACAGGATTGAATTGCCGACCCCTGGTCTAGGGTATAGGATTAAATTTCTTGCATTGGAAGAGATTCGAACCAACGGATGCCCACGCTATCCGAATTACCAGATTAGCGCCTTAACCTCTCGACAACCAATGAATTTATTTATTTGCACTTTATCAATTGGACATATTATTATATACAACACAGATAATTACAAATTAATATACAATATAAGAGAAGAAAAAAAAACAAAGAAAAAATAAATATATAAATACATAATATATGACCTAACTAAAGGGCGGGGTTATTGCCTTTGGCAATCTCTTCCACCCAACCCTTGTATGGTGGTTGGTGATTCTATGATGGAGACTCTTTGTAGACAGTATGACTCTGTTTTGTCTTTGTATTAGGGGAAGTGCAAAATGGCTTACTACAGCATCATCACCTCTGTACCAGAAAATTAATGCCAATTAACTCACCACCTGCCAATGTGAAACTTGATATTTGATATGCGAATTCCAAGCGTTGCCGTTGGCAAATATTTCATGAAACACATTCTTTACATTTTTTATTTGAAAAAAGTGGTTGGTATGGGTAAAAAAGGTTTTCCGTTAAATGATCGAATTTTCCAGTGGTGACTCTCCTTATCCTTTAATCTGTCTAGGTAGCTCAATAATCAAGGCGTCTGACTGGTAATCCATAGGTCGCGGATTCGAAAACTACCGGTGACATGACAAGTTACCCTCCCATTTGATATTTTGACCACATTATAATACGTCTTACTGCTGGAAGAATGGGACACTTAAGTATAAAGAGCAAAGAGCAGTATAAATACCTAAGGAGATAGTTTTAGGTACATATTATCTAAAAGCAAAACTTAAAGATTAAGGTTTTAAATAAATAATCAAATAAATAGGTGTGACACCACACATTGGGTCGGATCCAAACCACAGATCCCATGCGCTATGTGATCACATGCGCTATGTGATCCAATGAGCTATGTGATCCCATGCGCTATGTGATTCCATGCGCTATGTGATCACATGAGCTATGTGATCCCATGCGCTATGTGATCCCATGCGCTATGTGATCCCATGCGCTATGTGAACACATAAAGTTATTAATACAAATATGATAATTTTTTTTCGATCCTGCTTCAGCGTCCTATGCTTGACCGTATGACCGTCCTATGACTTTTCAAAACTGCGATTCTGAAGTTCTGCTATACGAGCGGTTCTTTTTTTTTTCAAACCCTCCACTTAGTGTCATTGTAACCACCACGGAAAGGGACGCACGTCCCATTCCACAACCTGGACGTATGGAATTGCTTTCATATTTTGTAGCCTTGTGTCCCACGACACAAGGACCATACTTCATAGGTGTGGCCCTTCGTGTGGGATGACGACAGCCAAAAGAAACTGGCATAAGTTCAGTTAAAAAATATTATGAATTATGTAAACTGTATGTATGTATTATTTTATTTGTGGTGAAGCACAAGGCCTCTTCACAATTTTTGTGGGTAGCGCAGCATTACTAAGAGCCTCCTTCACATTTCGAATTATTCTATTACATTAATTTCTTTATACTCTGATAATGCCGCCACTGGTCGTTACTCATACAAGTAACTACTCATTTTTCCTCACGAGGTATGAGTGGACCCCGAACATCCAAGTACAGAGCAGAAAAATTCCTGCCCCGCTGGGGATCGAACCCAGGTCACCGTGTGTGCAATGCCTAGCGCGCTAACTCACTCTGCCACGGTGACTACTTATGTAAACTGTTTTTATAGTAGTCACTGTGGCAGAGCGAGTTAGCGCGCTAGGCATTGCACACATGGTGACCTGGGTTCGATTCCCAGCGGGGGAGGATTTTTTCTGCTCTGTACTTGGATGTTCGGGGTCCACTCATACCTCGTGAGGAAAAATGAGTAGCTGCTTTAATGTGAAGCAGCGACCAGTGGCAGAATCTTAGGCAAAAAAAAATAATACAAGATATTGTAAATTAAAGTGGTAAAGTCCTATGATTCTGCGCTACCCACTAAAATTGTGACATAATAACACAAAGAAAAAGCATTATTATATTATTATAAACTGTTTTTATGTAAACTGTTATTGTTATACAATATATTTGAACCATTTACTTGTCATGTATTAAATAAACAAATTGTGAGCCTTGTAGGTTTCAAGATGAATAAATTGTTGGGATGACCCGAAAGTTCCGGAGAAGCTGAGGGTAGCTCCAAGCTGAGTTATTATTTCTCTCTCTCACACTCACAATTCTCTCACTCCAGAAAACTTTCTCAAACTCATAATCCCCGAATCTCTATCCTAGCTGTCAATGTATGTTCCTAAAATTGTATATATTTAGTTTAGTTAGTTCCTTTAGTTAGGACATAATTATGTATTTTATTATTATTTTTTTTTTCCTTGTTTATATTATTAATATTGTCAATTTTTATATTAATTTTTTACGATTATTTGTCTGTATATATGTTCTACTAATAAAGAGTTTCTAAATAAATAAATGAACATAGAAAAACGAAAAACAAAAAAAAAAGTAATATTTCTTGTTGTGTCTGGTTTATCTCGATTCCATACTTGTGCAAAATCAGCACTTCTCAGAACAGAATGAGGTTGCGAAGTCTAGCGAGCCCACACCTATCCGAGTAGATTTGCAATATTCAGCAGAGTTTTTTTTTAAGGTCACTTTCAAACTGCATATGGACTTATCATGACGGGGGTTTTACCCTCCATTCGCTTTAGACTCACAAACCAGCTACTCAAAATAACCTCATCCAGTGTATGTGGGGATGGGTTGAATTTGAACTGTCATGTAAGTTTTAGACCTGCTAGACGTTGTTTAACTTAAGTGACAGTACAAGAACTGGTGTATTCAACGTGCCATCGACACTAACACCCTCATTTATGAACAGCAAATTTTGGCTGAGCAATACCTCAAGTAAGGTATTGGCAAATATAATTAAAGGAAATCATGTTTCAGACAATGCTCAGGCGGCGTTTTCTGTTCATAAATACGGCTGTAAGTTGAGGGAGTGAATAATAAAAAAAATTATTAGTTTGTTAAATTTTCTCGTTTCGACATTTCTGTTTTGACTGTTCGAATGAATTTTTGAGAACTAAAGTTTGATTGTACCTAAAGGTCACGAAAGAAACATTGAACTAGAGCAGGGCTGCCCAACCAGTCAATAATGGCGGAATCCATAGACGTTCTCGTTGCACCTCTATGGACATAAGTCTAGATTTTCACTATAAGAGGGGGTTTTATCCTGCTTTTACAGCTCACCACCCACATTTAACTCAAACTACCTGAGCTGGGCCGGAAATAAACGTCATGAAAATTCGAATCTGAAGGTACTTACTTTCCGTGTCTACTGTCCATGTTTGATGTCATGGTGATGAAAGGATTGATGTGGGTGTGAACCCTTGGACTCCCAGAACAATGCTCCTTCCATGTCAGTGTGTAGTGTATGGTGTGTGTGTAGTGTGTTGAAATTAGGTACTGAAAACTGAAATTTTTAAAAATATTTCTTAAAATTTGGTACGAATTTAAAAAAAATCAGTTTTTAGCCCTCTAGACGTTACTCAAATTCAGTGCTCTTACATCAGTATAAGAGTAGCTTGATCGATAAGGCAGTGGACTAGTAACCTGGAGGTCGGTGGTTCAAGTCCCGGTTTCAGCGTAGATTTAGTAAAGCGAGAGTTTGAGTAGTTGTGATATCACGAAAGAGATGAAATATGATAACTTTTTCAACTTTTTTCAGTGCTCTTATATTTAACTGGTGCACTGAATGTGCCATCCACACGTAATTAATTTTCTTTTTTCTCTCGAGTGTTAGTCCAGACAGAACAAACAACCCTCACCCAGCCTTGGTTGGGTAGGGAAAGCTCAAACCTGAGCTTACCCAACAATAATTAACACACCTACTATTTTTAACTATTTATAATAATTAAAAAAAAAAATCGAAAATTAACTCTACAAATAAATAAAATAAATAACTATTACCGAGTAAAAATGTATGAAAAATATATTTTTTATAAAGTAAATAATTGGGAAAGTTTTGACAAGTATTGAACAATAATAAAATAATAAACTCTTCGAAAAAAAAATACAGACAAACCTGGATATAACAGAACTCAAGGGACCATAGTCAAGTTTCTCTTATAAAGAGGTTATTTTCCCTTGGAGAGGTAAATTTGACATGAAAAAATGTTCTCAAATAGATTTCTCTTATACCCAGGTTCCACTGTAATAACAATAAATAACCTAATTGAAGCTCTACAACACAGAAAGTTCACGAAAGCAACATTTAGAGCATCGTGAACCTTTTCAAAAGGATAAAAAAAAAACTAACTAAGAAAATCACAATATTTTTTATCATAATTTAATTTTCTTTGAAGACGGGAGAAATCAGCACACATTGAAGACAAGTACTTTTATGGCCAAGTCGATATGTGTCTGATCCTGTATACTCGTATTAATTGTACATTAGCTTACTAGACCACATAATTATTATGGCACCAAAAGATTCATAATTATGTGGACAAATTCTGAAACGAATGAGGAAAAATCCATGCTTTGCGTGAGATTCGAACTCACAACCCCCTGCGTTTATTTGATTACCACACCACATAAGTATGTCACCAAAACAGGTACAATTTTATGTGGTCGAATTCTCAAAGAATGAGGAAATATCCGTGCTCTGGACCGGATTCACCATACTAGCGCTATCAACACTCGCCCGCGGTGATAGACCACCGGGGTATCTACCCCTCAGTCCATTTCCTGGCTCATAGACCACCGGGGTATCTACCCCTCAGTCCATTTCCTGGCTCATAGACCACCGGGGTATCTACCCCTCAGTCCATTTCCTGGCTCATAGACCACCGGGGTATCTACCCCTCAGTCCATTTCCTGGCTCATAGACCACCGGGGTATCTACCCCTCAGTCCATTTCCTGGCTCATATTCCGTATCTACCCCTCAGTCCATTTCTTGGCTCATATTCCGTATCTACCCCTCAGTCCATTTCCTGGCTCATAGACCACCGGGGTATCTACCCCTCAGTCCATTTCCTGGCTCATAGACCACCAGGGTATCTACCCCTCAGTCCATTTCCTGGCTCATAGACCACCGGGGTATCTACCCCTCAGTCCATTTCCTGGCTCATAGACCACCGGGGTATCTACCCCTCAGTCCATTTCCTGGCTCATAGACCACCAGGGTATCTACCCCTCAGTCCATTTCCTGGCTCATAGACCACCGGGGTATCTACCCCTCAGTCCATTTCCTGGCTCATAGACCACCGGGTATCTACCCCTCAGTCCATTTCCTGGCTCATAGACCACCGGGGTATCTACCCCTCAGTCCATTTCCTGGCTCATAGACCACCGGGGTATCTACCCCTCAGTCCATTTCCTGGCTCATAGACCACCAGGGTATCTACCCCTCAGTCCATTTCCTGGCTCATAGACCACCGGGTATCTACCCCTCAGTCCATTTCCTGGCTCATAGACCACCAGGGTATCTACCCCTCAGTCCATTTCCTGGCTCATATTCCGTATCTACCCCTCAGTCCATTTCTTGGCTCATATTCCGTATCTACCCCTCAGTCCATTTCCTGGCTCATAGACCACCAGGGTATCTACCCTCAGTCCATTTCCTGGCTCATATTCCGTATCTACCCCTCAGTCCATTTCTTGGCTCATATTCCGTATCTACCCCTCAGTCCATTTCCTGGCTCATAGACCACCGGGGTATCTACCCCTCAGTCCATTTCCTGGCTCATAGACCACCGGGGTATCTACCCCTCAGTCCATTTCCTGGCTCATAGACCACCAGGGTATCTACCCTCAGTCCATTTCCTGGCTCATAGACCACCGGGGTATCTACCCCTCAGTCCATTTCCTGGCTCATAGACCACCAGGGTATCTACCCCTCAGTCCATTTCCTGGCTCATAGACCACCAGGGTATCTACCCCTCAGTCCATTTCCTGGCTCATAGACCACCGGGGTATCTACCCCTCAGTCCATTTCCTGGCTCATATTCCGTATCTACCCCTCAGTCCATTTCTGGCTCATATTCCGTATCTACCCCTCAGTCCATTTCCTGGCTCATAGACCACCAGGGTATCTACCCCTCAGTCCATTTCCTGGCTCATATTCCGTATCTACCCCTCAGTCCATTTCTTGGCTCATATTCCGTATCTACCCCTCAGTCCATTTCCTGGCTCATAGACCACCGGGGTATCTACCCCTCAGTCCATTTCCTGGCTCATAGACCACCGGGGTATCTACCCCTCAGTCCATTTCCTGGCTCATAGACCACCAGGGTATCTACCCCTCAGTCCATTTCCTGGCTCATAGACCACCGGGGTATCTACCCCTCAGTCCATTTCCTGGCTCATAGACCACCAGGGTATCTACCCCTCAGTCCATTTCCTGGCTCATAGACCACCAGGGTATCTACCCCTCAGTCCATTTCCTGGCTCATAGACCACCGGGGTATCTACCCCTCAGTCCATTTCCTGGCTCATATTCCGTATCTACCCCTCAGTCCATTTCCTGGCTCATAGACCACCAGGGTATCTACCCCTCAGTCCATTTCCTGGCTCATAGACCACCAGGGTATCTACCCCTCAGTCCATTTCCTGGCTCATAGACCACCAGGGTATCTACCCCTCAGTCCATTTCCTGGCTCATAGACCACCAGGGTATCTACCCCTCAGTCCATTTCCTGGCTCATAGACCACCAGGGTATCTACCCCTCAGTCCATTTCCTGGCTCATAGACCACCAGGGTATCTACCCCTCAGTCCATTTCCTGGCTCATAGACCACCAGGGTATCTACCCCTCAGTCCATTTCCTGGCTCATAGACCACCGGGGTATCTACCCCTCAGTCCATTTCCTGGCTCATAGACCACCGGGCTATCTACCCCTCAGTCCATTTCCTGGCTCATAGACCACCAGGGTATCTACCCCTCAGTCCATTTCCTGGCTCATAGACCACCGGGGTATCTACCCCTCAGTCCATTTCCTGGCTCATAGACCACCGGGCTATCTACCCCTCAGTCCATTTCCTGGCTCATAGACCACCGGGGTATCTACCCCTCAGTCCATTTCCTGGCTCATAGACCACCAGGGTATCTACCCCTCAGTCCATTTCCTGGCTCATAGACCACCGGGCTATCTACCCCTCAGTCCATTTCCTGGCTCATAGACCACCGGGGTATCTACCCCTCAGTCCATTTCCTGGCTCATAGACCACCGGGGTATCTACCCCTCAGTCCATTTCCTGGCTCATAGACCACCGGGGTATCTACCCCTCAGTCCATTTCCTGGCTCATAGACCACCAGGGTATCTACTCCTCAGTCCATTTCCTGGCTCATAGACCACCGGGCTATCTACCCCTCAGTCCATTTCCTGGCTCATAGACCACCAGGGTATCTACCCTCAGTCCATTTCCTGGCTCATATTCCTCGCCAAGCACTCGTCAATGTGCTCGTTTGCGCAAGCCTCACGGATGTCCGCATTACAAATGGGACACTTGACCACTTTAGAACCATCGACGCCACTGTATCGTTATCTCTGCTTTCAGCATTTTCATCGCATTTTTCATGGTTACATCATTGGCTTGTGCACTATTGTGGCATCCAGCTATCCTAGCAAACCTTTTGGCATTCATGATAGCAATATCATCGTCCAGTACACTATCATAGCGTTTGTAACCATTTCTTCGTGGCTTTTTGAAATCAATGTTCTCTTGTCGTTTGCAAATTTCATTTCTAAGTCGATCATTATTGTTGGCATTATCCCCGGCCATTTGGTTATTCTTGTTGAATACATCATCGCCATTTTCATCTATCTCATCATCGTCTTCATCGATAGCCACATTGTCAAACACTTGCGACAGTTCCATGCAGTTCTCCAGATGTTGGTTCATGCGGGCCCTGGCGATGGGCTGGCTACACACGGGGCAGTGGGTTTCGTCATCCGGGTCCTCCTCGGATGATATTTCAAATATGTCATCCAGACTATCGTTGTGCTCGCTTTCATGTATTCCAGTGCTTGTCTCTCCGTCATTTCCAGCAAGTCCACCGCTCAGTTGACTCAGCGTCTCATCAGTTATGCCATCAAACACATCCACATCTGTGTCGTTCATCATTTTCTCCATCTCGACGCAGCTATCATCCAAGTTTGCTCCATGGTTGTTGTCTTTGCTGAAACTGCTGTTGATTTTCTTGTACTCGTAGTCATCTGCCATTTCTTCGTCGCCAAGTTCCCATTTCAGATGGTCTCTACTGTGGTCTCTGTTGTTATGCGGAGAACTCCTAGATCCGCTGCTGTTGCTTTGACTACTTTGGTTGTTGGAATGACTAGTGGACGCTTCGCTTGAATACAGACTTCGGTTGCCTAGACACATTTTCTTGTTATTGCTATCTCTAGCATTACTACTAATGCTATCATTGTCTCGAATATTTCTATTATTGTCTCTCATATTCCTACTATTATCTCCAATATTCCTATCATTGTCTCTATTACTCCTACTGTTATCCCTCGAATTGCTACTATCCCCCTATCATTTTTACTCTTGTCTCTAGAATTGCTACCATAGTTTCTATCACTTCCACTATTGTCTCTAGCATATCTACTACTCTCAGCGTTTTCACCGCTGTTACTGGTTGCTAGCAGTCTACTTTTGGTCCGATCAGGGGCGGTTCCACCACCTAGGGTTTGGCCTTGCCCCGTGAATGGTTTAAACAGGTCAAGGTTCAGTTTGTTTTCATCCGTTTTGTTGATCGGTTTAGTGATTCGCTCGGCGGTTTCGTTCGGTTGAGTGGTGGCGGATTTGGTGGGATTCAGAACCATGGTGCCTGAGCCTTTGTTCATTCGAGTGGCTCCACCCCCACTGAATCCTCCCCTGGTACTACTTCCCATACCTCCCCTTGGACTACTTCCCATACCTCCCCTTGGACTACTTCCTAAACCACCCCTGGTACTACTTCCTATACCCCTTGGACTACTTCCCATACCACCCCTATTACTACTTCCTATACCACCCCTAGTACTACTTCCCACACCCCCCTTAGAACTACTTCCAAAGCCACCCCGACTCGTACTACCATTCCTATTCCCGACCTGTGAATCAAACTTCAACTTGTCCAGAAGTTTAGACCCTATCGGATTAGAAGATCTACTGGAAGGCACTTGAGATGAATTGGTTGGTCTAATACAACTATTTGGTTTGTTTACACTCTCTGGACTTTCCAAGGTTCTATTAGGACTCCTTATGCGATTAGTCTTATTCAACGGGGTTCCTAATTTATAAAATTCATCATGTGGAGTTCCTGACTTGAGTCCACTTGGAGTTCCTATCTTATTTCCACCCATCTTCCCAGTGGTCCCAAGCGTATACCCTCCCACACTGCTCCCCAGTGTATTGCCAGGCTTACCCACCACTGCGTTGGGTCTAACGGTGTTCCCGAGTGGTTTCGATTGGTTGGGCGCACCGGGGGGTGATCTGTTCAGATCGACAAAGCCGACGATTTTCGGCTGTCCCGGAGTTGGCAAATGCTTCGCGTTGGAGTTGTTCGGATGACCAAAGCCGCGGATATTGCTGGGACCAGTGGTGCCGCCAATACTGCCGCCAGATGATGTTGACGGGCCACCAATCGCCCGTTGACTGATGCCACCCATCAGTTGGCCGCCAAAGTTTTCTTTATTCTTTCGCGGTCGCGCCTTGAAGTTGTCCGGTTCTTTGATTTTGATGAACTCTCCGCCACACTCCGCCTGGTGCGTGGCAAACCTGCAACACAGGGATATAAGAAAATAAGACAAACCTGCAACACAGGATATAAGACAATAAGACCTGCAACACAGGGATATAAGAAAATAAGACCTGCAACACAAGGATGTAAGAAAATAAGCCAAACCTGCAACACAGGGATATTAGAAAATAAGCCAAACCTGCAACACAGGGATATAAGAAATAAGACCTGCAACACAGGGATATTAGAAAATAAGCCAAACCTGCAACACAGGGATATTAGAAAATAAGCCAAACCTGCAACACAGGGATATTAGAAAATAAGCCAAACCTGCAACACAGGGATATAAGAAAATACGACTTGCAACACAGGGATATAAGAAAATAAGACCTGCAACACAGGGATGTAAGAAAATAAGACCTGCAACACAGGGATACAAGAAAATAAGACCTGCAACACATGGATATAAGAAAATAAGACCTGCAACACAGGAATATAAGAAAATAAAACCTGCAACACAGGGATATAAGAAAATAAGACCTGCAACACAGGGATATAAGAAAATAAGACTGCAACACAGGGATATTAGAAAATAAGACCTGCAACACAGGGATATAAGACTGGATGTTTCTTTCAAGAAGAGTAGATGTTGGGAAATTACAAACTAGGAGTAGACCATCTGTCTGGCTTGATGACTTTAAAGAGGGAGTAGGTCAGTAGCTTGTTCCAGAATCACCTTCTACTCTCAAAATTCCCGAATCTCCGTTTCAAACGTCACACAACGCACTCTGATTGGTTATTTCGTTGAAAAACCAATCACAGTGCGTTGTGTGACGGTTGAAAGATTTGGAGATTATGAGAGTGAGAGTACTTTCTGGAATGAGGGCATGGTTTCTGTTTGAAAGACTATGAACCGGGAGTATAAAAACTGTCAGCTTGGGAAACTATAAATAGAGAGTAGGTCAGGATTCTAGCTGCAAGTGAATAAAGTATCTACCTGCAGATGAACGATGGCTGACCTGCAGATGAACAGAATATTCTTAACCAGCCTGAGTAGGGCCAGAATACGAATAGAACGCCACCAAGTTCACCACAGATAAACTCGTAAATAAATCGATTCATGTCATTCCAGTTGTATGTATGTATGATTTTTTTGTGGTGAAGCACAAGGCTTTTTCACTTTTCGAATTCTATTACATTAATTTCTTTTTACTCTGTTAATGGCGCCACTGGTCGTTACTCATTCAAGTAACTACTCATTTTTTCTCATGAGGTATGAGGGGACCGCGAACGTTCAAGTACAGAGCAGAAAAATTCCTACCCCGCTGGGGTTCGAACCCAGGTCACCATGCGTGCAATGCCTAGCGCGCTAACTCACTCGGCGACGGTGACAACTCTTGTCATTCCAGTTTTCTTAATTATTTTCAAGATGAGTGTTTCACAGCCTTTTCTTATTTCGTAGCCGTGAAACAACACTGCAAACGCTTGTGGTCTGTGTATTTGGCTATTTGGCTGGGTCAACACGAGCGCAATGAGAATAATATCTCTTACAAACAAATGCAACCAAAATATTAATGCAAATGTTTGTCGGTTTTGGGGTTTGAACCAACTTTTGCATGATAAGAGACTAGCTTAGATTAGATTAAGAGCTAGCTAGTTATTTGTGTTATTAAGTCACAATTTTTAGTGGGTAGCATCGACATTACGAGAACTAATAATGCTTATGCATCATATCTCCAACCAACTGTCATATTCCAATATCTATCTCGTAATGCCGCCACTGGTCGTTGCTCACTCTACAACTACCTCAATATTGTCCTCACGAGGCTAGGGTAGGCCCCGACATCCAAAGTACAAAGCCGAAAAAATTCCGACCCCGCCGGGATTCGAATCCAGGTCACCTGGAGTGCAAGCCGAGCATGCTACCGCTAGGCCAAGTGACTACTTTATAAGAGAGTATCTTACCACAGAGCTACTAGTGCGTATCCTCGAAAGTAACTTAACTGACGGTAGCTTATATATTCTCCCAGTGACCATTGGATAATTAATTTACCTATTTACTAAATTACGTTTAACATGCTCAACATTTTTTTTTCATAATTATCCTAGGATCAAGTATCCTTCGGGGGTCTGCAAAAATCTATAATTATGGCGATTAAAATCTCCTATTACGCCTGGTCAAACGGATGAAGGTAATTATAATTAATGGCTCTAGAAAAATGACACCCAAGAATATGACGTTAAAAAAAATAAAAATAAAAAAAACAACAACAACAAAATAATAATGATAAAGTGTATGGAATTATGTATGTCCTTTTATTGTGTTATTATGTCACAACTTCAGTGGTTAGCTCAGAGTTAAGTAAGTCCAAATTTCAACCGCTTTCGCATTAATTCGGGGGGCACTTTACATCCATGCCATTCCGGAAACGGAAAAACTCGGTCAGAACTTTCCGCTCTGGCCAGGATTTGAACCCGCAACCTCCGGCTCGGTAACCAATGCTCTGACACGTCATGGAGGTCGGCTTTCATGCTTACGTCTAGTAATGTCGTCACTGGTCGCTATCGATACAAAAAGCTTCTCATTTATCCTTACGAGGCATGAAGAACGCCGGACATCCAAGTACAGAGCAGATTTTTTTTTTATGCTGCTGGGGATTGATTTTACAAGTGGCTTTACTGCATTGGACCACGGTGACTACATAAGGACTGTAAAAAAGACTATATAAAAGATCTATATATAAATAATAAAAAAATACTGGCTATATAAAAGATCTAGATAAGGGACTATAAAGAGGGAGAAAGTGTCTAGATGATTATAACCAGAGAACGGACTGTCCAAACCTGACAAACCAGGCTAGCTTGCAGTTTCTCAAGGGTTTAACGTATAAATAAAAATCCTTTAAGAGGGTTTAATGAACTGAGGAGACTGAAGTAATAAAATATGTATAACCGACCTCAGTGGCTTGATCGATAAGGCAGCGGACTTATAACCTGGAGGTCGGTGGTTCAAGTCCCGGTTTCAGCGTAGATTTAGTAAAAGCGAGTTTGAGTAGTTGTGATATCACGAAAGTGAATAACACAAATATGATAACTTTTTTTAAAATAAAATATGTATAGCGGAATACTGGTTACTATTCTGTTAGGGATTTGCATGTAAAAAACAAGACATGGCCGGTACGGCCTGGTACAGTGGACGCTACAAACTTACCATTGTCTGGCTGGTATTTCCACAATAAAGAAACGTATTTTCACAGTTTTTAATAAAAAAAATGCTCAAATCAAATCTATCTATTATTATTTTTAAAAAAATGGATAATAAGAGAATAAGACATATGTACAGTACATAATTTACCATTGTCTAGCTGGTATTTCCACAATACAGAAACGTATTTCCACAAAAGGAAAGGGTCAAATCAAATCTAATCTATTATTATTATTTAAAAAAAAAATATTTGGATAATAAGACATATGTACAGATTGTACAGTACATAAGACATAGTTTTAGATAAATAAAAATAGTTTGTGACTTTTTCGAGCTAGGCACGCGCCGGTATGGCTGCAAGTCCTGCGCTTATCAACATCAATAGTTCAAGTATATGAATGTTAAAAGAAGCTGAGTCCAAATTATCACAAAGACGAAATACCTTGCGAAGAACACGGACGCTTCAAGGAGTTAAAGAAGACTGTAATAGAGAAAAATTAAAAAAGGCAAAATAGTTTGCGAAATAATTATATAATAATAATAATAATATTGTAAGTTAGGAGTTCGGACAAATGAATTAACTGGGTATTTCCCGTTGACACATTAATAATTATAATGCCCGGTATACGGGTACATTTATTAACGGTACAATACCTTTATACAAATTACTAGGCCGTGCGGAGAAATAGCGGTGAAAGCAAAAAATCCTTTTTCGCCAATGGCAGGTGTTGTAGTGGGAATTTCAAAAAATCTTATTGCACATCTAGACTATAAGACAAAGCTACCTACCAAATTTCAGCTTCCTAGGACTTACCAGTTCGGAGAAACAGTGATGAATCAGTGAGTCAGTCAGTCAGTCAGTGAAACTCTCTTCTATAAGTTTGTATAGATATACATGTCATAAAAACATTAAATTCTAAAGGAACAATGGTTAACAATTTAGATCGGGTGAAAAATTAAATATAAAAAATGTAAAATATGAAGAATAAAAAGCAGCAAAATATATTTTATTTGTATTTATTAAATAAATAAATACAAATAGTATGTTTACGAAGAAATGAAAAAATCTAAAAAGTTAACGTTAAAAGTTCTCATATTTGTGTTAATCACTTTCGTGATATCACAACTACTCAAACTAGCTTTACAAAATCTACGCTGAAACCGGGACTTGAACCACCGACCTCCAGGTTACAAGTCCGCTGCCTTATCGATCAAGCCACTGAGGTCGGTAAAAAATGGAAAAAAATCTAAACAACAAACTTACCAGAAATCGTATTTGCCAGGTGCTCTGTTGGTGGCCCTCTTAACGAGGCCGAAGAAGGGACCCCGGGACTTGCAAGGCCCGCTGCACTGCCACCAGTGCTGCTTGTACAGCTTCACCTCGTCGTGGAACGTGTGGTAGATCTGAAACAGGGATAGTAATAATAATAAATCATTTGTTTTATCTATACTTATAAAAGAGAGTTTCACTCACTGACTGACTGACTTACGAAGCTGAAATTTGATAGGTAGCTTTGTCTTATAGTCTAGATGTGCAATAAGACGGGATTTTTCGAAATTCCCACTACAACACCTGCCATTGGCGAAAAAGGATTTTTTGCTTTCACAGCCATGCATCGGTCCGCTAGTTTTTCTTTTTTTTTTACAGAGGACCCATCCTAAGCCAGTTTTATTTGGCTTCTAAGGGATTTTTTTTTTATAATACAAGTTGTTTGCCCATACTTTAGAATGTTTAAAAATTAACACCTACTTTTGCCAGCCTCCGTGGTGTAATGGTTGTGACTACTGCCCGTAGTCCAGAGATCCCGAGTTCGACTTCCGGTTGGGGCAGAATTTTCGAAGAAAATTCGCAACCCGGCGGTCTCGTAACCTGAAGGTCGGTGGTTCGATTCCCAAGGTTCCACAAAAATTTAAAAAAAGCTAGTTTGAGTAATTGGTCTATAGCACCGTGAACTTTCTGCTGTCGAAACCCAGCCGGGACATGACAAGTTATCCTCTCATTTGGGATTTTTACCACATAATAATACTGGGCTTGGGCTTACTGCTGGAATAACGGGACTTAATAGTCCTCGTCGGGCAGTAAAAATAAGGCGATGATATTAGTATTATTATTATTATTATTTCGAGAAAATGGAGGCTGAAGTTATCAGTGGACTTTATGTTTGCGATAATTTTTCCGCTGTGACTGCTTTCTTCACAACCAACACCACGAATTCTTGTTCGAGTTCCTCTGATTCTCATACTCGTATCATTAATAAATGAAATTACAATTCTAACTATACAAATAAATAAATATAAATAATCCCATGCATGTGCATTGCTGCGAATATACACTGTGAAAAAATATTAATTTATTTCAGCGTACCGCCACATGTCACAAAAACAAGAGACCCATACTATAATGGGTCTCTTAGTGTGACAAGTGTGTGTAAAACACACAGTTTCACTTTAATATTTCTTTTCCTATGTGCTTTATCTTTAAATTTTATTTAGTTAATTGTTTATTTATGTCATATTTTACAATACATTATACATAAATTACATAATAAAACTTATTGCTAGGGTTTCTAAAAATAACAATTATTTGAAAATATTACATTGAAACAAATACATAATAATATAGTGCGAAAAGAAATGGGGGAAAACTGTTAATTAATTTTCAATTTCAGAGAGACAGCAGAGAAATGAGTTGAAGGTGGTGGAGAGTGACAGGCTGTTCTGGTGTTTATTAAAAAGTTCAAGCATTTTATTGAGGGGAGAATGTGAAGATAAAGAATTTGTTGGAATGTTAAAATATTTAAAACCTACATTACGAGTACGACTAGATTGAGTATTGTAGGTAACTTTAGTTTTAAGATAACAGTCGATTATTTGGTTTATATCTAATATGTAACTATGTAATGTAAAAGAAATGTACAATAAAACACATTATTATTATTATAAATAAATGTTATCTTATGTTACTCACCGTGATCCTGGTCCCCGCCTCCTTGTTGATCCTGTGAGTTATCTTATGTTACTCACCGTGATCCTTGTTGATCCTGTGAGTTATCTTATGTTACTCACCGTGATCCTTGTTGATCCTGTGAGTTATCTTATGTTACTCACCGTGATCCTTGTTGATCCTGTGAGTTATCTTATGTTACTCACCGTGATCCTGGTGCCTGCCTCCTTGTTGATCCTGTGAGTTATCTTATGTTACTCACCGTGATCCTTGTTGATCCTGTGAGTTATCTTATGTTACTCACCGTGATCCTGGTCCCCGCCTCCTTGTTGATCCTGTGAGTTATCTTATGTTACTCACCGTGATCCTTGTTGATCCTGTGAGTTATCTTATGTTACTCACCGTGATCCTGGTCCCCGCCTCCTTGTTGATCCTGTGAGTTATCTTATGTTACTCACCGTGATCCTGGTTCCCGCCTCCTTGTTGATCCTGTGAGTTATCTTATGTTACTCACCGTGATCCTTGTTGATCCTGTGAGTTATCTTATGTTACTCACCGTGATCCTTGTTGATCCTGTGAGTTATCTTATGTTACTCACCGTGATCCTGGTGCCTGCCTCCTTGTTGATCCTGTGAGTTATCTTATGTTACTCACCGTGATCCTTGTTGATCCTGTGAGTTATCTTATGTTACTCACCGTGATCCTTGTTGATCCTGTGAGTTATCTTATGTTACTCACCGTGATCCTTGTTGATCCTGTGAGTTATCTTATGTTACTCACCGTGATCCTGTGAGTTATCTTATGTTACTCACCGTGATCCTGGTCCCCGCCTCCTTGTTGATCCTGTGAGTTATCTTATGTTACTCACCGTGATCCTTGTTGATCCTGTGAGTTATCTTATGTTACTCATCGTGATCTTGGTGCCTCCTTGTTGATCCTGTGAGTTATCTTATGTTACTCACCGTGATCCTGGTCCCCGCCTCCTTGTTGATCCTGTGAGTTATCTTATGTTACTCACCGTGATCCTTGTTGATCCTGTGAGTTATCTTATGTTACTCATCGTGATCTTGGTGCCTCCTTGTTGATCCTGTGAGTTATCTTATGTTACTCACCGTGATCCTTGTTGATCCTGTGAGTTATCTTATGTTACTCACCGTGATCTTGGTACCCGCCTCCTTGTTAATCCTGTGAGTTATCTTATGTTACTCACCGTGATCCTGTGAGTTATCTTATGTTACTCACCGTGATCCTGGTCCCCGCCTCCTTGTTGATCCTGTGAGTTATCTTATGTTACTCACCGTGATCCTTGTTGATCCTGTGAGTTATCTTATGTTACTCACCGTGATCTTGGTACCCGCCTCCTTGTTGATCCTGTGAGTTATCTTATGTTACTCACCGTGATCCTGTGAGTTATCTTATGTTACTCACCGTGATCCTGGTCCCCGCCTCCTTGTTGATCCTGTGAGTTATCTTATGTTACTCATCGTGATCTTGGTGCCTCCTTGTTGATCCTGTGAGTTATCTTATGTTACTCACCGTGATCCTGTGAGTTATCTTATGTTACTCATCGTGATCTTGGTGCCTCCTTGTTGATCCTGTGAGTTATCTTATGTTACTCATCGTGATCTTGGTGCCTCCTTGTTGATCCTGTGAGTTATCTTATGTTACTCATCGTGATCTTGGTGCCTCCTTGTTGATCCTGTGAGTTATCTTATGTTACTCACCGTGATCCTGGTCCCCGCCTCCTTGTTGATCCTGTGAGTTATCTTATGTTACTCACCGTGATCCTTGTTGATCCTGTGAGTTATCTTATGTTACTCACCGTGATCTTGGTACCCGCCTCCTTGTTAATCCTGTGAGTTATCTTATGTTACTCACCGTGATCCTGTGAGTTATCTTATGTTACTCACCGTGATCCTGGTCCCCGCCTCCTTGTTGATCCTGTGCATGTGCTGCTGGAACTCCTGCCCGTGGTCATCCCTGTCGGCTCTGCTGGGATTCTCAGTGAACAGGAACAGGTAGGCGTGGATCATCTCATGCTGACGACACGGCAGTGATAGTAAAGTTTAGGCGACAGTATTATTAAAGTTTAGGCGACAGTATTATTAAAGTTTAGGCGACAGTATTATTAAAGTGTAGGCGACAGTATTATTAAAGTTTAGACCCAGTATAATTTACTATACATACACAAAACTCAAGAAACACTCCAACACAATCAAGACAACCAAACATACAATACAAGAAATGCCAAACAAATCAGAGTCCCTAAACATAAAACATCATTCTTTGAAAGAACATCTAAATACAATGGCATAAAATACTGCAACAACTTAACAACAGAAACAAAAACACTACTGACCCTACCTCAATTCAAAACAAAAGTAACCGAAAATATCATAAAAATAACACCATACAATTTTAAAGACCTAGAGAACATTACATACTAATCATACCACACATACCAAACACATCCATGTACACACACCCACACCTCCACATATAACAATTCCTTAACTCACACTCACGCGCCACATATCACAAAAATACATTTTGTCCATTCTTTTAGTCATAAGTTAGTCCATAAGTTAGATAGGGTGACAATATTTTATACATTTTTCAATGTCTTATAAACTAATAAAAAATATACTATACTATACTATTATTAAAGTTTAGGTGACAGTATTATTAAAGTTTAGTGCATATTTAAACGCTAGTTAAAGTGCTAACTAGAGATCTATTAAGCCTAATCGAAAAAATAATGGCCGGGTCGCGACTCGACTGCTGGGTCTCAGCTCATGTAGATTTAGCGTCACGTGATCAATTTCCACCAATCACAGGGCTCCAAATTGATCACGTGACGCTAATTATACATGAGCTGGGACCCAGCAGTCGAGTCTCGACCAGGTCACAAGTCGAGTTTTTCCAGTGCATAGTACTAATCGAGTTTTCAATTTAAGAGCTAGTTTTTTTCTGTCAGGTCGTTCACAATAATTATACAAGACCGTACGTCAAAAAAATAATACGAGGTTGGTATGTGTGTCCCAAATCTTCTTTCCTTTGTTCTTTCTTTTTCTGACAGTTCATTCAAAATTATGTCAAAAAAACTCGTAAAAATAAATAAATGGAAATGAGTGTTGTATATTTGACATAATTATGGAACAGGATTAAAATTAAGATAAGGTAGACAATCCCTCAAGTCGGAAGTTCAACCAAAGTTGAGGTACAGTTTGGCATTTCTTAACCTTTTTATAATTTGGTTTAACGTCGCTTTCAATTGCATGGTCATATCACGACGGAGGTGTTACCCTCCATTCGCAAGAAACTCACAAACCTGCTACCCACATTAATCTCACCCAACCTTGGTTATACCGAAATGCCAACATCATGAAGTTTGCACCTCGCTGGACGTTGCTTAACTTCGGTGATCCTACCGGTAGATCAGTGTCCGTCCCGGTAGCTCAGTGGTAAAGGCGGCACTCTGTGAATCCAGAGATTCCTGAGGTCGTGGGTTCGAAACCCAGCCGGGACATGACAAGTTATCCTCCCGTTTGAGATTTTTACCACATAATAATATGTCTTGGGCTTACTGCTGGAATAATAGGACGTTAATAGTCTTAATCGGGCAGTATAAATAAGGCGATATTATTATTATTATCCTACGAGAACCGGTGCAATCAACGCGCTATCAACGCGACGCTGGCTGTCCTAACTTGAAGCCTGTTTAACGATTCGGCCTTAACTCTCCCTCATGGCACTCACCAGCAATGTATTGACCAGGTCACTGCGGGGCCGTAGCTTGAGCAAAGGCTCACTCAGACTGATCGTCACCTCGCCGATACCTCGTCCGAATCTGTCGCGACGACCTTTGAACCGGCACACGCCCGCACATCTAGAAACGAAAAATAAAGAGTTTTTCAATATAGACATTGTAAATACATGATTTATTTTATTTATTTATTTTTATTATTATTATTTTTTTTTTTTTTTTTTTTTTGGTGTATATGACTAAAAAGTTGAAAACACCACTTTAATATAATAGAATATAGATAGATAGGTTTTTTTTGTATCCGGGGTTATGTGGCAGAGATTGTCTCAGGCATTAACTTCGCCCCGGATTACAATACATTGTACATTTTAATTTAAATATTTTCTTTTCTATATCTAATTTTGTAAATATTGTTTAATTTTTTTTTTATCTTTGTTAATAGTTTATTGTTCTTTGTATTGTATAAAAAATAAAGTGTAAATAAATAAATAAAAAAACGACCATGATCGCTGGTAGATGCCTTTTTTTTACTTTTTATGGACACCACTGGAGAGGTCAATAATTTGCGCCAAATGTTTTCTTGGACCTTTAATACACCACTTCAGTAGTTAAGTGAAGTCAAGTAACATTCAGAAAGTCTGGGCTATTTAAATTTGAACCCTTGTGATGCTTTTTATTCTCAGCTGAACCAGGCTGGGTGAGGATAAAATGGACAGTTGTGAGTGTAACTAATTGAATTTTATTTTGTTTAAACGTCCTGATTTGGTATGTTCAAGGTTCGGACGGTGTGGGTTTAACCTTCCACTCACTGGAAATCGTACTAGCTACCGACATTTTTCTTTGTCCAGTGTGTAATGTGAGTGTACTGGTTTGTCAAATTTTTCACTTAAAATAGTGAACATATTGTTGAAAATAAATATGTCACCGTGGCAGAGTAAGTTAGCGCGCTAGGTATTGCACGCATGGTGACCTGGGTTCGATCCCCAGCGGGGCAGGAATTTTTCTGCTCTGTACTTGGATGTTCGGGGACCACTCATACCTCGTGAGGAAAAATGAGTAGTTACTTGTATGAGTAACGACCAGTGGCGGCATTACCAGAGTAAAAAGAAATTAATGTAATTGAATAATTCGAAATGTGAAGGAGGCTCTTAGTGATGCTGCGCTACCCGCAAAAAATTGAGAAGAGGCCTTGTGCTTCACCACAAATAAAATCATAAAATAAAAAATATTGCTGATGGAAAGTAAAGAGACACGTACGAGGTCATCCTCTTGCTCCACTTGACCTCCACGGAACCAAGGCGATCCTGGAAGAAGCGTCGCCCGAACGCTACAAACAGACCGTGCACATCCGGCGTCGGGTCAATGACCTCCCACTGTGAGTCATTCAGAGAGGTGCTCTGGGATGATGAGAGCTTGGCAGGGGACGAGGAGATAGACTTTGCGTAGGACGTGCTGTTTGGGTGGGACACGGGTTTGGAAGTGGTGGGCTTGTTGAAAGACAGAGGTCTGTGTGGGCTAGCAAAAGGTGGTCTATCTGTCATGGGTTTTTTTCGTGCAGGAGACGCCAGGTCCTGAAGAATAGAAGGAGAGGAATGATTGTTGTGGCTCAGTTTTTTTTTATTGTTGTTTTCAAAATGCAATTTGATTATATTCAAAATGCAATTTGATTATTGGAAAAAAACTGACCTCAGTAGACTTGTAACCAGGAGGTTGGTGGTTCAAGTTCCGGTTTCAACGTAGATTTAGCAGAGTGGGTTTGAGCAGTTGTGACCAAAGTGATTAACACAAATATGATAACTTATGATAACCTAACTGCACTTATTTGATTTTAATGAATCAAATGTGTAGATACTGTAGATGCCTTAGCAAAAAGCAATATTGATAGCAGCTTTACACCAGGCTACACATTAGAGACTGCAGCTAAGAAAAAACATGACAAATATACTGACATCAAAACTGTACATTAATATTGCCTATTTTTATATTTACCATTATTTGTCTGTATATATATATGTTCTTCCTACTAATTAAGAGTTTCTAAATAAAAAAATAAAATAAAAATAAATACATTATTTCTTTGCTGTTGAAACTGTTGGGCCATGGTTAGATGAGACTGTACACTTCATTGATACACTTGGACAATGGTTAAAAAAAGAATCAGGAGAGAGTCAAGTGAAGAATTTCCTGATACAAAAATAATCATCCTTAAAAAAAGAATATCATAGGTATAGGTATAGGTACATTTCTATATACAGAGTGTAACAAAGAAACACCAACAAACTTCTAGGTCTAATGGATGACATAAAATAATTTTATGAAGTTGCCAATTATTAGTCACACAGGCAACCTAATAATAGCTTAACTGTGTTCTACGGTGTGAATAGATATTTTTAATTATTTTTGATTGCTTGTCTTTTGTAAATTTCAGAATCAATCAATACCATTCTGTGAGAGTTGAGCAAAAATGAATTGTAAACAATACTATTGGTATTGGTATAAGTAGGGCTTTTTTGTATTGATATAAGTAGGGCTGTTGGCTACACAATCTCTTTATTACTGCAAATTTGAAATTCTCCCCTTGACTAATATGTTGGTGCCAACCCCCAGTAGATTTGAGAAAGGGAAAAGTGAAAGAAGATGTGTCTATGCCACAAGTGCTTAACACTTACTTGATCACTACAAGAAGGCTGAGGCTCAAAAAACCCATTTTTATTTTTTACTTTCTCATTTTTCTCCTTTTTGTATTCATCATTGAATTTTTTCTGAAGAGTTAGGGCCAGGAAATAGTCAGGATCAATTTTCTGCTTTTTGGACATTCTGGAACTCTGGTAGAGATTTTTTAACCTCAGGGTTTTAATTGATGCATCTGAAATCATTTAAAATAAGAAAAAAAGCATGATAAAGGAGAATAAAATGTATTACAATTCAAAAAATTAGTGCAGGATTGGACTGGGCTGATGAGGTATTCTACATAAACGTCTTTACAAAACACAAAATATTTCTTTTTATCATTCAACTGTAGTAGAACCTTGATTATCCAGATTATTGTCTGCTAGGGGTATTCCAGATAATCAAGGTCCCATAAATAATAGTCTGGATAATTGAGAGGACCTAAAAAACCAAAAAATAAGAAAGAATTTTGGTATTTTGTAAAAACAGGTGTATATATTTTATTATAACAAGAAGTTTAGTCCCCTCCAAGTTTTCGTTAATCTTCAATGCCTTTTCACACAGCAACAGACCACTGCACTGATAGGTTGTCTGGTAGATCTTGCTTGCAAAATCCACTAGAAAACTGCCTGATCCAAGGAATCATAAGAAGAAGTTTTCATGCATTAACACTTGGAGTTCTGATTATCAGCAGCAGCATACTATGCACCTATTTAATAACAGCATGTTTTTTTTTTAATCCGGATAATCAAGTATCTGGATGGTTGAGGGTCAGATAATCAAGGTTCTACTGTAATTTGTTTTCTCAGGAGTAAATAATTTTCTTATATCATCCTTACCATTCTCAGTTTAGGGACATACAGATATGGTGTACCAACTCCATCAGGCCTAACCCTAAACACAAACTGTTGGTGCCCTTAACATGGTTGAAATTAAAGAGGGCATCCAGTGATACAGAACCAAGCAACCTCAACCATGAGGCTGACCAATGCCAAGCCAAAGTATGTTTGGGAGACTGCAAAGTCAAAGAAGAAGATTCTATTCCATCAAGTTTACAAACCTCAGTTTGTTTTGAAAACCTTGCATTGGAAACATTAGTTCCATTGGTTTTTGTCAAATTTGTCCTAATGTGCTGGTATTGAGGGACTCCGAGAATGAGCCAAACCATGGGTTCAAAGGTTTCACAAAACCTCACTTTTGTCATTTATTGATGGAATAAGCCTTGAGTATTCTGTGAACGTTTCATAACAATAGCCCTTGAGGAGTAACACAATGGACCCAAGGTTACATAAAGGGTTTTATATTATTTAATGAGAGAGAAAAAATACAAGGAGCTATTATCACTTACCAACCAAGTTAGGACATCAACTCATTATTTTTCTTATTTATTACAGAGCAGTCAGGGATTGGCAAATTATCTAATCAGTTGATTGACATCACAAAATATAAAACTAAAATCCATAAAAGAAACGTCTTCTTATATCACTTTTGGACCAGGTTCAATGAATTTTGAATAGAGAACCACTATTAAAAAGTTTTAGATAGGTAATGATTAAGAAATTTCAACGAATACGAAAATTACGAAAACGAAATCTAAGATTTTTTTTAAAATTTCGCGGTACAATTGAATGTAGCCAGGGCACATAAACACGATGCGCAAAATCCACCTTTACTTTCTCTTACTTATAAAGTGTAAGCTTAGCGTGTGTAAGTAAGATAATAATTATTATTATGTTCTCGATCACTTTTTTTGAATTTCGAAATTTAGCTTTTAGTAGCAACTATATTATTATAACCACATGTTCTTTTTTAATTTTCGGGAGTTTGCTATAGAAATTATTTCTTAAATATCAGAGATCATTAAAATTTATTAAAAATCTGGTGTGACACCACACACGACTTTCCTTATCACTCGAAAAAAAGTTCCACCACTGGTAACTCAACCGTAACAGATAGCTAAAACTCAGAGCCAAATTCGTAATCAGCAACTCAAAATCATTGGATTTGATGTCACAAACCCCATCTAAGATGAAAAATGGAAATGTTAGTCAAGGCGGGTCCCCACAAAATACCGGTATAATTGGGGCCGAGGTCCAAAAAGTTCAAGATATCAAAAAAATTATCAGAATAGACCATAGAATTTAATTTAGTTTTAAGCACAACATTGTTAACACCGAAAGGTAACATTCAACAATAAAAAAACATTATTATTATTATTAGAATAGACCCCTATTATTTTTTTGATCTAAAAAATGTTGTTATCTTATTATTTTTGTATATTTAACCAATCCATAGGAACGGCCCTTGCGGCCACTTTTTGGGGCCCTGCGGCCGCAGAGTGCGGAAGATATGAAATTTCGAACAACATAAAAAAATTGAAATCGGAGCAAAAAACTTCTTTTAACAAAAACGAGCACAACACCTTCTTTCGATTTCTAATATTTATACGAAATTTCTCTGAAGTAAATCAAATTTGTAATAGAAAAGTCGTGTGATATTCACCTAATATTATTTGTTTCAACTTTAATTAACGAGTCAGCTGTTCAATCGACAAAAAATGCGTGTTTTCCTTTTGATATTACAATTACAAAAATAATTTTAAATCCAAAATGATTTCGGAGATAAGAGAATCTAGCATCCATCTAACTAATTAAAATAATAAAATCTGAATCATTGAACTAACTGTCTACTCTAGTGTTTTACCTAGCAGTCCTCACAATTAAATTTTGTGCCATGATAATCAATGCCATTCAGGTAAGTCAAGCACCTTGTTCAGAGAGTTGTATATAACAAAGCAGGATGGATTTGTGGACTCCTTGGTTCTCTGATAAGAACAACTCTAAGGTGTAGCTTCTTAACAATAAATTAAAAGCATGGGGACTGAAACACATAATTAGTGAATTAGGGCTAGAAATGAGAGAAAATTTGTATTAAATGACTAGTGAAATACCCAGCACTTTGTTGCTGTTATGGAATTTTTCCTATGGCTGTTGTCCTTTTTGATTGGAGAGTCAGACAAATAAATGAACTGAAGAGACTGAAGTTATTATGAAATGTTGAAACACTGGATACTGGTCACTACACGAAGAATTCAAAGGTGTGTGTCTAGAGCAGGGGTTGGCAAATAACATGTTCCATGTGTATGACACATACACATTGGCGTCCTATTTGGTTGTTTGGCTGCACATAATAATCTTTGAACATCTTGAGATAACACCTATGGGCATCATATGCATTGGTAAAGAACTCCCAAAAATCCATTCACATGGAATGAGTTAAATTCTGTTTGGGTCTGCATTAACATGAGAAAAATATCTGCATTCGGGATTGATAAGAACAGAATATCAATGGGAGAGAAATGAGCTGTATTTTTCTTTTTGATAAAAAAAAAAAAAAATCTATGTTTGGTATTTCCAAATATTTTCATTTTCTTCCCAGTTTAGCTTCCCCACTATTCATGAAAGAAAAATGCGTTTTGGTACTTTTAAAGATAAACAATGGACTTAATCTATAAACATTTTGGTTAACCAAACTGAAAGAAGAAATTTCCTCTTCCAAAAAAATGACATTCTTCCAGTTTGTCCATTTTATTCCAGTTGAATCCACTTTGGTTAGAAAGAAAAATATGGCAATGGTATGTTTGGTCTTGTGCCAACTAGCTAGCTATAGTTGTATGAACTCTGATTTTTTTTAATTTTGGTAATTTTTTAAGGTAGGTAGTTTGATGTTGGGTCACCTATTAGGGGGGGTCACCTCTCATGGAATTTCCAATATATGTTACCTTTTGGGCCGTGGTATTGTAAAGGCTGTGCTTAGTAGACATAATCTGCACACCCTCAGCAGATTTGCATTTTTATACAGGGTCTTCATAAAGTCTCACCCAGGCCTAGGTTTCTCGAAAACGACTCAGAATATCAAAAAACGCAAAAACCCGTATTCCTTTATATTTAGGGGGATTGATTTTCAGCCAAAAAATTTTTGCCTACACGGCCCCAGTCAGGCTGGGCATGGACCAACTTTAAAATCTTAAATAGAATGGTATGTCTTGTGGCATATTGTTTTAAAGGTCTTATTGAGAGAAGTTCATTACAACAAATTTGAGTGAGCTACGACTTACCGTTCTTGAGATACAGGGTCGGACGTCCTGCGTAATATCCATATATTTTGACCTATAACTCGATAACCGTAAATTATGGACAAAATTTTTCTTGTTAATAATAACTCCTTATGATGAGACTTTTCGAACAAGTTATAACTCGACATACTCTGTTGATGTTAGTTTCTGGTCGGTTTCGTCAGCCAGCCGGACGAACAGTCAAAAAAAATTTAACAAAAAAACAAATCAAATTTTAACTTGTTCGAAAGTTCTTGCTATAAGGAGTTATTATTATCAAGAAAAATTTTCTCCATAATTTACGGTTAACAAGTTATAGGTCAAAATATAGGGATATTACGCAGGACGTCCGACCCTGTATCTCAAGAACGCTAAGTCGTAGCACACTGAAATTTATTGTAATGAACTTCTCTCAATAAGACCTTTAAAACAATATGCCACAAGACATACCATTCTTTTTAAGATTTTAAAGTTGGTCCATGCCCAGCCTGACTGGGGCCGTGTAGGCAAAAATTTTTTGGCTGAAAATCAATCCCCCTAAATATAAAGGAATACGGGTTTTTGCGTTTTTTGATATTTTGAGTCGTTTTCGAGAAACCTAGGCCTGGGTGAGACTTTATGAAGACCCTGTATATAAAACTAGCAAAATTCTGGCTATTTGTTGCTTTTGAGGTTTTTGCACATAACTGCTGCCCTATTTTGAATTTTTAAAAGTTTACACTGGGGTAGCTCCTGATAATGACAAAAAATTGAGAACCCTTAGAAAAAAGTTGTCCCTAAATATAAAGAAACACTTGTTTATTTATTTGTTGTTTCTTTGAAAATTCAAATGGTTCTCAAGTTTTTAGAAGTGGTAACTTTTTTTCAAACACCATGTATAATTATTGAATGATTTTTGCTTTTCAAAGAAAAAAAAAGGTTAATCAACCCTTCAATAGAAAGGTCAATATGGCCAGTCTGCATAGTCCAAATGTTATTCAACAAAGGTAAATAGAATGAATTTATGATAAGATAAGAAATATGTCCATTTTTCTTATCTTAATTATATTTTTTAAATTTGAATGGGCTATCCAAACAAAGTTCATGCTAATCTGTTTTGATGAGTTTATATTATGTACTGTTCATACATAATTATGTATAAAAAATATCAAATACTTAGAAAACTGAATCACTCTTATTTGTTTAATAATAAATCATTGGACTTATATGTTTGAATACCCAAAAAAATAGAAAATCTTTTTTAAACCTAACTAAGTAGCTTGATCAATAAGGCAGTGTACTAGAGGTTGATGGTTCAAGTCTCAAGTTAAGCAAAAATTGAGTAAATTTAGTTTAATTCATTGTTGTATCATGATTGTGATTAAAACAAATAATTATGATAACTTGTAATTCCTATACTTCAACAATTCAACACACTTATTGATATTTGAAAATATAAACATATGCATTGAGAAAAAATATCTGAAAAAACAATACTACCTATCTTACATTTTTTATATTTAATAATAATAATTATTAATTTTTATATATTTTTTTTTTTAAGTTGAACTAAAGAGTGGTGCAAGAGGTAGTGAAGCATGCTTTACTCTGCTATCCCTGAGTTCAAATCCACATGCCATTAATTTTTTTGTTTTTCCTAAATATATTTGTGTGGCATTTTTATTACTTTTAGTTACATTTTTTTTACCTTCATTTCAGTAATAGAAAATCTTGTAATGTTTACACCAGTTTATTTATTTAGTCCTGGGTTATGGCTAGTATGTTATAACTATAACATAGCCCTTTTTTTTTTTTTTTTTTTTTTTTTGCAAAGTGAACCCCCTCATCAGAAATCCACGATGCCACTGCCTCTGGAAAAGTTGGATAAATAGACTCATTGTGTCAACTTTTTTTTCTTCCTAAATGTATCTTAAGAGCTAAAATCATTCAACACAGATATTTTACTCTCCAATAGCTGGAAACTCATAAACCAGATACCTATATGAACCTCACACAGCCTGGGTTGTACAGGAACAGCATCACAATGTTTTGAATTTAAATGGATAGAAAAATTAATGTTGAATATGTATTTGCTAATTAGCTAATGACTAATACATACACATTCATCAAATTATTTTTAGTTTTGGTCACGAGATTAATATTGATTTTTCTTTTTAATTTCAGGAAAAGTTCAATATGAACATATCAACAGTCAAGTATATTGTATTAGTCACTCTGTTTGTACTCACATTTGTGTCAACAATTCTTCCTCTCCGACTAGTATCAACACTTCGAGACACATTAGACCCAAATAAAAGAAACAAGTGAGTATGATAACAATAAAATCTTATTTACACTACCTAAAGAGAACTTATGAATAGTTTAACCCATGTTTTGTAGTGTTTCACAGTCTTCACAAGTTTGTGAATGTTGCATTTTGCCTGTGCATTAGTAGTCAAGTGATTAGAGAGCTGGATGAGTGAGTGAGTTAAGGTTATTCAAATACAAGATACAAGGTTATTCAAACCACCCGGCCACTATCTTTTTCTCAAAAATGGTTTAAGCCAGGACCATAGTGTGTAGAATTAAGAAGTGTGGAAACCATCCCCCGCCGGCCTACATCGTCGCGTCCTCAGCGCTAGTATCGCAAAGGAGTCTCCTCTACCCGTCCCTTACCCGTATCAAATGTAAACATAAATATATCAAATGTAAACATAAACCTAAATAGACCGCGAGAAATATTCTACTTCTTTGCGATGGTGTCGCGCTATGTGGCGTTTCCATGCAACTGGGGTTCGTTTCCACACTTCTTAATTCTACACGCTATGCTAGGACCTCGAACAGTGCCGGATTACCCATATGGCGGATTTGGCAGATGCCAAGGGCCCCGCGCTTTAGGGGGCCCCGCGCTTGAGCAGCTTACACTATATATTATTAGATTTTTAAAAAGCTTACACTAGGTATTATGGGTTTTTTAAGAGCTTATACTATTAGGTACTTTTGGATAAAGAGTAAGAAGAAAAAAAACCACGGGGTCCCCCTTAAAATCGACCACATATATGAAAATAGGTAGATCTCTATACCTATTGTCTGCAGCTCTTTATATAATATAATTACTCGTACTTGAAAAGAATAATATTGAAAAGAATAATATTGACAAACCCAGTGCCATCTGAGTGCTCAGTGAACGGCTTTATCGACATCTTAACGAATGATCTTCATTATAGTCGCCTGCGGCGCTTTTAATAATTTTTTAAAGATATCTTTTTGTATATATTTTCCGAGTACTTTACCCGATAACTTTGCAAAAATTTCGCCTGCGGCGCCGTCAAATTTACTTATCTTGATGTTTTGGATTATTTTTCAAATTCTACACATCTTACCTAATGACATCTTTCTACACATATTCTTTTCATAATACATAATTATTTAGATATTTCTACTATTATTCGGAAAAAATGTTGCCTTCGGTGTTATAAACGTCGTTTTGGATACTATTATGAATGCCCAGGACACTTGGCTTCGATTTCAAGGTTCTAAAAATAGTATTTTAGAATAAACTCAGTACAATTTTGGGGCCCCGCGCCTTGAAATTGCCAAGGGCCCCGCGCAGCCTTAATCCGGCACTGACCTCGAAACAAAAAGTTGGTCTCCATTGAGAAGTCATTTTTCTGTCAAATTGCTGAAGAAAAACGTGAAATTATATTTCCTATTTGCATCAGACTTGAGTTAATGAATTATCATTTTCATAGTTCTTTCATTTACATATTTTATTTTTCAGATATGCAAAAATAGTGGGTCTATTGAGCTGTTTTGCTGGTGGTGTGTTTATGGCAACTGCTCTGCTTGACCTCCTGCCAGAGGTCATTGACACTTTTACACAGGCATGTATTTATAATTCAATACAGAGGGTACTATTGTTCCAAACCAAATTTTAGAATTCAAAATTCAGAACAAAATAAACAAGAAAAGATAAACAACAAAAATAGCACAGATAAAACATTTACACATGTCCTAACTAAAAAGCAGGGTTATTGCTTATGGCAATCTCTTCCACCCAACCTTTGTAATAAAAGAAAAAAGTAATTTATTGAAAAACTAGTTCAGTACATTACATCTACTGGGTGTAGTACAGGGTGTAGTAGTATATGGGTTATGAGTTTAAAACAATTAGCTCAGTGCTTTAGCACTCGCTTGCCATCAATTAGCTCAGTGCTTAAGCACTCGCTTGCCATGCAGAAGGTCCCGGGTTCGATCCCCCGTGCCGACAAAAATACGTATTCTTAATTTGGTTACAACCCACCACATAACATAGATATCATGTCTGACTTCATACAATCAATTAACTTCATACAGTCAATTACAACAGAACTATTCTTATTTATATTAATTGTAGATAAATAAGAATAGTTCTGTTGTAATAATATTGTAAGTTAGGGCACATGTATTAACTGAGTATTTCCTCTTGACAGATTAAATAAATAAATTTCGAGTTATAAGGGTTTTGAATTAGGAGCAAACTTTGATAAGTGTCATATAATGCTTTGAGTTAACAGGATTTTCTTATTATTGCCTTTGGTTTTATAAAACCAGATTATATAAAATGAAATTTATTTTCAGATAGCACCAGATACCAAATTTCCATTAGGAGAGTTTGTCATTGCATTTGGGTTCTTCATCATTTTGATAGTGGAACAAATTGCTCTGTTCTATAAAGAAGAAGTAAGTACACCTCAATATCATAATTGTTTCCTTTTCTAGTAGCTCAGTTGTAAAGGTGCTATTCCAGAGGTCTCGGATTCGAAACCCAGTCAGGACATGACAAATTATCCTCCCAGTTGAGATTATTACCTCATAATAATAAGTCTTGGGCTTACTGCTGGAATAATGAGCCTTATTAGTCCTCTTTGGGCAGGTCAGCGTCGATAGCGCGTTGAATGCACCGGTTCTCGTAGGATCACCGAAGTTATACGACGTCCCGCGAAGTGAAGCAAGACTTCGTGATGCTGGCATTCCAGCCCAACCCAGGCTGGGTGAGGTCAATGTGGCTGGCAGGTTTGTAAGTTTCCTGCGAACAAAGGGCATATACCAAGATATAAGCTAGAATACCTGTCTTCAGTTTAAAGAACGTAAAGAAATTGGTGCAACAAATGAATACTACTACTATATGTGCAGAATTAATAGGAGTAATATTATTATTTTTTTCTTTATTCACGTATAACTAGGTACATCAATACATTACTGTAAAGAAGGCAATATTGTTATTAAAGAGAAGAAAAAAAAATGCTCTAACCACCTTTTATTATAAACTGGTGACCAAAACCACCTTAGTATTACTACATTATTTCAAGTCATCAGGACATGAATTAATGGAACAACAAAAGTAACAGGATAAGATATAAATTGAGAATATCTTTTAAGTACACATTTATTGTGGTTCACAGGTTATAGACACAATGAGTCCCATCCAAAGGCTAGGGTCCAGGGATAGAGATGTGAATGAGAGGGAGACTCTCAGATCTCAAGCCGGCGTGAGTATTGAATCCTAACCATATAGCAGGGCTGCCCAAGAGAGGTGAGATGACGTTTAAAAGTCTAGATATATCTCTACATATAAAGTACAAAATGATTGTGGAGGAGGTTTTCTGGCATTTCACCATCTCACACAAGTGAAAATTCGAGATCTCCTTCCTTAACTCATGAGAATTTAACACATTCAGCGCCAAGGTTTTTTTTTGTAATATGGTTCAGTGGACCAACTTATTTTGTGTGAAAAAAGAGGTAAGTAGACTCAAACAGCCATAAAAAGTCACCAGATATATATTTTTCTAGTCCAAAAAAACTTCCACGGACCACGACAATCGAATCCCCATAAGAAATACACAGTAGCGTGTACTGTACACTATAAAGAGCATCGGTTTCTGAAAGTGAGAGGGTGAGGTGCACAGCATAGTGTACACGCGGTCCACTGTGGAAAACACTCGTGTACACGATACTGTACACGTGGCGCTGAATGTGTTAAAGGAGGTTTCCTGACTTCTTGAAGGGGGGGGGGGGGGGGGGGTTCGATCGCGTTGATTATGTGAGACTTAATAGTAGATCTTTTACAATTACATTTAAAGGTATAAGTAAATGGCATCCATTTTTTCTTCTGCTGGTAATGCTGCTATTATACTTGCAGCATTACTACGCTGTATGAAGAGGCTTATTCTTCGTTTTAGGTATGTTTTGGCCCTCATATCACCGGTTTTCTCAATCAATTTCCTTCCAATTTCATCAATCCTTATATCTAGGTTTCATTGTATTGCATACATATAAAAATGTTTTTATCATTAAATATTATGTTTTTATTTTTTTCCCAGGCACCTGCTAACTTCTCAGACAAGTTGGATACATATAAAAAAATGTTTTTTTTACCAGGCGCCTGCTAACTTCTCAGACGAGTTGGACTTATATAAATAAAAATGTTTTTTTTTTCCCAGGCGCCTGCTAACTTCTCAGACGAGTTGGATACATATAAATAATAAAAAATGTTTTTTTTTTTACCAGGCGCCTGCTAACTTCTCAGACGAGTTGGATTTATATAAATAAAAACGTTTTTTTTTCCCAGGCGCCTGCTAACTTCTCAGACAAGATGGATACATATAAAAAAATGTTTTTTTCCCCAGGCGCCTGCTAACTTCTCAGACGAGCTGGTGTCGGCGCGGGAAGGCTCGGTGAACATCATCCCCTCTCCGGAGACCATCGAGGACCCCCACTCCAGCTTCCGCTCGGTGCTCCTGTTCGTGTCCCTCTCCCTGCACAGTCTGTTCGAGGGCCTCGCCATAGGGATCCAGCCTGACCTGGACACGGTGCTACAGGTCGCCGTGGCTGTCATCATTCACAAGGTCAGAACTAATATTACAGTGACTACAAAATAATATTACAAAATAATAGTAAGAAATCTTTAACTTTTTTTTTTTTTTTTTTTTTTAATAGAGGTATTGAAAGTTTTTATTTACAGTATCTGCTGTATCAATTTCTTTCACATCGGTCTCTACTCTCTTTTCCAATGGTCGATTCCATCTTCATACCCCAACAACGACTCTCCACTCCTCCAGCTTCTCCTAGCTCTTCTTATGCACATACTTGCTGCACGCTGCGCAGCAATGGCTTGATTCTGAGAAGTCCTATTAATCGTTACTGTAGTTTGAATTAAATATAGTGTAATGATGTTATTTTCCTGATAAAAAAAAAAAAATATTACAGTGAAGTTCACTTATAACGACGCGACGCCCAAGGAACCAAACTTTCCCTTCGTTATATCCGTATGGTCGTTGTATCCGGACGCTACCTAAGCTGGTACAGGCATGCATAAATAATGAAAAACCTTTGATTTACGCGACTCCGTAACCTATGAATTCAAAACAGTACTAAAGAAATAAAGGATACTAATTCTCACATCTCTACAAGAAAAAATAAATAGATTGAGCAAAGAAACAAGACCAAAAAAAATAATAAAGCTAATGTCCCACTGAAAAGGCGGGGTTATTGCCTGTGGCAATCTCTTCCACCCAACCTTTATTTGGGTTTTTTGTACAAGAAGAGAGAGAGAGATACAGTTTTATTATAAAACGTTGCTGCCCACATATTTGAAGGTTTCTCAATAACACAGCATATCCATCAATACATAAAATATTAATCCAAGTGGCACAGGTAAATTACTAAATCGAAACAAAACTTGCGTATACAGTATATACACATGGCGTCCAAAAGTTGGGGACAAGCATTTCCTATCGTTGCAGTAACATTTCCCTGTTGTAGTTAAAGAGTACATTTTTTTTTATATATGTACATATTTTCTTTTTCTTTCGTAATGAATTTTCTATTTATTTAAAAACGTGTAAATAAATGAAGTCTTTGTGTTGTTATCTGTCCTCCAGGTCATCATAGGTGTTCGCGCCACATTTTAAATTGGCGCGAGTGTAGAAAAGATTACAGATTATTTATCAGCTGACTGTCCATAACGACAATATTTGTTTATTTTGAATAAGAAAATTAGCTAGAAGTTTTTCTCACCTCTTCGCGTGTTCTCAACTCTCTCTTTCCAAAAGTCACTAATTCTTAACATTTTCGTAGTTTTTTCCACTATATTTTCCATAAAATCAATAATATATTTTGCTGTGTGAAACTTTAGAAACCTATTAAATAAAAACTGTTGATTTCAATAAACATACTTAATTCTTTCATTTTTGTAACCAGCCCTTTTGGCCTCTAGAGGCACCACTTCTTTTCATGGTCCTTCGAGCCGGATACTTTCATGTTCCTTTTGTCGTTTAATAATTTATTCGTAGTGAATTCAACAATATATCGTAGCAGTTTCATACCTATTCGTAGATCTTTCAAAAACTATTCGTTGAAGTGACTTTTTTCTCAACACCATTTAATTCGTAGTGCCTTCAAAATAAATTATTCGAACTTAAACCTATTCGTAGTACCTAGTGTCTCATTCATAATGTCAGAAAACGAACTAAAAGTGCTAAACAATAAAAAAGACTATCTATTTTCTTTCTTTCAAGAACTTTATGATCTTAGTAAAAAACTTAAAAATCCTAATGATCAATCTTTATTCAAACGTAAGGTTTTATTAATCAATTCAAATTTGCTGAATATTCTAACTTATTGGATAAAATTAATCAGTTGGAATTAGGTCTCAATGTTGATCGCCCAACTGGATATGGCGATTTGGAAACCGTGGATACTATGCGTGGCTGTATCAAGTACGCAGAGTCAATCCTGAACAAACCCAGCCCCTCCTCCCCATCATCTCAAAACGCATCATTCAGTAATCCAGCTGAAAACATTCGTCTCGAACCTCTTCAAATTTCTTCATTCTCTGGAAATATAAATGACTGGCCGCTATTCTACAATTTATTCAAATCCAACATTCATGAGAGAACTGATTTGCCAAAGGCTCACAAACTGCAACACCTACTTTCAAAACTTAGCGGTAGAGCTCTCTCTGTCTGCGCCGGCATCCTCCCCACTGATAACAACTATGACGTCATTTGGAAAAGTCTCGTATCAAAATACGAAGATCAACGTCAACTTGCGACTCACTATATGGACATCTTATTTCAATTCAAACCTCATAAAAGTGAATCAAGTCACCACCTCAGTTTATTCGTCGATAAATTTGGATCCGCTGTCGCTGCACTTCAAGCTATGGATATTCCTGATCTTCAAGACTTCATTTTATTTTACATCGGCAACCTGAAACTTGATGATCAAACTCGTCGGCTGTTCGAAAGCTCACTGGATTCAAATGAAATTCCCACCTTCAAAAAACTTCTCAAATTCGTAGAAAATCAAAGCAAGATCCTGTCACGTATTCAGCCCGACCCATTTATTAGTAGTAGTCATTATAATAATAAATCTTCAGGGTTTCATTATAACAGGTCAGCTATGAGTAACAATAATAATATTAGTAGTAGCAAAAAAGAATCACATACTTTTTTGGTAGAAAATAATATCTCTTGTTTAATGTGTAAGTCAGATCATGCGCTATTCAAATGCGAAGACTTTCACAAGCTTATTCCCCAAGATAGGTACACATTCGTTAAACAACACGCTCTTTGTGTTAATTGCCTAGGTGGTAAACATCGAGTGATCGATTGTAAATCAAAGCATGTTTGTACCAAATGTAGGTTAAAACATCATTCTCTATTACATTTCTCTCAAAATAATTCTGAGAAGTCTAGTTCAGAGCACAAAAGCTCACCTACTTACAGTGCTAATAATAACAGTCAAGCACCCCGGGTTCGAACCCCGGAGAGTGAATCACAACCTCACGTCTCACAGAATCACAACCTCAAATGCTATCAGAGCGTAGAGGACAATCATAATAATAATAATACTGTGTTGTTAGGTACTATTAAAATTAATGTATATAATGTATACGGTGTGTCCAAACAAATGAGATTTTTATTAGATAGTGGCTCTATGAGTAATATTCTCACTAAAGATGCTCTCGATTTTCTTCAATGTCCTCTCCTTCCGTCTAATGCTAATCTTACTGGCCTTGGTGCTAATTCAAGCCATGTCCATGGTCAAGTTAGATTTTCCTTTTCATCCAGATTTGATGACAGAATAAAATTTTCTGTTCAAGCTCTAGTAGTTGATAATATTGTCGATAAATTACCTACTCTGCCCATTGCTAGTTCAAAGTTATCTTATCTTAATTCTCTCTCACTTTCAGATGATAGCTACATGTCTCCTGGTCCTATAGCAGGTATTCTCGGCTCTTCTGTTTATCCTTACGTCATTCTTGGCAACCTGGTATCTGGCTGCAGTGACCAGCCTGTAGCGCTTGACACAAAGCTCGGTTACGTTATTTTCGGAAACGCCCCAGTGCAGGATTCTGTCGGTAATCGTAACACTCGTAGTAAGAAATATTGTATGTTTCAAAATTCTTCTTTCGATCACAAATTACAAAGATTTTGGGAATTAGAATCTTTACCTCCTCTTCTCAATGAGGAAAAATTCAGTCCCGAAGATCAAGCTTGTGAGAAAATTTATTCCTCACAAGTATCTCGTAGTAGTGATGGTAAATATGTTGTCCCTTTACCTTTTAAAGAGGACCCTTCACAGCTGGGGGACTCATTCTTATCTGCTAAGAAAAGATTTCTTAGTCTAGAAAAGAAATTGAATTCTTCCCCTGATCTTCATTCGAAATATAGCCAAGCTATTACCGAACTTCTTGACAAAGATTTCATTAGTGAATGTTCTGATCAATCAGATATCTCAGGCTATTTCTTACCTCATAGATCAGTGGAAAAGCCCGATAGTATTTCTTCTAAAATTCGTATTGTCTATGACGCTGGTGCTAAAACTAGTACCGGTAAGTCCCTCAATGACTTATTGTATTCTGGTCCTAAGCTATATACAAATATATTTCGTGTCCTTCTTAACTTCCGATTGTTTCCTTATGTCTTAAATGGAGATATCACAAAAATGTTTCTCCAGATCAAGGTAATGGAAAACTATTGGAAATTTCAGAAACTTATTTGGCGATTTTCTCCCAATGAACCTTTGAAATTTTACAATCTCAAGGTAGTAGTATTTGGTATAAAACCCTCTCCCTTCTTAGCGCTGCGCACAGTTCAGCAGTTGGTCTTAGACGAGGCAGAAAATTATCCTCTCGCTTCGAAGAATATTTTAAATAACCTTTTCATGGATGATTGTGTTGCTTCTTTTTTAACTAAAGATGAAACTATTTCTTTCTTCAGGGAAGTTTCTGATATGTTTCAATCAGCCGGTTTCATTTTCACCAAGTGGACTTCAAATTCGTCTGACGTCCTCGCAGCGATTCCTCCTTCTAATCAATTAGCCGAAATGATTTCCTGGGACAAAGATAATCTCACTCCTAAAGTTCTTGGTATGCATTGGAATGCAACTTTCGATGAATTATTCTTCAAAATTAATTCCTACGTAGGTGCATTTACTAAAAGAGGTATGCTATCCTACTTTCTATTACTTTATGATACCTCAGGTCTAATCGCTCCTGTCGTAGTATTCGTAAAACTCCCTAATAAAAGAGTTATGGCTTTCTAGTGTTCCCCTGATAAAAAATATCAAAGGTAAAATTTAGAGGGAAGCTGTTGTACTTATGTCCTCTTCCTTCACAATAAAAAATTTGAGGTCAAAAAAAAAAGGGGCTTAATTTTATTTCAATTTTTTTTTCCTATCTTACAACTATTTATTTCAAATATGCAATTTTTTTTAGGATGAAACTGTTAGTTGTATATTTTCTTACGGGGGAACTTCTTAAAAATTTTCTTTTCATTTTGGTTTTTTTGTGTTTTTTTAAAAATTAACTCTTTACAGCTCTTTCTTTTATTCATGTAAAAAATTTTTCCCTTCTAGTTGTCATGTTTCATGTTTTCTTTTAAATTTAAGTGGCAACAACCAATATCAAGGTATTAACATTTTGTTGAAGGTTTAATCCCTTTAAAATTTTTAGGTATTAAACCCCCAAAGCGGGGGGGTTTTTTCGCCCCCACATTTTAAATTGGCGCGAGTGTAAAAAAAGATTACAGTTATTTATCAGTGACTGTCCATAACGACCAAAATTTGGGTTTTTTTTGGAATTTTTAAAATTTTGCTAGAAGTTTTTCTCACCTCTTCGCGTGTTTCAAATTTCTTTCCAAAAAAATCACTAATTCTTAACATTTTCGGGGAGTTTTTTTCCACTATATTTTCCATAAAAACAATAATATATTTTGCTGTGGGAAACTTTAGAAAACCCAATTAAAAAAAAACTGTTTATTTCCCAAAAAACATACTTAATTCTTTAAATTTTTGTAACCCGCCCCCTTTTGGGCCCTTTAAAAGGATCACTTTTTTTCAATTGGGTTTTGATAGGACTGAAGTGATAGTCAGACCTTTCTGTGAAGGTGTAAAAAAAAATAAAGTCTTTTTGT
>CM044962.1:22090583-22272652 GCA_024516035.1 Bactericera cockerelli
GAATGCACCGGGTCTCGTAGGATCACCGAAGTTAAGCAACATGCGAGGTGATGACTTCGTGATGCTTGCATTCCGGCCCAACCCAGGCTGGGTGAGGTTAATGTGGGTAGCAGTTTCCTGCGACTGAAGGGTAACACCCCCGTCGTGATATGACCATGCCCCTTAAACAAAAAACAGTCTCGGAACCATCTCCGAGATCTAGGAACGAGATTGTATCGTCCTGTCTCGGATCCCAAAAAATGATATCGGAGACACCTAGGAGACCATTCGGAGACTGCTCCGGGACAGTCTACGTCCGCACCGTAGCGTCGATTGCTGGTGCTCGAGATTGCTCCAAGATCGGTATCGGGAACTGTCTCCGAGATCATTCTCGGGGACCGTCTCCGAGCCTTCTCGGAACCGTCTCCGAGAACATTCTCGGGGACTGTCTCCGAGCCTTCTCGGAACCGTCTCCGAGAACATTCTCGGGGACTGTCTCTTCTAGACCACAGACCGTTTTAAATACCCTGGGAATTTTAGCTGTAAAACCACCTAAAAATAATACGATACATTTTTATAATAGAACATTTTTTTTATTGTGAAATTTAAAATAAAATAATTAAGAACAAAACAAAAATAAAAGAAGAATACACCTTAAAGAATGAAAAATCCCAATAAGAGACTAGAAACAATTGGAATAAAGAGATTGCCATAGGCAATAACCAATAACCCCGCCCTTTAGTTAGGACATATGTATAGGACATAGGATACGAATTCAATTTTTAATATTAATTTTTCGAGTTTAAGTCAGTTCTAACTCAGTTAGGGTCCATTTCTGACCCCTAGTTGATAGAGATAATCCATGCTTATTTGACCCAAGGAATCTAAGGTATCAATATATTTATGCAATCAATTTAGAAACATTAGAAAAAAAATTGACATGAAAATAAAAGTATCACATAAGTTCACATCTTAAAAGTATCTCTATCTTTAGTCACAGCAGACTACCCAGACGGCACAGAAAGTGTTTAAAAAGATTTTAAAAACACTTATTTTGACAAGATTCAAACATTTTATAAAGCTTATTTTGACAAGGCTTAACATTTTAGAAACACTTTTATAAGCTTACTATTTCCTCCCCCTGAGCATTTTATTAAGCTTATTTTTACAAGGTTTTGGAAATTGAATACCTACTTAATAATTAAGGGGCTCCATATTGAATTTCATACCACCGCCATTGCCCGGAAAAAATTGAAAATTGTGATTTCACAGGAAATTTTTAAAATTAATTTGGATTTGATGAAAAATATACTATTTCAAGGCAATTTGGTTCTACAATGATGAAAAGCTGTTGATGAAATGCTAACATTAATAAATAAGAAGACAATTTGTGTTTTTTCAGTTTTATATTTTTCCATTTTCATGGTAAAAGAATTAAAAGCAAAAATATGTAACAAACAAAAACATGAAACAAACAGAATATAATACATAGAATCAGCAGATAAATTAAGCCAAGTGGACTTAATTAATCTAAATCTATTATACATATAGGTAATTAAGAGAGAGATGTGCTGAAATGCCATCTTCCTGCCCAGCAGCAGGCTGCCCGAAGACAAAGACTACCAGAACAGAAGTTGAGATTATTAGAGATGAAATTAGGAAATAGAACCCAGAGAGAATTTTGACTATAATATGGCATTCATAAAAAAAAGAACAGTCTTCCAGATTTTTTTTTTGTTTGATTAAAGTGGGTTTAACCTCAATTGCATAGTCATATCATGACCGAGGTTTTACCCTCATTTGCAGGAAACTCACAAACCTGTTACCCACATTAAGCTCACCGAGCCTGGGTTGGGCCATTTTATTCTGAATTTACTGGGAATAGTACCAGGTAGCCACATTAACCTCACCCAGCCTGATAAAGGCTGTGTATACACATGTCAGCCTCATATTTTCTAAAGAAGGAGAATTATCTGTTTCACAACAACAAAAATGAACCAAAATCTTTAGATTACGGGGAGTAGTCAAATCTTGAATAATACAAGCTACTGTTTTAAAAATTAAAATTAATGAATACATTATAGTAAAAAATGTACTTATTACAAGTAAAAAAACTGTCTAAATTTGCAACACTTAATACTTCTTCTAAACTTACAATATTTTTTTATATGTTATAACTGGTTCATGAAAAACCCCTGTCCTGATTTGAGATAGTGAGGATGGGAATTTCATTCTGAATTTAATGGGAACAGTACCAGATACCAGATCATTTTTAAAGGGAACAGAATTGCTGTTTGAAAGAAAAAAAAACTGTGAATTGAACACAGGATCTATTGATTATGGAACAGTATAGTCAAATCTTCAATAATGTGAACCTATTAAAAAGCCTTTAGCTAGTCAGTTCTCTGTTCATAGTTGTCTAGCAAAACACTGGTCTTTTCCCTGTTTAAAATCCCCCAGTCAGACACCTGTTAAGAGAGTGATTCTGATTAAGTGGAATATCTGGAACAGGTTAATCTCCAGCATTTCCACATACATATCCTGGTTTGACTATAAAAAAATGTAAAATGTAAGATATTGTTTAGATATTGCTTACCCCACTAATTGGAGTGTAAAACTCACTTATGATTAATGCATGGAAATTGGTACACTTTAGAACAGTAAACTTTTTAAAGTAGAGAAAAATTTCTTTTTAGTTACACCCTAAAACTATGATGTAGGAACTTTAGAAGAGTCAACTTGTTGGACTTTTATCAGAAATTGTTAGATATAATTATTTTGTGTAAATCATCAATTTGTAGTCACTTTCACTTATCCCATGTCAGGTTCAATATGTTTGAGGAGGGAGGCAGCTTCAATAGGTTTCTTCAGGTTGAAGCTATGTTGGATTGGATGCACAATACATGTAAACAGGTGGAAAATATCATGTGGATTTCCTCCATAGATCATAATTATTTTAGTAGTAGTATCTATTGATTGCAATCAATAGATACTAACACAAGGGTATGTCTGTGAAAACCAAACACTTTTGCAAAAGAAGAAACTATAAAAAGATTACACATTACACCTATTATGATATGATAAAACAACTTACGACTTTTAAAAAGATTACAACATTTACCTACAGGAGATTTTTTTTTAATTTATGTTTAACGTCGCATAAAACAAAGAACTTTAAAAATTAAAAACAAAATGCGTGCACGCTCTTAAGATATGGAGCCAGGCGCATTGCGGTGTTGCCACAGGGTATTGGATCTCGTTCGGAGACCGTTCCGAGACCATGTACTCGGGACGTTAGCTTGGAGTTAGCTTGGATCTTGTCCCGAGTTAGCTCGGGCATAGATCCGGGATAGGTTCCGAGTAAGTTGGTTAAACATTCTCCGGGAGAGTTTCTATCCATTCCCGCAGTACTCCCAGAGAAAGATGTTTCCGAGCACGCTTTTTTTACTCTCTCGTAGTACTCCCAGAGAAAGATGTTTCCGAGCACGCTGTTTTTACTCTCTCGTATCAATCTCCGAGACTACTATATCGGAGTTAGTAGATCAGAGACACCTTTTTGTTTAAGGGGTGCAGTTTAAAGTGACGTCAAACCCAAAAAAAGAAGATTTATGCCATTACAATAAGTTGACATACACCCAATAACATTATAATATACTGTTAAAGAGATGGTATTTAATAAGTTAATTAATAAATATAGTTTATAATAATGTTAGCATTTTTGTGTTAATCACTTTCGTGATATCACAATTAAATCTATGCTGAAACCGGGACTTGAACCACAGACATCCAGGTTACAAGTCCACCGCCTTATCGATCAAGCGAATAATCAAGCGAAAAGTATAACAATAGTATTTGAGCGCACTGTTAGCTCAGTGGTAAGGTATCACTCGCCTGCCATGTGGAAGCTCCCGCGTTCAAATACCAGAGTCGACGAGAAATTTGTATTTAAAATTTGGTTACAGTTGTTTGTAACGGATGCCTTTCGGTGCGCTCGTGTTCACCCAGCACCTGAATGGGAAGTACTGTGTCAGTTCTCGCCCATTAGAGGGGAGGCATACTACGGGATAGGCGGGCTACATCTCAGACCACAAGCGTTTTTTTCCTGTTTCATGGCTACGGAATAAAAAAAGCTACTTAGAGGAACCTACCCTCTAAGCAGTCTAGGAGAATTCTAACTTAAGCTAAGAGAGCTCTATCTACAGACCTTGTACTTGTGAAGTGGAGGTCGCAGATTATCGAAATGGGGACAAACACACTCTATAGAACATAGATCCAAGGTAAAAAAAGTTCCAACTTTAAATTTGAGAAAAAAAAAATGTGTTTCGTGAGAGAACAAGTCCAATTTTTTTTTACTGAGTATAAAATAAAATAAAAAAACGCTGGAAAGGTTGGTAACGCTTGAAATGCCAGTGGCGTATTATATGATTAGTTTTATAAATACCGGTACGATTCAGATTTGAAATGAAAAAAAAGGGTTGGGTGGAAGAGATTGCCATAGGCAATAACCCCGCCCTTTAGTTAGGACATATGTTTTCAAATATTATCTATTCTTTTTCATTTTTATTGTATACCTATATTGTTTTTTTTCATTTTTTCACTGTTAAAATTATTATTTATATGTGCATAATGTCCTTTTGCATCTAATAAAGAATTATATAATAATAATAATAATAATAATAGGTATGAGAATTCAAAATTATGCACATATTTGACGCATTACAAAAACTTTTGACTATAGCGAATTTGATGGGTGTGAAGGTCACTTGTGAAGGTCGCTTCCAGATCATGTAAAGCGCCGTGTCTCTCACTGGGTATGGGTGATAGTTGGTTCGATTCCCAGAGAATGGAGTATAAAACCTCTGTCCTGAATAACTCAATTTGGACGTTGAACCAAATAGAATCATTGCACATGAAAGAAGCCTATAGGTACCTACATCTAATCTGGGCGTCGATATAATCCTCTCACCACCTCGAGATAGGTATTTGTGCTTATCGCTCGGACACGGAATTTTTAATCCAACTAAGGCAATCCACGTTCTGCTGGCTATTCCCGGCTCCATCTCAGTCTGAGGTTAATTTGAGTAGCTGGGTTGTTAGCTTAGTCAATGGTGATGGGTAAAACCCTCGTCGTGATACCACCATGTTGTTTAAAGTGACGTTAAACTCAATTAGGAAAAGAAACTCTTGTGATGTTGGATGTTGTTGCCTATTCTTACGGCTCTGTATCGGTTGTCGGGGCCTACCGAAGCCTCATGCGGACAGTTGGAGTAATTGTGGTTAACGACCAGTGGCGACACTACGAGATTGATATGGGAATATGATGGTTGTTTGAAGTATGATGCATTAGCTCTGGCAGTCAAGTGGTTTTTTTTTTTTTTTTTTGGCATTGGTTGGCAAGGCTTCCATACAGCCATAAAATTTTATTTTACATTTTACGAATAAAATATGCATGAAAAAAATACGTACAAAAAAATACGTACAAGTGGTTAACGCGCTAGTCTGGAAATCCAGGTAGCGTTGGGATCCGTTGGTTCGAAATTAATTTGAGTTTGTGACCACATAATAGTAAGACTCCGAGGGTTAAGTGGTAGAAAATGCTTTGAGCATTAACCTCGCCTGGTGATCACCTTCCAATAAAGAGTATTTTATTATTATTAGCATTAGTTTTCGTAATATCAATGCTACCGATTAAATATTAGGGTCTTTCACACGTACGGATAGATTAACGGATCCAAACTGTCCAATCCGACGGCTGGACTGGCAGATGAACTGGAAAGCCGATCCGAGAGTTCATTTTTGTGTAACAAATTACGAAACGGATCAAATCCGACAGTCCAAATCTGCCAGTCCTAGTCCAACGGTTCAGCTCCAGATCTGTCTGTACACTTTTTATTTCAAATATGAACAGTTTGTATTTTCATGTTCAGATTTGGACCAACGGATCTGGACTGCCAGACCTTCTTCAGAACCACAGTCCAAATAGATATCTCACAGTCCAGGAGACGACGGATAAGTTTCAATTGACACGCAAGGTCCAATTTTAAATATCATGGACTGACTGACTGTACCGTCCAAATCCGTCAATTCATCAGTATGTGTGAATGGTCCTATTGTGACACAATTAACACAAGTAATTACCTCTTTATCTTGTTTGAATACAAAATTCTTGTCGAATTTAGAATTCCAAGCCGGGACCTTCCGAATGGCTCTCTTACCACTGAACTTATCGAGCGCTCGAAATGAATAAATAGTGCGATATTATTTCCAATTGCGGTGGAGAAACATAGTAAAATAATGAGTAAAAAATTACTTACACACAATACCTAATAATAATCTAATACACATGGGTTTACCGTGCTTGCGTGACTACTGATAGCAGATAGCTCTGGGTGGTAACGTGGCTTTTGAGAACTGTTTTGAGATCCAATGTTAGTACATATTATGTCAGTATGTATGTAGCTAAATTACCAATAAGTATACCAATTTAGTTAGGACATATGTATATATATTTTTTTTTTTTCTTGTTTATATTATTAATATTGTCAATTTTATATATAATTTTTACCATTATTTGTCTGTATATAATTATGTATGTTCTACTAATGAAGAGTTTCTAAAAAAATAAAAAATAAACACGTGTATGGCCAATTGAAATAATGGATCTTTAAGTATAAGGTATAAGTGAAGATGATATATACCACCGTCGTGATATGACCATGCAGTTGAAAGCGACGTTAAACCCAAATTAAAAAAAAAAGATGATATATCATAATTGAGTTGCCGACCTCAGTAGCTTGATCCATAAGGCAGCGGACTTGTAACCTGGAGGTCGGTGGTTCAAGTCCCGATTTCAGCGTAGATTTAAGTAAAGCGAGTTTGAGTAGTTGTGATATCACGAAAGTGATTAACACAAATATGATAACTAAACTAACTAAATTTGAGTACCTATTAATTTTTTTTTACTAGTTGTGATATTTCTTTTTAACATTATTTTATTTTAATCTTTGTATTTGTTGACATTTTTATTGTTGACATTGTGAATAGGGCTACTCCCGTAAGTATACTCCCGTACACCGGGTATTTATTATTATTATTTAAACTAATTATGTTATTAATCACAATCGTGATATTACAACTTTTTGTTGTTGTCATACTTGGCCAGAAATGTATGTCATTTTCAGTCAACTTTCCCAAAACCATACACTTGACGCATCCTGTATTGATGTGCTGAATTTAGAGCTATTAGAAGATGCAAACAGAAAAATTTTCGACAAGCAAAAATAGATATCACAACTACTCAAACTCGCTTTGCTAAATCTACACTGAAACTGGGACTTGAACCACCGACCTCCAGGTTACAAGTCCGCCGCTTTATCGATCAAGCTACTCAGGTCAGTTTTAAATATATTGGAGAAACCATCTAATAGAGTTATCATAATAAGTAATCAATCTTACTCAGACTTGACTTAGGTACTATTTTTTTTTTTTTTTTTTTCCTTCCTTGGGACTCGAACCTCAGACCTCCAGATCAAGAGTCCGCCGCGCGACGCGTTCGTGATCCAGCTACTGTGAGGTCGGTCACCTTGCTCATATAGAAACAATAATAATAATACTCTCTAGTGGAAGGTAACCACCAGGCGAGGTTAATGCTCAAAGCAGTTTCTACCACCTAACCCTCAGAGTCTTATTATTATGTGGAAAAATTCGTGCACTGGGTGTGGTTTGAACCAAAGGATCCCTACGCCACCTGGAATACCAGTTAACCACTTGACTACCAGAAAAATCAAAATGCTATGAAGATATTCTTATCCTTTTGTTTCAGTTTACTGAGGCGTCCTACCTATATTATATTTCCAAAATCATCGATTGCTTCGATACGGTAAGAAAAAAAATTATTGATTCTTCTAGTGTCTATCTGTCTGGCCTTAGTTCGACGGTGGAATGTCTGTCTGGTGTAAGTTTATAAGTTCCTTAAACACAAACAGGAAACTCTCTTCAAGGACACTCTAATTTACGAGATGGATTTATTTTTAAATCAAACAATTAAAAAAAAAAAAAAATGACCATAAAATTATAATGAGCCATTTAACGGCAACAATTTTTTTTGTCAAGTTTTGTTGAATTAATTTGTACAATTTTAAGTAATTAATTATTATGTATATTACTTCCAAGAATATCTGATGTGATGAATCGAAAGTATTGTATTACCTTTTGTTAAAAAAAAAAAAAAAAAAAACAATATTACTTCCGAGAAAATTCTAATATTAGATATATCGGAAGTATTTTCATTTGTACATCAATCTGTATCGTTTTGTTCCAGATCTTCTTTGTTCTGCGGAAGAAACAGTCCCAGATCACCTTCCTCCATGTCTACCACCACGCCATGATGGTGATGACGTCCTGGGGGTTCCTCAGGTATTTCAAAGGTGAGTCTTGACCGGGGGTTTTTTTTTAAGCTTTTTTTGTGGGGTTTAACGTCGCTTTCAACTGCCATGGTCATATCACGACGGGGGTTTTACCCTCCATTCGCAGGAAACTCACAAACCTGCTACTCACATTGACCTCACCCAGCCTGAGTGGGGCCGGGAAAAGCCAGCGTCACGAGAATTAGAATTTGAATGGTCACCCATCCAAGTCTTAACCTCGCTGGATGTCGCTTAACTTCGGTGTTCTGAAGGGAACCGGTGTATTCAACATGCCATCGACGCTGGCTTTTTTAAGCTTTATTAGGTAGAACAAAAAAATATATACATCAGTAGAACACAATGAAATATTAAGAAAACAAAAAGTTTAAACAAATATACAAGAAGGAAAAAAAGAGAGAAATGTCCTACCTAAAGGGGGGGGGTTATTGCCTGTGGCAATCTCTTCCACCCAAAAGGGATTATGTGGCAGAGAATGCCCAAGCTATAATATAATAATAATACTCTTTAGTGGAAGGTAACCACCAGGCGAGGTTAATGCTCAAAGCATTTTCTATCACCTAACCCTCAGGGTCTTATTATTAAGTAATCACAAACTCAAATTGATGAGGAAAAATTCATGCACTGGGATTCAAAATAACGGATCCCTACGCTACCTGGATTACCAGACTAGCGCGTTAACCACTTGACTTACATAGTAGAGTGTCGACGTTTTCGGTATTGGTATAAAGTATTATATAAGTAGAGCTATCAGCTACGAAAGCTCTTTGTCACTGCGACCTTATATAGATCTCTTCTACCACCTAACCCTCAGAGTCTTATTATTATGTGGTCACAAACTCAAATTAATGAGGAAAAATTCGTGCACTGGGTGGGATTCGAACCAACGGATCCCTACGCTCCCTGGATTACCAGACTAGCGTGTTAACCACTTGACTACCAGTGCACAAAAGACATCAACTTCGCCCCGAATCACAATTTTTTGATATATATATTATACTAGCGGGCTGCACCCGCTTCGCCAAGCCATCACACACACACCACCCATACATCACACACCACACCCACACACACACACACATCCACATCCACACACACACCCATACACACACACACATCCACACACACACCCACCCAACCACACACACATACACACACCCATCCACACACACACATCCACACACACACATACACACACATCACCACCACACACACACACACACACCCACCCACCCACACACACATACACACACCCATCCACACACACACACACACAACAGACACACACACACACACACACATCCACACACACACACCCACACACCCACCCACACAAACCACACACACACACCACACACATACACACACCCATCCACGCACACACATCCACACACACACACACACATACACACACATCACACACACACACACACACACACACACACACACACACACACACACACACACACACACACACACACACACACACACACACAAACCATCATCACTGTAAATTTCAAAATCCCGAGCCAAATCTATCATAGCGGATATTGATAATGTAGCAAACTTGCCCATATTTCGAGAACGGTTTTTCAGAATATGGCAACAAAGGGCTCAAATAAAATCATGTGATGTTCTCAGACAGTTTTTACAATAAAAATATAGGTCCTCGCGATAACTTTTAAGTTCCGTGCTGGAATCTGTAAAAAAACGTGAAAAGTCTGAAAAAAGGTCGAAATTTTGAACATTCTGGCTTATATCTCCAGAACGGTACGTCAGAATATGGCCTAATATGAATTAAATGAAAGCTAGTTTTGTCTAATGTGTTATTAAATAATAAAAAATATAGGTCCTCGCGACAAATTTTAAGTTCCGCGCTGGAATCTGCTAAAAAACGTGAAAAGTCTGAAAAAAAGGTCGAAATTTCGAACATTCTGGCTTATATCTCCAGAACGGTACGTCAGAATATGGCCTAAAATGAATTAAATGAACGCTAATTTTGTCTAATGTGTTATTAAATAATAAAAAATATAGGTCCTCGCGATAGATTTCAAGTTCCAGGGCAAAGACTGTCTTAAAATCGGACCCTTCCTCAAGGAAATACTTGAGGAAGGTCATAACTCAAGGACAGTTTGGAATTTTGGACTTTTGATAATTTTCCTGGTATTTTCCGGCAATTTTACTTGGGGTCATCTCTCATCAATTTTTAGCTATCTCTTACCGTTTCGCCTAAACAATTCCGGACACACAAAGATACAAAGATACAAAGCCCGTCCATATTTCTCATTTATATATAGAGATAATATAATAATTTTGTTCTAACTTCTTTGTAGTTATATGCTACTTTTTCCATAAGGCGTTCTTCACACCTCAGTCAAGGTATTTTTCAAATTGTTACTTCCCATTATTTCCAATATTAGAAATCGGAAGTGTTGTGTTGTGTTTTTTTTTTGTAAAATAAATGAATAATTATTTACTCCGATTTTAAAAAAAAAATCATGACATGTGTTGACCTCCTGATCAACCTTGAACAAGAACTGGTGCAGATGTGAACGAGTGGGGCCGGTACTAGCCAGCATCACAAGGGTTCGAATTTGAATGGTCACCTATGCAAGTACTTACATCGCTGGACGTTTCTTAACTTCAGTGATAGAACGAGAACTAGTGTATTCAACGAATTTCACCGTGCCTTTTTTTTTTTTTTTTTAATTCCGTTTGCACGCAACAATTAATGTTGCAATTACGCAAATAGAATATTCCTATCTAAATCCTTCCACGCTGACTAATCATTCTCCCTTGTGAGCCTACGATTGGATCCGGCAACCTCCAAAGTACATAGACGAACATTTTCAAGCCAGCGTCGATGGCATGTTGAATACACCGGTTCCCTTCAGAACACCGAAGTTAAGCGACATCCAGCGAGGTTAAGACTTGGATGGGTGACCATTCAAATTCTAATTCTCGTGACGCTGGCTTTTCCCGGCCCCACTCAGGCTGGGTGAGGTCAATGTGAGTAGCAGGTTTGTGAGTTTCCTGCGAATGGAGGGTAAAACCCCCGTCGTGATATGACCATGGCAGTTGAAAGCGACGTTAAACCCCACTTTAAAAAAAAAGAACATTTTCGATTCCGCCATGTTGAAAGTACAGTCAAACTAGAATCGTGAACGATGGTAGCCAGACTGTGGAGGAATGACTCAGCACTTCTACCTCTGTCTATACAAGGAGGCTAATAATTGACAAGGGCCCCCAGAACCAAGCCAATACTGGTCAAATCCCTGTTTATAGTCCCCTAGCCAGACTGCTGGTCTTCTTCTTTTTTATAGTCCCCCAGCCAGACTGTTGGTCTACTCCCTGTTCATAGTCCCCCAGCCAGACTTTCATATAGGGACAGAAAATACAATTCCATAAATTACTAGACTTGTAATATTATTCCATAATTATCTTACAATTCCATATCTTAATGGAACAAGGGACAGGCTGACTGTATTAATTATTTATTACACAGTTACACAGTAGGTATGACTGTATTAATAACCCTTTCGATCCCTCTGTCCCCAGGGGAGCAACACAGTAGGTATGACTGTATTAATAACCCTTTCGATCCCTCTGTCCCCAGGGGAGCAACACAGTAGGTATGACTGTATCAATAACCCTTTCGATCCCTCTGTCCCCAGGGGAGCAGGTCGTGTTCATAGGCCTGCTCAACTCTCTAGTCCACGTGGTCATGTACAGCTACTACTTCCTGGCAGCTCTGGGACCGAGGGTTCAAAGGTACCTCTGGTGGAAGAAGTACCTCACCAAATTTCAACTGGTTAGTACAAGTGCTTTATTTAGTTCAGTGATTCTCAACGTGGGCGATATCGCTCGCTGGGGGGTCAAAGAGTACATTTTGGGCAGTCGGGGGGTGATGAAATTATGTTGGGCAATAAGGGGGCGATGGAAAGTTAAACATCCCAGCTTGCTTTTTAGTATTTTTCTTTACCCAAACTTTTTAGTATTTTTTAGTACCTACCCAAAAGTATTTAATAAATATGTTGTTCTTGGAATATCAATATATTCTTGAATTCAATTACTTTCTACTTACCTAAGTGGTTTTGATTTACTATGGATACTAATTTCAACCTACTTATTGATTGGGGGATTTGGGGGGGGGGGCGGGTAAGAAAGGGATAATTTTCGCAGAGGGGACAATATGCTACAAAAGGTTGAGAACCACTGATTTAGATCATCAAACTTAGTTGATAGATTAGGCGGCGAAATTGTATTTATTTTTCTTCTTCTTCTCTTCTTCTTCTTTTTTTTGAACACCTACCAACATCAATTTTTTTAGTTTTACCTTAATGGCTTAATATGAATGGGCAATTACTGATATTAGGGTAAGTATGCTACTCAGTGCAGGTCAGTATACGTATTGTTGACGGTGTTGGTGGTAGCCAGTTGTATTTTTACCATGATTGGTCAAGGGCCGAGTGGCCGAGTGAGTTAGCGCGCTAGGCATTGCACGCATGGTGACCTGGGTTCGATCCCCAGCGGGACAGGATTTTTTCTGCTCTGTACTTGGATGTTCGGGTCCTCTTATACCTCGACCGGAAAAGTGAGTGGCTTTTTTGATGTGAAACAGCGACCAGTGGCGGGATTGTAGGCAAAAAAGAGTATAAGATATGGTATAGTAAAGTGGTAAAGTCCTATGATACTGCGCTACCCACCCTAAAATTGTGACATAATAACACAAAGAAAAAGCATTATCATATCATTTTTATCATAATTGGTCAAGACATCAGGGGACCTTCAAAATAATGTGGTTATTATGTTATCATATACTACCTACTTAAATTTAATGAGGAAAAATTCATACATTGGGTGAAATTCGAACCAACGGATCCCTACGTCAGGATTACCAGACTAGCGACTTAACTACCAATTAACCCAACCTGCTAGGGTTACCTTCCACTAAAGAGAGTTATTATTTATTAGTAATACAGTGGAACCTGGGTATAAGAGAACCCAAGGGACAGTGGAAAAATATATATTTTAAAGACCTTTCTTATAATAGTCAGTTCTGGGATTTTCTCTATTATATCCTTTCTATTATGGGTTTGATGGCAGAGATTGCCTCAGGCAATAATCACGCCCTTTGTCAATATTATTCTTGTCAATAACGAGTTATTATTATTATGTTCTTGTCAATAACGAGTTATTATTATTATGTTATAAGGTTCGACAGTCGTATATTTTTAGAGTACCAAAACTCAAATTATATAATAAATTTTATTTTTAATATCCATAAGAAGAGACCCAACACATGCTTGCGCACTTCGGGTCTCTTCTACTGCAATTTAAATAACAAAAAAACAATTTTAAGCATTTTATCTATATATTTAATATTATTTTATTTAATTTATGTTTCTGTGCTTGTTAATTGTTATATGTTTATAAAAAAATAAATGATGAAAAAGTATTCATCATAGGGTGGCATCATCGTGAACGATGGTAGCCAGACAGCGGAGAAATGACTCAGCCCTTCTAGCACTGTCTTTACAAGGAGGCTAATAATTGACAAGGGCCCCCAGAACCAAGCCAATGCTGGTCTACTCCCTGTTTATAGTCCCCCAGCCAAACTGCTGGTCTACTCCCTGTTTATAGTCCCCCAGCCAGACTGCTGGTCTGCTCCCTGTTTAAAGTCCCCCAGCCAGACTGCTGGTCTGCTCCCTGTTTATAGTCCCCCAGCCAGACTGCTGGTCTGCTCCCTGTTTATAGTCCCCCAGCCAGACTGCTGGTCTGCTCCCTGTTTATAGTCCCCCAGCCAGACTGCTGGTCTGCTCCCTGTTTATAGTCCCCCAGCCAGACTGCTGGTCTGCTCCCTGTTTATAGTTAACAAAAAACTCTCTCCTTCTCCTCCCCCAGCTGCAGTTTGCTCTGTTCTGCACCCACCAGCTCAGCCTGATCATCCTCGGATGTGACATGCCCGTGGCCCTCACCTACTACATATTCTTCCAGGCAGCCACCATGTGTGTCCTGTTCGGCAACTTCTACTATCAGACCTACGTCAAAGTCCGTCCCAAGAAGCAAGACTAACAGTCGCGTTAAGGTCGGGTTCTATGAAAAACACCTAACCTAAAAAACACCTGAAAAACACGAAAAACGTTAGTTCCAAAGGATTTGTCAAGATAGCGCCATTAGAGTTTTGCTTTAAACTCTACTTTTCGTGTTTTTCAGGTGTTTTTTAGGTTAGATGTTTTTCGTAGAACCCGACCTAAGTCTAACGAAATTGAAGAATTTTTTAAAAGGAAAAGCTAACAAGAACATGCACCCATTATTTGGCAGTGAAAAAGCGACCATGAAATTCGACACTTTTTTGCAACCTACTTAAAATTTACACTGAGGTTCGAATTATGAAACTTTATATAAGCTGAAGTATTAAGACGCACGAGTGCTGCTCCGACGTCCAGTCATTAAAGTTAAGATAGTTATATTAAATGGGGTCAAGGCTAATTGAAAAATCGGGTGATGGTAGAGCAAGTCAAAACTCACCTACTGGCTATCCTTTCTTTGAAAACGTGTATCGATCCAAGTGACCTCTAGATCGGTGGGAAAAACAGGGATTTGGCCATAACTCCTTAAGGAAGCAAAATGCCCCACTGCAAGTTTCGCTTATACAGGGTGTATGAAAAAAAAGGAGCCAGTCAAAATATCTCCTCTATGGAAGCAATTTTCAAAAAACCCTGAAACACATGTCTCATTATATGGAGGGGGCAACTTTTTCAGGGGGTTTAATTTTTCATACCCTTAACAGGGGCGGCCCCAGGGGGGTCAACTTTGGAATCTTAAACGGAACCACCCTATTTGTAATACATTTCTGAAAAGTAGTTGACATTAAAAGTTATTTTAAGACTAGTTTGAGATTTTTAATCAAAACAGGGCCGGAGATATCGTACATTTCATTTCACAGGTTTCAGTTATTTTTTACAAGTAATTTATGGTATTTTTTGTAAAAATTGTTAAACACATGTCTTTCTATCTGAAATAATTAAATTTTCATGCCTTTTTTATATCATTCGCTTTACCAGGGGAGATGTCAAGGGGTCATCTTTTTTTACATTGTGTAAAAAACTATTCTTTTTTTAGTATAGTCTAAGCTAAATAAATGCACTGAGTGTTGTTGTTTAATCTAAATTTAAGATACAATTGAAAACGGGGCCGGTGACTAGTACTGCACGCCAGTTTTAGATTTTTTCACATTCATTTGAAATAAATCGGGCCTTGTTTTATTTTAAATTGAACAACATGGATCATTGCATTTATTTCTCACAAAATTTACTCGAAAAATGATGCTTTTTACATTAAAAAAAAAGTTGACCACTTAGAATCTTCCCTGGTAAAGCGAATGATATAAAAAAGGCATGAAAATTGAATTATTTCAGATAGAAAGACATGTGTTTAACAATTTTTACAAAAATACCATAAATTACTTGTAAAAAAATAACTGAAACCTGTGAAATGAAATGTACGATATCTCCGGCCCTGTTTTGATTAAAAATCTCAAACTAGTCTTAAAATACTTTTAATGTCAACTACTTTTCAGAAATGTATTACAAATAGGGTGGTTCCATTTAAGATTCCAAAGTTGACCCCCCTGGGGCCGCCCCTGTTAAGAGTATGAAAAATTAAACCTCCTGAAAAAGTTGCCCCCTCCATATAATGAGACATGTTTTTCAGGGTTTTTTGAAAATTGCTTCCATAGACGAGATATTTTGACTGGCTCCTTTTTTTTTCATACACCCTGTATGATATTCCACGGTGGGCTGAACCTACCCCACAAAAAATATACATCTGTATCCGGGACACCCTCCCTGTAGTGTCGGACTCTTTTGTGAATTATTTTTCTGGAAAATGGTACACTCTGTAGTGTCGGACCCTTTTGTGAATTATTTTTCTGGAAAATTTGGTCACTGACAGGTACTGGATCATCAGATAGACCAATGACAGTAAACATTATATAGTCCTACGACCCATCTAAGTATTTGAAATACAAATTCATGAACTCATAGATAAAACATCTCCCGCATATCTGCTGCCCTCTTCATTGTGCCCAACATACTCGCCGCATTTCCGACCTGAACAACCAAACTTATTCTTTGCATTAGGTGTGATTTTGCTCTCTCCTGTCACACACGCTATCCGCTCTCCCAACTCTTTTAAAAACTTCATTCCATCTTTGCAAATTGGTCCCATGGTTTCAATAGCAACGGGTACAAAGTGATAGTCACTTGCAATTTTTTTGTACTTGTCAAGATTCTTTTTTCCTGCTATTTCTGCCACATGTATTGCATTTCTTTTTGAAAACTCAATATTAGATGGTGCTAGAGTATCGGTACTGAATTGGTACATCAATGACACACTATTCTTATGTATAAGAGTAGTCACCTTGGCTTAGCGGTAGTATGCTCGGCTTGCACTCCAGGTGACCCCGGTTCGAATCCCGGCAGGGTCGGATTTTTTCGGCTCTGTACTTTGGATGTCGGGGCCTGCCCTAGCCTCGTGAGGACAATTTGGGGTAGTTGTAGAGTGGGCAACGATCAGTGGTGGCATTATGAGATTGATATTGGAATATAATGGTTGCTTGGATATATGATGCATACCTAAGTATTAGTTCTCGTAATGTCGATGCTACCCACTAAAAATTGTGACATAATAACACAAATAACTAGCTGTTATCTTCTTATGTATAGTATTATCTATTTATTTTTGTATATGGAATTAAACTGTTTATATATAATATTAAGTTCTTTTGGCATTGGTAGACAAGGCCATTTCTATATAGCCAATTAAGTTTTTTGTATGAGTTTTGTTTATCCGTAGTTGTAAAGTAGTCTAGCAGAATTAATTACATATCAGTAGTTGTGAGTTGTAATATTTGAATGAATTTTTACATTTTTTGTATATCTACCTTATTAGGATTCTTTAATTTTCTCAATTCTTTCACGGTTTTTTTCTTAGAATCTAGATTCCCGGAGGTAGCAAATTTAGATTCTTATCACCGGTAGGAGCCCTAACAACATATGAAAAATCTACCTGATTTTCTATGCCAGGGAATATTCTATCAGGGTAAATTATTATAATCAAAATTAATATATTTATAACTTAATATTCTACCTACCTTTCAACGGGGTACAAGCTTGCAATACGAGAATACTTGTGTAGAATACCAAAACAGTTGCAATACATAATAAACAGAATATTTTAAACTAGTCCACCTGAGCTGATGGTGTAAAAGCATACTGAAAGCACAACGCCTGTATTTTTTCACTTTTGCACTAGCTTTGCTTATTAGCCACCTTGAGCAAAGTCAGTATTGAAGTGTAAACATCAGACTTTCATTACATTGGTTCTGAGGGCCCTTGTTAATTATTAGCCTCCTTGTATAAACTTGATGAAAATATCAAGTTTAGTGACCATCAAACACGATGATGCTACTCAATGATAACAATAATAATAATTGTCGTTTTGATGAGTACTACCCATGTGCCCATATCCTAAGAAAAGTATTGAACTAAATCAGAAGATGCATTTTTAATCCTGAGGTCTCCAAACTTGGATTAAAAACGAGAAGATGATGATGTATCAGAATAAAATATATACCCATGATAATAATAATATCGCCTTATTTATACTGCCCGATTAAGACTATTAAAGTCCCATTATTCGAGCAGTAAGCCCAAGACATATTATTATGTGGTAAAAATCACAAATAGGAGGATAACTTGTCATGCCCCGGCTGGGTTTCGAACCCACGACATCTGGATTCTCTGGATTCACAGATTGCTGCCTTTACCACTGAGCTACCGGGACAGATGATGGTTCTACTTATTTATTTTTTATTTATTTAGAAACTCTTTATTAGTAGGTACAGACAAATAATGGTAAATATAAAAATAGACAATATTAATAATATAAACAAGGAAAAAAAACAAAATATATACACATGTCCTAACTAAAGGGCGGGGTTATTGTCTATGGCAATCTCTTCTACCTACCGCATAATCCTCGACATTTCTTTTTCTCTACCAGATAGAAATCTTTTTGAACGTAAGGATTCTCTTCGGTCAACTCCACTCTCTCAGTCGCTTCCGTGTAGCCACGGACACGGACCGTGATGTTGTAGGAACCCGGCACCCTGAGCAGCCTCCAGTATTCACCATAGAAAGTGGTCTTGATCGCCTTCCTCTTCCCCTCCACCACTATGAGAGCTTTCTCAATGGGATCCTCTTCCATGTCGCTTACTTGTCCGTAGACACCCCGGCGCGTGCTTTCCATAAAGTTGAGCATGGACTCCAAGTTGGCGTGCCAGTAGATGGGCAGGTCAGCGGCCGGCGGGTGCTTGACGCAGCTCAGATAGAAAGTGAGCTCGAAACAGTTCGTGAACGCGTAGTTGTAGTCTTGCATGCCTGAGAAACAGACAAAACGAGCTAAATTATGAGACAGGATCTAAGTTTAACCTTTTTTTTCTCAATAATATTTTAGTTTTATTGTATACTTTTTAATGTATCTTAATCCGCTGTATGTTAATTGACCAAAAAAATTACCAAAAAAAAAGTTAAGATAAGCCATTAACACTTAGACGACCGGGTGTACCACCGGTGGTACACGCGTGTCTGTACGGAATGGACCGGGTGTACCACCGGTGGTACACGCATGTACTACGCCTGTGAATAGCCTAAACATCGCCGGTCCCACGGGAGAATTCACTAAAAACATGCCGGTCGTCTAAGTGTTAAGCCAGGCATGCCCTCAAGTTGGAGTTTCAGCAAATCACAACCCACTATAGCCCGAGTTGAGGGATACTCTGGCTTATCTGAACTTTATTGCTGTTTTATAATTTGGCCCTACGTGTTGCATGGAGATTGACGAAGGAAATTATCCCGTCCTTTACTTAGAATTAGGACACTTATTTCATTTTTTTTTTTCTCTCTCTCGATGTTTGTGCTCTTCTGATTTGTAGGTAACTAGGTTTTGTTTTTTCTTAGAAGTCTCAGCCAGCTTTTATAAGAAATTATTTCTTTTAATAAAAAATTAATAAAAATAAAACACATGTTTTCCCATTTGAAAGAATTAAATATTCATGTTATTTTTTTATTTTTTGTGGACCCTGTATATAAGTACGTACCTAAGTATGATTTATCTTTGGTAAAGCCTCCTTGGTTTTTGTAAATGATTTACCTACATTATTATCTTTATCCTGAATACTCTGGTAATAGCGCCAATGGTTGTAGCTCATAGAAGAGTGGACTTCGCCAGAGTGTTGCTAGAACGTGACACGTATCTGTCACTGGTGCTAGGCAACGTCCAGCGAGGTTGGTACTTGTATGGGTGACCATTCAAATTCTATTTCCAGCACCACTCAGGCTGGGTGAGTATAATTTGAGTAACAGGTTTGTGAGTTTCCATTGAATGGAGGGTAAAAACCAAAGAAAAAGTTCAGCTAGAATTGTTTGGGCATTATCTATATATTTTTTTTTTTTTTTTTGAACAATATACGGGCATATTTACCCTGTACTAACTAATTTTACAGTTCATTTCCCTAACTAATTGTAATAAAAAACAAAATATAAAACTATCTAACATAAAACTATCTGCTTATCATAATATAAAAAACACATTTGTACTATTCATTAGGTCCCTTCTTAATATTAAGTCTTAAATGAAAAAAAAAAATCTGAAAAAAAAACTGCATGACCCATAACTTCCCAATCTAACCAAATTAGTTAGATTAACTTTTAAGTCTATTCACTTGCACAGTGATAATGCCTCTGAGCATCAGCAAAATGGGCAGACATTGAATCAGCCAATGTTGCCAGGTTCAGAGGTTTCCTTGAGAGGTCTTTTACAAGGAAAAAAAAATATTCATAGTTTTCTCTAGAGGATTTTTTCGCATTTGAGAACATTATTTTAATTAATTGTCCTCGGAAAAACCCCCAAAAAACCCCATAAATAGGTCTCAAAATTCTTCCCCCAAGAGCTCAAGAAACCCCCAAAATGGGGGGAAAAACCCCCAATCTGGCAGCCCTTGAATCAGCATTATTCACTTGAGACTCACCTCCAGGTCTCTTGTTCCAGTAGTTCCCGTTGACTGTTCCGCCCGGGAAGGACACATTGCACGCGTCACCGGACGCCATCATGTCATTCGACGCCGCGTACTCCTCGGCCAACTGCACAAACACGTCATCATCTGGCGTCAGACTCGGCTGTCCAAAGTCTTTAGGATTCTTCGAATTGTCATAAGGGTAGTTGGCGACTATAGAACCACCCTGAAGATTGCCAGAGAGAACGAAAGGATGAATCATGATGAAATGCATCATGATTAGAGCTTCATTTTCCTTCCGGGGTTTGCTGTCGAAAAGAGAAATGACAAACGTGCCTTTTATAGAATAATCCCAAAAACCACTTTATGTGAAGTCTACTGAAATAAAGGGACTTTTTGTTCTTACCTCGGCAGTATCAACAATGTAATTTACTAACGTACATTTTTGTACAAAAAGTACTGATATCTCTCGAAAACACCACTTCGTGGTTAAAAAATGAAGAACGTTCCACCCCAAAAAAAAATTGTACAAAAAGCTATTAAAAAAATGCAATCAAATTGAGAACACCTTTGCCACATTCTCTTTATCTGTCTTTCTATTTCTCTGCATTCTTTTTTTTTGTACTTACCTAAACTTCTTCTTTCTACGAACAAACTTATCCGGGAATTGCCCGTCGAGATTTATCCCGTTACCGTTGCCTGGAAACCCGTGACTTTCATTTGATCTGAGAAAGCCATCCGGATTCATGGTGGGTACTATCCAGATGTCAGTCGTGTTTAGCAATTGGGTGATTCGGTCGTCGCGGTCATAACTGTACGCCAAGTATTGTACAAGTGATACCTGAAAATCATCGAAGAAACGACTAGAATATTTGCGGCCCTATGACCGCAGGATACGGCCGATTTCAACCAAAAGTTTCCTGGTTCGTCTGGTGTATAAAGTTAATTTCCATACCAAATTTCAAGTCTCTAGCTCTCTTCGTTCTTGAGATATCCTGTTCACACACGGACGCACGGACCAATGGCTGAAGACCACATTTTTGGTATCCTGAGTCTATCGTCCAGAAATGTGAAAAACTGAGTAGGTCAAATTTTAGACGAATAGGTTACAGAATGTAAAAAAATCTGGTGTAAACATCACACGACTTTCCTTATCCTCCAAAAAGGAGTCGAATTCCGCCACTGTTGACTGAATGATAGTTAAAAATCAGTACCAAATTCGTAATCAGCACCTCCAAATCATTCGATTTGATAAGTCACAACCCCCATCTAGGATGAATAATGAAATAGTTAGTCAAAGCGGGTCCCCCTCAAAATACCGGTAAATTGGAACCGAGGTCCAAAAGTTCAAGATATCAAAAAAATGATCGGAATAGACCCCTATTATTTTTTTAATTTAAAAAAAAAATGTTGTTCTTCAACTTTTTTTGTGTCTTTAACCAATTCAAAGAAGCGGCTCTTGTCGCTGATATTTGCGGCCCTGCGGCCGATTTCAACCAAAAGTTTTGTGGTTCGTCTGGTGTATAAAATTATTTCCATTACAAATTTCATGTCTCTAGCTCTTACTAGTAGATATAAAAGGTACTACCAGAATAAGCAAGATTTTGCTCTAGCGTCGCAATGAAAGGTCCTAGGTTCAATTGTAGGTAATCAAAAGATGCGTATTGAGGTCTTCTATCTTTTGATATAACTTTCAGCTTTCTACTCCCCCCCTAGCCCCCCTAGATCAAATTTAAGTGGTCCATTTTTAATTTCTATATTTGAGGTTGGTTCCTACGATATGGTTATTTTTTGTAGTTGTTAGGTATTTCTAGACGTGTCGTTTATTAATTTTATCAATAAATACATTTTTTGACAATATAACCACCTAATCAAAAATTTCGAGTGAGCCCCGGATTCGCACACAGAGACATTGAGGTGCATGTAGGCAATTTGTTATCAGTTCGTTGCGATGCAGTGGCTCATATAGGTAGTCGAGTAATTAAAAACTCTTGAATATCGAGGTAAAGTCACGAACCAATTTCAGATTTAATGTTTCAATTTAAAAACTAATATTATTTCAGTTCGTTGCAGTGGCTCATATAGTCGAGTAATTAAAAACTCTTGAATATCGAGACAAAGTCACGTACCAATTTCAGATTTAATGTTTCAATTTAAAAAACTCTGAAAATTTCTATCATCAGTTCAAACAAATTATCACAAATAGTGTGTTTTGCTAACACAACAACTGTATGGAAAACTCATAGACTGAAAATTACTTTAGGTACACTTGTGTCAACAATTTTAAGGATTTATCTAGGGAAATCAAATACCTAATCAAGTGATTTCGAGGCAAATGGCACAAAAAAAAAAAAAAAAAAAAAAAACAGATATATCAAATGAAAAATCTGGCACAATGGTTATAAGAAGAGAACACGTCAGAGCTACACAATCCCAGATTGAACGATTTTGAGGTGAGTACAGGTGAAAAATAATTAATTTACTATTGGAAATAATTTTACTTCAAATTTTCTTAGCTAAGATAAGAGAAAGAGAGATCAAAATAAAAATAGTGGTCATTCCAAAAAAATATTTGAAGAAAGCATTAAAAAAACCGACCGAAAGATATCAGAAAGTAACTACTTCTTTAGTAATAGGGTATTTTGTAATTGTAAGTCATTAAGTGATGTCATAATAATTCACCATCAACAAACTGTCTTCCATATTCTAGTCAGTACATTAATCTATTCTAGTCAATCAATTACTCCGTATTCTCATCTCAACCTACCATTTACCATTCTCATCATTTCCTAACATCACATTCCCTCAAATCCCAATAATCATTCACATACCATTTAGAAATAAACTGCATCATTTGAATTTCCTCTTCTTCCTTTAATTTACATATGTTAAAAATATTAGAAAAAAGTGTTTAGATTTAAGAACTTTGTATATGTACATGTACATGTAAAACATATTATATACAAATAAAAAAATTACAATTACAACTCACTTAGAGCCAAAATAATTGCTTCGCTGGCGCGTTGTAGGTACATATGTACCGCTTCTCGTGGAATCACCGAAGTTAATCAAATCAAAAGTTTATTGTGAATAAATAATATATTGTGTTTCCTTCTTGACGTGGATCAAGAAGAAGACTAGAGGAGTGGGCCGAGAATACTTCCTTGTGGAACCCCCAAAGAGACGTTTTTTGAATCTTTGGAGTTTTAGTTGTTTGGGTGCGTCCCACAAGGTAGCTCTAAAAAAAATTAAGGATTTTCCTTAAGAAACGTCCAGCGAGCTGAAGACTTCGTGGCATTCCAGCCCAACCCAGGCTGGTGAGGTGAATGTGGGTAGCAGGTTTGCGAGTTTCCTGCAAACCCCCGTTGTTATATATGACCATGCAGTAGAGACGTTACACCCAAATTAAAAAAAGCATTACAACATTACAAGGCACTAATATTTATCTTGTTTATATTGTTCTAAAATTTGTATTTTAAATTATATAATTACTTGTTTGTACATACACGTTTGTACTCGTATGTCCTATTAATAAAGAATTTAATAATAATAATAATATTATTTTATCATCTCTGATTTCTTAATTTTCAGATGATGAACATGAGTATGGTCAAAAGCAGCTTGAGTTTGACAGTCTGGTGGGTACTAGTGCAATGTAAGTAACATTAAGAGTTTATTTATTTAACTAATTATGGGTATTACCCATTTAAACAGTGTCCCTACAAAAATAAAATTAGGATTAATAATAAATTAAATTTAAAAGATACTGGACTTACATTGTCCAGAAAAATGTCAAAACTTATGAGCTAAGTAATATTAAATTTTTAAGCAACGTCCAGCGAGGTGAAGACTTCGTGATGCTAGCATTCCGGCCCAACCCAGGCTGGGTGAGGTTAATGTGGGTAGCAGGTTTGTGAGTTTCCTGCGAATGGAGGGTAACACCCCCGTCGTGATATGACCATGTAGTTGAAAGCGACGTTAAACCAAAAAAAAAATATTAAACTTAAGCCTGCCAGCGTCGATGGCATGTTGAATACACCGGTTCCCTTCAGAAAACCGAAGTTAAGCGACATCCAGCGAGGTTTAGACTTGGATGGGTGACCATTCAAATTCTAATTCTCGTGACGCTGGCTTTTCCCGGCCCCACTCAGGCTGGGTGAGGTCAATGTGAGTAGCAGGTTTGTGAGTTTCCTGCGAATGGAGGGTAAAACCCCCGTCGTGATATGACCATGGCAGTTGAAAGCGACGTTAAACCCCACTTAAAAAAAAAATTAAGCCTAAGGCCTAAGCCAAGTCTCTCCCATGGTGCAACGAACAACTTTGCTTTAGTCTCAACTTTATCCCACCAACAGAATCAGCAAATAGGTCAAAATTGTGAGGTGGATTACTGATTACGTTTGCAAGACTTTTCATTCTGTTGATAGGATTGTTGTTACCAATATTGGTTTTATATGTATCCAATGCAAAAATGTCTGTATTAATTTCATGTTTGCCTAGAACTAGTTTGATTTTAGGCCATTTCAAACAACATATATCCCTAAATATTTAATGAAGGTTTATGAAATGCAACCACTGTGCCTCATTAAATTTTCGCACTAAAGATTTTAGTCGATCTCCGTGGCTCAGTGGTTAAGAGCATTGATTGCTGACCTTGAGCATTGAGGTTGCGGGTTCGAATCCCGGCCGGAGCGGAAAATTCTGACCCAGTTTTTTTTCGTTTCCAGAATGGCACTAATATAGAGGTCAAGTACCCTGAAGGAATGCGAAAGCGGTTCCGGGGCACAATTACCTTTAAAAAAAATCTGGTGTAAACATCACACGACTTTCCTTATCCCCCAAAAAAGAGTCGAATTCCGCCACTGGTGACTCAACGGTAACAGATAACTAAAAACCAATGCCAAATTCGTAATCAGCACTTCAAAATCATTGAATTTGATATGTCACAACCCCTATGTAGGATGAATAATAAAAAAGTTAGTCAAAGCGGGTCCCCCCCAAATACCGGTAAATTGGGGCCGAGTTCCAAAAAGTTCAAGATATCAAAAAAATGATCAGAATAGACCCCTATTATTTTTTTAATCTAAGAAAATGTTGTTCTCTAAAAAATTTTGTATCTTTAACCAATTTAAAGAAGCGGCGCTTGCGGCTAGCATTTGCGGCCCTGTGGCCGCAGAATGCGGCCGATTTCAACCAAAAGTTTCGTGGTTCGTCTGGTGTATAAAATTAATTTGTGTACCAAATTTCAAGTTTCTAGCTTTTACCGTTCTTGAGATATCCTGTTTACAGACAGACAGACAGACAGACGACAGACAGACAGACAGACAGACAGACAGACAGACAGACAGACGCACGGACCAATGGCTGAAAACAACTTTTTTGGTATCCTGAGGCCATGATTCGTCCAGAAATGTGAAAAAACTGGGTAGGTCAAATTTTCGACGAATACAATACTTTCCTTATTATAAGATAAGGAAAGTAAAAATAATAATTTTAGATAGGTTTGTTAAATAAATATGTCTGGTACAAAATTCGCCCAGGAATTGGATGTTTAAGAATTCATAAGTACATCAATATAACCTATCTTGTTACAGATACCTTAACTCAAGGAGCAGACGAGAAAACAGCTCATTTCGATCGTTGTAAGTTGAAGTTAGAGGATCCATTGTGGTAAAGCCAATGATTATCAATACTGTCTTAATGGGTGAATAACCGTCTGTTTTAATAGGTGATTAACCATTTCAAGATTTACCATTTAGATGTCCGACAAAAACGAAGATAGAACAATCACAATTTGTACTAGGTATAGTCAGACCTGGATATAAGGGAACTGGAAATAAGAGGACTGGATATAAGAGAAACCTGGATATAAGAGAACTGGATGTAAGGGAACTGGATATAAGAGAACTGCATATAAAGGAGACCTGGATATAAGGGAGAACTAGATATAAGAGAAACCTGGATATAAGAGAACTGGATATAAGAGAAACCTGGATATAATGGAACTGAATATAAGAGAGACCTCGATATAGGTCTGGTTTATCTTTTAAGCCCTTCAAACCTTAGAAGAAGTACCTTTGTATAAGTTAATGTTTCTTCATAAAGAAAATAAATAAATAAACTATTAAAAACTAAATAACCTCTTTCTAATATTCAACTATGGATTTTTTTAATTTCCAATGGAGCATTTAGTAACAATACCTATCAAATCAAATCAAATCTATTTATTAATTTTTAAAGAGAAACCAGGATATAAGAGAGAAAATGCCGGTCCCTTGAATTCTTGTATATCTTAAGAGATAGAGTATAAGTACTCTGCAGAGTTTCACCCCTTTGTCACCACTGGAACAATTTAAATGAATAACTTAGCACTCGATTTCATACACCATCAAATGGGCTCAGTTCATGATCGATTTTTTACATGATTAACAATGTAGGGACTCGTTACTCTGTGTGTCCATGTGTGTGTCCATGTGTGTGTCCATGTGTGTGTTGGTGGAAGGATGAGACTCCCTGGACACCCAGAAACAGTGCCCTCAGATCCTTTCGTGTCCACTCTAATAATAATAATATCGCCTTATTTATACTGCCCGATTAGGACTATTATAAAGTCCATTTTTTTTTTTTTTTTTTTTTTTTTTAAGGATGAGTGTTTCATAGCCGTTTTTATTTCGTAGCCATGAAACAGGAGCTACTGTAGACGCTTATGGTCTGTGTTGTAGCCTGCCCATCCCGTAGTATGACTCCCCTCTGATGGGCGAGAAGTGACACAATACTTCCCAATTAGGTGCTGGGTCAACACGAGCGCACCGGAAGGTATCCCTTACAAACAATTGTAACCAAATTAAGAATACAAATTTTTGTCGGCACGGGGGATTGAACCCGGGACCTTCCGTATGGCAAGCGAGTGCTTAACCACTGAGCTAATCGCGCGCTCAGTGGTTAAGCACTCAGTGGTTTTTTACATGATTATTCCAGCAGTAAGCCCAAGACATATTATTATGTGGTAAAAATTCCAAATGGGAGGATAAATTGTCATGTCCCGGCTGGGTTTCGAACCCACGACCTCTGGAATCTCTGGATTCACAGAGTGCCGCCTGTACCACTGAGCTACCGGGACAGACTTGCTCGAAATTTGTCTATTAACTTCGCCCTCCACGTCTGTCCACAGTTGGACAGCCATTTCCGAAGCCCATGTTCGACAAACTCTGCCTCATCAACGTCACCGCAGGACACCTGTGTCACGGGGGCCAAGACTTGGATAATGCCTGCAAGACCGTCTGTCTGGGTCTCTCGCTGACGAAATACAAATGTCTGTCCGTGACGCCGAGTTACAAGAACTACACGCGTGTTTTCGACACGTGCGGCTGCACGAACACCACTCAGAGCTACGGGCAAGCCATGGACCAGTGGTTCTGGGTGACGGGGGAATATTTGAGCGCCAAAGACCCCCTTAACCAAAGTCAAAGATGTGACACGAGGATTACCGTGTTCTTACCACTCTGATTATTAATATTACAGCCGAACCTAGGTATAATGGACTTAGATATAATAATAATAATAATACTCTCCAGTGGAAAGTAACCACCAGGCGAGGTTAATGATATAAGCATTTTATTTTTTTTTCATTCAACTGATTTTTTCTCTTCATTTACAGGTACCAACTATTCAATAGTGAAAAAAAAGATAAAATTTCGACGTCGCAAGAATAATGAAAATAGTAAGAGTAATAGCAAAATTCACGCGAAGCTACCAACCGCTAAGCAAAGATCGAGCTACCGACCCCGGTAGCTTGATCGATAAGGCGACGGACTTGTGACCAGGAGGTCGATGGTTCAATGCCCGGTTTCAGCGTAGATTTAGTGAAGCGAGTTTGATTAGTTGTGATATTCGTCACCTTTTATATCTACTCTTACTGTTCTGAAGGTATCCTGTTCACACAAATACACACACACATAGACAGACAGACAGACGCACGGACCAATGGCTGAAAACAACTTTTTTGGTATCCTGAGGCTATGATTTGTCCAGAAATGTGAAAAACTTTGTAGGTTAAATTTTCGACGAATACAATACTTTCCTTATTATAGGATAAGGAAAGTAAAAAATAAAGATATACACAGTTACACACATATGTCCTTACCTAAAGTGTGAGGTTATTGGCTATGGCAATCTCTTCCACCAAACCCTATGACTATGAATTAGTCCATATGACAATGAATCCTAGTCTCATATATTATTATTGTAAATTAACAGAAGCTTACATATTTTTTTGAACCTATTTTAAACTATACAATCATTGTTGAATGAATGCTTATTACAAATTATACTAGAAGAAATGATTCAAGGACTTGTTCATAGAGGAAGACCAAGAAAAGAGTAGGTACTTACAACAAACACTACAAGAAGATATGAACTTTATTGTGATCGTTGTGAAACATTCAAGAGACACAAGAATGATCAATATTGAAACAAACCACTAAAAACATCATACATAATATAATAATGTGTTGCTGCCAACCAATCAAATGTTGGAAACAAATGGTAATAATAATAATATTAATATCGCCATATTTATACTGCCCGATTAGGACTATTAAGCCCCATTATTCCAGCAGTAAGCCCAAGACATGTTATTATGTGGTAAAAATCCCAAATGGGAGGATAACTTATCATGTCCCGGCTGGGTTTCGAACCCATGAACTCTAGAATCTTTGAATTCGCCGAGTGACGCCTTTACCACTGAGCTACCGGGACAATGGTGATGCTGATGGGGTCAAAAAAATGATCGTTTTTCAGACCACGCCTGGGCATATCTCGAGGACGGTGGTGTTCTCTTACCATCAAAGCGCTTCCGACCGCATGGTCTCCGTGTACATTGGCCACAAATTTGAACATCGGCTTTAGGCGCTCTCGATTTTTCCGCACATCGGTGGATAGTCGCACCGCCCACAGTGGCTCCTGATCCACCGTACTCCGCCCCAGCTCCAGTACATTGACAATAGATGTAAAGTCCATTTCTATTTTGTCCAGAAGCTCTTGCAGGGCAGGTCCTTTGTAATAGCGATCGAGGATTATTTCCTTCGGAGGTGCGCCTACCCATATGCTTGAATTCAGGCGGACATCATTGATATTGACATCCGTATCACTGTGAACATCTTGCATCCAAACTGAATACAAGAAAAGTGACACCAGAAGCGAAACCATTGAATATAATGAATGTATAACGTTTTCAATCTTTAAAGAAATTGACAAAGGGTTTTTTTTTAATTTATTTATTGAATAGCAAGATTTTATTTATTGGATAGCAAGATAACTTAAAAAAATACAAAGGTATTTTTTTAAGCTAAAGCTTCTAAGAGATGAAATATTTTATCTATAATTTCAACGTACATGTTATGTAATCTATGTACATATATTATTTATTATGTTGTGTTATAATTTGTTAGATAAGAAAAGGAAAATAAAAAAAAGATGAAAAATTAATTTGAAATGTTCGATAGTGAAACACTGGTTGAAGCAGCTGATATAATTGAATGGGTGAGTAGAAGAACCAGGAATGTCAAAAATCGACTTTTCAGGAAAGCAAAAATAAGATTTGTCTTATTTTTGCTTTCCTGATGCTAATAAGTATAATAAAATTAAATTTTACATTCTTTGTTATTCGATAAGATTCTCACAACTAGGTACTAATACCGCTAGCAAAAGTGGTCAGTGATTTTGTTACATTCCTTGATTTACATCAGATTTTTTTTTCGCTTCCCCCACTTTAAAATCGAAAAAATTTATACTTTTAAGGGGTATTTCTCCTTCATATTCACAGAGATGATAGAAAAGAGTACATTCTTTCTTATTCTACGAAGAAAAAAAAATTGATTTTTGACATTCCTGGTTCTTCTACTCACCCATTCAATTCTCTCTGTGTTCGTCATTTGCAAGTTTTCTGATGGTTTTCCCGGGTACTGAACTACAGACCTTATCAAAAGCAAACATTTGTGCACTCTCATAGGTAATTAGACTAATTAGCTAAACATAAATCAGCTGTCATCCCTCATTAAAGAAAACATGAGTCAGCTCGTAGAAGTAATAAATATAATAATAATTCCTCGTCCGTGAGATAGGGACAGATACCTATATCAGGATGTTGAGAGGATTAAATGGACGCCCAGATCCAATGTCTAGGCTCCTTTCATGTCCATCGATTCTATTTGGTTTTAAAATTCTGGATAATTCACAGCTAATTAAGCTAAACAAGTCGTGTGGTGTCCGGGAAACTGAACATCTGTCGTACAAACAGAAACAAACCTTAACCAGCCTAAACACTTTCTAAAGGGGCGGCTTGAAATAGATAAAAGAAAAAAACCCAAAAGTCCTCGAGAAGAATGGTCCCGCATCAAATCACTCAATTTTTTTTTTTTTTTAACGTCGCTTTCAACTGGATGGTCATATCATGACGAGGGTGTTACCCTCCATTCCCAGGAAACTCACAAACCTGCTACCGACATTAACCTCACCCAGCCTGGGTTGGGCCTGAATGCCAGCAACCCTTATATATTGTCCTTTGCTTTCGTCCTACTCACTCTGAATCCTCCTCTAGGTAGCGTGGATGGCACGTTGTATACACCAGTTCTCATTCAGTCACTCAACGTCCAGCGAGGCTAAGGCTTGGACGGGTGACCATTCAAATTCGAACCCTCGTGATGTTGCCTCACTCAGGCTCGGTGAGGTTATTTGAGTAGCTCGTTTCCAGCGAATGGAGGGTAATACTCCCGTCGTGATAAGACCAGCTTTGAAAGCGACGTCGTAAAAACCAAAAACTGAAGATTAAAAGAAAACCCCTAAAGAAGTCCAGCCTAAATTGAGCAAAAAATATCCACTACCCAGAATCACAAGTGACTTATTTGGCATTAATTTAATCTCTTTATCATGGGAATTTGCCATAGGTACAGCCACAGAAGTGATTCAAGAGTGATCGTTCCGAGATGGTGGATACTCCAAATCAAACGTTTATTTTGTGATGTATGTACCATATTGCATACTTGCATAGTATCGTATAAAAATAGAAGGCGTACTTTCAAGTCCCAAATGTGTGTGTGTGTGGGGGGGGGGGTTGTGTGTGTGTGGTTTTGTTATGCTATAACTCGAACCACAAGTCGGATTGAGATGAAATAATGCATGTTGAACTTACCAATGACTTACTTACCCATGAACGTTGAGCGATATTCCATTTTTCATCCAATTTGACCTCTTGATCACGATTGCAGGAAGCTTCAATAAATTTAATTTCATCTGGAAAGGAAGGGTTCGAAAGAAAAATACACAAAATTATGGACCTACATAATTATGTTCCAATCTAATCTACCAACGTGTGTATTTCTAAACATAAGTTATAATATAATTTAAAAGATGGCGTAAAATTATCAGAAGACACGATTATTTTTACCTTTTAACTCTATGAAGACAAGTTTAACTTGATATATAAGAGAGAAATTAATAATCAAAATATAATAATTTATTAAAAAATCATTATAAATGGTGCCAAGTCTGTATAAAAGATAGCTGTTAAAAAATTACTAAATATTATAGATATTAAATTAAAATTTATTATGAACTTATTTTCTGTAATAAGATTAGAATGAAATTTATTTTTAAAAGCTCCATTTCCTTTTTTAGTCATCTTTGAGGACATCTTCCACCATTTTGTGTATCATGATGTCCATGAAATCATCGTATATCACAGAGGAGGGCGGATTGATTGTTGGGCGAATGATTGGAGAGATGGGCGGTATGATGGGTGTGTTGATGGGTGCGCTAATAACTGGAGGTGTGATTGGAGAGGGGGGCGGTATGATGGGTGTGTTGATGGGTGCGCTCATAACTGGAGGTGTGATTGGAGAGGGGGGCGGAGTTGTGAATGGTGTGGTGGCTGAAGTGATGGTTGGGCTGATGATTGGAGAGATTAGAATGATGGGTGGGCTGGTGGGTGGGCTCGTAGCTGGGGTGATGTTGGGCGTAATAAGTGGGCTCCTTGAAGCTCTGGATGAAGGGCTCTGAAAATAAATTGTTATGATCATTATACAGACTACAGATGCCGTATTTATTTTTCTAACCAAAGTTAACCAAACGGGAATAAAATGAACCAAACTGGAAGCAAGTCATTTTTCTTTTGGAAGAGGAAAAATTTCCACCTCCAAAGTTAACCAAAGTGGAAGTAGAAAATTCTTGCTTCCAGTTCTTTATAGGTTAAGTCCATTGTTTTTATTTTAAAAGTAACCAAACGCATTTTTCTTTCACGAATGACCTTGGAATAAAATGGAAATATTTGGAAAAAACCTAACTAGGAAATTTTTTTTAGTTAGAAAGAAAAGTACGACTAGAGTGTATACATAATTTTACTCCCGAGAAATTTCTAATATTAGAAATCGGAAGTAGGTATTGTGTTTATAATGTGTCCACAATGTTTTAAAGTACAACTTTTTTGGTATCCTGAGGCTATGATTCGTGCAGAAATGTGAAAAACTGGGCAGGTCAAATTTTCGACGAATGCAATACTTTCCTAAATATAGGATAAAGAAAGTTTAAAGTCTCTGAAACATTAGAAAAGAATGCCGTTGGCACTAGCACCGACCTTTATCAAATTTTGTTTTATTAATTTCAATTTATTAACTAACCAACCTCAGCTTGATCGATAAGGCAGCGGACTTGTAATCTTGAGGTCGGTGGTTCGAATCTCTTATTTCATTATAAATTTAGCAGTGTTTGATTAGTTGTGTCATCACGAAAGTGATTAGCTCAAATTTTATAAAAATAAGTATTCATCATAGGGTGGCGTCATCGTGAACGATGGTAGTCAGACAGTGGAGGAATGACTCATAACTTCTACCACTGTCTTAACAAGGAGGCTAATAATTTTGTTTTATTAATTTCAATTTATTAACTAACCAACCTCAGTAGCTTGATCGATAAGGCAGCAGACTTGTAATCTTGAGGTCGGTGGTTCGAATCCCTTATTTCAAGGGCCCCCAGAACCAAGGCAATGCTGGTCTACTCCCTGTTTATAGTCCCCCAGCCGGACTGCTGGTCTACTCCCTGTTTACAGTCCCCCAGCCGGACTGCTGGTCTACTCCCTGTTTATAGTCCCCCAGCCAGACTCTTATGTATTAGGATTATATAAATATGTATTAGGATTATATAAATATGTGTAAGGATTACCACACTGGAGCCGGTGAATATAACGTGGGGGTTGTCGCGGGCGCCCTTGTCAGTGTGTTTGAACACACAGCGCACCCCCCAGGGGCAGGTGGGATCCTCCTTGGGCGAGTGATGGAAGTGCTTACACTCCACGGTGCGATAGTGGGGGTGGTGGGTCACCTGGGGGCGAATCGAATTCAATATACATAAAAATAGTCTGTCCCGGTACACTCATCCGTTAAGTGGGGTCTGAATCAAGTAGAGCTCCGCTGGATGAGTGTAAAGCCCGAGCCGTCCCGAAGTAGGGAGATTTGTTGACCGTCGCTCCGCCACTCTGGCGGGGTGGCTTCTGACGACTCAAAAACATTCTAGACAAGTGTACCGTTGTCTGCCGTGTGGACTATTTATATACAATACAATACAATCCTTTTGTTTATCCTCCAAGAATGAGACTAAAGAATCCCTTTACTTTCACAGTCTTTATATACTTATACTCACAGATAGTATAGTAGTGCTTTATTTATACTCACAAATAGTATATTAGTGATGCTTTATTTATACTCACAGATAGTATAGTATAGTGCTTTATTTATACTCACAGATAGTATATAGTAGAATAGAATAGAATAAACCTTGTTTATACTGCCGAGGTAAGACTGAAAAGTCCCTTTACTCCAGCATTCAAACAGGTCTTATATATTTTATGGGTTAAATAGGATAGTAGTGCTTTATTTAGACTAACGGCTCGAGACAGGGAGTCCCATCACGCTAACAGATAGACATTACCTTATGCTAACAGATAGAGATTACCTTCGGACGCAGATCGTCAAGCCCGTGCGCGTACTGGCACTTGGTTCCGTAGCGGCAGTCCTGACGCTCGTCCCACTTGTTGCACACCTCCGTCTTGTACTTGACGGGATCCCTCACCACCGGGGGGGCGGGGCTACATCGCCTGACCCCGGTGACCCCGGGGGGGCGGCAGAAGCGCGGGGGCGGGGCGTCCTGGGCGACACGGGCCAGGTCCCGCCGTTGGGCCGCCGCAGCTGGGTCCCGCTGGGTCCTGCCTGCGCGCGGGGCTCTGTGCGCAGGCGCGGGGTCACGTGGGGTCACGCCCTGGGAGGAGTGGTCCAGCGGAGACCAGTGCTGGGTCATTGCTTGGGGTGCGTGCAGAGAATACAAGGTTAGTGGTAATCGTCAACAGAGATATGTTTTTTGGGGGGGATGGGTTTAACGTCATTTTCAACTGGCTTAGTCCTTCAAGCCTGGTACCTACAGCTTGATTTAAACGATTTTTGGGACTCCGCTGTGGCCGCTTACATTTAATAACATGTTTAGTTTATTTTACCTGGTACTGGCTCTAGGGTCCAGGGTATAGGCCTCCGTTGTGTTATTATCTGACCTGGTTGTAGGGTTTTCGGTGAAACTCTTACAGTTAACTCTGCGACCTAATTAGATCTATTGTAACCAGTTGATTCTATTTGGTTTTAACGTTCTGATTGAGATAGATAGTCAGGACGGGGGTTTTACCCTCCATTCGCTGGGAATCGTACCAGCTACCCACAGTAACCACACCCAGTTTGGGTAACCACACCCAGAAATGCTAGCCTCACGTGTTTGAAGGGAACAGAATTTCCTTCGAAAACCGAAGATTTTTTTATTCTTTAACTTCGCATTTTCTCAAACTTCAAAAGAGTAAAATTCTTTTTTTGTAAAAAAAATAATAATTAATCGAATACAGTGAGGTATAATAATAATAATTCCGTGTCCGTAAGATAGGGACAGATACCTAAATCACGGTGGAGAGAGGACTATATGGACGCCCAGATCCAATGTCTAGGCTCCTTTCATGTCCATTGATTCTATTTGGTTTTAATGTACTAACTTGAGGTATACTATACAGGACAGAGGTTTTACCCTCCATTCACTGAGAATTGTATTTCCTTCGAAAAGTCTGCTCCAACCGGGGATCGAACTCGGGATCTCTGGACTACGGGCAGTTGTCACAACCATCACGCCATGGAGGCTGACCTCCGCTGTGTTCGCACACGATCACTTTGCCTTCTTCCAATTTTTCTTGGGGTTGGCATTGGTCAACCTTTTGTTCATGGTTTCGGTTGGTTCTAGCACTCCTACTTCTATACTTTACGTCGGGATGCTCCACGTAACGCTAGCCCTGTTAAGGACGCCAACGATTTGTTCAGCTGACCTCCGTGGCTCAGTGGTTAAGATTGTTGACTGACCCGGAGGTTGCAGATTCGAATCCCGGACGGAGCGGAAAATTCTGACGGAGTTTTTCCGCGTACGGAATCCTTTGGAAAAGGTAAAGTGGCCTGAAGTAATGCAAAAGCGGTTCCAGGGCACAATTACCTTTTATTATTATTATTATTAAACATTTTGGATCAAGTTTTATTTACAAATAACATAGAATATATACATACATAGAAATGAAAATTAACAAAACAAAACTTGATCAAGGGCGGTGCTAATGCCAACGACATTCTCTTCCGAATGGCTAGATGCCCTTCCTAACGCCAACGATTCTAGATATTTGGTTTTAACGTCCTGATCAGGACGGAGGTGTTACCCTCCATTTGCTGGAAGTCGTACCAGCTACCCAAATTAACCTCACCCAGCTTGGGTAGGGCCGGAAATACCAGCCTCACGTGTTTGGAGGGAACAGAATTTTCTTCGAAAAGTCTGCTCTGGACTACGGGCAGTAGTAACAACCGTTACGCCACGAAGGCTGGCTAACTTATATGAGCAGTCAAAAAGTTATTCAACATTGAAAACATTAAACCCAGTTCATCTCTATATTGGAAAAAGGTTGTAATTTCCTTGAACCTTTGATTGCTTCCGAAGATACTTCTAGGTATCGGATGTCAACTAAGTAGTTAAATTTTGGCCTGACAGATAAATTGGCCTACCTAAGTAAATATTTATCAAATAATCTTAAATATTGATTTTGAGTCAATATATGTATAAACGTGATTGAAGGTGAATTAATAAATGCAAAATGTGAAGAAACAAAATACTGGTGAAAAATCTGAAAATTATCAAAAGGGATTACTTACCGCGAGACATTTTGAAAGCCATTCGAAATCAGAGTAGGTACCAAAATGAAAAAAAAGGACTGGAAAACGAGAGAACTACAGAAGGAATGAAGTTCCAGAAAGACCAAGATATTAATGTGCATATATTTGTGGTACATACAACATCCTGCCTGATAACAAAATAATATGACACCTATGTCATTTAAAATATGAGATTTGCCTGATTTGCTGTCGACAAGATTTGTGATCATAAGCATTTTTGTTTTCCAATTTCTGTTTGTATCATGCCACAATGCTCTACTCATAAGTTTTAAGCATACATCAAACACGTTGGTAGGATTTTTTAGTTGGGGGTTTTTTTTTTCAGATAATTTTTTATAGCTTTTTTTATTTTGTAGCCATGTGATGTTACTGTACACTACTAATAATAATAACACAATTTAGTGGAAAGTAACCACCAGGTGAAGTTAATGCTCAAAGTATTTTCTATCAGCTAACCCTCAGTCTTATTATTATGTGGTCAAAAACTCAAATTCATGAGGAAAAATTCATGCACTGGGATTCAAAATAACGGATCCCTACGCTACCTGGATTACCAGAATAGCGCGTTAAGCACTCGACTTACATAGTAGAGTATCGACGTTTTCGGTCTGCGTTGTAGCTTGCCCATTCCGTAGTATGTCTCACCTCTGATGGGCGAGAAGTGACATTACTTCCCATTTAGGTGCTGGATCAACACAAACAACTATAATTTAATTCCGTGACCGTGAGGTTGGTATTGATAGCTAAATCACAAACAATAGAAACCAATTTCATAGCTTACAACCTCCTTACTTTATTTGGTTCAACGTACATTTGTGAATCACTTTTATAAGAAATGAATAGTGTTAAGACCAAGTTAGTATAGATCTAGTCTGAGCGACAGCCACTTGTCAAGAGCGATAGGTAGACAAGGTATCTACCTTGGGAATTACATGTTCTGCAAGGAGGCCTAATGGTTTTATTAATCCGGGCAGGATTTAACTCTCGACCGATGGTCTAGACTTCTAGAGCCTCGGTCGGCAATTAGCGGACCGCGGTCCGAATTCGGACCGTGAAGCTCATTTGTCCGGCCCTCGAACAAAGTTTTCGGTTCGAAAAATAATAATTTTTTCTCTTTCTTAAAAAAAAAAATTGATTTACAAGAAGAAGTAGTCCTTAAAATGTGCAAAGAGACAAAATGGACCGAACAGTTTTGGTGTAAGAAAGTTGAAAAAGACCGTAGGTTCTTATTAATCCGGACCGCGGAGGTTTTTCTCATGTTAATGCGGACCCTAACAGGATTGAATTGCCGACCCCTGGTCTAGGGTATAGGATTAAATTTCTTGCATTGGAAGAGATTCGAACCAACGGATGCCCACGCTATCCGAATTACCAGATTAGCGCCTTAACCTCTCGACAACCAATGAATTTATTTATTTGCACTTTATCAATTGGACATATTATTATATACAACACAGATAATTACAAATTAATATACAATATAAAGAGAAAAAAAAAACAAAGAAAAAATAAATATATAAATACATAATATATGACCTAACTAAAGGGCGGGGTTATTGCCTTTGGCAATCTCTTCCACCCAACCCTTGTATGGTGGTTGGTGATTCTATGATGGAGACTCTTTGTAGACAGTATGACTCTGTTTTGTCTTTGTATTAGGGGAAGTGCAAAATGGCTTACTACAGCATCATCACCTCTGTACCAGAAAATTAATGCCAATTAACTCACCACCTGCCAATTTGAAACTTGATATTTGATATGCGAATTCCAAGCGTTGCCGTTGGCAAATATTTCATGAAACACATTCTTTACATTTTTTATTTGAAAAAAGTGGTTGGTATGGGTAAAAAAGGTTTTCCGTTAAATGATCGAATTTTCCAGTGGTGACTCTCCTTATCCTTTAATCTGTCTAGGTAGCTCAATAATCAAGGCGTCTGACTGGTAATCCATAGGTCGCGGATTCGAAAACTACCGGTGACATGACAAGTTACCCTCCCATTTGATATTTTGACCACATTATAATACGTCTTACTGCTGGAAGAATGGGACACTTAAGTATAAAGAGCAAAGAGCAGTATAAATACCTAAGGAGATAGTTTTAGGTACATATTATCTAAAAGCAAAACTTAAAGATTAAGGTTTTAAATAAATAATCAAATAAATAGGTGTGACACCACACATTGGGTCGGATCCAAACCACAGATCCCATGCGCTATGTGATCACATGCGCTATGTGATCCAATGAGCTATGTGATCCCATGCGCTATGTGATTCCATGCGCTATGTGATCACATGAGCTATGTGATCCCATGCGCTATGTGATCCCATGCGCTATGTGATCCCATGCGCTATGTGAACACATAAAGTTATTAATACAAATATGATAATTTTTTTTCGATCCTGCTTCAGCGTCCTATGCTTGACCGTATGACCGTCCTATGACTTTTCAAAACTGCGATTCTGAAGTTCTGCTATACGAGCGGTTCTTTTTTTTTTCAAACCCTCCACTTAGTGTCATTGTAACCACCACGGAAAGGGACGCACGTCCCATTCCACAACCTGGACGTATGGAATTGCTTTCATATTTTGTAGCCTTGTGTCCCACGACACAAGGACCATACTTCATAGGTGTGGCCCTTCGTGTGGGATGACGACAGCCAAAAGAAACTGGCATAAGTTCAGTTAAAAATATTATGAATTATGTAAACTGTATGTATGTATTATTTTATTTGTGGTGAAGCACAAGGCCTCTTCACAATTTTTGTGGGTAGCGCAGCATTACTAAGAGCCTCCTTCACATTTCGAATTATTCTATTACATTAATTTCTTTATACTCTGATAATGCCGCCACTGGTCGTTACTCATACAAGTAACTACTCATTTTTCCTCACGAGGTATGAGTGGACCCCGAACATCCAAGTACAGAGCAGAAAAATTCCTGCCCCGCTGGGGATCGAACCCAGGTCACCGTGTGTGCAATGCCTAGCGCGCTAACTCACTCTGCCACGGTGACTACTTATGTAAACTGTTTTTATAGTAGTCACTGTGGCAGAGCGAGTTAGCGCGCTAGGCATTGCACACATGGTGACCTGGGTTCGATTCCCAGCGGGGGAGGATTTTTTCTGCTCTGTACTTGGATGTTCGGGGTCCACTCATACCTCGTGAGGAAAAATGAGTAGCTGCTTTAATGTGAAGCAGCGACCAGTGGCAGAATCTTAGGCAAAAAAAAATAATACAAGATATTGTAAATTAAAGTGGTAAAGTCCTATGATTCTGCGCTACCCACTAAAATTGTGACATAATAACACAAAGAAAAAGCATTATTATATTATTATAAACTGTTTTTATGTAAACTGTTATTGTTATACAATATATTTGAACCATTTACTTGTCATGTATTAAATAAACAAATTGTGAGCCTTGTAGGTTTCAAGATGAATAAATTGTTGGGATGACCCGAAAGTTCCGGAGAAGCTGAGGGTAGCTCCAAGCTGAGTTATTATTTCTCTCTCTCACACTCACAATTCTCTCACTCCAGAAAACTTTCTCAAACTCATAATCCCCGAATCTCTATCCTAGCTGTCAATGTATGTTCCTAAAATTGTATATATTTAGTTTAGTTAGTTCCTTTAGTTAGGACATAATTATGTATTTTATTTATTTTTTTTTTTTCCTTGTTTATATTATTAATATTGTCAATTTTTATATTAATTTTTTACGATTATTTGTCTGTATATATGTTCTACTAATAAAGAGTTTCTAAATAAATAAATGAACATAGAAAAACGAAAAACAAAAAAAAAGTAATATTTCTTGTTGTGTCTGGTTTATCTCGATTCCATACTTGTGCAAAATCAGCACTTCTCAGAACAGAATGAGGTTGCGAAGTCTAGCGAGCCCACACCTATCCGAGTAGATTTGCAATATTCAGCAGAGTTTTTTTTAAGGTCACTTTCAAACTGCATATGGACTTATCATGACGGGGGTTTTACCCTCCATTCGCTTTAGACTCACAAACCAGCTACTCAAAATAACCTCATCCAGTGTATGTGGGGATGGGTTGAATTTGAACTGTCATGTAAGTTTTAGACCTGCTAGACGTTGTTTAACTTAAGTGACAGTACAAGAACTGGTGTATTCAACGTGCCATCGACACTAAGTCGAGGGGAGTTGAATAAATTTTAAAAAAAAAATAAAATATTATATATAATTTGTTGTAAATTTTCTCGTTTCGACATTTCTCTTTTGACTGTTAGAATTGATTTTTGAAAACTAAAGATTAATTGTACCTAAAGGTCACGAAAGAAACATTGAACTAGAGCATTGAACACGACACAAGGGAACCATGACTTTTCCCTTATGTGGGATGAGCGAGGCCAAAAGAAACTAGCATAAGTTCAGTTAAAAATATAATGAATATGTAACGTCATTGTTAATTATATTGAACCATTTACTTTTCATGTATTAATAGTGAAAAATATGTGATGAATTTACGTGCTCCTTCAGTCATAATGGGAATTCATGGACGTTCTCGTATGCCCTCTATTGGACTAATCTAAATTTTTCGCCATAGAGGGGATTTAAATCCTGCTTTTACAGCTCACCACCCACATTTAACTCAAACTACTGAGCTGGGCGAAATCTGGAGGTGATCCCACCAACTTTTCAAGCGAGTCTCGACGTTGCTCCAAATTCAGTGCTCTTACATTTAACTGGTGTACTCAATGTGCCATCACACGTAATTTATTTTCTTTTCTCTCTCGGGTGTGACTCCGGACAGAACAAAAAAACCTTACTCAGGCTTGGTTGGGTAGGGAAATTTAAAACCTGAGTTTACCCAACAAGAATTAACACGCCTACTATTTCTATTTATTTATAATAAAAAATAAAATCGAAAATTAACTCTACAAATAAACAACTTTTAACCGAGTAAAAATGTATGAAAAATATATTTTTTATATGGGTAAATAACTGGGAAAGTTTTGACAAATATTGAACAATAATAAAATAATAAAAACTCTTCAAAAAAAATACGTCAAACCTGGATATAAAGAACTCAAGGGACCATAGTCAAGTTTCTCTTATAAAGAGGTTATTTTCCCTTGGAGAGGTAAATTTGACTGGAAAATGTTCTCAAATAGATTTCTCTTATACCCAGGTTCAACTGTAATAACAATAAATAACGTAATTGAAGCTCTACAACACAGAAAGCTCACGAAAGCAACATTTAGAAACTCGTGAACCTTTTCAAAAGGATAAAAAAAACTAACTAAGAAAATCACAATATTTTTTATCATAACTTAATTTTCTGGCCAAGTCGAGATGTGTCTGATGCTGTATACTCGTATTAACCCAGATGGGGCTGACGTCCTTCCAGAAGGACGTCCTTCTGGGAAAACGTCAGCCCCATCTGTGAAAGGTACTCGTTGTGAATTTTTCTAATAATTCAGCTTGTTGAGGTTAGTTGGCGACACCTTAAGACCCTTGTTTGAGTCCGATGATAAGTTGACAGCACTTATTTTGATTCAGACTCAATTTATATCCTCCCAAAAAAATAAAACAAAAAATTTCACCGCGTTATCTGGTTAATTGTACATTAGCTTACCAGACCACATAGTTTTGTCTGTCCCGGTAGCTCAATGGTAAAGGCGGCACTCTGTGAATCCAGAAGTTCCAGATGTCGTGGGTTCGAAACCCAGCCGGACATGACAAGTTTTCCTCCCACTTTGGAATTTTTACCACATAATAATATGTCTTGGGCTTACTGCTGGAATAAATGGACTTTAAATAGTCCTAATGGGGTAGTATAAAAGGCGATATTATTATTATTATATATAATTATGGCACCAAAAGTTTCATGATTATGTGGTCAAATTCTGAAACCAATGAGGGAAAAATCCATGCTTTGCGTGAGATTCGAACTCACAACCCCCTGCGTTTATTTGATTACCACACCACATAAGTATGTCACCAAAACAGGTACAATTTTATGTGGTCGAATTCTCAAAGAATGAGGAAATATCCGTGCTCTGGACCGGATTCACCATACTAGCGCTATCAACACTCGCCCGCGGTGATAGACCACCGGGGTATCTACCCCTCAGTCCATTTCCTGGCTCATACCGTATCTACCCCTCAGTCCATTTCCTGGCTCATAGACCACCGGGGTATCTACCCTCAGTCCATTTCCTGGCTCATAGACCACCAGGGTATCTACCCCTCAGTCCATTTCCTGGCTCATAGACCACCAGGGTATCTACCCCTCAGTCCATTTCTGGCTCATATTCCGTATCTACCCCTCAGTCCATTTCCTGGCTCATAGACCACCAGGGTATCTACCCCTCAGTCCATTTCCTGGCTCATAGACCACCAGGGTATCTACCCCTCAGTCCATTTCCTGGCTCATAGACCACCAGGGTATCTACCCCTCAGTCCATTTCCTGGCTCATAGACCACCAGGGTATCTACCCCTCAGTCCATTTCCTGGCTCATAGACCACCGGGGTGTCTACCCTCAGTCCATTTCCTGGCTCATAGACCACCAGGGTTCTACCCTCAGTCCATTTCCTGGCTCATAGACCACCGGGGTTCTACTCCTCAGTCCATTTCCTGGCTCATAGACCACCGGGGTATCTACCCTCAGTCCATTTCCTGGCTCATAGACCACCAGGGTATCTACCCCTCAGTCCATTTCCTGGCTCATAGACCACCGGGTACCCACCCCTCAGTCCATTTCCTGGCTCATAGACCACCGGGTATCTACCCCTCAGTCCATTTCCTGGCTCATAGACCACCGGGTATCTACCCCTCAGTCCATTTCCTGGCTCATACCCGGGTATCTACCCCTCAGTCCATTTCCTGGCTCATAGACCACCAGGGTATCTACCCCTCAGTCCATTTCCTGGCTCATAGACCACCAGGTATCTACCCCTCAGTCCATTTCCTGGCTCATAGACCACCAGGGTATCTACCCCTCAGTCCATTTCCTGGCTCATAGACCACCGGGGTATCTACCCCTCAGTCCATTTCCTGGCTCATAGACCACCGGGTATCTACCCCTCAGTCCATTTCCTGGCTCATAGACCACCAGGGTATCTACCCCTCAGTCCATTTCCTGGCTCATAGACCACCGGGTATCTACCCCTCAGTCCATTTCCTGGCTCATAGACCACCGGGTATCTACCCCTCAGTCCATTTCCTGGCTCATAGACCACCGGGGTATCTACCCCTCAGTCCATTTCCTGGCTCATAGACCACCGGGTATCTACCCCTCAGTCCATTTCCTGGCTCATAGACCACCGGGTATCTACCCTCAGTCCATTTCCTGGCTCATAGACCACCGGGTATCTACCCCTCAGTCCATTTCCTGGCTCATATCCGTATCTACCCCTCAGTCCATTTCCTGGCTCATATTCCTCGCCAAGCACTCGTCAATGTGCTCGTTTGCGCAAGCCTCACGGATGTCCGCATTACAAATGGGACACTTGACCACTTTGGAACCATCGACGCCACTCGTATCGTTATCTCTGCTTTCAACATTTTCATCGGCATTTTTCATGGTTACATCATTGGCTTGTGCACTATTGTGGCATCCAGCTATCCTAGCAAACCTTTTGGCATTCATGTAGCAATATCATCGTCCAGTACACTATCATTTTGTAACCATTTCTTCGTTGGTCTTTTTGAAATCAATGTTCTCTTGTCGTTTGCAAATTTCATTTCTAAGTCGATCATTATTGTTGGCATTATCCCCGGCCATTTGGTTATTCTTGTTGAATACATCATCGCCATTTTCATCTATCTCATCATCGTCTTCATCGATAGCCACATTGTCAAACACTTGCGACAGTTCCATGCAGTTCTCCAGATGTTGGTTCATGCGGGCCCTGGCGATGGGCTGGCTACACACGGGGCAGTGGGTTTCGTCATCCGGGTCCTCCTCGGATGATATTTCAAATATGTCATCCAGACTATCGTTGTGCTCGCTTTCATGTATTCCAGTGCTTGTCTCTCCGTCATTTCCAGCAAGTCCACCGCTCAGTTGACTCAGCGTCTCATCAGTTATGCCATCAAACACATCCACATCTGTGTCGTTCATCATTTTCTCCATCTCGACGCAGCTATCATCCAAGTTTGCTCCATGGTTGTTGTCTTTGCTGAAACTGCTGTTGATTTTCTTGTACTCGTAGTCATCTGCCATTTCTTCGTCGCCAAGTTCCCATTTCAGATGGTCTCTACTGTGGTCTCTGTTGTTATGCGGAGAACTCCTAGATCCGCTGCTGTTGCTTTGACTACTTTGGTTGTTGGAATGACTAGTGGACGCTTCGCTTGAATACAGACTTCGGTTGCCTAGACACATTTTCTTGTTATTGCTATCTCTAGCATTACTACTAATGCTATCATTGTCTCGAATATTTCTATTATTGTCTCTCATATTCCTACTATTATCTCCAATATTCCTATCATTGTCTCTATTACTCCTACTGTTATCCCTCGAATTGCTACTACTCCCCCTATCATTTTTACTCTTGTCTCTAGAATTGCTACCATAGTTTCTATCACTTCCACTATTGTCTCTAGCATATCTACTACTCTCAGCGTTTTCACCGCTGTTACTGGTTGCTAGCAGTCTACTTTTGGTCCGATCAGGGGCGGTTCCACCACCTAGGGTTTGGCCTTGCCCCGTGAATGGTTTAAACAGGTCAAGGTTCAGTTTGTTTTCATCCGTTTTGTTGATCGGTTTAGTGATTCGCTCGGCGGTTTCGTTCGGTTGAGTGGTGGCGGATTTGGTGGGATTCAGAACCATGGTGCCTGAGCCTTTGTTCATTCGAGTGGCTCCACCCCCACTGAATCCTCCCCTGGTACTACTTCCCATACCTCCCCTTGGACTACTTCCCATACCTCCCCTTGGACTACTTCCTAAACCACCCCTGGTACTACTTCCTATACACCCCTTGGACTACTTCCCATACCACCCCTATTACTACTTCCTATACCACCCCTAGTACTACTTCCCACACCCCCCTTAGAACTACTTCCAAAGCCACCCCGACTCGTACTACCATTCCTATTCCCGACCTGTGAATCAAACTTCAACTTGTCCAGAAGTTTAGACCCTATCGGATTAGAAGATCTACTGGAAGGCACTTGAGATGAATTGGTTGGTCTAATACAACTATTTGGTTTGTTTACACTCTCTGGACTTTCCAAGGTTCTATTAGGACTCCTTATGCGATTAGTCTTATTCAACGGGGTTCCTAATTTATAAAATTCATCATGTGGAGTTCCTGACTTGAGTCCACTTGGAGTTCCTATCTTATTTCCACCCATCTTCCCAGTGGTCCCAAGCGTATACCCTCCCACACTGCTCCCCAGTGTATTGCCAGGCTTACCCACCACTGCGTTGGGTCTAACGGTGTTCCCGAGTGGTTTCGATTGGTTGGGCGCACCGGGGGGTGATCTGTTCAGATCGACAAAGCCGACGATTTTCGGCTGTCCCGGAGTTGGCAAATGCTTCGCGTTGGAGTTGTTCGGATGACCAAAGCCGCGGATATTGCTGGGACCAGTGGTGCCGCCAATACTGCCGCCAGATGATGTTGACGGGCCACCAATCGCCCGTTGACTGATGCCACCCATCAGTTGGCCGCCAAAGTTTTCTTTATTCTTTCGCGGTCGCGCCTTGAAGTTGTCCGGTTCTTTGATTTTGATGAACTCTCCGCCACACTCCGCCTGGTGCGTGGCAAACCTGCAACACAGGGATATAAGAAAATAAGACAAACCTGCAACACAGGGATATAAGACAATAAGACCTGCAACACAGGGATATAAGAAAATAAGACCTGCAACACAAGGATGTAAGAAAATAAGCCAAACCTGCAACACAGGGATATTAGAAAATAAGCCAAACCTGCAACACAGGGATATAAGAAAATAAGACCTGCAACACAGGGATATTAGAAAATAAGCCAAACCTGCAACACAGGGATATTAGAAAATAAGCCAAACCTGCAACACAGGGATATTAGAAAATAAGCCAAACCTGCAACACAGGGATATAAGAAAATACGACTTGCAACACAGGGATATAAGAAAATAAGACCTGCAACACAGGGATGTAAGAAAATAAGACCTGCAACACAGGGATACAAGAAAATAAGACCTGCAACACATGGATATAAGAAAATAAGACCTGCAACACAGGAATATAAGAAAATAAAACCTGCAACACAGGGATATAAGAAAATAAGACCTGCAACACAGGGATATAAGAAAATAAGACTGCAACACAGGGATATTAGAAAATAAGACCTGCAACACAGGGATATAAGACTGGATGTTTCTTTCAAGAAGAGTAGATGTTGGGAAATTACAAACTAGGAGTAGACCATCTGTCTGGCTTGATGACTTTAAAGAGGGAGTAGGTCAGTAGCTTGTTCCAGAATCACCTTCTACTCTCAAAATTCCCGAATCTCCGTTTCAAACGTCACACAACGCACTCTGATTGGTTATTTCGTTGAAAAACCAATCACAGTGCGTTGTGTGACGGTTGAAAGATTTGGAGATTATGAGAGTGAGAGTACTTTCTGGAATGAGGGCATGGTTTCTGTTTGAAAGACTATGAACCGGGAGTATAAAAACTGTCAGCTTGGGAAACTATAAATAGAGAGTAGGTCAGGATTCTAGCTGCAAGTGAATAAAGTATCTACCTGCAGATGAACGATGGCTGACCTGCAGATGAACAGAATATTCTTAACCAGCCTGAGTAGGGCCAGAATACGAATAGAACGCCACCAAGTTCACCACAGATAAACTCGTAAATAAATCGATTCATGTCATTCCAGTTGTATGTATGTATGATTTTTTTGTGGTGAAGCACAAGGCTTTTTCACTTTTCGAATTCTATTACATTAATTTCTTTTTACTCTGTTAATGGCGCCACTGGTCGTTACTCATTCAAGTAACTACTCATTTTTTCTCATGAGGTATGAGGGGACCGCGAACGTTCAAGTACAGAGCAGAAAAATTCCTACCCCGCTGGGGTTCGAACCCAGGTCACCATGCGTGCAATGCCTAGCGCGCTAACTCACTCGGCGACGGTGACAACTCTTGTCATTCCAGTTTTCTTAATTATTTTCAAGATGAGTGTTTCACAGCCTTTTCTTATTTCGTAGCCGTGAAACAACACTGCAAACGCTTGTGGTCTGTGTATTTGGCTATTTGGCTGGGTCAACACGAGCGCAATGAGAATAATATCTCTTACAAACAAATGCAACCAAAATATTAATGCAAATGTTTGTCGGTTTTGGGGTTTGAACCAACTTTTGCATGATAAGAGACTAGCTTAGATTAGATTAAGAGCTAGCTAGTTATTTGTGTTATTAAGTCACAATTTTTAGTGGGTAGCATCGACATTACGAGAACTAATAATGCTTATGCATCATATCTCCAACCAACTGTCATATTCCAATATCTATCTCGTAATGCCGCCACTGGTCGTTGCTCACTCTACAACTACCTCAATATTGTCCTCACGAGGCTAGGGTAGGCCCCGACATCCAAAGTACAAAGCCGAAAAAATTCCGACCCCGCCGGGATTCGAATCCAGGTCACCTGGAGTGCAAGCCGAGCATGCTACCGCTAGGCCAAGTGACTACTTTATAAGAGAGTATCTTACCACAGAGCTACTAGTGCGTATCCTCGAAAGTAACTTAACTGACGGTAGCTTATATATTCTCCCAGTGACCATTGGATAATTAATTTACCTATTTACTAAATTACGTTTAACATGCTCAACATTTTTTTTTCATAATTATCCTAGGATCAAGTATCCTTCGGGGGTCTGCAAAAATCTATAATTATGGCGATTAAAATCTCCTATTACGCCTGGTCAAACGGATGAAGGTAATTATAATTAATGGCTCTAGAAAAATGACACCCAAGAATATGACGTTAAAAAAAATAAAAATAAAAAAAACAACAACAACAAAATAATAATGATAAAGTGTATGGAATTATGTATGTCCTTTTATTGTGTTATTATGTCACAACTTCAGTGGTTAGCTCAGAGTTAAGTAAGTCCAAATTTCAACCGCTTTCGCATTAATTCGGGGGGCACTTTACATCCATGCCATTCCGGAAACGGAAAAACTCGGTCAGAACTTTCCGCTCTGGCCAGGATTTGAACCCGCAACCTCCGGCTCGGTAACCAATGCTCTGACACGTCATGGAGGTCGGCTTTCATGCTTACGTCTAGTAATGTCGTCACTGGTCGCTATCGATACAAAAAGCTTCTCATTTATCCTTACGAGGCATGAAGAACGCCGGACATCCAAGTACAGAGCAGATTTTTTTTTTATGCTGCTGGGGATTGATTTTACAAGTGGCTTTACTGCATTGGACCACGGTGACTACATAAGGACTGTAAAAAAGACTATATAAAAGATCTATATATAAATAATAAAAAAATACTGGCTATATAAAAGATCTAGATAAGGGACTATAAAGAGGGAGAAAGTGTCTAGATGATTATAACCAGAGAACGGACTGTCCAAACCTGACAAACCAGGCTAGCTTGCAGTTTCTCAAGGGTTTAACGTATAAATAAAAATCCTTTAAGAGGGTTTAATGAACTGAGGAGACTGAAGTAATAAAATATGTATAACCGACCTCAGTGGCTTGATCGATAAGGCAGCGGACTTATAACCTGGAGGTCGGTGGTTCAAGTCCCGGTTTCAGCGTAGATTTAGTAAAAGCGAGTTTGAGTAGTTGTGATATCACGAAAGTGAATAACACAAATATGATAACTTTTTTTAAAATAAAATATGTATAGCGGAATACTGGTTACTATTCTGTTAGGGATTTGCATGTAAAAAACAAGACATGGCCGGTACGGCCTGGTACAGTGGACGCTACAAACTTACCATTGTCTGGCTGGTATTTCCACAATAAAGAAACGTATTTTCACAGTTTTTAATAAAAAAAATGCTCAAATCAAATCTATCTATTATTATTTTAAAAAAAATGGATAATAAGAGAATAAGACATATGTACAGTACATAATTTACCATTGTCTAGCTGGTATTTCCACAATACAGAAACGTATTTCCACAAAAGGAAAGGGTCAAATCAAATCTAATCTATTATTATTATTTAAAAAAAAAATATTTGGATAATAAGACATATGTACAGATTGTACAGTACATAAGACATAGTTTTAGATAAATAAAAATAGTTTGTGACTTTTTCGAGCTAGGCACGCGCCGGTATGGCTGCAAGTCCTGCGCTTATCAACATCAATAGTTCAAGTATATGAATGTTAAAAGAAGCTGAGTCCAAATTATCACAAAGACGAAATACCTTGCGAAGAACACGGACGCTTCAAGGAGTTAAAGAAGACTGTAATAGAGAAAAATTAAAAAAGGCAAAATAGTTTGCGAAATAATTATATAATAATAATAATAATATTGTAAGTTAGGAGTTCGGACAAATGAATTAACTGGGTATTTCCCGTTGACACATTAATAATTATAATGCCCGGTATACGGGTACATTTATTAACGGTACAATACCTTTATACAAATTACTAGGCCGTGCGGAGAAATAGCGGTGAAAGCAAAAAATCCTTTTTCGCCAATGGCAGGTGTTGTAGTGGGAATTTCAAAAAATCTTATTGCACATCTAGACTATAAGACAAAGCTACCTACCAAATTTCAGCTTCCTAGGACTTACCAGTTCGGAGAAACAGTGATGAATCAGTGAGTCAGTCAGTCAGTCAGTGAAACTCTCTTCTATAAGTTTGTATAGATATACATGTCATAAAAACATTAAATTCTAAAGGAACAATGGTTAACAATTTAGATCGGGTGAAAAATTAAATATAAAAAATGTAAAATATGAAGAATAAAAAGCAGCAAAATATATTTTATTTGTATTTATTAAATAAATAAATACAAATAGTATGTTTACGAAGAAATGAAAAAATCTAAAAAGTTAACGTTAAAAGTTCTCATATTTGTGTTAATCACTTTCGTGATATCACAACTACTCAAACTAGCTTTACAAAATCTACGCTGAAACCGGGACTTGAACCACCGACCTCCAGGTTACAAGTCCGCTGCCTTATCGATCAAGCCACTGAGGTCGGTAAAAAATGGAAAAAAATCTAAACAACAAACTTACCAGAAATCGTATTTGCCAGGTGCTCTGTTGGTGGCCCTCTTAACGAGGCCGAAGAAGGGACCCCGGGACTTGCAAGGCCCGCTGCACTGCCACCAGTGCTGCTTGTACAGCTTCACCTCGTCGTGGAACGTGTGGTAGATCTGAAACAGGGATAGTAATAATAATAAATCATTTGTTTTATCTATACTTATAAAAGAGAGTTTCACTCACTGACTGACTGACTTACGAAGCTGAAATTTGATAGGTAGCTTTGTCTTATAGTCTAGATGTGCAATAAGACGGGATTTTTCGAAATTCCCACTACAACACCTGCCATTGGCGAAAAAGGATTTTTTGCTTTCACGGCCATGCATCGGTCCGCTAGTTTTTCTTTTTTTTTTTACAGAGGACCCATCCTAAGCCAGTTTTATTTGGCTTCTAAGGGATTTTTTTTTTATAATACAAGTTGTTTGCCCATACTTTAGAATGTTTAAAAATTAACACCTACTTTTGCCAGCCTCCGTGGTGTAATGGTTGTGACTACTGCCCGTAGTCCAGAGATCCCGAGTTCGACTTCCGGTTGGGGCAGAATTTTCGAAGAAAATTCGCAACCCGGCGGTCTCGTAACCTGAAGGTCGGTGGTTCGATTCCCAAGGTTCCACAAAAATTTAAAAAAAGCTAGTTTGAGTAATTGGTCTATAGCACCGTGAACTTTCTGCTGTCGAAACCCAGCCGGGACATGACAAGTTATCCTCTCATTTGGGATTTTTACCACATAATAATACTGGGCTTGGGCTTACTGCTGGAATAACGGGACTTAATAGTCCTCGTCGGGCAGTAAAAATAAGGCGATGATATTAGTATTATTATTATTATTATTTCGAGAAAATGGAGGCTGAAGTTATCAGTGGACTTTATGTTTGCGATAATTTTTCCGCTGTGACTGCTTTCTTCACAACCAACACCACGAATTCTTGTTCGAGTTCCTCTGATTCTCATACTCGTATCATTAATAAATGAAATTACAATTCTAACTATACAAATAAATAAATATAAATAATCCCATGCATGTGCATTGCTGCGAATATACACTGTGAAAAAATATTAATTTATTTCAGCGTACCGCCACATGTCACAAAAACAAGAGACCCATACTATAATGGGTCTCTTAGGCCCGTATTTTTGAACGTCCCTAAAACTACTTTAGGGACAACCGTCGGGATTTTGAAATTTTTTGGCCAATTAAGTATATAAATTGTGACTTATGAATCTCTCGATTCCACTGAGATCATATAATATAGAGGGAACCTTACCTATCTCGAGTTGAACAAATTTATGCGTCCAACTTTGAACAGCTGATGGTCCCTCTTTCAACAAATCCCGGCTTCTGATTGGTTCAATTTATTTGAATTTTTTGTTTACTTCATGTAAAGGCGGACATCTAAACATCTTTAATTTTCACGTCAGATACCAACTCTTATATTACTACATAATAAGTAGAAAATAAGGAAAGTATAAGAGGAAGTAAGACAGAAATTACTAATATGTAAGTATGAAAATAGTAAAAATATTATTTCAGAAGAATTAGGTAGTTTAGGTACCCACTCTTTCGCGAGAGAAAAATTACTACAAGTCCGGCATTGATTTTGAAATCAGCTGATAGTCCCTTTTGAACGCAAATCTTGATACATCGGGTTCCCTCTATGTTATATAACCTCAGTGCTCGATGCCGTTTCCGCACAGGCGCAATATTGGGCCCCATTCAAAAGAAGAAAATGCTTTTTCTTCCGAAATCCAAAGGAGTTGCTACGATCTACAATAAAAAAGTTTTGAGTACAATAAAGAGTTTTTTCTTTTATCAAATATCAAAAGCTTTTGTTTCTATGGAAGTAAAAGGTATATGTACATCACAAAGCTAAAAATAAAGCTTGCAAACATTTTCTTTGCTCACGAGCAATTACAATTTTTCTGTGAATATGGCCCATTTCACACAGAGGGTATTTTCACCTCTGTGTGAAAATCATCTGTGTTATTGTTTACATTTTCTAATTTTTTCAAAAATAATTTTTGTTTGGTGATTCTTCTTGTTTAATAGTTTTAAATTTCTTTATCCTTTTTAAGAATTTGAACAAGTTTTTTCCGAGATGGAAGCCAAATTGAAAATAATTATTACTATTCCGATCTCAGCCTTCTCAGCGAAAGAAGTACCTACAATTAATATCTCACAGGCACGTTGAATGTTGATACCAGTGTCGATGGCACGTTGAATTCACCAGTTTTCGTTCCGTCGATAATGATAAGCAACGTCCAGCGAATTCAGGACTCGGATGGGTGACCATTTAAATTTTGGACAATCTTGATGCTAGCTATTCCCGGTCCAACTCAGACTGTGCTATCTATTGTTCAATAATTGAATTAGTTTATTAATAAAGAAAAATGTTAATTCATTGTTTTATCACATATCCAATGTTCTCTTTTCAATGTTTTCATTCTACTTATTTTCTACACAGGTATCTACCAAATGTACTCATTATTCATGATTTCCCAAGCCCTTCAAAGACTTTTTATGCTCGACGGTGTCAGGAGTCACAGTGTCCGAGTGGTCTAGCGCACCAGACTTACATTGAAGTGAGCTGAGTTTGAATTCCGGAGGAATTAGACTTTTTTATATCTGTATTGTGGATGTTACGTGGTTCACTAATATCTGGTGTGGAAAAATGAGTATTGGTAGAGACGACCACTTGTGACATACGAGAATAAAAAATGAATATGTTACTTGAAATTTCGTCAACCTACCGACATACGTTGTATAAACCAAAATAGAGCCAGCGTTGATGGCGCTGTGAATGCACCGGTTCTCGTGGGACCACCAAAGTTAAGCAACGTCCAGGTGAAGACTTCGTGATGTGGGCATTTCGACCCAACCCAGGCTGGCTGAAGTTAATGTGGGTAGAAGGTTTGTGAGTTTCCTACGATCGCAGGGTAAAACCCCCGTCGTAATATGAAAAAAAACGAGATAGGTAAATGCTACCTTTGTCCTAAAATGAGGAGGGTAAAGTAAAAATATTTTTTTTTTGTATACTTGATTAAAAGATACATATAATATTTTTTATTAATATTTACCTAGAATATAATGACAAATATTTAACTTTCAATAAATATAACATGTCTATTGTAAATTAGTTTGTCCAAACTACTTGTTAGCAAACTTTTTTCTTAATCAGATGTCTTCAGGTCTTTCAGGCTCTATTAGGCCATTCAAAATTAAGGATATCTCTTGAGAGATGTTCGTCTTCCCAAAGAAAATACGTGGATATACGTAGGTATATAAAAAAGGTTTTCTTTCTTTCTTTCTTGGCGGTGCAAAATTAGCGTTTTGTTTGTTTATCGAATATTGCCAGCATAATTATAAGGGATTATCACAAATTTGTTAAAAAGGTTATCTATTTGCTAAATAAATAAAATACAATAATAGTTAGGAAATAAAATCACTTCCAAGAAATATTATAATGTGTCTTCACGAATTTCATTTATACCGATGAGAAATCACCGGCAGTTGTAAAGTGACCAATTTCGGACACTTCAAAATTTCAACAAATTTCATTCACTTTTAGGGTCAGCTGATTGGAAATGCAAAGAAACGTGTTGTTTATTTATATTTATATCTACATCTTTCTGGCTGAATGGTTTCTGCTCATGCGCTGAGCAGCGCTCAAGATTTGTGAGAAGCGTTCAATACTTAAGCTCAAAATAAATTCTGTCTCTGTGGCTGATATGATTCACTGCGCACGCGTATCCGGACCACTCACACTAAATTTGTTTTAGGGTTGTTCAAAAATACGGGCCTTAGTGTGACAAGTGTGTGTAAAACACACAGTTTCACTTTAATATTTCTTTTCCTATGTGCTTTATCTTTAAATTTTATTTAGTTAATTGTTTATTTATGTCATATTTTACAATACATTATACATAAATTACATAATAAAACTTATTGCTAGGGTTTCTAAAAATAACAATTATTTGAAAATATTACATTGAAACAAATACATAATAATATAGTGCGAAAAGAAATGGGGGAAAACTGTTAATTAATTTTCAATTTCAGAGAGACAGCAGAGAAATGAGTTGAAGGTGGTGGAGAGTGACAGGCTGTTCTGGTGTTTATTAAAAAGTTCAAGCATTTTATTGAGGGGAGAATGTGAAGATAAAGAATTTGTTGGAATGTTAAAATATTTAAAACCTACATTACGAGTACGACTAGATTGAGTATTGTAGGTAACTTTAGTTTTAAGATAACAGTCGATTATTTGGTTTATATCTAATATGTAACTATGTAATGTAAAAGAAATGTACAATAAAACACATTATTATTATTATAAATAAATGTTATCTTATGTTACTCACCGTGATCCTGGTCCCCGCCTCCTTGTTGATCCTGTGAGTTATCTTATGTTACTCACCGTGATCCTTGTTGATCCTGTGAGTTATCTTATGTTACTCACCGTGATCCTTGTTGATCCTGTGAGTTATCTTATGTTACTCACCATGATCCTTGTTGATCCTGTGAGTTATCTTATGTTACTCACCGTGATCCTGGTCCCCGCTCCTTGTTGATCCTGTGAGTTATCTTATGTTACTCACCTGATCCTTGTTGATCCTGTGAGTTATCTTATGTTACTCACCGTGATCCTTGTTGATCCTGTGAGTTATCTTATGTTACTCACCGTGATCCTGTGATCGTGTTATCTTATGTTACTCACCGTGATCCTGTGATCTGTAGTTATCTTATGTTACTCACCGTGATCCTTGTTGATCCTGTGAGTTATCTTATGTTACTCACCGTGATCCTGTTGATCCTGTGAGTTATCTTATGTTACTCACCGTGATCCTGTCCCGTCCTTGTTGATCCTGTGAGTTATCTTATGTTACTCACCGTGATCCTTGTTGATCCTGTGAGTTATCTTATGTTACTCACCGTGATCCTGGTATCCCACCTCCTTGTTGATCCTGTGAGTTATCTTATGTTACTCACCCGTGATCCTGTGAGTTATCTTATGTTACTCACCGTGATCCTTGTTGATCCTGTGAGTTATCTTATGTTACTCACCGTTGATCCTGTGAGTTATCTTATGTTACTCACCGTGATCCTTGTTGATCCTGTGAGTTTTTTGTTGTTGAGTTATCTTATGTTACTCACCGTGATCCTTGTTGATCCTGTGAGTTATCTTATGTTACTCACCGTGACCTGTGAGTTATCTTATGTTACTCACCGTGATCCTTGTTGATCCTGTGAGTTATCTTATGTTACTCACCGCCTCCTTGTTGATCCTGTGAGTTATCTTATGTTACTCACCGTGACCCTGTGAGTTATCTTATGTTACTCACCGTGATCCTGGTCCCCGCCTCCTTGTTGATCCTGTGAGTTATCTTATGTTACTCACCGTGATCCTTGTTGATCCTGTGAGTTATCTTATGTTACTCACCGTGATCCTTGTTGATCCTGTGAGTTATCTTATGTTACTCACCGTGATCCTTGTTGATCCTGTGAGTTATCTTATGTTACTCACCGTGATCCTTGTTGATCCTGTGAGTTATCTTATGTTACTCACCGTGATCCTTGTTGATCCTGTGAGTTATCTTATGTTACTCACCGCCTCCTTGTTGATCCTGTGAGTTATCTTATGTTACTCACCGTGACCCTGTGAGTTATCTTATGTTACTCACCGTGATCCTGGTCCCCGCCTCCTTGTTGATCCTGTGAGTTATCTTATGTTACTCACCGTGATCCTTGTTGATCCTGTGAGTTATCTTATGTTACTCACCGTGATCCTGGTCCCCGCCTCCTTGTTGATCCTGTGCATGTGCTGCTGGAACTCCTGGCCATGATCATCCCTGTCGGCTCTGCTGGGATTCTCCGTGAACAGGAACAAGTAGGCGTGGATCATCTCATGCTGACGACACGGCAGTAATGGTAAAGTTTAGGCGACAGTATTATTACAGTTTAGATCCAGTATTAATTACTATACATACACAAAACTCAAGAAACACTCCAACACAACCAAGACAACCACACATACAATACAAGAAATGCCAAACAAATCAGAGTCCCTAAACATAAAACATCATTATTTGAAAGAACATCTAAATACAATGGCATAAAATACTGCAACAACTTAACAACAGAAACAAAAACACTAACCCTACCTCAATTCAAAACAAAAGTAACCGAAAATATCATAAAAATAACACCATACAATTTTAAAGACCTAGAGAACATTACAAACATTACATACTAATCATACCACACATACCAAACACATCCATGTACAGTGTACACACACCCACACCTCCACATATAACACTCACACTCACGCGCCACATATCACAAAAATACATTCTGTCCATTCTATTAGTCATAAGTTAGTCCATAAGTTAGATAGGGTGACAATGTTTTATACATTTTTCAATGTCTTATAAACTAATAAAAAATATATACTATACTATACTATACTATCATTAAAGTTTAGGCGACAGTATTATTAAAGTTTAGTGCATATTTAAACGCTAGTTGAAGTGCTAACTAGAGATCTATTAAGCCTAATCGAGAAATTAATGGCCGGGTCGCGACTCGACTGCTGGGTCTCAGCTCACGTAGATTTAGAGTCACGTGATCAATTTCCACCAATCACAGGGCTTCAAATTGATCACATGACGCTAAATATACATGAGCCTGCACCTAGTGCTAATCGAGTTTTCAATTTAAGAGCTAGTTTTTTTCTGTCAGGTGGTTTACAATAATTATACAAGACCGTACGTCAAAAAAATAATACGAGTTTGGTATGTGTAACTCAAATCTTCTTTCCTTTTTTCTTTCTTTTTCTGACAGTTCATTCGAAATTATATGTCAAAAAAAAAATTGTAAAAATAAATAAATGGAAATGAGTGTTGTATATTTGACATAATTATGGAACAGGATTAAAATTAAGATAAGGTAGACAATCCCTCAAGTCGGAAGTTCAACCAAAGTTGAGGTACAGTTTGGCATTTCTTAACCTTTTTATAATTTGGTTTAACGTCGCTTTCAACTGCATGGTCATATCACGACGGAGGTGTTACCCTCCATTCGCAAGAAACTCACAAACCTGCTACCCACATTAATCTCACCCAACCTTGGTTGTACCGGAATGCCAACATCATGAAGTTTGCACCTCGCTGGACGTTGCTTAACTTCGGTGATCCTACCGGTAGCTCAGTGTCCGTCCCGGTAGCTCAATGGTAAAGGCGGCACTCTGTGAATCCAGAGATTCCAGTGGTCGTGGGTTCGAAACCCAGCCGGGACATGACAAGTTATCCTCCCATTTGGGATTTTTACCACATAATAATATAATTGAGAAAAAGAAGAAAAACACTTGTCTTCACTCGACAGAAATTTGAAATATGAACAGTTATAATTATTAAGGAAACAAGTATAAAAGTTCACAGAGTCGACATGTTTCGTCTACTCCTGTAGGCATTTTCAAGACAACTGAAAAACTACATTTGAAAAAATCGCACGTTGCTTCTTAGAGCTCTTAAGAAAGGTATACACTATTCACTATACGAATTTGACTAGAAAATTTTTTTTTTTTTTTTTGGACTAGAAATGGGAAGGTTAGTTTACAAGGGTAGGATTAGTTGGAATTTGTCATTGCATTCCACTTGTGTGTTGAAGACTTTTTTATTTTCTCTAAGAGCTTTCCTGATATGGTAGGTTTCACGTATGCCAAGTTTAAAATAATTACTAGGTGAACAATTGAGGACCCGAACTTCACACAGACTGGTAGGAATATTATTTTCACACATATATTGGGCAAACCCACTTTTTTCTGGGTGGTTGTTACGAACCGAGCTGAAATGCTCTTTTATTCTAGTGTTGATAGCTCTGGAGGTTTTTCCTATGTATACTCCATGTTCAGGTACTGTGATTTGGTAAATTCCAGATTTATTTAAAGGGGGGATCTGGTCTTTGTTATTATACAGGATATTTTTTAAATTATTATTATTATAAAAGGCTATTTTTAAGTTATCTCTTTTCTCAATAGTTTGGGCAATTTTGTACGAGGTTTTCCCCGTAAACAGTATTGATCTCCATTTTTGGTTGTGAGAGGGGGTTATGTCAACAGGGTGATAGAGATATTGTTTGTTAATAAACTTTTTAAGTTGAACAACTAATAGTTTGTCAATAGTTACTTTTTCATATCCATTATTAAAAGCTATAATTCCAACTAATCCTACCCTTGTAAACTAACCTTCCCATTTCTAGTCCAAAAAAAAAAAAAAAATTTTCTAGTCAAATTCGTATAGTGAATAGTGTATACCTTTCTTAAGAGCTCTAAGAAGCAACGTGCGATTTTTTTAAATGTAGTTTTTCAGTTGTCTTGAAAATGCCTACAGGAGTAGACGAAACATGTCGACTCTGTGAACTTTTATACTTGTTTCCTTAATAATTATAACTGTTCATATTTCAAATTTCTGTCGAGTGAAGACAAGTGTTTTTCTTCTTTTTCTCAATTATGACGTTACTTGACAAAGTATCCCTCCTGCAAAAATACATAATAATATGTCTTGGCCTTACTGCTGGAATAATAGGACATTAATAGTCTTAATCGGGCAGTATAAATAAGGCAATATTATTATTATTATCCTACGAGAACCGGTGCAATCAACGCGCTATCGACGCGACGCTGGCTGTCCTAACTTGAATCCTGTTTAACGATTCGGCCCTAACTCCCCCTAGTGGCCCTCACCAGCAATGTGTTGACCAGGTCACTGCGGGGTCGCAGCTTGAGCAAAGGCTCACTCAGACTGATCGTCACCTCGCCGATACCTCGTCCGAATCTGTCGCGACGACCTTTGAACCGGCAAACGCCCGCACATCTAGAAACGAAAAATAAAGAGTTTTTCAATATAGACATTATAAATACATGTTTTATTTCATTTGTTTTTTTTTTTTTTTTTGTATCCGGGGTTAAGTGGCAGAGCATGCCTAAGGCATTAACTTCGCCCCGGATTACAATGAATTGTACATTTTAATTTAAATATTTTCTTTTCTATATCTAATTTTGTAAATATTGTTTTAAAAAAAAAAAAATCTGGTGTAAACATCACACGACTTTCCTTATCATATTAGGAATGGAAACGGGACCAAAAGTCACTGGTGAATCAAAGGCAACACTAAGCTAAAAATCAATGCCAAATTCGTAATCAGCACCTCAAAATCATTGAATTTAATATGTCACAACCCCAATCTAGGATCAATTATAAAAAAGTTAGTCAAACCGCTTTCTCATCCCGGTACCAGTAAATTGGGGCCGAAGTCCAAAAAGTTCAAGATATCAAAAAAATGATCAGAGTAGACCCCTATTATTTTTGCATTTTAAGAAAATAATGTTCTACAAATTTTTTTGTATCTTTAACCAATTCAAAGAAGCGGCGTTTGCGGCTAATATTTGCGGCCCTGCGGCCGCAGAATGCGGCCGATTTCAACCAAAAGTTTCGTGGTTCGTCTGGTGTATAAAATTAATTTCCATACCAAATTTCAAGTCTCTAGCTTTTACCGTTCTCGAGATATCCTGTTCACAGACACACACACACAGACGCACGGACCAATTGCTGAAAACCACTTTTTTGGTATCCTGAGGCTATGATTCGTCCAGAAATGTGAAAAACTGGGTAGGTCAAATTTTCAACGAATACAATACTTTCCTTATTATAGGATAAGGAAAGTAAAAATTATCTTTGTTAATAATTTATTGTTCTTTGTATTGTATAAAAAATAAAGTGTAAATAAATAAATAAAAAAAACGACCATGATCGCTGGTAGATGCCTTTTTCCTACTTTTTATGGACACCACTGGAGAGGTCAATAATTTGCGCCAAACGTTTTCTTGGACCTTTAATACACCACTTCAGTGAATATGTAACACTAGCGGGCTGCCGCCCGCTTTGCGGACCGAGGCATGGCCGTGCGGAGAAATAGCGGTGAAAGCAAAAAATCCTTTTTTGCCAATGGCAGGTGTTGTAGTGGGAATTTCGAAAAATCCCGCCTTAGTACACATCTAGACTATAAGACAAAGCTACCTACCAAATTTCAGCTTCCTAGGACTTACTAGTTCGGAGAAACAGTGAGTCAGTCAGTCAGTCAGTGAAACTCTCTTTTATAAGTATAGATTCAAAAAGTCTGGGCTACTTAAACTTGAACCATTGTAATGCTTTTTATTCTAAGCTAAACCAGGCTGGGTGAGGTTAAAATGAACAGTTGTGAGAGTAACCAATTTAAAGTTTATTTAGTTTAAACGTCCTGATTTGGTATATTCAAAGCTGGGACGATCTGGGTTTAACCTTCCACTCACTGGAAATCGTACTAGCTACCGACATTTTTCTTTGTCCAGTGTGTAATGTAAGTGTACTGGTTTGTCAAATTTTTCACTTAACAAATAGACGACCGGCATGTTTTTAGTCAGTTCTCCCGTGGGACCGGCGATGCGCGATGTTTAGGCTATTCACAGGCGTAGTAGATGCGTGTACCACCGGTGGTACACTCGGTCCATTCCGTACAGACACGCGTGTACCACCGGTGGTACACCCGGTCGTCCAAGTGTTAAAATAGTGAAAATATTGTTGATGTAAAGAGACACGTACGAGGTCATCCTCTTGCTCCACTTGACCTCCACGGAACCAAGGCGGTCCTGGAAGAAGCGTCGCCCGAACGCCACAAACAGACCGTGCACATCCGGCGTCGGGTCAATGACCTCCCACTGTGAGTCATTCAGAGAGGTGCTCTGGGAGGATGAGAGCTTGGCAGGGGACGAGGAGATTGGCTTTGCGTAGGACGTGCTGTTTGGGTGGGACACGGGTTTAGAAGTGGTGGGCTTGTTGAAAGACAGAGGTCTGTGTGGGCTAGCAAAAGGTGGTCTATCTGTCATGGGTTTTTTTCGTGCAGGAGACGCCAGGTCCTGAAGGATAGAAGGAGAGGAATGATTGTTGTGGCTCAACTTTTTTGCTGTTGTTTTTTTTATATTTAAAATGCAATTTGATTATTGGAAAAAAAACTGACCTCAGTAGACTTGTAACCTGGAGGTTGGTGGTTCAAGTCCCGGTTTCAACTAATTTTAGCAGAGTGGGTTTGAGCAGTTGTGACCAAAAAGATTAACACATATATGATAACTTATGATAACCTAACTGAACTTATTTGATTTTAATTAATCAAATGTGTAGATTCCTTAGCAAAAAGCAACATTGATAGCAGCTTTACACCAGGCTACACATCATAGACTGCAGCTACAAAAAAACATGACAAATATACCTACTGACATCAAAACTGTACATTATTTCTTTGCTGTTGAAACTGTTGGGCCATGGTCAGATGAGACTGTACGCTTCATTGATACACTTGGACAATGGTTAAAAAAAGAAACAGGAGACAGTCAAGTGAAGAATTTCCTGATACAGAAATAATCATCCTTAAAAAAAGAATATCATAGGTATAGGTACATTTCTATATACAGAGTGTAACAGAGAAACACCAACAAACTTCTAGGGCTAATGGATGACATCAAATAATTTTATGAAGTTGTCAAGTCACGCAGGCAACCTAATAATAGCTTAACTGTGTTCTACGGTGTGAATAGATATTTTTAATTATTTTTGATTGCTTATTTTTTGTAAATTTCAGAATCAATCAATACCATTCTGTGAGAGTTGAGCAAAAATTAATTGTAAACAATAGTATTGGTATTGGTATAAGTAGGGCTTTTTTTGTATTGGTATAAGTAGGGCTGTTGGCTACACAATCTCTTTATTACTGCAAATTTGAAATTCTCCCCTTGACTAATATGTTGGTGCCAACCCCCAGTAGATTTGAGAAAGGGAAAAGTGAAAGAAGATGTGTCTATGCCACAAGTGCTACACACTTACTTGATCACTACAAGAAGGCTGAGGCTCAAAAAACCCATTTTTATTTTTTACTTTCTCATTTTTCTCCTTTTTGTATTCATCATTGAATTTTTTCTGAAGAGTTAGGGCCAGGAAATAGTCAGGATCAATTTTCTGCTTTTTGGACATTCTGGAACTCTGGTAGAGATTTTTTAACCTCAGGGTTTTAATTTATGCATCTGAAATCATTTAAAATAAGAAAAAAAAAAACATGATAAAGAAGAATAAAATGTATTACAATTCATAAAATTAGTGCAGGATTGGACTGGGCTGATGAGGTATTCTAAATAAATGTCTTTACAAAACACAAAATATTATTTCTTTTTATCATTCAACTGTAGTAGAAAATTTATTATCCAGAATAATGTCTGCTAGGGGTATTCCAGATAATCCAGGTCCCATAAATAAAAGTCTGGATAATTGAGAGAACCTAAAAAACCAAAAAATAAAAAAGAATTTTGATATTTTGTAAAAACAGGTGTATATATTTTATTATAACAAGAAGTTTTGACCCCTCCAAGTTTTTCTTTGATCTTCAATGCCTTTTCACACAGCAACAAACCACTGCACTGATAGGTTGTCTGGTAGATCTTGCATGCAAAATCCACTAGAAAACTGCCTGATTCCAAGGAATCATAAGAAGAAGTTTACATGAATTAATACTTGGAGTTCTGATTATCAGCAGCAGCATGCTATGCACCTATTTAAAAACAACATGTTTTGTTTAATCAGGCTTTTTCAAATCTGGATAATTGAGTATCCGGATGGTTAAGGCCCAGATAATCAAGGTTCTACTGTAATTTTTTTTTCTCAGGGGTAAATAATTTTCTTATATCATTCTTACCATTCTCAGTTTAGGAACATAAAGATATGGTGTACCAACTCCGTCAGGCTTAACCCTAAACACAAATTGTTGGTGCCCTTAACATGGTTGAAATTAAATAAGGCATCCAGTGATACGGAACCAAGCAACCTCAACCATGAGGCTGACCAATGCCAACCCAAAGTATGTTTGGGAGACTGCAAAGTGAAAGAAGAAGATTCTATTCCATCAAGTTTACAAAACCTCAGTTTGTTTCCAAAACCTTGCATTGGAAACATTAGTTCCATTGGTTTTTTTCAAATTTGTCCTAGACAGTGTGCTGGTATTGAGGGACTCCAAGAATGAGCCAAACTATGGGTTCAAAGGTTTCATAAAACCTCAGGTTTGTCATTTATTGATGGAATAAGCCATGAGTATTCTGTGAACGTTTCATGACAATAGCCCTTGAGGAGTAACACATTGGACCCAAGGTTACATAAAGGGTTTTATATTATTTAATGAGAGAGAAAAAATACAAGGAGCTATTATCACTTACCAACCAAGTTAGGACGTCAAGTACGTCAACTCATTATTTTTCTTATTTATTACAGAGCAGTCAGGGACTGGCAAATTATCTAATCAGTTGATTGACATCACAAAATATAAAACTAAAATCCATAAAAGAAACGTTTTCTTATATCACTTTTAGACCAGGTTCAATGAATTTTGGATAGAGAACCACTATTAAAAAGTTTTAGATAGGTATTTAGGTAATGATTAGGATTAGAGATGGGGATCGATCTTCGATTAAATCGGAGATCGATCTTTTGATGAGAATCGATCTATTTTTTGAATCGATCTTCTATCTTGAATCAAGATCGATTAATCAAAAAAAAGAATCAGATCGAGAATCGAGATCGGAGGTATATTAAAAACCGTTTAACGCGTTTTGAGTTTATTTGGCTTTGAAAAAAATATCAAAATTTTGAGACTTGAGAGCCGCTACCGACGAAGGATTTAGATTTTTAATTTTAATCGTTCCTCCCGAACTGTCCCGAAGGTCAAATATAAGCTGATTGTGACGTATGGTCAGTGATGCCAGATTCAAAGGTTTTTCCTCAAAACAGGTTTTTTTGCTCTTTGAGGATATTCAAAGGATTATCAAAGGTTTTTTTTTCAGTCAAGCTGCAGAGTGCAGGTAACACAATTTTATCTTACGTTTAAGGCAACCTCATACCACATAGTGGTAAATTTTTCCTACATTGAAGATTGAAGAGAGTATTAGGTGAGATAATCGACTAACAGACACATGGATGGACGGACGGACTGACGCACGAACCAATGGCTAAAAATATTTTTTTTTTTTTAATCCTGAGACTAATGTTTATAATTTTCACTTCTCCCGTGGCTGGTGTTCGAACCCGTGGTCCGATCGTAAAATCCGTTCTTAGTACGCACCTACATCACATAAGGAAACTTCTTGTCAAATTTCAAGTCATTTGGTCAAGCGGTTTAGGCTGTGTGTATATACAGGGTGGCCCATTTTAAATGACGCACCCGTTTTACTCGGCCCCTGTTGGAGATACAGAAAATTTATTCTGAGGACTTTTTCATAACTCGGAGGGGGAAATCTCGTGGTGACCTTGGATTTTTTCTCAAGGTCACCCTTCAAGGTCAGATCAAGTTCAACTTCATTTTCTTAAATAGAATGACCCATTTTTTATTTCATATTCGTAATCTACGTGAATTTCTACATTCATTACACTATTTACTTGCTATCTTTCTATAGCCAATTAAAAAAGAAAAAAAAATTGAAATAATAATGAAAATGTGCTACAACGTAGTAAGTATCATGTAAAATAATATCAATAGATGAATTGGCCAAAATTACATCATCACAAAATTACAAACCGTCGAATCCAGAGAGCATGTGAGCAAATACCGGAGATTGTGTTGTTGAAAAGTGTGGAGGAGTTTGAGAGGCGCGTTCAAATGTGTCTAGAGGTCGATGGGGGTACGTTCGAACAACTTCGGCGGCGATAGGTGCCAAGTTAGCAGGTAAGAAGAAAGTCAAACACACAAATCAATTGAATTCAGTCTTTGAAGAAAAAAGTTCATTCCGGAAAATTTCAATTTTTTTTTCTTTTTTAATTGGCTATAGAGAGATAGCAAGTAAATAGTGTAATGAATGTAGAAATTCACGTAGATTACGAATATGAAATAAAAAATGGGTCATTCCATTAAAGAAAATGAAGTTGACCTTGATCTGACCTTGAAGGGTGACCTTGAGAAAAAATCCAAGGTCACCACGAGATTTCCCCCTCCGAGTTATGAAAAAGTCCTCAGAATAAATTTTCTGTATCTCCAACAGGGGCCGAGTAAAACGGGTGCGTCATTTAAAATGGGCCACCCTGTATATTTATTTTTTAATAATTTATTATACAATTAATACAAAATACAATATAAAATCCCCTAAGCTAAATTTAACTTATTTCAAGTTTTCAGTTTCAGCTATATTATAATCAATATCTTGTACTTCCCAAATTTCTTGCTCATTGAATAATAATTAAATATTATTTTATTGTTTCATATTGTTTTTTAAGAAATTATAGTTTTCTTTTCTTGGAAAAAAATATATTTTTTAAATGTGTTCTAACCTGTATACACATAAATATATGTTAGACTTTTCATTCTGTTAATACTATCATCATTATTATTATTATTATTATAAAAATCGAAGATCGATTTCTACGAAATCGATTTTTTAGGTGAGATCGATCCATCGGATCGATTTTTACACCTCGATCTAAATCGATTCAATAAATCGATCTTTTATGTGAGATCGGGCATCACTAATTAGGATATTTCAGCGAATACGAAAATTACAACAACGAAATCTAAGATTTTTTTTTAAAATTTCGCGGTACAATTGAATGTAGCCAGGGCACATAAACACGATGCGCAAAATCCACCTTTACTTTCTCTTACTTATAAAGTGTAAGCATAGCGTGTGTAAGTAAGATATTATTATGTTCTCGATCACTTTTTTTGAATTTCGAAATTTAGCTTTTAGTAGCAACTATATTATTATAACCACATGTTCTTTTGACATTTTCATGTCTTTGCTCTGGCACATAACCAAAATTATGTAACGAAATTATGTAACGAAATTCTGTGACGAAATTATGTAACGAAATTATGTAACGAAATATTAAATTATAAAAAGAGAGAAGAGAAAAAGTATGTGTCATGCGCACAATAACGAAATATTAAATTATAAAAAGAGAGAAGAGAAAAAGTATGTGTCACACGCACAATACGAAATTTGGTCAGTTAAGTTTTAGACCTTGAATAGTAAAGATGAAAATGTCCCAATGGTTGCAGACTCGTATGCAAGCGTTTTTTTTTTTTTAATTTTCTGGAGTTTGCTATAGAAATTATTTCTTAAATATCAGAGATCATTAAAATTTATTAAAAATCTGGTGTGACACCACACGACTTTCCTTATCACTCGAAAAAAAGTTCCACCACTGGTAACTCAACCGTAATAGATAGCTAAAACTCAGAGCCAAATTCGTAATCAGCAACTCAAAATCATTGGATTTGATGTCACAAACCCTATCTAAGATGAAAAATGGAAATGTTAGTCAAGGCGGGTCCCCCCGATATACCGGTATATTGGGGCCGAGGTCCAAAAAGTTCAAGATATCAAAAAAATGATCAGAATAGACCATAGAATAGACCCCTATTATTTTTTTGATCTAAAAAAATGTTGTTCTCTTATTATTTTTGTATATTTAACCAATCCATAGGAACGGCCCTTGCGGCCACTTTTTGCGGCCCTGCGGCTGCAGAGTGCGGAGGTTATGAAATTTCGAACAACATAAAAAAAATTGAAATCGGAGCAAAAAAAATATTCTAAAACGAACACAACACCTTCTTCTGATATAAGTAAATCAAATTTGTAATAGAAAAGTCGTGTGATATTCACCTAATATTATTTGTTTCAACTTTAACGAGTCAGCTGTTCAATCGACAAAAAATGCGTGTTTTCCTTTTGATAAATATTACAAAATAATTTTAAAACCAAAATGATTTCGGAGATAAGAGAATCTAGCATCCATCTAACTAATTAAAATAATAAAATCTAAATTATTGAACTAACTGTCTACTCTAGTGTTTTACCTAGCAGTCCTCACAATTAATTTTTGTGCCATGATAATCAATGCCATTCAGGTAAGTCAAGCACCTTGTTCAGAGAGTTGTATATATTATAACAAAGCAGGATGGATTTGTGGACTCCTTAGTTCTCTGATAAGAACAACTCTAAGGTGTAGCTTGTGAACAATAAATTAAAAGCATGGGGACTGAAACACATAATTAATGAATTAGGGCTAGAAATGAGAGAGAAATACCCCGCAATTTGTTGCCGTTATGGATTTTTCCCATGGCTGTTGTCCTTTTTGAATGGAGAGTCAGACAAATAAATGAACTGAAAAGACTGAAGTTATTGTGAAATGTTGAAACACTGGATACTGGTCACTACACAAGGGATTCAAAGGTGTTTGTCTAGAGCAGGGGTTGGCAATTAACATGTTCTATGCGTATGACACACATTGGCGTCTTTTTTGGTTTTTTGACTGCACATATTAATTTTTGAACATCTTGAGATAATGCCTATGGGCATCATATGCATTGGTAAGAACTCCCAAAAATCCATACTCATGGAATGAGTCTAATCCTTTTTGGGTCAACATTAACATGAGAAAAATCTCTGCACTTGGGATTGATAAGAACAGAATATCAATGGGAGAGAAATGAGCTGTATTTTTCTAATGGTTAAAAGAAATTCTAGGTTTTTTATTTCCAAATATTTTCATTTTCTTCCCAGTTTAGCTTCCCCATGAAAGAAAAATGTGTAGTAGTAGTATCTATGAATTATGATTGGGCACCAAGTTCTTTTAACTGAAGATAGCTATTTAAGCCTTTATCTTGGTATTATTTGCCCTCTCATTTGCAGGGAACTTACAAACCTGCTATCCACATTGACCTCACCCAGCCTGGGTTGGGCCAGAATGCCAGCATCACGAAGTCTTCACCTCGCTGGACATTGCTTAACTTTGGTGATTCTAAGAGAACCGGTGCATTCAATGCGCCATCGTTTTGGCGCAAAAAATGCGTTTTGGTACTTTTAAAGATGAACAATGGACTTAATCTATAAACATTTTGGCTAACCAAACTGGAAGAAGATATTTCCTCTTCCAAAAAAATGACATTCTTCCAGTCAGTTTGTCCATTTTAATCCAGTTGAATCCACTTTGGTTAGAAAGAAAAATATGGCAATGGTATGTTTGGTCTTGTGCCAACTAGCTAGCTAGTTGTATGAACTCTGATTTTTTTTCATTTTTAATTTTGGTAATTTTTTAAGGTAGTTTGATGTTGGGTCACCTATTAGGGGGGGTCACCTCTCATGAAATTTTTGATTTATGTTACCTTTTGGGCAGTGGTATTGTAAAGGCTGTTCTTAGTAGACATAATCTGCACACCCTCAGCAGATTTGCATTTTTATATAACTAGCTAAATCCTGGCTATTTGTTGCTGTTGAGGTTTTTGCACATAGCTGCTGTCCTATTTTGAATTTTTAAAAATCCTTTCTAAGTGTGTACCCTCTACTGTGCCAAATTGGGATCCATTTAGTCCAGCTGTTTTGGATTAAGGTAGAGAAAAAAATATAATACAAAAAAAAATATATTGAGAGCCCATAACTCCAGACCTGCATAACATAATAGTCTTGTAATAAATAAATAAAATATTAGTCTCCAAATGTGTATCATAACATTTGTAGTTCTATTTAAGATCTCAAAGTTTACCACTGGTGTAGCCCCTGATAATGTCAAAAAATTGAGAACCCTTAGAAAAAAGTTGTCCCTAAATAAAAAGAAACACATGTTTATTTATTTGTTGTTTCTTTGAAAATTGAAATGGTTCTCAAGTTTTTAGAAGTGGTAGGTAACTTTTTTTCAAACACCATGTATAATTATTGAATGATTTTTGCTTTTTGAAGAAAAAAAAAAAGGTTAATCAACCCTTCAATAGAGAGGTCAATGTGGCCAGTCTGCATAGTCCAAAAGTTATTCAACAAAGGTAAATAGAATGAATTTATGATAAGATAAGAAATATGTCCATTTTTCTTATCTTAATTATATTTTTTAAATTTGAATGGGCGATTCAAACAAAGTTTATGCTAGTCTGTTGTGATGAATTTATATTTATGTACTGTACATAATTATGTATAAAAAAAACACTGCCAATTATGGATACAATACTTCCTCGTGATTGCTTCACATTGTAAACACGTGCCAATTTTGAGATTTTATAGAAAATTACTTGTATTTCCAAAACGGCTCAACCGATTTTCTTCGAATTTGTTTTATATGGTAGAATATCGTTTTTTCTACGTTCTAAATTCAACAAAAAATTCTGTATCGGCAAGTCGTGGTCCTTATTTTTTTACTTTTTTGTCCAAAATTTCGGATTTTCTTAAATATCAGAGTCAAATTTTAATTAATTTAAAAATAAATATAAATAACATATGTAAAACAATAATATGCATATTCTTACAAAATTTCATCGAAATCGGGTGTACCGTTCACGAGATATAAGCGTTTAAGTAAAAAGTTAGTGGTCAGGCGCATGGTCTCATTCACCCAGAACCGCTGGTATGCATTCGATGAATTTAAAATGGGACCATCTACAGAATGTCTCCTAGATGTGTGAAAAATTTCATCAAAATCGGTCGAGTAGTTTCCGAGATTTGCGCGTTACAAGGAATCGTTTTAACAGACCGACAGACAGACCGACAGACGGACACAAAACCAAATTTACTCAGTAGGTTATGAAACGTCCAGAAATATGAAAAAAATTGAAATCGGAGCAAAAAAATTTTTTTTTTTTACAAAAACGAACACAATACTTCCGATTTCTAATATTAGAAATTTCTCGGAAGTAATATCAAATACTTAGAAAACTGAATCACTCTTATTTGTTTAATAATAAATCATTGGACCTATATGTTTGAATACCAAAAAAAAAAACAAAAAAAAAATAGAAAATCTTTTTTAAACCTAACTAAGTAGCTTGATCAATAAAGCAGTGTACTAGAGGTTGATGGTTCAAGTCTCAAGTTCAGCAAAAATTGAGTAAATTGAGTTTAATTCATTTTTTTATCATGATTGTGATTAAACAAATAATTATGATAACTTGTAATTCCTATACTTCAACAATTCAACACTCTTATTGAGGTTTGAAAATATCAACATTTGCATTGAGAAAAAATATGTGAAAAATCAATACTACCTATCTTGCATTTTTTTTATATTTAATAATAATTATTTATATACTAAATGGATAGAAAAATGAATGGTGAACATGTCATTCATGCTTCTAAATTATGTGAACACCTTAGATAATTTACCTAATTAAGTTTCTGTATTGCTGCTACTTAACTAATACATTAATCAAATTATTTTTAGTTTTGATCACCAAATTAATATTGATTTTTTTTTTTTTTTTTAATTTCAGCAAAAGTTCAATATGAACATATCAACAGTCAAATATATTGTATTAGTCACTCTGTTTGTACTCACATTTGTGTCAACAATTCTTCCTCTCCGACTGGTATCAACACTTCGAGACACATTAGACCCAAATAAAAGAAATAAGTGAGTATGATAACAATAAAAACTTATTTATACTACCCAAAGAGAACTTATGAATAGTTTAACCCATGTTTTGTCATGTTTCACAGTCTTCACAAGTTTGTGAATGTTGCATTTTGCCTGTGCATTAGTAGTCAAGTGATTAAAGAGCTGGATGAGTGAGTGAGTTAAGGTTATTCAAATACAAGATACAAGGTTATTCAAACCACCCGGCCACTATCTTTTTCTCAAAAATGGTTTAAGCCAGGACCATAGTGTGTAGAATTAAGAAGTGTGGAAACCACCCCCCGCCGGCCTACATCGTGGCGTCCTCAGCGCTAGTATCGCAAAGGAGTCTCTTCTCCTCGTCCCTCACCCGTATCAAATGTAAACATAAATATATCAAATGTAAACATAAACCTAAATAGACCGCGAGAAATATTCTACTCCTTTGCGATGGTGTTGCGCTATGTGGTGTTTCCATGCAACTGGGGTTCGTTTCCACACTTCTTAATTCTACACGCTATGCTAGGACCTCGAAACAAAAAGTTGGCCTCCATTGAGAAGTCATTTTTCTGTCAAATTGCTGAAAATTATATTTCCTATTTGCATCAGACTTGAGTTAATGAAGACTTGAGTTAATGAATTATCATTTTCATAGTTCTTTCATTTACATATTTTATTTTTCAGATATGCAAAAATAGTGGGTCTATTGAGCTGTTTTGCTGGTGGTGTGTTTATGGCAACTGCTCTGCTTGACCTCCTGCCAGAGGTCATTGACACTTTTACACAGGCATGTATTTATAATTCATTACAGAGGGTACTATTGTTCCAAACCAAATTTTAGAATTCAAAATTCAGAACAATATAAACAAGAAAAGATAAACAACAAAAATAGCACAGATAAAACATTTACACATGTCCTAACTAAAGGGCAGGGTTATTGCCTATGGCAATCTCTTCCACCCAACCTTTGTAATAAAAGAAAAAAGTAATTGATTGAAAAACTAGTTCAGTACAGTACATCTACCGGGTGTGGTACAGGGTGTAGTAGTATATGGGTTATGAGTTTAAAACAATTAGCTCAGTGCTTAAGCACTCGCTTGCCATGCGAAAGGTCCCGGGTTCGATCCCCCGTGCCGACAAAAATATGTATTCTTAATTTGGTTACAACCCACCACATAACATAGATATCATGTCTGACTTCATACAATCAATTAACTTCATACAATCAATTACAACAGAACTATTCTTATTTATATTAGTTTTAAGATAAATAAGAATAGTTCTGTTGTAATAATATTGTAAGTTAGGGCACATGTATTAACCGAGTATTTCCTGTTGACAGATTAAATAAATAAATTTCGATTTATAAGGGTTTTGAATTAGGAGCAAACTTTGATAAGTGTCATATAATGCTTTGAGTTAACAGGATTTTCTTTATGATTACCTTTGGTTTTATAAAACCAGATTATATAAAATGAAATTTATTTTCAGATAGCACCAGATACCAAATTCCCATTAGGAGAGTTTGTCATTGCATTTGGGTTCTTCATCATTTTGATAGTGGAGCAAATTGCTCTGTTCTATAAAGAAGAGGTAAGTACACCTTAATATCATAATTGTTTCCTTTTCTAGTAGCTCAGTTGTAAAGGTGCTATTCCAGAGGTCTCGGATTCGAAACCCAGCCAGGACATGAAAAGTTATCCTCCCAGTTGAGATGTTTACCACATAATAACACGTCTTGGGCTTACTGCTGGAATAATGGGTCTTCTTGGTCCTATTTGGGCAGGCCAGCGTCGATAGCGCGTTGAATGCACCGGTTCTCGTAGGATCACCGAAGTTATGCAACGTCCCGCGAAGTGAAGACTTCGTGATGCTGGCATCCCAGCCCAACTGAGGCTGGGTGAGGTCAATGTGGCTAGCAGGTTTGTAAGTTTCCTGCGAACAAAGAGCATATACCAAGATATAGGCTAGAATAACCAACCATCTTCAGTTTAAAGAACGTGAAGAAATTGGTGCTCAATAAAAACAAATGAATACTACTACTATTTGGGCACGTATAACTAGGTACATCAATACATTACTGTAAATAAACCAAATTTTTATTAAAGAAAAAAAAAAAATGCTCTAACCACCTTTTATTATAAACTGGTGACCAAAACCACCTTAGTATTACTACATTATTTCAAGTCATCAGGACATGAATTAATACAACAACAAAAGTAACAGGATAAGATATAAATTGAGAATATCTTTTAAGTACATATTTATTGTGGTTCACAGGTTATAGACACAATGAGTCCCATCCAAAGGCTAGGGTCCAGGGACAGGGATGTGAATGAGAGGGAGACTCTTAGATCTCAAGCCGGCGTGAGTATTGAATCCTAACCATATAGCAGGGCTGCCCAAGAGAGGTGAGATGACGTTTAAAAGTCTAGATCTCTCTCTATAAAGTACAAAATTATTGTGAAGGAGGTTTTCTGGCATTTCACCATCTCACACAAGTGAAAATCCGAGATCTCCTTCCTTAACTCATGAGAATTTAACACATTCAGCGCCAAGGTTTTTTTTTTGTAATATGGTTCAGTGGACCAACTTATTTTGTGTGAAAAAAGAGGTAGGTAGACTCAAACAGCCATAAAAAGTCACCAGATATATATTTTTCTGGTCCAAAAAACTTACACGGACCACGACAATCGAATCCCCATAAGAAATACACAGTAGCGTGTACTGTACACTATAAAGAGCATCGGTTTCGATCGCGTTGATTATGTGAGACTTTATAGTAGATCTTCTTCTGTAAAGGTTGGGCACCCCTGCCAATTAGGGTATCGAACCCAGGTCACCATGTGTGCAAAGCCTAGCGCGCGAACTCACCCATTCATATGTTTTTTTTTTTTACCAGGCACCTGCTAACTTCTCAGACGAGTTGGTGTCAGCGCGGGAAGGCTCGGTGAACATCATCCCCTCTCCGGAGACCATCGAGGACCCCCACTCCAGCTTCCGCTCGGTCCTCCTGTTCGTGTCCCTCTCCCTGCACAGTCTGTTCGAGGGCCTCGCCATAGGGATCCAGCCTGACCTGGACACTGTGCTACAGGTCGCCGTGGCTGTCATCATCCACAAGGTCAGAACTAATATTACAGTGACTACAAAATAATAGTACATTACATACATAATTCCTGGGGGTCTTTTCTACAAATAGAAGAAATTCCTGTGTGCTGCGTCCATTATTTAGAACTATTGCAACCCAAAAAAAAAAAAAATAATAGTAAGAAATCTTTAACTTGATTCTGAGAAGTCCTATTAATCGTTACTGTAGTTTGAATTGAATATAGTGTAATGATGTTATTTTCCTAACAATAAAAAAAAATATTACAGTGAAGTTCACTTATAACGACGCCCAAGGAACCAAACTTTCCCTTCGTTATATCCGGATGGATATAACGAAGGGAAAGTTTGGTTCCTTGGGCGTCGTATATACATTAAAATACAATGAAATTATAAAGAAAAAATAAATAGATTGAGCAAAGAAACAAGACCAAAAAAGAGAATAAAGCTAATGTGCTACCCAAAGGGCGGGGTTATTGCCTGTGGTAATCTCTTCCACCCAACCCTTATTTGGGTTTTTTGTACTAGAAGAGAGAGAAATACAGTTTTATTATAAAACGTTGCTGCCCACATATATGAAGGTTTCTCAATAACACAGCATATCCATTAATACATAAGAGTACATCTTTTTTTTGTACATATTTTCTTTTTCTTTCTTTATGAATTTTCTATTTACTTAAAAAGTGTAAATATATAAAGTCAGTATAAACCAGTATAAACAGAAAAGTGAGAAGTTGTACTAAATGTACATGAATATCAGAACATACCTGAACAGCTGTTTCGAGCTTATTTGCTCTCATCAGCAGGTAATCAGCAGGTAAAACCTCTCTATTTTAATCAATCTTTGTGTTGTTATTTGTCCTCCAGGTCATCATAGGGTTCAGCATAGGACTGAAGCTGATCCAGTCAGACCTTTCTGTGAAGAGTGTAAATAAATAAAGTCTTTGTGTTGTTATTCCTCCTCCAGGTCATCATAGGGTTCAGCATAGGACTGAAGCTGATCCAGTCAGACCTTTCTGTGAAGAGTGTAAATAAATAAAGTCTTTGTGTTGTTATTTCTCCTCCAGGTCATCATAGGGTTCAGCATAGGACTGAAGCTGATCCAGTCAGATCTTTCTGTGAAGAGTGTAAATAAATGAAGTCTTTGTGTTGTTCCTTCTCCTCCAGGTCATCATAGGGTTCAGCATAGGACTGAAGCTGATCCAGTCAGACCTTTCTGTGAAGATTGTAAATAAATAAAGTCTTTGTGTTGTTATTTCTCCTCCAGGTCATCATAGGGTTCAGCATAGGACTGAAGCTGATCCAGTCAGATCTTTCTGTGAAGAGTGTAAATAAATGAAGTCTTTGTGTTGTTCCTTCTCCTCCAGGTCATCATAGGGTTCAGCATAGGACTGAAGCTGATCCAGTCAGACCTTTCTGTGAAGAGTGTAAATAAATAAAGTCTTTGTGTTGTTCCTTCTCCTCCAGGTCATCATAGGGTTCAGCATAGGACTGAAGCTGATCCAGTCAGACCTTTCTGTGAAGAGTGTAAATAAATAAAGTCTTTGTGTTGTTATTTCTCCTCCAGGTCATCATAGGGTTCAGCATAGGACTGAAGCTGATCCAGTCAGACCTTTCTGTGAAGAGTGTAAATAAATAAAGTCTTTGTGTTGTTATTTCTCCTCCAGGTCATCATAGGGTTCAGCATAGGACTGAAGCTGATCTAGTCAGACCTTTCTGTGAAGAGTGTAAATAAATAAAGTCTTTGTGTTGTTATTTGTCCTCCAGGTCATCATAGGGTTCAGCGTAGGACTGAAGCTGATCCAGTCAGACCTTTCTGTCAAGAGTGTGGCCCAGCTGGACTTTTGGTTCTCGGTCATGTCGCCTCTAGGCATAGGTAAAACTCACTTCTAACTTTCGTTTAATTGACAACACATGGATACCCCGTTTATCTGTCAAAAAAAAAAAAAAAAAATTGACAAAACATGCGTAGGTACCTGACAACACATGGGTTGTGGGTACCCCGTTTATTTGTCACAATTTTTTTTTGACAAAACATGCGTAGGTACCCCGTTAATTAGCTAAAAAATATGTAGTTTTCAAGGCGTTAGAAACAGCACAAAGTGTTTTGTTTACCATACACTTTTAATACTAAAATTAACAGAAGATTAATGCAGAGATTTTTTAGATGATCCTAGAGTTAATAAGAAGAAAATATAAAAAATATTGAAGAAAATTAAAAAAATATATAAACTGAAAGGAACTATTGAAACCAGAATTATGTAATGTAAACAATCGAGCGCATGGATCCGTGATCTGTGGATCTTGTTATAACTAACTAAACAAAACCCAAAAAAAAAAAAAAAAAAAACAAAACAAAACCCAACTAATAAAAAAAACTAAACAAAACCCAAGTATGAATAGCATGATGATGATCAGTAGAGTGCAATCTAATGTGGTACTTAAGAAGTTAAGGCGCTAGTCTGGTAATCCAGGTAGCGTAGAGATCCGTTGGTTCGAATCCCACCCGGTGCATGAATTTTTCCTCATTAATTTGAGCTTGTGACCACATAATAATAAAGACTCTGAGGGTTAGGTGGTAGAAAATGCGTTGAGCATTAACCTCGCCTGGTAATCAGGCGATAACCATCTTCCACTAAAGAGTATTATTTCCTCACTTATTTGAGTTTGTGATCACATAATAACAAGACTCTGAGGGTTAGTCGGTACAAAATGGTGGCATCAACCACTCCTGGTGGTTACCTTCTGTAGCTTGATCGATAAGGCAGCGGACTTAAAACCTGGAGTTCGGTGGTTCAAGTCCCGGTTTCAGCGTAGATTTAGTAAAGCGAGTTTGAGTAGTTGTGATATCACGATATTGATTAACACAAAAATATGATAACTTTATTAAAAAAAAAAAAAACTTAATTACCTTCCACTAAAGAATATTATTATCATGATCATTGACTGCAGGCATTGCCGTCGGTATTGAGAAGCTGGAGAGCAACTTGCGAGAGCTTCTGCTACTGACCGGCATCATGCAGGGTCTGGCCACAGGAACTTTCATCTACGTCACCTTCTTCGAAGTGCTGCCCAAGGAGATTCAGTCAGGTAAAAAAAAATCACTTAAAAACAATACCTACATTATTATAAAGTCTGACTGGGGGATTATACACAGGGAGGAGACCAGCAGTCTGGCTGGGGTACTATAAACAGGGAGTAGACCAGCATTGGCTTGCTTCTGGGGGCCCTTGTCAATTATTAGCCTCCTTGTAAAGACAGTGGTAGAAGTCATTCCTCCACTGTCTGTCTACCATCGTTCACGGTAACGCCACCCTATGATGATTATAAAATAATGTGCTCACTTCTCCAACTACTTACCAATTTTTTTTCTTCTCATTATTATATAAGTGAAGATTTTAATTTTTTTTGTTTAATTTTTTAACAACTTTCAAATATCAACATTCCCGCCCCATCTTCACATTCAACACCCCGCACTTTCTTCCTCGTCCCCTTATTCTTATTGACACTACTTACCAATTCATGATCTTTTGTAAATTGTGCTTAATGTTTCATGATCTGCATGATAAAACAAATTATATTATATCATTATGTACAACTTCTCATCGCTTCCGTTTGGCTTCCCAGGGCGCCACAGACTTCTCAAGCTCGTGGCCATTATCCTGGGATTCGTCACAGTGTGCATTGTCATATACACGGACAACCAGACCAAGCATCCGAGTTGATGACGCCACTACGGCACTGAGTACTCCCGTCACCACGGTACTGAGTACTCCCGTCACTACGGTACTGAGTACTCCTGTCACTACGGTACTGAGTACTCCCGTCACCACGGTACTGAGTACTCCCGTCACCACGGTACTGAGTACTCCCGTCACTACGGCACTGAGTACTCCCGTCACCACGGTACTGAGTACTCCCGTCACCACGGTACTGAGTACTCCCGTCACTACGGCACTGAGTACTCCCGTCACCACGGTACTGAGTACTCCCGTCACCCACTTCTCTCTGCTTTGCACCAGGGAGAATCTTGTGTGCGACCAAACTCAAGCGAAGCTATTGCATGGGAAGTTAGTGGGCAAACACAATGGAGCCCCATATCCTGGACCCTAGGGTAGAGCCAGTACCAAGTTAAATACTCTAACCATGTTGTTGAATAATCTAACCATTGAATGTAAGCCATTGGCCACAAAAGAGTCCCGAAAATCGTCGATATCAAGCTGTAGGTAACAGTGTCTGGAATCTAGGTACCGGGGTCTAGGTACCAGTGTCTGGGGTCTAGGTACCAGGGTCTGAGGTCTAGGTACCAGGGTCTGGGGTCTAAGTACCAGGGTCTGGGATCTAGGTACCAGGGTCTGAGGTCTAGGTACCAGTGTCTGGGGTCTAGGTACCCGTGTCTGGGGTCTAGGTACCCGTGTCTGGGGTCTAGGTACCAGTGTCTGGGGTCTAGGTACCCGTGTCTGGGGTCTAGGTACCAGTGTCTGGGGTCTAGATACCAGTGTCTGGGGTCTAGGTACCCGTGTCTGGGGTCTAGGTACCAGGGTCTGGGGTCTAGATACCAGGGTCTGAGGCCCAGGGTCCTATTTGTGACCGCTTTCTCGGTGTCTGGCTTTCCATGAATGACTTTGTCATTGAGCATGAAATGTCAGCAGGAGTAGCAACATGTTTTTTAGCACACGATAAACCCGGTCTTCCAGTTAACGAAAGATTTTCTCCTGAAGATGTGCTTGTAGTAGCGGCGTAGTCAACGCCCAAGATGATGGTCTCCCGCCAGGATTTTCTCGGCCTGTCCTAGCCCACAGAACCAATGATCCGCGGGACTAACCATTGTGCGGACGTTTATCGCTTTTTATTTTAAGCGTTTTGGACCCTTTAAGAACTACAAGCCAGGGAGGCCCGTTAGGGCTTTGCTCTGGTCTGCTCCCAGTGTATAGTCCCCCAGTCAGACAAGTTTTTTGTCTCTTGATCAAACTCCTCGGCCGAGGTGTGAAGAACCTCCTGTACAAAGAAAGATACATGAACATCACTGAGTACATTCGACCTCCTATTTCGAAAATAGCACGTCAGATACATATCTTGGAGGTGTTGGACGCTGTTGGTATGTGTAGCAGTGTACATCTAGCTAGTATCTGTAACCATATTACCATTATTTGTACATCTAGATTCTAGTATCTCAAACCATATAACCATTATGTGAACATCTAGATTCTGGTATCTGTAACCATATAACCCTTATTTTACTTCCTTGGAAATTATTTGCTAATAGGTTCATATTAGTAACCCAAAGTACGTAATGTTATATTTAATATTTTATGTAAATCTAGGATTCTTTAAATTTTCACTCACCGACTCGAGTTTCGCCCAGGCTTGATCACGATTCTGTTGTTGAAAGACAGTTAAAAATTAATTCCTTGTCTGAAAACGTAAAAAATATTATTTTTTTAAATATAGGTACCGTGCCTTATAGTTTTAAAATTTACCTGTTGAAAATAGTGGTAGTATTGGAGTCTAATGAGAATAAAAACGAGAGGAAAAATCTCCGACCCATGCGTAGAGAACACTTGACCATTGTCCCTTCAAAAATTATGAACAAGTCCTCCGATCTCCCTTTCAACCATCACACCACGCACTCAGATTGGTTATCAAATTAACCAGAGTGCCTTGTGTGACGGTCGAAAGGGAGATTTGGGGATTATGAGAGTGGAGAGTGCTTTCTGTAACGAGGGCCTGGTGGCGTTGAACAAGCCAAGTGCAAAATTCAGGCCTGACAAATAAAGTTATATTAAATATATATTTTACTTCCCCAATGCTATTTATTCTCTTGATCAAGCACCTCAATGAAAACAAGTGTCTTTATTTTGGCCTATTTCACTCCCCAATTCAGGTATGAACGGCGTAGTTCAAAGAACATACTTATATCTACTAATAATAAATACATATATTTGTAAAAAAAAATTATAATTGTAATACACTTGTTATAGTAATTTTATTTATTTGTAATATTATTTTACAATTGAAACACACTCATACTAGAATTTTTACAGAAAAGATGAAATTTTGAATTGAAAGAAAGTTTTTTATGAATATGTTAAATATTGAAATTTTATTATTCTACATCTCTCCAATTTTGTGTGAATCTAATAAATTATGTGATATTGAAATTTAGAAGTAGCTCAATTTTTAAAACTGTTAGGAATCTATTTGTTAATTTTTTTACTCCACATCCCTTCTCTTGTGAGTTAACCTAATTTAATTTGTTTCACATGTCACTTCAGTATAAATGGTCCAAAATCTTCTTTTTCAGGACATGCAATTGAATCTAAGTATATTTAAATGGCGTAGCACGTGTTGGTAGACTTAGGGTCGTATTATGAAACAGGATAAGTAAATCTAAGCCGACCCTTAGATTTTATCAGGAGGCTGGCTACAGGTCTGTTACACCACAGAAGTAATAAACAGCTACATAGCCCGGCTTAGATATGACTTCTACAGTATTGTTGTCAAAGGTGAAAGTTAAGTGATAGTGTCTACTAAGATCAACTAATCCTGTTTCATAATTTGGCCCTTGGTTCTTATTTTGTTAAACATTAGAGCATGGACTTTGTATTTTTCAGTTGTTTAGTTGGACATCAGCTTAACATTTTATACTCATAATTATTTTTTAAGTCCATAATTATGTAGGTACAAATATTATTCTTTTAAAGTGATATTAGTAGACGTTATTTGAGGCTCATCTATATTTTTTGAGGGAATTTTTTATTTTTTAAACATAGACAAGTCTGAAAATTCAATTCAAGCATTTGAACCGACGACTTTTAGACGAGCGGTTCTGTAATGAAAGCTTTAAACATTTATATGCCATAGCCTCTTAACTTCGAATGTTGTTTTAGCCATATCTTTGTTATGTATTTGGTACGATAGAAACTCAATTAGCCGAATCATTTTTTAAACTTTTATTGAACTTACAAAGCTGTAATTATTTGTAATAAAATTTGTCTATTCTGTGTTGAAGTTTTATATGTGTATATAAAGCCAATAATGCATCATAGTGCCTTTTCAATTATGTCAAGTTAGGAATATTTTCACAGGTAATGTATTAAATGTATATGAAAGTAAATTTCTCATTTAACAAATGAAAGTAAATTTCTCATTTAAAAAATGAAAGTAAATTTTTCATTTAATAAATGAAAGAAAATATCTAATTTAACAAAAGAAAGTAAATTTCTCATTTAACAAATGAAAGTAAATTTCTCATTTAGCAAAGGAAAGTAAATTTCTCAATTAACAAATGAAAGTAAATGAAAGTAAATTTCTCAGGAGAAATTTACTTTCATAGACATTAATGCCCGGGTTGAGACTCGACTGCTGGGTCCCAGCTCATGTAGATTTTGAGTCACGTGATCAATATGCAGCTCTGTGATTGGTGGAAATTGATCACGTGAGCTGGGACCCAGCAGTCGAGTCTCGACCCGGCCATTAGTAATTTACTTTTTTATGTATGTATTAATATAGATAAACACATACATACAAAAATTAATTAATAAATTATGCATGCATCCAATGGAGAAATTGTCCTGTACGTAAAGTATTGTTGAAAAATACAAAACTATTGAGTTGTTGTCATACCTTGTGATGTCTTGTTGTGACAGTCACTATAGTTATTCTTGAGATGGTTGCGATGAAACTAATACCGAAAACAAAAGGTTTACCTGGTAAAACCACACCAAATACTGAAAATACCCTCTTAAAGTACCTACAAAATACCTACATAACTGTGTCGTCTTTAGAATCAGAACTTACAATAATATTGACTGCGTTAGTTATTGCTTCTTAATGCTTAACCGCTTAACAAGTGTAAACGCATACATATACGAGGTTTGGCTATTAAGTTCGTAGACTCTTCCCATAAAACGATGTGTGTTTAACTTACCCAACTTTAGTAGTTATCCCCTTTAATGTACTCCCCTCCTCTATCCCTACAACGTTCTAAGCAAATTTTCTATTGATCGATACAGTGGTGGAGGTCATTTTGTGTGAGGCCTTTCAAGACTTTTGCCGGTTTTTTCTTAACGGCATCTACGCTGTCAAATCTGGTACCTTTCAGGGCAGATTTGATTTTTGGGAATAAGTAAAAGTCGCACGAGGCCAGGTCGGGTGAGTAAGGAGGGTGTTCCAACACTGGGATGTTGTACTTGGCCAGGAACGTCTTCACGGAGAAGGCACTGTGGGCTGGCGCATGGCACCATTTTTGCGCAAACTTTTGTCGTGTTGAAATTTTCGTGCAAAATTTGTCTCACACATTCTTTATTAATTTTAAGTGAATCAGCCATTAGACAAAGAGTTAATCTACGGTCAGAACGAATCATAACACCAATTTTTTCAATGTTTTCGTCAGTTTTTGAGCTTTGGGGGGCGACCAGGACGTGGATCGTCCTCAACATCTTCCTGACCATCTTGAAACCGTTTAAACCACTTATAAAGCGTTGATCTTTTCAAACATGACTCCTGGTACACTGTCTTTAACAAAGAAAATGTTTCACCAGGATGTTTTACGTAAAATTCAAAAATCACTCGTTGCTCAACGTTTGTATCAATCATAATTCCGGCAAAATTAAAAAAGGTGTCTTGCGCGTCGGGCTGTCACAACAGAACTAATTACAGTACAGACATGTGACAGCTATCAATGAAAACACAAGACTTGAAGCTGTCTAAATATGTTCATCATATCTTCCTAGCATGCACAGCTTTTGCGTGGCGGCTCGCGTCTACGAACTTAATAGCCAAACCTCGTATAAAAAAAATATTGCCTTATTAACACTACCGGACTAGGACTAATGAGTCCTATTATTCCAGTAGTAAGCACAAGACGCATTATCATGTGATCAATATCTCAAATAGGAGGATAACTTGACATGTCCCTGCTGGGTTTCGCACCCGCGACCTCTGAATTACCAGTCAGACGCATTGACCACTGAGCTACTGGGACTTTTTTTTAGAAGGTGTGCACGGGAACCGTTTTCATATTACTTCAGGACACTTTATCTTTACATCCATGCCATTCCGGAAACGGAAAAACTCGTCAGAATTTTCCTCTCCGGCCGGGATTTGAACCCGCAACGTACGGGTCAGCAAAGCAATGTTCTCAACCATTGAGCCATTGGGACATGGTAGGGACTTCAACACTTGGACGACCGGGTGTACCACCGGTGGTACACGCGTGTCTGTACGGAATGGACCGGGTGTACCACCGGTGGTACACGCATGTACTACGCCTGTGAATAGCCTAAACATCGCCGGTCCCACGGGAGAACTTACTAAAAACATGCCGGTCGTCTATGTGTTAAATAGTTTTATATCATACTATTCAACTTTGGGCCAAGAGTTTGGTGTATGATTTGTTTATGAAATGAATATGTTTAAATATTGCTCCTCAACTTTTTCAACCACTCTAGTCTGGCTGGGAGACGTTAAACAAGGAGAAGACCAGTGTCTCGCTAGAGGACTAAAAACAGAGAACAGACTAGCCAACCCTTACAAGTCAGGTTAGCTTGCAGTTTCCTAAGGGTTTAATGACTTATAAAGAAAAGTCCAAGTCCAGCGAGGTGAAGACTTCGTGATGCTGGCATTCCGGCCCAACCCAGGCTGGGTGAGGTTAATGTGGGTAGCAGGTTTGTGAGTTTCCTGCGAATGGAGGGTAACACCCCCGTCGTGATATGACCATGTAGTTGAAAGCGACGTTAAAAAAAAAAAAAAAAAGTCCAAGTCCTCATGATGGTTGATCGCAAATAGAAATATGTGGTTCAGGACGAGCCAACTTTGAAATAAAGTTGGCTGGAGACCATCACTCACCCTTCCAGCTGTAGCCAAGCTGGCTACAATAACTACTCTAGAAGGAAAAGAAAATATACACAATATAGAGCAACGTTTTCGTTTGGTATGCTTAGAAAAGGAATTGAAATAGCATTGGAAAATAACAAACCACTTCTTATGTAGGTATAAAAATAATACTCATGTGCGTGATTGTAATTGTAAAAAATATAAATATGTAAAAATATATAACGTTCATGATTGACTTTTTTTACACAAGAAGACATTAAAAAAAATTTATTCATTTAATTTGAAATTAGACAAAGCAGATGGGACACAGAAAATATCTCATTATATCTAGTCATTATAAACCAATTTACAGTAAAATATTATAGACTGGTCGGAGTTCCACAAGAGAAGAACCAAAATTATCACACCGACCTCTATTTAGATCTATTGTGACACTAAAATGTTAAATAAAATTGATTTTTGGAGGGAGACCAAGAAATTATTCAAGAAAAATATTGAATGATCTCGGATATTCTACAGTAATATTTAATTAAAATTTATTTTCTTATGGAAGACGCAAGGAATACTTTGGCGGGTTGGTCAAATATCCAAGAGCTTCCAAACTTCATCCTGCATAAAATCAACAGGAAACTATTATTTTGGACGTACAAATTTATAAAAAATGATAAAGTATTTATTATCAAACACATAACAATCAAGTTAAAGTTGGTAGATGTAGTTCTGAGAGGAATCGGAGGAGAAGTCCCGAGCATACTGGATGTGTTCCCTCTCTGGATCGCCAAAGAGAGAGATTGGTATAGGTATGTAGTCCTCGCTTTTTTTTTATTTTTTTCAATAACTTTATTATATTTTATTTTAATATTCATAAATATCCTTCATTTAATATTTAATAGTTACTGCAATCCAAAGTACTTTTCAGTTTGTGGTGGATTGCAGCATGTTCTTATGTCTACTTCTCTAGAACTAAGCAAATAATAAGATATCTTCAGCGTCCCTTTCATGCCGTGTACTGTAGCCTTCATAAGAATGTTGTACTGGTGTGTGGGAAGTGTGGATAAACTAATTATAGAAAACATAGTGTGCAATTATTGTACATCCCTGTAATCTGTTATTGTGCAAAAACAAAAAGTTTGCACTGATGCTTTAAAAAGATTGCAATGAATTTCAGACAATTTTAAATTGGAGGAGACGCGTCAAAATATAAATACAATAATTATTGCTCATAAATCCAATTGTTTACAAATAAAATAAATAAATACAAATAGTCACATAAGCACATTTAATGGACAAAATCTTTACAGCAGCTGGAGCGTGGTAATATTTACAAGACAAAATCAATTTTCACCAGTATTTTTTTTTTTTTTTTTTTAAAGATGAGTGTTTCACAGCCTTTTTTATTTCGTAGCCATGAAACAGGAGCTACTGTAGACGCTTGTGGTCTGTGTTGTAGCCTGCCCATCCCGTAGTATGCCTCCCCTCTGATGGGCGAGAAGTGACACAATACTTCCCATTTAGGTGCTGGGTCAACACGAGCGCACCGGAAGGTATCCCTTACAAACAATTGTAACCAAATTAAGAATACAAATTTTTGTCGGCGCGGGGGTTCGAACCCGGGACCTTCCGCATGGCAAGCGAGTGCTTAACCACTGAGCTAATCGCGCGCTCAGTGTTTTTCACATATTTGTCCAAATCGTAATTTATTGTAAATTAACCACTGAAGGTGGGCGAGTTGCAAAAATGAGATAGAACTTCAATCACTAAATATTTTTTAAATTGTAAATATTTTTAATGGTCAAATATCAAATCTAAAGATATATCAACTCGTAATCAAGCCTACGAGCCTAGGCGAAACTAGAGTCGGTGAGTGAAAATTTAAAGAATCCTAGTTTTATATAATATCTCTTTTATTTCAAATGCTGAATATCAATCAATATCGATCATTAATCATTTCAATAAAAAGAATTAAAGGTTGGATTCGCTGTATGAAATTAGCAAAATAAAACTAATCATTATTTATTAACATAAAAAATGGTAGAACAGCAATAAAAAAACCAAACCGATATAACACTTATCTCATTTTAACAACAAGCCTTCCAGCTGACTATTCAAAAGAAAAATGGTCCACATATTTTTAGAGACAAAAAGTAGGACACTATCAAGACAATAAAGGTACAACAGTAGGAAGATAAGGAAACAACAAACTAAAAATAGTACAGAAGGATAGATACTAACAACTTCTGCTGGATATCCTTGGAAGTAATAATAATAATCGTCTTATTTATGCTGCCCGATTAGGACTAATATGTCCCATTATTTCTGCAGTAAGCTCAAGACGTATTATTATGTGGTCAAAATCCTAAATAAGAAGGATAAATTGAGCCAGCGTCGATGGCATGTTGAATACACCGGTTCCCTTCAGAACGCCGAAGTTAAGCGACATCCAGCGAGGGTAAGACTTGGATGGGTGACCATTCAAATTCTAATTCTCGTGACGCTGGCTTTTCCCGGCCCCACTCAGGCTGGGTGAGGTCAATGTGAGTAGCAGGTTTGTGAGTTTCCTGCGAATGGAGGGTCAAACCCCCGTCGTGATATGACCATGGCAGTTGAAAGCGACGTTAAACCCCACTTAAAAAAAAGGATAAATTGTCATGTTCCGGCTAGGTTTCGAACCCGCGTCCTCTGGATCAGCCTATACCACTGAGCTACCAGGAGAGATAAGTAAAAATATCAACTCAACATGTACCATATATATTATACTTATATAAATATAGATGTAGTAGCACATTGTAAAACTTAGCTATTTTCTTTAGAAGATATCTTCAGTTAAAGTAGCACCAGAGATAAAAAAATATTTTACAGTTCCAAGGACATGTCAGATGGGTTGAGTTAATGTTTTACAAGAAGCACCATAAATGTTTAATCTTCACAGATATTTTGTATAAAATGTTTTTTTATATAGATACATAATATTTAACATGCTATAGTTACAAGTATACAAATAAAATTTCTGAACTTGCATCAGAAATTTAGATTCTTTTAAAAGTTAAAATGGGGATGCCACAGTGAATTTGTATTGAAAAAAAGAAAAAAACAGTGAGAAAAAAAATGGTAGAATTAACAATCAAAGTTTTTTGCCAACCTCTGTGGCGTAACAGTTATGACTACTGCCCATAGTCCAGAGTTCTCGAGTTTGACTCCCGGTTTGGGCAGTTTTCGAAGAAAATTACCCGGCTCTACCCAGACTGGGTGAGGTTAATGTGGGCAGCTGTAACGATCCTCAGCGAATGGAGGGTAAAACCCCCGTCCTGACTATCTATCTAAAATCAGGACGTTAAAAACCGAATAGAATCAACTGGTCACAATAGATCTAATTAGGTCGCAGTGTTAATTGTAAGGGTTTCACTGAAAACCCTGCAACCAGGTAAGATAATAATACAAATAACGATCAAAGTTCACTTTAGCGTTTAGATGTCACCACATTCAATTTCTGTGGCCGAATTAAGTACTTCGAATTCTATAAATGGGAAACAGAATTTTGTTTTCTGTCAAATTACAAAATGCCACTTGGTGGCATCCCCAATTCCAAACCTTATTATATTCGAAAAAGAAATAATATGGCAAATCAAGAAGATCAAGGTTACTCAAAATGGGCAAAGAAAAATAAAACATTAAAATAGGAATTACACAGAACATTGTGTGTATGGGTCAAAAAGGACGGAATACAACAATATATATAGGAGACAGAAAATGGCAAGATTAGAGAAAGTGTCAGAGGATATTGTGCAAATTAATAAATATCGTCTTTTTTATACTACCCGATTAGGACTATTAAAGTCCCATTATTCCAGCAGTAAGACGTATTATTATGTGGTAAAAATCCCAAATGGGAGGATAACTTGTCCTGTCCCGGTTTGGGTTTCGAAACCACGACCTCTGGAATCTGTGAGTTCACAGAGTGCCGCCTTTACCACTGAGCTACCCGGACAGAAATTAAATGCAGGAGATAATGATAACATGTAAAATAATAAATACAGGTAATTACAACGTAATAAAATCTCATCACGCCACCATCTGAAGTTTCTCGGCACAGCTCATGGGCCGTATTCATAAAAGAAGCAAAAGCTTTTCCTTGCGAAATTCGAAGGAATTGCTTCAGTCGGTAATCAAGTTTTGAGAGAAAAAGGTAAGAAGTTAAGTTAAAAAAGTTAAAATTTATCATATTTGTGTTAATCACTTTCGTGATATCACAACTACTCTAACTCGTTTTACTAAATCTACGCCGAAACGGGGACTTGAACCACCGACCTCCAGGTTACAAGTCTGCCGCCTTATCGATCAAGCTACTGAGGTCGGTTTGAAAAAGCTAACAAAACTTTATGCAAACTTGAAAGCAAAAGCTTTCCTTCTTTGGAAGAAAATGGTACATGGATGCTTTTCTACTACCTTTTCCTTCAGACATTTTGCTTTTGCTGACGAGCAATTGCTTTTTTTTAAATGAATACGCCCCATTATATACTTTTAGAAAGTACCTATATCGTATTATATACTTTTAGAAAGTACCTACAATATCGTATGCTCGTAAACGTTCAAAATCAAAAGATACGTTTAAAATTAAAAGCTAATAGAGGTCGGTTTGAGAACTGGGACTTCAACCAGTTTATTAAGGTAAAAAAAGGTACTAATGTTTACATTTGTACCTACCGACCTCAATAGCTCGATCGATAAGCCGGCGGACTCGTAACCTGGAGATCGGTGATTCGAGTCCCAAGATCAGCCAAGATTTAATAAAGCGAGTTCGTGTAATTGTGATTTCACGTCGTGAATAACACACAATAAGTGTTTCACAGCCTTTTTTATTTCGTAGCCATGAAACAGGAGCTACTGTAGACGCTTGTGGTCTGTGTTGTAGCTTGCCCATCCCGTAGTATGCCTCCCCTCTGATGGGCGAGAAGTGACACAATACTTCCCATTTAGGTGCTGGGTCAACACGAGCGCACCGGAAGGTATCCCTTACAAACAATTGTAACCAAATTAAGAATACAAATTTTCTCTTAAACGTATTAAGTCAAAACGTACGTGTGTTTATTCTTGTACCAACCACTATAGCTTCATCAATAAGGCGGCGGACTCGTAACCTGGAGGTCGATGGTTCGAGTACCAAGTTCGGCAAAATTAGTAAAGCTAGTTTGTGATGGACACAAAAATGAAACCTTTTATTAAACGTTTATATTTTTTGTAAACGTAAATGCATTATACAACAACAAAATCTTTTAATTAGTACGAGTTTAATTGATCGATGTCGTAAGCACAAGATCTTCTAGTTATTGAAATCATGACTTAAGACATATCGGGCGAAATTAATAGACGTTTTTGTAATACCTCTGTGGCGCTAAGTCACGAATTGCGTACTGTGTAAGTTCGGGAAAACCGACGCTTAGCAATGACCCAAGTAATAGAATTTGTCTATTAATTTCACCCAGAGTATTCAAAGTCTGGGTCATATCATGAGGAGAAGGGAAATATAAACTAGATCTGTGCCGAGATATTTCAAAAGTTGACAGTAGTGGGCCTTACTATTCAAAAAAATACTGTTCTTAACAAAAATTGGGAATACTATGTTCTTCAGAAGTTCATTAAACAAACTTTCAAGTGTCTTGTTTATATGATAATATCTGAAATGATGATCATTCACATCTTCTTATGCACGTAAATGTGAACTGATATTTCGAGAGGGTAGGATTGGGCGCTATACTTGTTATTTGAACTCTTCTATCACAAAACTGAGTATAAAGATGTGCTGATACCTTCGTCAGACTTTACACAAACTTTGGGATATTTAACTGATTTACAAAAGCTTTGGGATATTTGAAAGAAAAATGAGGAGCTTCAAATATAAGCCACGATTTACCCGTACTATGTAGAATAGAATAACAATGGACTTGTTTCTACTGTCGAGGTATTAATGAGAGAAAAAAAATCAATAGTCAAACAGGTTGTTCAGTCTTTCAACCAAATAAACATTGGTCCTTCGGGCCGGATGACCAATGTATATTTGGAAGGCAAGATAGAGCAGGGCTATCGCCGCATGTTTCACGTTACGTGATTCTAACACCTAACATGCGGCGATAGCCCTGCTCTATCTTGCTTTCCAAATATACATTGGTCATCCGTCCCGAAGGAAAAGAACATAATTTGGTTGAAAGACTGAAAACAGGTATTTCATAGGTTTTCTCAGGTACTACCATTTCAATTACATACATAAATATTCCCAACAGAGATATAAGGTTGAAGACAGTGATATTAGCCATATACATATTCAAAAGACATTATGCCTATTCCCAATTTTCATGAAAAACAGTAGAATCAGAGAACAGGGTTACGCAAAGATCTTGAGACCAGGGTCACACAAGGATCTTTCACACAAGGATCTTGAGACCAAGGTCACACAAAAATCTTGAGACCAGGGTCACACAAGGATCTTGAGACCAGGGTCACACAAGGGTCTTGAGACCAGGGTCACACAAGGGTAGATAACTCCGCCACTGCAGGTTTCTGTAGGGACAGTCTCGCCCGGACAGCTTTCGTTTTTTCCTGAAAAAGTGGAAGGAAAGTGCACACCTTGGAGTGAGATTATATTCAATGTTGGGTGCAAGAGATTGCCATAGGCAATAACCCGACCTTTAGTTAGGACATATGAATGTATTTATCTATTTTTTTCCATTTTATTGTTTATATAGTTTCCATTTTCTTTGTTTTTTATTTTATAGTAATTATTTGTATTGTACATACGTTAACGACTTGACTATTAGTACACTGAAAAGTTGGGTCACCAGAATCACATACAAATTTCTATTCGCAATCAATCATCGCGAGAACTTAATCTATTTTTATTAGGTAGTTATGCCCCAGAACCGCTTTCGCATTACTTCAGGGCATTTTACTTTTACATTCATGCCATTCTGGAATCAGAATGGCATGAATGTAAAATAAAAAACTCGATCAGATTTTTTCCCTTCGGCCGGGATTCGAACCCACAACCTCCAAGCAACTAATACTCTTAACCACTGAACCACGGAGGTCGGCGATTTCTGTATAGAGACTGATTTTCTCTCTGTTTAAAATCCCCCAGCCAAAGTTCAGACTTGTCTCTTGACTTGAGATAATTGATTGTCCATTTGGAAATTTATAGCTTTGAGTGTGTTAGTTGAAAACACCACTCTAATGAGAAATAACACGACATCCAAAGTACAGAGCCGAAAAAATCTAACCCCGCCGGGATTCAAACCCGGGTCACCTGGAGTGCAAGCCGAGCATGCTACTGCCAGGCTAAGGTGACTACCTACATCGATTTAATTTATTTGTCTGTTACTTACCCTCTGCCACACGAATACATTGTGCACCATGGCACACCCACAGAATACTATCCCAACTCCAATTAGACTAGACGTTATCATGGCGGGGGTAGAGTGGAATTGAATGAAAGTGTACAGGATGATTCCTGGACGAGATTGGAAGAGAAGAAAAAACCAATATGGTCACTTGACTGGCAATGGCTCTGTTTTTATACTCTTCATTTAAGTTGAGTGTTATTGTGCACATTTATTTTCAAAAAGTGAAATATTGAAAATATGTCCTATTTGAGATGCTTTTTTTTTTTTGCTGTTTTATTATTACAAATCTAATTTTTTCTTGTAAGTTCAATCATCCAGAATATTTTGAGTTGTAACCCAAATTCTTTCAGTAAATTAGCTAGCTAGGAAAGAGTTAGTCTGGAAACTCAAAAACCAGCTACTCAAATTAACCTCACCCAGACCGAGTGAGGCCGGGAATAGCCAGCATCACGAGGGTTTGAATTGAGTGGTTTCCATCTGAGTCCTAGTCTTGCTGGATGTTGCTTAACTTCAGTGACAGACTGAGAACTGGTGCATTAAACGTGCCATTGACGCTTGCTATCTAAACATTGTGATAACTTAAGTTTTTCTTTATGACGCATTACACTCATAAGGAAACTGCTAGCTAGTCTTGCTTGTTACAGTTGGTCTGTTCTCTGTTTGTTGTCCGCTAGTGAGACACTGGTCTTCTCCTTTTTTATTCTCCTTACGCTTTGTCATTTCTACCACATCAAATTTATTTAGGTGCAAATTTTCATTTTTTTTTTTTAAATATCAATATGGATGAGGTGTGTTACCTGTAATAAAATAATAAATATCATTCATATTATATATTACTTCCTAAAAAAAATAAAAAAATAAATTCATTTTCCTAAACATTTTCTACCACCCAATCCAAGGGTTAGGTGGTAGAAAATGCTTTAAGCATTAACCTCGCCTGGTGGTTACCTTCCACTAAAGAGTGTTATTATTATTATATTGAAAGATAAAAGCATTGTAAAGAAAATTAATTTACCTGTCAGGAAGATAGGTATGGATACAAAAAGACCTCCGATAGCACAGACCCGAGTAGCGGCGCTTTTCGCCAGAAACTGATTGTCTTCGTTGCCAGCACGCGCGGACCTAACCAACTTGACACTGAACAGAAACTGCACAGTACAGACCAGCAGAGCACACAGGTTGAGTGAGAGCGACAGAGCACAGAGTGCTAACGTCACCTGCAAAGATAAAATTGTGTAAGGTTAAATGCTAATGGCTACCAAACATTGGTAGTAAATGTGGTTACAATGCAAGTAATATATTTCTTTTTTGATTCTATAGCAGCTTGTATTTTATCATTTCTTTGAGAATGTGATCATGTAATAGTGAGACTTTGAGGATTAAGGTTAAATTAGAGCACACGAATAGCTCAGTGGTTAAGCACTCGCTTGCCATGCGGAAGTTCCCAGGTTCAAATCCCGCACCGACAAAAAATTGAATTCAAAATATGGTTACAGTCTGTTGTTTGTAAGGGATACCTTCCGGTGCGCTCGTGTTGGCTCACCACCTAAGTGGGAAGTATTGCGTCACTTCTCGCCCATCAGAGGGGAGGCATACTACGGAATGGGTAGGCTATAGTACAGACCACAAGCGTCTACAGAGGCTCCTGTTTCATAGATACGAAATAAAAAAGGCTGTGAAACACTCATCTTTAAAAAAAAATGCTGATAGTATAGTTCTGCTTTGAGCATTAACATTGATGTAACTTCCATGAAAGAGTATCATAATTGATAATTATTATACCACAGTAGAATCATGCTCAAAATTGAAAGGACAGAAGCACAATTTTGAGTAAGGAGTGAAGTTAAACAAGGGCCCAAGAATTCCTTTGTATTAACAGGCTTTTCTACTTACTGGGATTTTGAGTTAGCAAGATTTTAGTACATAGGTATTTAAATGTTTATTTTTAAAATTAACTTAAAAATAAATACAAGGTCACCACATAAATAATGAAAGGTGTGTAAGGTCTAAGTAGGATGAGATTGTACTTACCTCATATACCACCACATATTCCTCTGGAGAGATAAGTGTCAGCTGCTCCGTACGTAGCACATCACGCACTTCACCTGAAATAGAGAAGGTAGTAACTACAGACTAACTTGGCTTTTTTCTTTTGTTTTCTCAAGATCTGTCTGTATGTATGTCTGTCTGTTCCGCGATAACTCTCGACCGAATTACTCAAAACTGATGAAATTTTGTATACATGTTCATTAAAGACCTATAGTTTTTGGGCCAAATTAGACCAGTCGGGCAAAATGGGGGCCGTTTTGGTGAAAATTGAAAAAGATTTTTCTATTTTTATTTAAACAAGCAAAGCTCTTGAAATTTTGTAGAGTCGTTGAGAAAATACATTTGAAATCAGTAATAAAATTTGGTGAAAGCTAAGTTGGCCGCACTGTGGTAAAAAAAATCGAAAAAACGGCCAAAAAAATGGCCGGTTGATATTTTGTAATTAAACCCTATCAAGTGAGGTATTGAATGAAAGGTCTCAATGTCCTCATGCTTGATTGTATATTTATAATGTGATAGTTGAATTTTAGTGAGGTTAACAGTTCACAGAACCACTAGTCTATTTCTGTCATAGTTGTGCAGTCCATTGGCAATCAGGTAATTTTCACAAGTTACCTGCAGTGACCGGTGATATCTTGAGTAGGAAAATGAGAGATAGCAAGGCCAGCAGCAGGGATATTACACAGAGGAGACCCAATGAGGTGAGCATCTCTCGAGAGCCATTGGTAGCAGGCGCAGTAGCAGGAGGTGTCTCAACAGCCCGGGATGAGGGAGGTCGCACAAGAGACTTGTTCGTAAGGCCACTGATGTGTCCTAGACTCACATTACCATTGCAAATTATTGGGGAGGAAGAGGGAACAGCACCTGGTGTAACATAGTCAGTAAAAAAATAATTATATGTTTGCACAATGACTAATTCTTTGTTGATATCATTTATATTAAAGAAAATGAATTATTTTTTATCAAACTAACAAATAAGAATAAGAACAATGATTATATGGCCTATTTTAACAAACAAGGGTAGATATAAATGCATGCATAATTTTTTTCCATGTTTCTAGGGTTTTCTATGTTTACCAAAATGATAATTATAAAAAAATCCTAATAAATGACATAACTTTTAAAATAATTTTGTGAAAATGTACCTACAAGTAGATGTATTATTACATTTTTATTGGAAATTTAGCAAGAATAATTCAGGAGTTTAATGTGAATTCCAAAATCCTAATTAATAATAGAGACCTTTTAGCTTACTATTACAGGTTTATATCCAGCAGTTGGAGTTGACAAGAAAATAATAAGAGTGAAAACAAAGTTTTTAATAATAATAAATATTTCAATCTAAATGGAAGAAAAAATCATAAGCCCAAATTAATGAATGCTGCTGTGCTGGGCACTGTTATGGCCAGTTCTATCAATTGGCTAAATCTCATATTCACTAAATACTGGCACAATAGTGCTATTTTGACAAATCCTTTTGAAACTAGTGTTTCCAATACAAGATTAGTGCCAAACCAACATTTTGTAAAATTGATGGAACCAGCCATTATTTATATTAGAACTTTAGTTGTGATTGTCTGTTACCATACTAATAACAGTATGGTAAAAGTCTCCACAGTTGCTTTGTTGATTAATTTGAGCCATGATTTATCTACACATAACAATAGCTCACTCAATTATTTCTTACCATTTGAATAAGTATGAACATTGCCATTGGGTGTCCTAGGAATGACACCATTGGGGATCCCACCATTAGGAATAATGGTTGTGTAATGGACACCTGATGGACTCACACCACTGGATGAAGTTCCTCCACCAAGTGAATGCTTGGATGTGCTCAGGTTAAGATTTAAGTGGTGATGTCCACCCTGGTAACTGCTACCTGGATGATGCATGGGTGAGCCAACTGGCAGTGAGTGGTTTAGTGAGTTACGATGGTACCTCACATCTCCATGTGTATGTTTTAGCATTGTTTGTGTGATTCCCTAAGGTTCACACTCCACTTGTATTTTGTGGAAAGTCTACCCAAAGGTGACTTGGATCATCCATTCTCGCTACATAAAACAAATATTAATTAGTATAATTTTGTTATTTGTTGTTATAAAATATTGAACATCTCAATGTTAATAGTTCCCCAGAAAGACAGTGAAGCCAGTGTCAATAGTGCATTGAATACACCAGCAAGACCAAAGAATACAAATGGCATTCAGGTTTTTAAGTTTTCTGTGAGAGTAATACCAAGAAGACTTTAATTACAATCTTCACCAATTGTGCCTGAAGCACTTGGTTATTTTGCATAGTTACTACTAGAGAAAGACAATATGACATTTTATTACTTACCAAATTCTACAGTTACTATGATACCTGTATAGAATGATAATCAAATTTTCAATTTGATTATATACATTGACAAAATTTCGAGAATTTAAAACAATAGTGTTTAGTTTCTGAGCATAACAGCAAGATGGCTGTGGTGCTTTGAACATGAATTGATGGTTCAAAAAAGTTTGAAACCCACAAAAAAAAATTGATGGTTCATAATTTTATATTTTAGGGCTTTTTATGGTCTTATACATAGAAGAATGACCCTTCTCATTCAGATCTATGAAAACTTTTGAATGGTAGTGGTCCAGTAAACCTTTAGAATTTTAAATCCATCCATAGTTACACCAATGACAGTTTATTGGAATATTGAGGGTAAAAATATGCCACCAATCTGTGCCGGTAGATCATTGGTCAAAGTCTGTCCGACAACCAAGAGGTCATGTGTTCTAAACTCTGATGGGACAAGATATTTCTCCCATTTGGAATTTTGATCACATTACACTTACTGCTGCAATAATGGGACTTATTAGGTAAACGGGCAGCATAAACAAGGTGATATTTTTATAGATATAATCTATTCTCATAAATTAATTACCTTCTAGATAATCAAAGGCCAAGTCACAAACTTGTTGATGATAAGTTTAAAACTAAAAACAATTAATAATCCTAATAAGTAACTTCACTTGCATAAAGTTAGAATAAGTATAGTGTGATAGCTATAAAACCAACATTGAACTAATAATTTAAAAAAAAGTACAGCACATAACTGTATTGAGCAAAAGTTGAACTTTTTTATACTCACAGGTACATACCTTAATCAAGAAACTTGTTTTCAATCCACCATCAAGACTTGACAAAAAAAATTCTCAATATTTCCTACAAGTCTCATAATCGTTCAAGATAACTGTCATCGTTAGATCACTTATGAATTACTGATACGAGTATTTAGAAGAAAAAAACTGCACTGGAAATTGGTTAATAATTAATTTCTTGCTTTATTAAATTTAAATGGTTGATGTATAATTTGTTAATTACATGATTAATCATTTAAAATTTAAAGTGATTAAAATGTAAAAAAAAACGAAAATTCCATAAATTCCAATGAAAACAGTTGAAAAAAAAATATCAACAACAAACGTCACTTGTTTTCATGTTCTCAACCTCTGATTTAAATCTGCGAACTGGGACACTATAAAGCCGGATCCCTATTGAGTGCAACATTTTTGTAACGCGACGCGGTGCAATGTTTTGCCTCGAATTTTAAATGGGAAGTTTTGCGATTTTGCGAAGTCAGTTGGGTTCGATCCAAAGCTAAAGACAGTATGATAAAATAATGTACCTTGTACCCTTCTTTTTGATTCGATCATATTTGATCTTAAAGAAAGCGGACTTTAAACGCCGCGCAACAAAATGTTGCACTCATTGGGATACTGGCTTTACGGTACTGAAATATAATTTTGATAGAAAAATGGATATTTCCCTTAATTTAAAAACCAATAGCTATAGCCACTTAACTTTGTGTGAAATAATATAGGCCTCATTTCAGAAAGCACTATCACCCTCAAAAACCCACAAATGTTCGACTCAATCCCTTTCAATCTTCAAATTTCATTCAAATAAACCAATCGGAGTGAGTTGTTTGGTAGATTTGGGATTAATGGATTTGGATTTTGAGAAATACTGTCAACGAGGCACTAGGGCCACACAATGAAACAGAATTAAAGTTATTCTACAAGCCCTCTTCACGAACTTTTATAGCATAACTTTAATCGGCTTCACTTTTTCTTCCGCGTTCTCCAACTCCTTGGAAAATGTTCACGCGGCAAAATGTTAATTAACAGCGGTCCCCAAAATTTTGAAATGCAAGTTCGAAGCTGTGCAAGTAACGGCTTTTTGTATTTTATTTGTATTATTCTCAATATGTATAATAGGTACCTAGCACGAGCAGCTCAAAGAAAAATTACTATTGTCGTAAAACACCTAAAAGAGAGAAATGCAAGTATGCAAATCGCAAACACATAATCAGGAAATAGGTGTTTTGGTGTTTTTCTCTGGCACGTGTTTCATGGAAAACACGCGACGTAACGGATTAAAAGAAAAACACCAAAAACTATTATTTTTCTCTTTTAGTTGTTTTGCAAATAAACTTTTTTCGTAATGAGATGACTAGTCCCTATCGATACAATTAGGTTGCTACTATTTTTTCCTCACGAGATATGAGTGAGACATGTACCATCCAAATTACCTACTGAGAAGAAAATTTTCCACAGTCCAGGATTCAAACCCAGGTCACACGTGTGTTCGCTACTCCTCTTGACCCAGGCGATTTCTCATGCAATACAAATAATATCGCATTATGTATACTGCCCGTTTAAGTACAGTTGTAAACGCAATAAAGAATAGTAAAAAATCACTTTAGATTCTTTCATTAATTCTCCAAGCAAGTCGCTATGTCATGATTCTTTTATTCATGGAAGGACATGTGTATATACAACAGGTATCCCATAAAATATATAAGACCTGTTTGACTGCTGGAGTAAAGGGACTTTTCAGTCTTACCTTGGCAGTATAAACAAGGTATATTCTATTCTAAACCTATCAAACTACTGAAAAAAAAGAAAACTCCTTTTTTTTTGTGACACAAATCGTGAATTTATTGGAATATTAAGATCCAGTTTTTATACACAGTATACAAAACTTGGATGAAAAAGTGACTTGCTGTAGTTTCACAAAGCACAATAATTCTTGTTTTGAGAAAATGAAAGTGGTCTCAATGTGAGGTAATCAGAAAAGAAAAAGAGTTAATTCTTTAATGATAATAAAGGTACATGAAATTGTAATGAATGAGTAGAAGGTTGACATTGGATATTAATTTATTAAAACCACAATGGATACAAGAACAGGAATCAATTTTTTTTAATTCTCAAAGGCCAAACTAAAAACTACCTGAGTGATGCCAACTTATTTATAAATAAAACCATGATTTGGGCTTATTACTTTTAACTTTGTCTTCATACGATTTACTAATGGGTAAAAACCCATGTTATAAAAATGGCATAAGACTAAGCTTTGTTGATATAAATATGGCTCTAAGTTCTACAGTACAATTTAGAAAACTAATACTGACAAAAATGTAAAACTTGAAAAAATAAAACTGAATGGCACTTAGGTTCCTAAACAAAAACAGTGGAAGTATGCCGTCACTTTCAATTAATAAATAAATCTAAAGCAACACTCCCAAGTTCTCTAAATAAAGGTGGTTTTTCCAGATAAATAAATATCATAATGTTTAGAAATTTTCAAAAAAAAAAAAATCTTCTGAACTGACAGTTTGAAATAAGGCATGATTTAAAACTGTGAGGACAAAGGGTTACCATAAGGGCATTTCAATAAGAATAGATGCAAGAAAATGTTCTGAAAAGATAAAATGACACCTTGAGAATATTCTGATTAGTAAAATGTTGAAAAGAACTCGAAGCTATTTTAATATTTCAAGTATCTATTTAATAGGACCAGACAAGTCTAAAAAAACTCAAGCAACTAATTGGTAATACTGAGCTGTGCAATACTACAACATGAAATTTGAACAATGTTTAAAAACATAAAAAAATATGACTCAGCTTTAGAGGATCTCCATTAAATGGGAACTGATTTTCAGTACAATAAAGTGTTAAATTTAGATATTTTTAAACAAAATTCGTTATTTTTGGTAATGTATCTTTAGATTAAAAAATCCTGTGGGTAGTTAGATGTGATCATTTTGGGGAATTCTAATTTGAAGGTCAAAACCACAAAGAGATTTACCATTGAAGTCAAATCTTGGTTGATGTGCAGTGCATTCATAGAGTCTGAAGCCACCCCCGTAACTTTTTAACACTTGACAATAAAAATCTGTAATTTTGTATGCAGTTCTATGATAAACCATTGCATTTTCAGGGGTACCCATTCTATGGCTCTCACTTCGTCCTCCTGGGCGCCACACCCACATTTTAGGTACCCCTGAAAATGTAATAGTTTGTCGTAGGACTGCAAAATTTCAGATTTCTATTTTAAAGTGTTGAAAAGTTACGAGCGTGGCCTGGAACTTTATGAACGCACTGTGCATGTATTCATAATATAAATAACATAGGTTTCTTACACTCTTGGAAATTGGTAAGCATGGAGTTCTAAGGGGACTCCTAGGATGAAATATAGTTTTACATTAAAAACATAGGTAAATAATGTATAAGTTTTGACCTCCTAATAATGATGGTGACGGGCGTAGCTTAACTCTTGGCGACAAACTCTTCTCCTTTGGCAATGTTCTTCTTCAGTTCTGGAACCGCAGCCTTCACCAATTCTTTTTCAAAGTCTGACAACTTTCCCAGGCCCAGGTTCTTTTCCAAACCATTTTTCTGAAATAACAATGAGGATTATGTTTATAGGTTACCTACTAACTGGCTGTTGCAAAGAGAAAACCTGATCCGAGTGTTAGCTAGGGATTCTTTAAGCCTAAGGGAGAACTTAACTGATTATTCCAGTGCATAGTGCTAATCGAGTTTTAAATTAGTGCTAGTATCATACTGGTAGAATTTTGTTTGCTTCATATTACGAGCTCTTTGATTGGTTGATTAAAAAATGGACATAAAAAATGTAGAATCAGCTCTCTAAATTTTAATTTCGACTTCAATCTTGATCTGACCAACATTAAGGAACCAATTAAAATTGTATTAACTGGAACAAGAATTCAAATTTTCACACTTGAGTTAGAGCTTAATCGGACAATTAATGTTTGTGAGACCATTAAGACTAATCAGGAAGACACCCTGTAAAAAAACTACACCCAAATCTGACAAAATAATGTTGAGAATTCACTGACAAATGATGCGTCTGAATTAAGAACTAGTTCTGGGCTTAATAGCTTTACTTATAAAACTTTGCCCTTATAAGATTTTCTGTTATTTTTATTATTACTTTTGGGGCATCTACTTGCAGTTTTAATTGAACAAAAATCTACTTACGCCTAGATGGATGGTCTAGATACTTACGCCTAGATGGATGGGAGTGGAGAAGTAGCTGGCTTCGGTGACGTCAGACTTGACGTAGGCACACTCGATGACGTTAGGCTCACCCTTCAGACCTCGGATCAGGGAGAAAGCAAAGCGGGCCCCAGCATAGGCCATGGAGAGAGTGGCGGAGCCTGCTCCTGCCTTGGCCTTCACTACTTCCGTGCCTGCAATATTTGAGAGAGAAATAATATGTGTTACCTGACCTAGACTCTACCTGCTCCTGCCTTGGCCTTCACTACTTCCGTGCCTGCAATATTTGAGAGATAAATAATATGTGTTACCTGACTTAAACTCTACCTGCTCCTGCCTTGGCCTTCACTACTTCCGTGCCTGCAATATTTGAGAGATAAATAATATGTGTTACCTGACTTAAACTCTACCTGCTCCTGCCTTGGCCTTCACTACTTCCGTGCCTGCAATATTTGAGAGAGAAATAATATGTGTTACCTGACTTAAACTCTACCTGCTCCTGCCTTGGCCTTCACTACTTCCGTGCCTGCAATATTTGAGAGAGAAATAATATGTGTTACCTAACCTAGACTCTACCTGCTCCTGCCTTGGCCTTCACTACTTCCGTGCCTGCAATATTTGAGAGAGAAATAATATGTGTTACCTAACCTAGACTCTACCTGCTCCTGCCTTGGCCTTCACTACTTCCGTGCCTGCAATATTTGAGAGAGAAATAATATGTGTTACCCTGACCTAGACTAGCTACCATATTCATCATAGGGTGGCGGCATCGTGAACGATGGTAGCCAGACAGTGGAGGAATGACTCAGCACTTCTACCACTGTCTTTACAAGGAGGCTAATAATTGACAAGGCCCCCAGAACCAAGCCAATACTGGCTACTACCTGTTTATAGTCCCCCAGCCAGACTGCTGGTCTACTCCTGTTTATAGTCCCCCAGCCAGACTTTTTTTTACTACCATATTATGAAGAAAAAAAAAATTCATTATTTTTTTACATAGGTATCTTATGTTCTAAAATGATTTGTGTGTGTGTCAATTTTCAAAAGTTGATCTTTTAACTGAGCTTTTTTTAAATTTGTTACAGTTTCTTATGGCAGTATGTAAGAGCATTAAAGTAAACAAAGACAAGTATCACGGGATATAGGACCGCGGCATTAACAAATTTAATGTCGTATTTATGGGATTTTCCCATAAATACGCAACATATTATTCATCAGTTCACCTTTGTACTGAATCATCTGAGATGATTTGATTGGACTTGAAAATTTTTGTGTTGTGAATGTACAGTTGTGAAAAATTCATCTGCAATGTCAAGAGACTCAAGAGAACTTATACCACGGATTTATTTCAAATTTAAATTAATTTATTGTCGTACTTTAGTTTTGCAGCTTTGGTTTTTGGTGCCAACATTTTGGGTGGTTGATATGACACAACTAATATTAAAAAACGTAAATCGGGTATTACAGTTACATCTGTAATTCTATGTTGTGTCATCTGTTCCGCCCTCATGTGGGTGTCATATGTAGAGCTGCTAAAAAAACAGCTAGCAGGAATATTGCAATTTTGAAAGGAGTGTAGTCATTGGGCTACTTCTCCTCCATGTCATATCTACTACATCAAATTTACTTATTACAATTTGTATTTTCCTATACTAAGCATTGTAGATTGTAAATAAAAGTATCAATAAAAAATAATAATAATAATCCCAAGTCGGCCATACCTCGATAAACTCACCCGAGCCGCAAAACAGCTAGAGTCAGCTGGATATTTGAGTGCACAAAAAGCTAAGTGGGTATCTTGCTTCCCATGCGGAAGGTCCCAGGTTCAAACCCCAGAAAAAAAATTGTATTGAAATGTTGGTTACAGTTGTCAGTGTTGACCCAGCACCTAAATGGGAAGTACTGTGTCACTTCTTGCCCATCTGAAGGGAGGTATACAACGAGATGGGCAGGCTACAGACAGACCACAAGCATTTTCAGTAGCTTCTATTTCCTGGCTTCAAAAACACTGAAAAACTAATTTCTTAAAAAGTTTTACATAAATTGATCTTTTACATAAAATTACCTGCTTCCTGAATTCTAGAGGTCAGAGCTTTTAGTTTGTCATCAGGGAATGACACGGAGGGAGTGGCTTGTGATATGAGGGGGATGATGGTGATGCCAGCATGACCTCCAATTACTGGGACATTCACATCTACTGGGTTCAAACCCTGAAAACAGTAAATATTTTCAATGTTTAAAGTCATTGAAAAAAATTAGCCCTACTTTCTCTATTGATTTGAATCAGTTTTTGGTTGTAAAAGCACCCTAAAATACACAATAGTACAAAGGCAGGTGGTTACAAAAGTCCTGAGGAAATCAAAATAAATTATTCCTTTAAAACTTAAAAAAGAGCATTCAATAAAATCAAGTTATTTTATGGAAGAAAATAACTGTTCTGTATCTAATTCTCTATTTTTATTGTAATAAAACTTTGTTGTTCGTAGAAATATATTTAAATCTAAACTGTAAGTAATTTCATTGGAGAATCTGAATTTTCATTATGGTACTTTTTTATATAAAAATTTTATACTGACAAAAAATACATTAAACTATGAAACTTGATCCACTCTGTATATCATAGAACTCAATTCTTTTGGATAATAACTCATAACCATACTATGTAGTTTTAAAATTTGTTTAGTCTATAGAATTATAGATTATACAAAACTGACAAAATTAGATGTAATTACATAATTATTATTCTGTGATGCTTGATTATTAGGAAAATGGGACGCTGATTGAAAAAGAGAACACCATCTCCTCCTTATCAGTCTAGTGAGATAAAATAAGATGATTGTACACAATTTGACGCACACGTTTATTTAGGCGATAATAGGTTTACTCTTATCTAACACTCAAATAAAAATTGAAAGAAAAATGAAACATTTACTATACCTATACTTTTCAAAACTACCAAGTTTAGTTATGGCAGGAATTGTGCACATCAAGTAACAATCTAAAACGATTTTTTTGGTCAAAATATGGCTGCACTGAGCCAGAGCTTCTGTGGTGTAATGGTTGTGACTATTACCAGTAGTACAGAGATCCAGAGATCAATTTTTGATTGGGGGCAGAAATTCTAAAGAAAATTCTGTTTTCTTAAAACATTTTCGGTAGTTGGTACAATTCCCAGCAAATGTAGGTTAAAATTCCCACCCTGATGAACTCAATCAGGACTCAAAGCTATCTAATATGAAAAAAAAAATTACCTTGGCCTCAGCAATGAAGGTGTTAGCTCTCACAATGTCCAGTGTGGTGACACCAAACAGTCTCTTGGGATCAAACACCCCTTGCTTCTTCAGCACCTCAGCTGCTATAGGGACCGTGGAGTTGACAGGGTTAGATATGATGCCAATCAGAGCCTTGGGCGCTACTTCTCCAACAGCCTGCATGAAAATAAATATTTATTCTATTAGTAATCCAGACTTTTAAGGCACAGAACAGATCAAATTTTGGAGAGGCTATTTTCAAAATTTTCATGAATAACAAACCTTTTTTGTTATTCATTCATACTAATTTATAACAAAAATCATTAAACACATTAAAAAAATAATTGAACCTAATATCATACAGTAGTATAATTATATTGTTGTGTGTATTTTTTCATGAGTCAAAGCAAGAAGTATGAATGAGGAGTTACTAAACAAACCCCTAACTAGACTGAATAACTAATATTATTCAACATTAGGAAGCCTGAGATGAATATCTAAACTTTTTTTGTGTCAATTATGAGGTGTCAGATGTAATTTTGGTTTTATAATTATAATTATAAAACAATTTAAATACACATTTGAACACATTTATGTGAACATAAAAAACTGCTTTAAAACTACTTCTGTTTTAAAAGTACTTCTGTTTTGGGAAACATTACCTTGATAATGTCACGAACAATGGAAGCATTGGTGTTGAAAAGATCATCTCTTGTCATGCCTGGCTTGCGAGGAACACCTGCTGGAATTATCACCACTTGCACTCCCTCCAGTGAGGCCTGAGAAAAAATACAACTTAATAAATGTTATGAGTTATGAGAAAGAGAAATCTACATACAAGTAGTTGTGGTCACTTTTTCAGACAGGTTGAGATCATAATTATTTACTAACCTGTTAGCATAATAAGACTCCTTGTTTTATAAATAAAAAAACTACTATACTATACTATTATTAACTCATTTTTATTAAACTTCATAATAATTGCTTGATATTTGTGAACTTACTTTAAGTTGGTCGGCGCCATTGTATGCTTTGACCTGAGCTTTGGACTCAATGTGACTTAGATCTGCAGCTACTCCAGGAGTGTGAACAATATCGTACAGGGAGAGTTGAGTTACCAGAGGGGATTGCTTCAGTAAGAGAGACAAGGGTTGTCCAATGCCACCACTAGCACCTGCCACCATTACTTTCACATTATTCTGAAAGTATGACAATTAATTTATTTTATAAACTGATAAAACACATTGTCTAGAGCAAGTTGATGAGGCAATGTCCTCTGAGACAGGTAGCATTGCCTTGTTGGATAGCAACTGACAGACAAAGAAAACTCAACAACCTCTTTTCTCAGGACAAAGTTGTAAGTTTTTGGCCCACATTTTCAGTGAAGAGTTTGGTTTTTTGCACTCTAGAGACCACTAGTCTTAAATACCAGTGGTTTGAAAATATAACCTTGGTTGATTTATATTCTGAGATCAAATATTGTGATAATGTTTACTTCAGATTACCTTGGATGAAACATAATTCCTTTCATGGGTATGAACCTGGATTCTCTACATATGGGAAGTAAAATACAATATAGTGATACATTTAGCTCTCAATTTCTATGTCCCAAAAATCAGATCTACAACACATTGTAGCCACATGGATAATCATGCATATAGGGACTAATTGCGATCTATTTAATTTAATTGTGCCCTCCAGTGTATATTGGTCAAACAAATTTATGTGAATGTTATACAGAACATAGATAAACCCATATATTTTAAGAATAAACAAATACTTTGCTTGTCAATCTGCCAAATATTAAAGAAATCAATAAATTGAATATTAAGATATGTATGTACAATGTACAGTACTCTTAGGGAAGTTGAACACATAACTAAAAAATATTGAAGATAGTTTCATATTTTTAAATAAATACAAAATATTAGTTTATAATGATTAGGGCTTGTAATTTATAAAAACATGATATAATTTGTGCAAATAAAATAAGTTTAATATTTTTTTGTTAATATGTTACATAGTAATAGCCACATTTTAGATAATAGTAGAAAATATATAAAAACATAATTATTATGTCCTAACTAAAGGGCGGGGTTATTGCCTATGGCAATCTCTTCCACCCTACCCATGTTATTAACTCATGATTTCCATTATTACAGCACTAAGCCCAATACCTACATATTAATATGTGGTCCAAATCCCTATGTGGACAAATAATTATCCCTCCCAAAAGGGAGGGATAATTTGTCATGTTCTGGCTGGGTTTTCAACCCACAACCTTTGAATTACCAGTGAGACACCTTAACAAGGAATAAACAAAACAACATGATTCCTATGGTGTGTCTAATGAGTGAACACTCTATATATTATGTACTTATTCTTTGATTCCATGAATTTCAATGTTTCAGATTTTTTGCCATTTCTGCAGGTTCAATGTTTCCATTTCACACTATCTAAGTGTATCATATAAAAAAGATTATAGAAATACATAATGAATATAGGATACACAAAGTGTCCATGAATAACATTATATTCATGGACACTTTGTGTCCATGATTAACAAGTTTTATATTCATGGACACATATATATATTAACAAGTTTTATATTCATGGACACTTACAGATACAGTAGATGTCGCCCAACATGATTTCCTCAATGACATATTTGTTCGTGGTTTTGGAGTTCCTCTAACGAATTCTGATGGAGGGAATGATGAAGATGTATGGCATGTCCGATGGAAATGTGCAATGAAATTAAAAGGCCGACAATATAGTCTTCCTCAAGGTGCTGTTGGTCGCCGCTTTGTATCATTACTAGCTGATCAAATACAATCAGTCACCAGTGGACGTTTTCCATCGGAAGTGATCTTTTTCTTTACTGCAGTGATTTTACAGAGAGAAAAAATGATAGTCCATGGTCGAGATATTAGACAGCTGATTGGTAAAAGACTAGACATGTGGGACAAAGGATACATGGATGAACTACTTCAAGAAGCTGAACGGTCCGATCGTCACATGAAAGTGTACCATGGTGAAATGGATAAAGAACACAAAATGAAAGTTTTTTCTCGTCTTGTACTGCAAGGAAAACTACGTGATGCTTGTCGGTGGGTCACAGATCGGAGTGGAGGCGGCGTCCTGCAGCTCGACTCCATTTTGGACAATGGTCAATCTGTCTTCCAAGTTTTGAACAGTAAACATCCAGAGCAGAGAGTTCCAGATGAAGAAACCTTCTTAAAATGTGAAATCTTACCTTTGATGGTGGATGTTGACATCACTGATACACATATTGAAAGGGTGGCTCATCAATTACGTGGTAGTGCCGGACCCAGTGGTACGGACGCTGAACAGTGGCGAAGTATGTTGATACGTTACGGAAATCACAGTGCAAAATTGAGACAAGAAGTTGCATCTTTAACAAGTTATCTTGCTAATGGGATTGTAGAGTGGAATCATGTGCGTGCAATGTTTGCTAGAAGAGGAGTTCCACTAGATAAAAAACCTGGAGTACGACCCATCGGTATAGGCGAGCTATTGCAACGTATCTGTGCCAAGACGATGATTCTCATAACAAAAGAAGACATACAGGATATTTGTGGGTCTGATCAACTATGTGCAGGAACAAAGTCCGGAATTGAAGGTGCAATCCACGGAATGACAAGTTTATTTGATCAAGATGAAAATGAAGGTTTATTACTTGTGGATGCTAATAATGCATTCAACTGTTTGAGTAGACCATTGGCGCTATGGAATGCTCGGGTACTTTGGCCGAGATGTGCACGTTTCATCTTCAATTCATACCGTGGATTTTGCTTTACCTTATTTCGTGGTACTGATAAGATGATATTAAACAAAGAAGGCACATGTCAAGGTGATCCACTTGCTATGTATGTTTATGCTCTGGGTATCCTTCCATTGATTTCCAATTTGAAAAGTCCCAATTGGTTTCAAAATTGGTATGCAGACGATTCATCATGCACAGGACGTTTATCTGAAATAAAAAAATGGTTTCTAAAAATATTGACAGAAGGACCAAAATGGGGGTACTTTCCTGAAGCAAATAAATGTGTGCTGATTGTGAAACCAGGCTTTGAAGAACAAGCAAAGGATATTTTTCACGATTTCAATATTAAAGTTGACACCTCCTCTAAATTTCTTGGAGGCTTTGTTGGAAATACAAACAAGAAAGTTTCTTTCGTTCAAGAAAAAGTACAAGAATGGGTCCAATGCATTCAGAAGTTATCAACGGCCGCAAAAGAATATCCCCAAGCTGCTCATGCTGTAATGAGCAAGTCCTTACAATTTGAATGGTCATTCATACAAAGAGTTATCCAGACTGATGATGACATCTACAAACCAATCAAAGATGCTATTCAAAAAAAATTCTTTCAGGAAGTACTGAATCGCACAACAACTGATACTGAGAATGAGCTATTCCATCTTCCAGCTAGACTAGGTGGGCTGGGTATTAAAGATCCTGTTGCTTCTAATGGTTCCAGCTATAATACTTCAGTTGAAGCTGTGTCGTTTTTGGTTGAAAGTTTAAAAAATGAAAATGAATTCAATAGCATAGAACACAATGAAAGAGTAAAAAATGTCCTTAATATCCAAAGATGCCTACGCCATCAAGAACAGAAGATCAAAAGTGATGAGATTATTGAAACTCTACCAACACATCAACGCCGCTCCATCCAGCGCATAATTAATGGAAACGCAAGTCAATGGTTATCGGTCATCCCCACCCATTCTGATCAGTTTGATTTGAATGCTACACAATTTCGGGACGCTTTATCTCTCAGATATGGGCAGCAACCAACTGGAATGCCAACACAATGCGATGGATGTTCTGAGAAGATGGACTTGACGCACGCGCTGAACTGCAAGAAGGGAGGTTTGATTAAGCATGGCCATGATGATCACAGGGACACGGGTGCAATGTTGGCAAATCTTGGATGGTACGGAGTTAGCACAGAACCATTACTTAGAGAAGGAAATCCTCAGAATAATGAAGCAGGCTTGGTAGCTGATATTGTAGTTCCAGGGTTCTGGGAGACGGGTAGATCAGCGTTTTTTGATATTCGCATTACTAATGCTGACGCTGCATCTTACTCTTCCCAATCATGGGATTCAATATCCGCTAATCAGGCCAAAGAAAAGCACAGGAAGTATGATGGCATTGTTGAACAACTCAGAGGATCTTTTACACCTCTGGTTATATCATGTGATGGGGTGATGCACAAAGAATACGACCAGTTTCAAAGAAGAATATCAGAAAGATTAAGCGAAAAATGGAAGAAACCATTCTCAATGATCACAGCTTGGGTGAGAACTATCATACAATTCTCACTCATTCGAGCTGTGTCATTGAGAATTCGTGGTTCAAGAAGAAGAATTGTCTCAACACCCTTTGAAGATGGAGCTGGCATCTAAAACATATAATTGTCTTTTAAAGCATTTATTAATATTATAATTTTTAAATATATATATAAAGTATGTATAAAAAGCTGAAAAAAAATAACATTATATTGATAGAAAATAATTTTCATTTTTGGAGTTTATTTGCTTGACACATTTTTGAAGTACCTACTACATAACCTAACAAAACAACATGGTGGCAAGATTCCGGCCATTCTATTAATGGTACAAAAGAATTATGAACAATTATTGCATTGAATGCCTAGCTTAATTAGATAAAAGTGAAAAAATTACCTGAGAAGTAGTTGACAACTTCCTGGCAGCAGAACTGGTGAATAATTGAGGTTGAACAAATCTGGAGAACATAGTGATTGATAGGATAATTCTCTAAAGAAATAATGAGTAGAGATGGCCGGTTGGGATGTGGACTAGACACTAGCCAGAATTTGGAAGTGAGAGCTGAGAGCAGACTGAACGAACGTCAGACCGGTTACAAGGCTACTTTCTTTATCACTTATCAGATAAAAAAAAACTGAATCGCTGATAGAAAGTGGGCATTAACCTCAAAATCACCTCCTTTTTAAATGACCTTGAAATCAGCTTGTATAAAAAAAATCCCGCAGAGGGAATTATATAATTCCCTCCGCGGGAATATTTTTTCAATTTTTTGCAAAAATTAGGAACCCCTCAAATGGAAAGTGTTGCTCACGTCTCCAATGTAAATACAAGCCCGGTTTGTATTGCTTTTTCAGAAACATCAATTTGGGGGAAAATCCTGAAAAATGAAATTGTGAAAATTCTCATCAAAAGCTACTCTCATAAGAAATTAAAGAATAGTGATATCCAATCCACTTAACACATCAGTACTTATCCTTTTTGTCTCTCAATAGAAATAGGTAACAACTTGCTCTCACATTGAATTGAATTCTCAAGTAAGTAAACTTTTTATCCAGATAGGAACTGGCTGATTGGAAAGCATCATTATATTCTCTTATGTTCTCGCCTTTGATCACACATGACATTAACACCAACCCGCTGTTGCAAAGACAGGCTACTTGTAGAGTTTACTAGAGTTAGGGCGGAATTAATAGACAACATCAATAACTTAAGTCGTTGGTAAGTGTTGGTTTTCCCTATCTTACACAGTACGCAATCTGTGACTTAGCGCCACAGAGGTATTACAAAAACGTCTATTAATTCCGCCCTTAGTTTTAGAGTGTGTTCATCAACTGTCAAAAAGTGTTTCAACTGTTATTACTGTTAAATTTAGCAGTGGGAATCTTGCAAGTAGTTAACTGTTACTGGATAACTTTCAAGAACCTACAGATATTGCATTGAACTAGATATTTAATATGCCATCTATGTGATTGAAACAATCCTAAAATATCAAAATCACCCTAAAATTTGCATTATTAAATGTGGTAGGCAGAGGAAATCCAATGGAGGAATCAAATGATAAGTGCATTGTATAGTGCTAATCAAGATTTTTTTTCCTCAAGTAATATAGATCGTTATATTTTTACAATATATAAAACAATTTTCCAAGGACATCTTCCTGAGGTAGTGTGCTCAGCACTGAGGCAACATTACCTCTCTGGACAGCGAAACTAAGCCATTGCCTGAAATATTCCCTGGCACATCTGTCCTTTGTCTCAAGGACCAAAGTTTTGGATATGCTGTAAAACATTTCCAAAGCACTTTGCCCAACAGAGCCGAAGGTTTCAACGGCAAATATTATCTAAAACAGTTTCTCACTGGTAAATAGCCATGAACCAGTTTCCACTTAAATTAAAATTTGACTTTAATGTTGATTGGGCCAAGTGACTATTAAGGTGAGCTACTGCATCAAAATTTAACACTCAAGTAGAAGTGTGACTCAGCCACAGGGCCTTAGTTGTCTGATTTTTTCTTCACATAATCCTTATCTGTATAAGCATCAAATGGTGGATCTCTTTACCTCAGAGGCTGAAAACTTTGAGTAAATTCAGCACTTTTATATCCTGCTGGCAAAAATATTATCATCAGTAATTTTGTGTTACCTTCCTTTTTTCATTTCCTCCTCTTTTCTCTTGACTCCTAACACATACAGTTTTTCCTTCCTTTATGCTATGTCTTATTCTATTCATTCCCTTTCAGTATTATTGAGAAATGTTATTTTGTAGAGTAAGACTTTTTATTTAAATTTCTAAGTGGTTCAAGATCATTTGTAAGTTAGATAATTAAATTTTATGAAACAGTTTTGTTACTACTGCTAGATACTTATTTTGGTTCTGAAAGGTTCTTTCAGGATCTCTTTCCTTACCATGTTTTATTGAACTTACATCCCTCCTATGGAAAAGTTTTTTTATTTATAAAAAAGTAAATATAATTAACCTACAGATATATACCTAAAAATTCTTAAAGATAATTTCATTACACAGTCTGTTATTTGGATATTGTATTTGTTTATTTGATGTCTTAAAATCTTACTGACAGCCAAAATGAAATCAAACCAAGTAAGCTCAAACCTAGTTTGGAAATGCAGAAATGGATGAGACCTAGTTAACATGGGTACCAAAACATACTCGTGTAGAGAGAAATGAAAAGGCTGACCTACTTAGTTGAGCAGGATCAGAAACAGCCTATAATCAACCAGAATCAGCCCTTGCTCTACCTGAATGTGTAGCAAAAAATATGAGGTGACTGGATCTGTTAAAGCCAAAAAAGACGGAACAAACTTTTTAGGACATAGACAATCTAAGAAAATGATGAAAGGCATCTAAAACAATGCAAAAACTCTTGGAGTAAAATTAATAGACAAAATCACAAGTTTGAGTCAGAATTTACATGTCCTAATTTAAAACAATTATGCAAAATCTAGACTTAAGTCATAATATTTCTAATAATAATAATTTCCTTCCAGGTTGATTATGGGTAAAAGGAGACGTGCATCTTCTGTTACAAGGAGTGTAGATGATGATGATGATTCTTCTTCACACACATCTGAAACTCCAACCATGCAGACAAGACCCAAGAGAAAGAAAATTGACCCAGTAAGTTGGAGGAGACTCCAATATTAATAATAATTCTAATTCAGGCTTATTTAAAATACTGACAAACAGGTTCTTACTTTGTTTTATTGTTTATTATGGTAGTAAAAACATTTTTAATATACATAATTAGGAGTTTTGCATTAGATTATAGACTTGCAGACCACATTTAAACTGTTCATTACACAAGAAGAAAAATGAACATTAGGTAGATTTTTGTTAGGATTTGAGTATTAAGTATTAAAAAAATATCTTTCAGTTTATATAAAGACATTGTGTCCTAATACCTACCTATATTCTTGTTACTATTTTATTTTCCTCTAAATTTTAAATACCATAAAACAATGGTAGAATAACCTGGGGTTATAGGAATAATTTCATTATTAGAAATTTTTAATTGAAATATTCTGAATTGAACCAGCTGCCTTTGAAGAAAAAACAGAGGTATTTTAAGAGATACCTGTCTCTTGACCTCAGAGTTAAGCCTTCATATTACAAGCAGTTTTAAAAGCAATGGTGCTCTGGTGTTGATGCAGCACCTAGAAAAGAGTGTCCATTCTTAGCCTGAGGAGTAAGTCTTTGTGTAGAATAAGCAGGCTTTAAAATAACTTTAGACATTTTTGATAAAGTCAATAACCTTTCTTCTTTCAGGCTGATGCTATGCAGCAAATATATGACATTATTCGCAACTTCAAAAAAGAAGACGGAGCTCTCCTGTGTGATCCATTCATCCGCATTCCCAAGAAACGCCAGGAGCCTAGTTATCATGAGGTAAAACAATGTTGTTTGTTGTTGTAGAACTATTCACAGAGAAACTCAAAGAGTTCTTAAAACAGGGATCAAAAAAATTCAAAATAATTTCTGTTAAATATTTTAACATTTTAGGATATTTCATTGGTTCCTTAACATGCAATTTGTAATGAATAGGTACTGATTTTTTTTCTTCTATCCATGTATTATACTGACGCGGTACAAGCTTGCAATTCAAAGATTTTTGTGTATAATACCAAAATGGTTGCAGTGTACAATAAACAGGATATTGTAAACTTGTATATATGGATAATGTAATATTAATATTACATTTACCTAACATTACTTGGATTTCTAATATGAACCTGATAACAAATAATTGTATGTATGGAGTTGTGCATCTTCATGGCCCTAGTCCACCTTAACTGATTTTTTTCTCGTTTCTATTCAGGTCGTGACCAACCCAATAGACTTCATCAAGATCCAACAAAAGCTGAAGACAGACGAGTACGATGATTTGAGTGACTTCCAAGCTGACGTTGAACTGCTCGTGAAGAATGCCAAGTCCTTCTACAAGAGGAACTGTCAGGAGCATCGGGATGCTCAGGAACTGCTTGACCTGTTCTACACTACCAAAAACAAACTGGTTCCACAGTCCCATGAAGGTGTGCGCGATTTTTTTTTAAAACTATCTATTTTTTTTTAAGTTGAAAGTGCTAAAACATAGAAAATATTGTTATTAATATTATTATTGATTGTTGTACTACTAATAATAAAAATAATAAAATCCCTATGCTGGACTGAAAATGTTTGTCTTTGCAACAAGAACTACATAAATATGACATCAGTAAAAAGAAAAATGTAATGTTTTGCCAGTCAATCAAACTGCTGTTGTTCCGTCTTAACGAAGCCTCTCCACCATAGTCTATTATTATATTTCTGGTCCCTTTCTACAAAGTTTTTCCATCTATGTTTTATCTTCCATCTAAATTAGTTTTGTTTTCTAGATCACTTGTGTAAAGATTTGGAGAAATTACATTCTCTCGACAAACTTGCTTGTCAATTTTGATCATGATAGAATTATTGAAAAGTGTGATTTGTGCCTTGATTGATTTCCTGGATGATGTTGACATATGTTGGATCTACACCTTGGTCAATTAATACAGCATTATATTCCATACTGGCAAAAGCGTACATAAAGTCAATGAAGAACAGACCTAAAAGCTTTTGATATTCTCGACATTATCAGTATTTTTTCTGTACAATTAAATACATTGGTTCATTCTAATGTGAGAGTAGTCACTGTGGCCGAGTGAGTCAGCGCGCTAGGCATTGCACGCACGGTGACCTTGGTTCGATCCCCAGCGAGGCACAATTTTTTCTGCTCTGTACTTGGGTGTTTGGGGTCCACTCATACCTCGTGTGGAAAAATGAGTAGCTGCTTTAAGGTTACCAGCGACTAGGGGCGAAATTATAGGCAAAAATAGTCCTATAATTCTGCGCTACCCACTAAAATTGTGATATAATAACACAAAGATAAACATTATTATTATTTTACTTAGGCACTCCATCGCCGGCGGGCAAAATCCTTCTCAAAGTTTCCAAGTCCGGCAAGAAGGACTCGATGGTCGCCGGTCCCTCCTCCCTGAAGCGGTCCCTGGACATTCTCTCGGAAACCGAGGACAGCCGAGACTCGTCGATCGCGACCGAAGAGGAGACGAACCAGTGCGAGGAATTGTTCTCGGTAGTGATGACGTCACAGGATTCGGACTCGCGACCTTTGCACGAGGTAAGAGGCTTTATTTTTAAAATATTTGAAAAACTTGTTGTGCTCCGTAACCGCTTTCGCATTAATTCAGTTTGTTTATTTATTTATTTACACTTTATTTTTTTTACAAAACAATCATCAACAACAACAAAAAATATAATAATAAATTAAAAAAAAACTTAGAAATATGTACAAAAAGAAATATTAATTTTATTTTTATTTTATTTTTACAATTTAACGGAAAAAAAAAATATAAAAGTTCCATTTTTACAAAAAATATTATTAAACTTAATCTATAAAGGTTTAAAATTAAAACTAAATTAATGGATATAGGTATTTATTGTAAGTATATACACATTATTTAACTGATCTTTTCAATGAATTGTTCAAGAGTTTGGTGGAATATATCGATTTCAGGCATTTTCAATGTCTCTGTATTGTAAGATTTTAGCATACGACTTAAAGGTGAGTAGTAGCCTAAGTTGGTGCGGTGTTTCTTTTCAGAGAAAAAGTATAATTTGTGTCTTGTTCTTGTATCATTTATTTTTATGGGAATCTTAGCGAGAATTTCAGGCAATTTTATTGTGTTATGGAGAACTTTGTGCAAGAATATAAGGTCTTGTTTATATCTTCTTTTCTCTAGTGTTTCCATTTGATTGTGGTTTATGACTTCTGTGTAGTCGTGATTGTTAATATGTATGCCCTGCTTGTATGCTAAGGATCTTAGGAATGTCCTCTGAGTTTTCTCTATAGTTTTAATGTGAGTTTGACAGTGCGGAGACCAAACTGGAGAGGCATACTCTAGTATGGGACGTACAAGAGACATATACAAAGTTTTATAGGTATTGGGGTTCTTAAAATCACGACTATTTCGATTTATGAAGCCCAGGACTCTCAATGCTTTGTTCTTCAATGATTGATAATGTTCATTAAAGCTCATGTTATGTTCTAAAATGATTCCAAGGTCCTTTATTTTATTTACACGAGGTACTAATGTGTTATCAATTTTGTAATCAAATAAAAGAGGTGATTTTTTGCGAGTGAAGGATACAATTTTGCATTTATCAACATTAAGAACCATTCGGTTGATTTCACACCAGTCGAATAGGGAATCGAGAGCAGCCTGGAGGCATGAGTGGTCTTCTGAAGTTTTAATTACGCAGCCAATGCGTTTGTCATCGGCGTATAGCCAGAATTTAGGTGTGAGGACTTGATGTACGTCATTAATGTAAATATTGAACAGGAGACCACTTAAATGTCCACCTTGGGGACATCCCGACATTACATCAAAAGGTCTAGATAGGAAATAGTCATCATTAGTGGTTCTTCTAAGTTTCACAATCTGTTTTCTACTTGATAGATAGTTTCTAAACCAGGAAAGCAAGGGATCAGTAAGTCCATAAGCTTCTAGCTTTGCACATAAGATGTTAATATTTACTTTATCAAATCCCTTGCTGTAATCGGTTGCGCAACAATCAAGTTGATATCCATCTTCTATGTTTTCTATGACATAATCAGTAAATGAAATCAAATTTGATGTTGTTGATTTGTTTTTTATAAAACCATGTTGGTTTTCAATAATCACGTTAGATAGGATGGGTGAAATTTTATTGTATACTAGATGTTCGAATAGCTTTGGTATGGTGGATAATTTGCTTATGGGGCGATAGTTAGCTATGTTGGTTTTGTCACCAGTTTTGAAGATTGGAATTATGTAGGATATTTTCCAAATTTGCGGATATGTTCCGTTTTTTAACAACCGGTTAAATAATATTACTAGAGGATTGACAATAGCTCGTGCACAATTTTTAAGAACAATGGGGGGGATCCCATCTGGGCCGCTAGAGGAGTCAACTTTTAATTTAAGCAATAGCTTCAGAGTCTCGTCTCTAGATATAGTTATGTTTGATAGGGGGTGATAGCAAGGAATCTGGATAATTGAATTGAGGTGGAGCTAGACACTCTTCTGAGTAAATACTGGAGAAGTTGTCTGCAAATAATTCGACAATATTTTGGCTATCGTCGGATTTGCTATTATCTAGAAACATGGATTCAGGAGTATTATTGTCATTTTTTTTGTTTTTAATGAATGACCAAAATTTTTTAGGGTTTTGTACGAGATATGATTCTGTTTCATGGACAAAACGAGAGTAGTCAGTATTTGTTAAGATTTTACATTGTTGTCTTAGGCGACTGAATTCAAACTTCAGAATATCGGTTCTGTAAGTTTTGAATAGTTTATGGATTTTTTTCTTCTCGAGAATAAGATTTTTAAGAGTCGGGCTGGCCCATTTGGGAAATTTAAATGGTTTGAGTGTTTTTAGAGGAATATTTTTGTCGATTAAATCTCTAAGACATTGATAGAAACTTTGCAGAGCATCATCAGGTGTAAAACGCACATCAAGTTTATGTTCCCAGTCTATGTTGTTAATAGCCTCTGATATCGATGTATAATCACCATCCTTGAAACACTGTATGTTTTTAGTATGACTTAATGTGGTATCATGTTCCTTTGTATTTAATACTAAAAAACAAATATTAATAGTTAGTGGTGGATGATAAATTAATTTTTATTACAATTGTTTTGTAATCCGGGGCGAAGTTAATGCCTAAGGCATTCTCTACCACTTAACCCCGGTTCAGTGCACTTTACCTTTACATCCGTGCCATTCCGGAAACGAAAAAACTCGGTCGGAATTTTCCGCTCCGGCCGGGATTCGAACCCGCAACTTCCGAGTCAGCAACCAATGATCTTAAGAACTGATCCACGGAGGTCGGTGAGGTAAGAGAGCCTGGATAATTACATTTGAACCAGGCGCGTCTAAGCCTTCGGTGCGGTGTGTTCACCTAGGTATGGTCGTGTGTAGGTAATATTGTATGTACTCTTTTCCATTTTTATCTCATTTATTATTATTATTTATAAGTTTATGGGAGATACCCATTTTACAAGTGTCCCTAACCTATCTAAAATTAAAACTAAAGCTTAAAAATGGTAGGTGATGAAAAAACAAAAAAAATCCAGTAACTTAGTACAGTAAAAAATATAAAGAATGTATAGTTGTAAAAAAAAATAAAAAAATCACTGATTCAAGGTGGACAGAATGGACAATTTGCTTTTTAAAATGTCAGAAGATGTTGCGAAAAAAATCAAAATCGAGGGGTGGTGAAGTGACGATATTACTGAGTCTCATAAGTCTGTTAAGTGGACAGTTTTGGCCTATATTGGTTTTAAACCAAAAGAAGGAAAGAAATAAACTGGGCCGCACACTCTGCTGTGAACACTCAGAACTGGGCAGTCTGTGACCAGTCCTTTATATTTATATTTCTCTTGTTGCCATTATTTGCATTATACTTTTATGTCTTTAAACTAATAAATAATTAAATCAGTAGAAACAGAATCAGTAAAAAAAAAAAAAGTTATCATATTTGTGTTAATCATTTTCGTGATATCACAACTACTCAAACTCGCTTTACTAAATCTACGCTGAAACCGGGACTTGAACCACCGACCTCCAGGTTACAAGTCCGCCGCCTTATCGATCAAGCTACTGAGGTCGGATAAAACAGAATCAGTACAATGGTACACGAATATCAGAACATACCTGGACACCTGTTTTGAGCTCATTTGCTCTCATCAGCAGGTAATAACTTAGTGTTGTAGAACGTTTCGCATCGTGCTCTGTGTTTCAAAATTTTATTTGTTTATTTTTCTAGTCAAATTTCTGTAAATTTATTGTTCAATGTGTCAATTTTAATGTATTTAATTCGCTGATTTTATTAACGTTTTTATTTTTTCTGTGTGACATTTAATTAAAAAGTTCTTTTGATTACTAAATTAAATTAATTTTAAATCTTACGTAACAAGTATCGATACATAGCACTCCTATATATCTATATTTGACGATATCTATATCTCTACCGGTCCCCTTATCAGTTGAACTTCGGATTCGACCTTGAGATAGTTGTAGATCCTATTCCATTGTTAGTACCTATTCACTAAAATACCAGCCTAGATACCTACATCATTACTGCTCGTACTTATTCAGTACCAATATCGAGATGGCTGGTGACAGTGAGGTCAATGACTCGGGAAGTTCTACTGTTGCAATGGAGAAGTATGTCGCTCAGCTGGAAAAGAGGGTCAAGGAGCAGGAGACGCTGATTGAGCTGTTGAAGGAGAAGGTGGCTACTCTTGAGGAGTCCTCTGGCTCTACTAGACCTCCTTCTAGTAGTATGGCGAGGTCATACTCCAATGCTGCTAGAAGTTCCGCTGCCGCTCCAGACGCAGTCGCAATCACCGGGTCCCGCAAGTGTGCTATCTCCGCAGTTCAGACCACACGATACTCGCACTACTTCATCACGAGACTGGAGCCCTCTGTCTCTGCTGCCGAGTTGACACGCGACCTGCTGACGTACGCTACTGAACTCAAGTCTGTTGTCTGCTCTAAGATTTCAACTAGACATTCATCCTACTCTTCTTTTCACATTACAGTTCCTGAAGAGCAGAAGCACTTGATCAGTGGCGGAGAGGCGTGGCCAGAGGGTGTTTTGGTGAAGCCATTTCTAGGGAAACTTATCAATAGCTATGTTCGTGAAAAATATGACTCTCTCCATCCTGATGAGTCCTCAGATGGTGCTTCCAAGACGCCTTCAAACAAGCCAGCGAAGAAAACGAACAATGCTCTCCGTGAAACCAATCTCAACAATGGTCCTCTTCCTAAAGTCCCCGCTAAAGGCAATAACAGTCGAGTTCAACAGTCACCTTTGGCGGCTAATTCATCAAAAAAACGGGGTTCAAACCCGAAACCAAAAGACAAAGTAACCCTCGAGTGTTATTGCCAAAATGTTGGTGGTATAAGGACAAAACTTGAAATCTTAAAACGTAATTTTGAACTCTCTAGTTACGACATTGTGATGTTATGTGAATCTTGGCTTACTGAAGACTTTTCAGTTAGTGAAGTAAAATTTACTGGTTACGATATATATCGATCGGATAGAAATGTGAGCATAACAAATTTAGAAAGGGGGGGTGGGGTTCTTATAGCGGTGCGCTCAAGCTTACGAAGTAGTGTAGTGCAAGTAGCAACCCCTACGCGTTCCTTCGACCATCTCTTTGTTTCTCTTTATGTTGCAGGTCAATGTTTCATTTTCGGATGTACATACATTCCTCCTTCGTCTCCTCTTGATGTTTATGCTGAGCATTGCGCTGCTGTTGAAGAGTTGGTGTCGCGCCAACCTGATGCGCAAATATTTCTATCGGGTGATTATAACTTGAGCTTAGCTACCTGGAGTTATGATCCTGAGTTTGGTATGTTGGTTGACTGTACACCGTCTTATCCTGCTGTTCATGTGTGTGAAGTTTTCAACTGTTTGTCACTTTTCCAGGCTAATACCCTACCAAATGATAGAGGTGTGTTTTTAGATCTTCTGTTTACTAATGTCGACCAGATAGTAGTATCTAGTCCATTAGACCCTCTTCATAATAATAGCCATCATCACAATGCATTCACATTTGATGTTGTGACCAATCAGATTGAGTGCCTCCCTTTGGATCATGAATATTATGATTTTTCTAACTGTGATTTTTCTTCTTTTAAATCATTCTTAAGTGACACTAATTGGGACACAATACTATCTCTTGAAGATATTGACAAAGTCGTTTCTAGTTTTAATGACACTTTACTGAGGGGAATTGCTCTGTTTACACCATCCAAGACGTTTCGACCTAGTTCCTTTCCTAAATGGTTTTCTAGCTCTTTAAAATATTTGACACGTGAGAAAAAGAAAGCTCACCTTTTGTATAAAATTTCACATCTTCATTCTGACTATCGTAAATTTTCAAATTTACGTGCTAGGTGTAAAGCATTGAGCGCTCAGTGTTATGCTGAGTATATTGACAAGGTTAATAGACGTGTTCAGTCTGATCCTAAATATTTCTGGAGATTCTCTGAGGAATCTCGAAAAGTGTCAGGCTTTCCTCAACACATGTTTTTCCATGACGTCAGTAGTTCCTCTTCCGCTGAAACTGTTGATTTGTTTGCTGATTCTTTTTCATCTGTCTACCTCAGTTCTGACTTGCCTGTTCCCCAGTATCCATCACTTGACGCATTGGACTTCAATTTTATATCCGTTACTTCGAAAGAAGTACATCAGGCTCTATCTTCGTTGCCTCCCAAGACATCTGCGGGTCCTGATGGCATTCCTCCGATTGTTCTGAAGAATCTGGCTACTGTCTTAGTCCATCCCATCACCTGTATATTTAATTTATCACTATCCTCCGGTATCTTTCCGTCTGCTTGGAAATCTAGCTTTTTATTCCCTATTTTTAAATCCGGTAACAGAAGTGATATTGCAAATTATAGAGGTGTATGCATTCAGTCATCCATACCCAAGATTTTGGATAAATTAATTTCGCAAAAACTGTCCTTTGCTTGTAAAAACTTCATCGCTGAAGAGCAACATGGTTTCATTTCCAAACGTTCCACTGTTACAAATCTTCTTGCTTATCAACATGATATCTTGGGTGCTTTTCAAAGCGGATGTTCCGTGCATTCCGTATACACGGATGTCACAAAGGCTTTTGACCGAGTGGACAGCAAATACCTTGTTTCAAAGTTGAAATCTTATGGTCTTGGTGAGCAGTTTTTGCGATGGCTTACAAGCTATCTAAAGGATAGGACACAATGTGTTAAAATCGGGTCATTCATATCCAGACCCATTCACGTTGCTTCTGGCGTTGGTCAAGGTAGCCATGTCGGTCCTGTGCTTTTTAGCTTGTTTTTTAACGACCTCCTGGATGTTATACGCAACTCACAAGTTCTTTTATTTGCGGATGATGTGAAATTGTATAAAGCAATTAAGTGTATAGATGATTGTATTCATCTCCAGGAGGATGTTACTAGATTTTCTCAATGGCTATTGCCTAATGGTTTAGAGCTATCTTTACATAAATGTCAGGTGATGAAGTTTTCAAGGTGTAAGGAGGTCAATGAGGAATTTTCCTTCACTTACACGATTCAATCTGTTCCTTTGAGATGGGTCAGCATTGTTAAAGACCTTGGCATTTTATTTGACCAAAAGCTTTCTTTTGCTTCCCATGTTTCCAACCTCAGCATGCGTTGTTTCAGACTTCTTGGATACGTTAATAGAAACTCTAAAGATTTATCTTCAGAAGCGTTCTATCTTCTTTACGTATCCCTGATTCGATCTTTGCTTGAATACGGCTGTGTGGTGTGGTCTCCTTTCTATGCTGTTCATAATGCTTCTATTGAACGCGTTCAGAGGAAATTCTTCAGATATTTTTCTTTTCGTCATCATCAAGGGATTTCAGATATGCCCTCGCTATCTGAACGTAGGGAGTTGGCTGACTTGCACTTCCTTGATAAATTAGTTGATGGGGGTATTGACTGCGCCAAATTACTCGAATTGGTTAGTTTTGACTGTCACAGGCGGCTCAGAAAAAATGACACCTACTATGTTAACTTCTGTAGGACTAATTATATGTTCTATGCTCCTATTAACAGGATGATGAGACATGCAAATCAACTGTGATATATCTCTGTATTCTTTATTTTTCTAGTCATGTTTTTGTTCGATAATATTTTGTTCTTTATGTATATTTATATTCTGATTATTACTTTCTTGTCACATCTTATTACCCTAATTTTGAATCTTATAATGTCTAATTTTTGTTTAGTATTTTTATTTTTGATTTTTTTCTGACATTTAAATGTTAGAATTATTAATTTGTATTTTGTCATATTTTAGCACCCATATTTTAAATTTTGAAAGGTTATTTTCTAATTTTATATTGTATTTTATTTTTTAACTTTTGTTATTTGTTACATGTTTATATGGACTCTTTCCGTAAATACAAGTGCCTTTGAGCACCATTACCATTACCATTACCAATAGTTCTGAATATCCATGCCATCAACTACTGCAGCTAATAATAATAATAATGTATTTTTAAAAATAATTACAAAAAGGTGCATTGTTTACACAACCCTGCCTGGTCCTAGGGACATTGCTTGTTCTCGGCTAGGCAGAAGTACCACCATAGAACTGCAGTATTGTAGTAGTTTACGTGAATAATATACCTTTGTCAATAATACCTTTGTCTTACAGGTATTCCAGCTTCTTCCATCCAAGAAGAAATACCCCGAGTATTACGAGGTCATTGACATCCCCATTGATTTGCGTATGATTGCCAGACGCATTCAGGAAGGAAAATACGCTGCACTAGGTAATGGAAGTATTTTTTTTATCTAGAATTTTTAATGTCACCGTGGCCGTAATCCAGGTACGAATTCTCTGCCACTTAACTCCGGATACAAAATAAATGAAAATAAAATAAAACATATGTTTTATATTGTAAATCAGAGAGGTAATGTTGCCTCAGTGCTGGGCAGTGGGCACACTGCCTCGTCAAGATGTCCTTGGAGAAGTGTTGTATATATTGTGAAAATATGGTCAAACATGCTAAAAAAAATAATAATATCGCCTTATTTATTATACTGCCCGATAAGGACTATTTAAGTCCCATTATTCCAGCACTAGGCCCAAGACATATTATTATGTGGTAAAAATCATGGGAGGATAACTTGTCATGTCCCGGTTGGGTTTCGAACCCACGACCTCTGGAACCTGTGGATTTACAGAGTGCCGCCTTTACCACTGAGCTACCGGGACAGAATAATGACTTGTGACATAGTATTTGTCTATTAAGTTCGCCCTAATTGTTGATGATGTTATGGTCTGCTTCAGGTGACATGGAGAAAGATCTGATTCTGATGACGAAAAACGCGTGCACATTCAACGAACCCGGGTCTCAGATCTACAAGGACGCCAAGGCACTCAAGAAACTGATCCAGACCAAGAAGTTGGAAATTGAACAAGGTGATTTTTATTATGATTTTACTTGCGATAAATTTCTAATATTAGAAATCGGAAAAGTTGTGTTCGTTAAAAAAAAAAAAAAAAAAAAAAAAAAAATTGCTACGATTTAATTTTTTTTTCTTCTTCTAGAGATGAGTGTTTCTTATTTCAAAGTTATAACGAAACAGCAGCTACTCAAGAGACTTGTGGTCCGTGTTCTAACTTGCCCATCCCATAGTAATGCCCCTCTGATGGGTGAGAAGTGTCATACTATTTCCCATTTAGGTACTGGGTCAACACGAGTCCATCCAAAGGTACCTATCAATTTTGAAAGAAGTTACAAGGAAGTGAAAAAATCAATCAGTAAATTTTAACTCTAATGTCATTTTAAACAAATAGAAAATATTTATTCAAACAAGTTTTTACTTCATTAAAATTTTAATGTAATTTAACAATTAATTAAATTCATTAGTAAAATTATTAAAATTTAAGTCATTGAATTGAAACTTAAATGAAATTTTATAATCATTATATTAAATTTTTTATGAAATAATTTTGTATTTGGCTGTATGGAATGGTCTTGCCTACCAATGCATTTTTTTTTTTTTTTTTTTTTTAATAATTTGGTAATTTCAAATGAACTTTTCCAGGCAAGTTCACGCCGATGGGTAAGAGCGAGCGTATCCGATCCAAACGCATCAAGAGTCTCTCCGCCATCACAGCGGCCCTGGAGTCGGAGGAGGAAGATTCGGATGATGACAGCGAGGAGATAGATCTGGATGATCCGAACAATCCCCTGTGGCAGGTGTACGATACCATACGCACTGCCAAGACCCAGGGAGGTGAGGTTTCTATTCTATTCTATTCTATAATATATTGTCCCCAAAGATGCTGCTGAAATAATTTCATCCTTAAAAATGTTCATTCTACCCTGAAATGTTTAAATAGCTAATGACAAGAATGTTTGAATTGTATACTGTGTCAGTTGGCAACTCTTTGTTTAGAGCAGTTCAAAATAAAAATTTATTTTGTTAATAAAAATACAAAAATGATATATTTATAAAGGTGAGGTCCAACACATGCAACTTTGCACATTGGACCTCACCCAAACTTTAAATACTATTTTTAATGTATTCATAAAAATTGATGAACATTTTTATTTTTTTGTTGATTTTTTATTGTTCTTTCAACTTGTTGTCTTTGATAAAATGTTCGTTGATTTAAAGAAATACAAATAAAGTACCTTAAAAAAAATGATAGCAAGGAGATTTATACTGCGTGTGTGATAGCTTCGCAAAGCAGGTGTTGTCCACTAGTATTGGATGTTATTAATAACAATCTAGTGGAAGGTAACCACCAGGCGAGGTTAATGCTCAAAGCATTTTCTACCACCAAACTCTCAGTCTATTGTATTGTTGTTGTTCTAGATAGCTAAACACCAGCTGGGGAGTGATGGTCTCTATAAAACTTTAGTTGAAAAGTTGGCTCGTTCTGAAGCACATGTTTCTATGAACGTGGGCTATTTCTTTAACAGTTGGCTCGTTCTGAAGCACATGTTTCTATGAACGTGGGCCATTTCTTTACAAGCCAATAATACCTTGAAACACTTCAAGGTAACCTGGCTGGTAAGGGTGGGCTAGTCCGTTCTCTCTTTTAAGGTATCTATCGAGACCTTGGTCTTCTCTTTGTCGTCCCCCAGCTAGACAAAGGAGGCTCTTAGTAATGCTACGCTACCCACAAAAATTGAAGAAATCTCTCAACTACGAAATAGATGGCCATCACATCTTATCAAGGATCAGTTTTAAAATCCCAAATCATAGACTTCGAATAGATCCGTCCACTTTATTCAATGTCCCAAGATACAATTTGGATCTCTTGTATAAATCACCAATAATCACCGCTATGAGAACCTACAATAATTTAAAAGAAAAACCAGATTTATTTTTATTCTCATAAACATAATTACCACACTGCGTTAGTAATTGCCTGATCAATCGGTCACACGATTGTATGAGGTGTAGACGCAGTATATTTTTAAAAAAATTGTGAGGAGGTCGTGTGCTTCACCATGAATAATTATTTCTGTCTCCATGCTAAGCAAATTTTCTTTTCCATCTACATATTTCAGGTGGATTCTTGAGTGAACCGTTTCTCCGACTCCCAGCGAAGCGGTACAATCCCGACTATTACCGCATCATCAAGACTCCCCGCTCCCTACTCAACATCGGCAAGATGCTCAAAACCGGTGCGTACTCGAGCTTGAACGAGCTCACCGGTGACCTCAACCTGATGCTGGAGAACGCGAAGAAGTTCAACGCACCCGACTCTCGCCTCTATCGCGACGCGGTGAAACTGCAGAAGATCATGCAACGCAAGGTGAGTGTTTCTATGCACCGGTGAGTACTCAAACGTATAACCGACCTCAGTAGCTTGATCGATGAGGCGGCGGACTTGTAACCTGGAGGTCAGTGGTTCAAGTCCCGGCTTCAGCTTAGATTTTAGAAAAGCGAGTTTGAGTAGTTGTGATATCACGAAAGTGATTAACACAGTTATGAAAACTACTGAAACGTATATTATTACTAATATTGACTGGTTGGAGTTCCACAAGAGAAGTCCCAATTAAAGCACCGACCTCTATTAGATCTATTGTGACCAGTCGACTCTATTTGATTTTAACGTCCTGATTTTAAGATAGTCAGGACGTGGGTTTTACCTTCCTTTTGCTGGGAAACGTAAAAGCTACTCATATTAAGCTCACCCAGCCTGGGTAGAGCCGAAAATGCCAACAGCCTCACGTGTTTAGAGGGAACAGTATTTTCTGTTCGAAAAGTCTGCTCCAACCGGGGATCGAACTCAGAATCTCCAGACTACGGGCAGTAGCCACAATTGTCACGGCACGGTTTCCCATTATTACACAAATTCAATTAAGTTTATTTAATAATAAGAATATACAGGGTGTTTCTCAATTAAATGTCAATACAAAAAGGTGTTATTTATTGGGTCAGGGGCTACAAAAAATATAATGAAACTAGTGGTCAAATCGTTACGAATTTCGAGAAAATTGCCATTGACTTATATTTTTTTGGTCCCCCTGCTGTGTACATGTTTTCATTTTTCTTCAAAACCATGAAAGATTTCGTGAATACAACAACTTCCTGTATACATGGAATATTTACAAAGTGAAATTATTGAGTGTAACAAAATCTGAGTGTAGTAGTATAATAATACTTCATTTTTGCAAGAAAAAAACAAAAAACTTGAAAAAAAAATATTTATTTATTCATACAACCAACAAAATACGGGCAGACCCATTGCTAACTATACAATAATTAGTTCCTAGCCAAAAAAAACCTATTTGAGTATAAAACTAAAAAAGGGTAGTGCTAATGCTAATAAGTAATAATGAGCGCGCGATTAGCTCAGTGGTTAAGCACACGGAAGGTCCCGGGTTCGATCCCCCGTGGCGACAAAAATTTGTATCCTTAATTCGGTTACAGTTGTTTGTAAGGAATACCTTCCGGTGCGCTCGTGTTGACCCAAAACCTAATTGGGAAGTACTGTGTCACTTCTCGCCCATCAGAGGGGAGGCATACTACGGGATGGGCAGGCTACAACACAGACCAGAAGCGTCTACAGTAGCTCCTGTTTCATGGCTACGAAATAAAAAAGGCTGTGAAACACTCATCTCTTACTTCCGAGAAATTTCTAATAAGAGAAATCGGAAATATTGTGTTCGTTTTTGTGAAAAAAGCACCTGTTTCATGGCTACAAAATAAAAAAGGCTGTGAAACACTCATCTTAAAAAAAAATAAAAATAAAAAAATGCTTATGGCATTCATTTTCACCTCATCTCCCCAGGTCCAGGAGGTGTTGGATCGGGAGGGGCGCAACCAGTACGCCGAGGAGAGTGAATCAGAGGAGGAGAGTGAGGGGGGCGGGCGAGGGGCGCGCGCCCTCAAGAGCAAGCCAGGGGCGCCGAGCAAGTCGCCCCGCGCCCTCACCCGCGGCAAATATCTGGGTGAGTAGTGCACCCCTGCACGGGTCACTTGATAGCGACGTAGTGCCCGACGGAATAATAATATCTGGGTGAGTAGTGCACCCCTTCACGGGTCACTTGAAAGTGAGTAGTGCCCGACGGAATAATAATATCTGGGTGAGTGTGCACCCCTGCACGGGTCACTTGATAGCGACGTAGTGCCCGACGGAATAATAATATCTGGGTAAGTAGTGCCCGACGGAATAATAATATCTGTGTGAGTAGTGCCCGACGGAATAATAATATCTGGGTGAGTAGTGCCCGACGGAATAATAATATCTGGGTGAGTAGTGACCGACGGAATAATAATATCTGGGTGAGTAGTGCCCGACGGAATAATAGTATCTGGGTGAGTAGTGCCCGACGGAATAATAATATCTGGGTGAGTAGTGCCCGACGGAATAATAATATCTGGGTGAGTAGTGCCCGACGGAATAATAATATCTGGGTGAGTAGTGCCCGACGGAATAATAGTATCTGGGTGAGTAGTGCCCGACGGAATAATAGTATCTGGGTGAGTAGTGCCCGACGGAATAATAGTATCTGGGTGAGTAGTGCCCGACGGAATAATAGTATCTGGGTGAGTAGTGCCCGACGGAATAATAATATCTGGGTGAGTAGTGCCCGACGGAATAATAGTATCTGGGTGAGTAGTGCCCGACGGAATAATAATATCTGGGTGAGTAGTGCCCGACGGAATAATAATATCTGGTTAAGTAGTGCCCGACGGAATAATAGTATCTGGGTGAGTAGTGCCCGACGGAATAATAATATCTGGGTGAGTAGTGCCCGACGGAATAATAATATCTGGGTAAGTAGTGCCCGACGGAATAATAGTATCTGGGTGAGTAGTGCCCGACGGAATAATAATATCTGGGTGAGTAGTGCCCGACGGAATAATAATATCTGGGTAAGTAGTGCCCGACGGAATAATAATATCTGGGTGAGTAGTGCCTACTGTGGGAAATTAGTTTAGGCTTTCTCTTTACAACCCATGCTTATGTTCATGGAAATATGCTATGCTATTCTATTTTAATCTATTCTATTCTATTCACAGACAACAAGCCTCTGAAGCGTCGCCTATACACCCTGTGCAAGTGTCTGATGGACTACAGAGATCACGACGGTAGACAACCCATGCTTATGTTCATGGAACTGCCTTCTTCCAAAATCTACCCCGAATACTACAAGGCAAGTTCAATTCCATGAAATTCTCCGTTTAGTTCATCTCAAAATTCCAAGCTGTCCTCAAGATATTTGAGTGTAACTTGAATTCTGTAACACCCTGTATAATTGTATATGTTTGCCAATTTTTTCAATCACCCATTTTTTTACGTAAAAATCTGTTGAATTCACCGGCTAGTTGTATATGATTTCGTTAACTTAACTTTTTTAGTTACCTGTGGCGGCATTGGACTTATTTTCGAGTGATGAGGAAGGTCGTGCGGTGTCACACTAGTTTTTTTATCCTACCAGGTAATCAAGCAGTGGATGCAATTAAATTAGTTCCCACATATGATGATTTGATTCTAGACAGGATAGATGTAAGCTATCATACTGTTTTTGTGTTTTTTTTTTTAATGGCTTAAGAAGTCTTGCGACTTCTACTTACCAGGACGTAGAAGTCGCAAGACTTCTTAAGCCATTAAAAAAAAAATATCAACGGTTTTCAAGTGCCCTGTGGTACCCGGGCCCTGAAAAAATCTATGATCTCGGCATAGCTTTTGCCTTTATCTCAACCCCCCCGGCATAGCTTTTGCCGCTACAGCAACTGTTTTTGCTTTTAAATAATACGAATACTAATAATAACACTCTTTAGTGAACGGTAACAACCAGGCAAGGTTAATTCTCAAAGCATTTTCTACCACCTAACTTTCAGAATCTTATTATTATGTGGTCACAAACTCAAATTATTGAGAAAAAATTCATGCACTAGCGCGTTAACCACTTCACTACCCGTGCACGAGCTTTTGCTTGTAAACTAATAAGAATCATTAATAATAAAAAAAAAAATTTTTTAGTCCTCACCCTTATCGGATTTTTATCTTTTAATTTAACGTTGTGTACGTACAATTAAGTAGTCACTGTGGCAGAGTGAGTTAGCGCGCTAGGCATTGCACACATGGTGACCTGGGTTCGATTCCCAGCGGGGGAGAATTTTTTCTGCTCTGTACTTGGATGTTCGGGGTCCACTCATACCTCGTGAGGAAAAATGAGAAGCTGCTTTGATGTGAAGCAGCGACCAGTGGCAGAATCATAGGCAAAAAAACAATACAATATATTGTAAATTAAAGTGGTAAAGTCCTATGATTCTGCGCTACCCACTAAAATTGTGACATAATAACACAAAGAAAAGGCATTATTATATTATATTATATTATATTATATTATATTATATTGTGTACGTACAATTTGTATACCATATTTACAATAAAACTTACCATTATTACAAACCAAAAACAGGTGATCAAGCAGCCGATCGATATGACCCAGATCGAGGGCAACATCCACTCGGAAAAGTATCGGAGTCAGGACGAGATTCTCGCAGATCTGCGGCTCATGTTCAAGAATTGCCGCGAGTTCAACGAACCAGGGTCCCTCATCTACGAGGATGCGGTCAATCTGGAGAAGGTTCTGCTTGACAAGATGTCTGAGCTGGGACCTTTACCCTCGGGTGAGTTCTACAGGGTGCACTGTAATTTTTTTATTATTTTTTTATTATCAATACTGTATGTTTGTGGTGTGTGTGTGTTTTATGTGTGTGGTATGGTGTGGTGTGGTGTGTGTGGTGTGGTGTGGTGTGGTGTGGTGTGGTGTGTGTGTGTGTGGTGGTGTGTGTGTGTGTGTGTGTGTGTGTGTGTGTGTGTGTGTGTGGTGTCAATCTGGAGAAGGTTCTGCTGGACAAGATGTCTGAGCTGGGACCTTTGCCTTCGGGTGAGTTCTACAGGGTGCACTGTAATTTTTTTATTATTTTTTTATTATCAATACTGTATGTTTGTGGTGTGTGTGTGTTTTATGTGTGTGGTATGGTGTGGTGTGGTGTGTGTGGTGTGGTGTGGTGTGGTGTGTGTGTGTGTGGTGTGTGTGTGTGTGTGTGTGTGTGTGTGTGGTGTCAATCTGGAGAAGGTTCTGCTGGACAAGATGTCTGAGCTGGGACCTTTGCCTTCGGGTGAGTTCTACAGGGTGCACTGTATGTCAATCTGGAGAAGGTTCTGCTGGACAAGATGTCTGAGCTGGGACCTTTGCCTTCGGGTGAGTTCTACAGGGTGCACTGTATGTCAATCTGGAGAAGGTTCTACTTGACAAGATGTCTGAGCTGGGACCTTTGCCCTCGGGTGAGTTCTACAGGGTGCACTGTATGTCAATCTGGAGATATTGAACACAAACTATAACCACTATATTTATATCTTAATAAAATTATTATTATTATTTTATTTTTTATTATACTTTTTACTATTTACCTTTCTTAAATTTTATACCTCATGTTCATATGTATACTTGTCTTATAGTGAGTAGCATATAATATATTGATCCCCATTTATTATGAGGGAATCAATTGTTTGTTCTTCACTTTAAATAAATAAATTCAAATTAAAATTATTATTTCAACTCTGCGTCCCCCTTCAGAAAAGAAACGTGTCATCGTGAAAAAGACGAAACCTGCCGCTTCATCCGGCGGCAACACGGGCGGGGGCGGCGGCGGCGGAAACGCGGCGAGTGGCACCGGCACGGCTCCGGTCGGCTCGCTGCAGAAGATGCGCATCCTCTACAACACGATCAAGGAGAGCACCGAGCCGAAGACGGGTCGCCAGTTGTCGCACATCTTCCAGCGGATCCCGAGCCGGCACGACTATCCGGACTACTACGAGGTCATCAAGAAGCCGCTTGACATGGAGATGATTGCGTCCAAACTCAGGTAATGATTGCGTCCAAACTCAGGTAATGATTGCGTCCAAACTCAGGTAATCGAAATTGAAACATCGAAATTGAGAGTTCCCTTTATTTTTAAATACCAAAATTTAAGTAATATTTTTCAATCATCAATTTGAAGTACATAATTAAACACACTATACAATTACACAACACTGAACATGGAAAGAGCCCTCAACACTGGTTCTGGGTGTCCAAAGGGTTCAATACCCGTATCAATCCTTCCACCACCATGATATTACAAATGGACACGAGAAGTAAGTAAGTAAGTATTGCGTCAAAACTCAGGTATTGATTGCGTTCAAACTCAGGTAATGATTGCGTCCAAACTCAGGTAATAATAAGGGTTGGGTGGAAGAGATTGCCATAGGCAATAACCCCGATTGCATCCAAACTCAGGCAATGATTGCGTCCAAACTCATGTAATGATTGTGTCCAAACTCAGGTAATAATAATAATAATAATAAAATCGTCTTATTTATACTGCCCAATGAGGACTATTAAAGTCCCATTATTCCAGCAGTAAGCCCAAGACATATTATTATGTGGTAAAAATCCCAAATGGGAGAAGAACTTGTCATGTCTCGGCTGGGTTTCGAACCCACGACCTCTGGAATCTCTGGATTCACAGAGGGCCGCCTTTACCACTGAGCTACCGGGACAGGTATCGTATATCCTATGATATAGTCACCCATAGTATAGTACGACCGTGTTACTTATTCTCTCAGGTACAATCAGTACGAGCATCTGGAATATCCTATGAACACTTTCCACCCATAGCATTATGTGCGACCGTGTCACTTATTCTCTCCCCCAGGTATACAATCAGTCACTTATTCTCTTCCCCAGGTACATTCAGTACAATCAGTCACTTACTTCTCCCCCCAGGTACAATCAGTCAATCAGTCACTTATTCTCTCCCCTAGGTACAATCAGTACGACCTTCACTTACTCTCTCCCCCCAGGTACAATCAGTCCAATCATCACTCTTCTCTCCCCCCAGGTACAATCAGTCACTTATTCTCTCCCCCCAGGTACAATCAGTCACTTATTCTCTCCCCCCAGGTACAATCAGTCACTTATTCTCTCCCACAGGGTACAATCAGTCACTTATTCTCTCCCCCCAGGTACAATCAGTCACTTATTCTCTCCCCCAGGTACAATCAGTCACTTATTCTCTCCCCACAGGGTACAATCAGTCACTTACTCTCTCCCCCCAGGGTACAATCAGTCACTTATTCTCTCCCCCAGGTACAATCAGTACGAGCATCTGGACGAGATGGTCGCGGACTTCATCCAGATGTTCGACAATGCGTGCAAGTATAATGAGCCCGACTCTCACATCTACAAGGACGCCCTCTCTCTGCAGCGGATAGTACTGCAGACCAAGATGCACCTGAGGGAAGACGAGGATAGTGTGCCGGATGTGCCCGCCGCGGTGCAGGAGCTGCTGACCTCGCTATTTACCTCCGTGTACAACCACCAGGTAAATAATAATAATAATAATAACACTCTTTAGTGGAAGGTAACCACCAGGCGAGGTTAATGCTCAAAGCATTTTCTACCACCTAACCCTCTCTACCACTCAATACAACCACTAGGTAATCCCATCCACCACTCAATACAACCACCAGGTAAACCCATCCACCACTCAATACAACCACCAGGTAAACCCATCCACCACTCAATACAACCACCAGGTAAACCCATCCACCACTCAATACAACCACCAGGTAAACCCATTCACCACTCAATACAACCACCAGGTAAACCCATCCACCACTCAATACAACCACCAGGTAAACCCATCCACCACTCAATACAACCACTCGGTTCAACTTAAAAAGAAAAAGAGTTGGGTGAAAGAGATTGCCATAGGCAAGTAACCTGCCCTTTAGTTAGGACATGTTATTATTCAACATATGTACTTCTGGACATAGGGTGTTCAGCACTGGACTACCCCTCCCAACTAAGCCCAGTCTGGCCGTCAAAGGCACACGACTGGGAAATAGGACGAGAGCTTTTCTCCCTCGTCACAATAGATAGATCTTAATAGGTCGCAGTGTTAATTGTATGGTCTTTCATCTGAAACCCTACAAGCAGGTCCATTATAATAATAGTGACAAACTGTATGAATTTTTTTAGTATTAATATTTAAATATGTTATAATAATTTATAATTGAAAGAAGAAAATAATCCATTCCATTGAAAGAAGAAATAAATCAAACTTCAGGACCTTGTTTCCATCCGTGAGACCGATGCGTAGAGCCAACCTTAGGTTTCCTTTTTTAACCTTACTTTTAGATACTGTTTTATTTTACTAGACCTAAGTTTTATTTTATATTAGAATAAGATAGGGAAATTGTGAAAAATGGGTAGTTCCCGTTAGTTAATTTAAAATTAAAAAAATTAAAAAAAAAAAATTGCTTCCACAGGACGAAGAAGGCCGATGTTTCTCGGACTCGATGGCGGAACTGCCCGAACACGATGAGCTCCCGAACGGGTCCAAGGTTCGGGCCATTTCCCTGGACCTGATCAAGCGTCGGCTGGACTCGGGCCAGTACCGTCGGCTGGACATGTTCCAGGAGGATCTCTTCTCCTGTCTGGATCGGGCGAGACTTTTGAGTCGAACAGGTATTTATTTTTTTACTTTCCTTATTTAATAGTCTGGCTGGGGGACTAAAATCTCAAAATTGCCACATGTATACAATGTGAAACAATCACGAGGAAATATTGTGTTTTTTTTTTATGCAATTGTAAGTCTAGCTGGGGACTATAAACATGGAGTAGACCAGCAGTCTGGCTGGGGGACTATAAACAGGAAGTAGGCCAGCAGTCTGGCTGGGGGACTTTAAACAGGGAGTAGACCAGCAGTCTGGCTGGGGGACTTTAAACAGGGAGTAGACCAGCAGTCTGGCTGGGGGACTCTAAACAGGGAGTAGACCAGCAGTCTGGCTGGGGGACTCTAAACAGGGAGTAGGCCAGCAGTCTGGCTGGGGGACTTTAAACAGGTAGTAGACCCGCATTGGCTTGGTTCTGGGGACCCTTGTCAATTATTAGCCTCCTTGTAAAGACAGTGGTAGAAGAGCTGAGTCACTCCTCCACTGTCTGGCTACCATCGTTCACGATGACGCCACCCTATGATGATATCTTATAATAACGAAAGTATTGTATTTTTTTTTCATCTCTGTGTTTTTTTTTCATCTAATTTTAATGAATTCTTGGTTGAGTTAGTGGTTAATGTCAAGTGTTCGAGGACTCAAGACATGATAGAAAATGGGGAAAAAATATATTGAAAATTTAAAATTTATGTGTTATTTTTTTTCACAAAGGAGGAATGGGACTATACTTTTTTTAGCTGTTGGGAAAAAAAAAGTGAAATATTTTTATTTTTTGAGAGAGAATACCTTCTATTTGTCTTCAAATTTGAAATCAAAGGGGGAAAAAAGGTCGTCCAATAATACGTCTTGGACTTTCTGCTGGAAGAATGGGACTTATTAGTCGACCAAATTGGGACTCTAGTTCTAACCAACCAGTGTAAATATCTGTGTCTATTTTTTTTTTTTTTTTTTTTTTTTTTAAAGATTTGAATGTTTTTTTCCCATCATTTATCACGCAAGTATTGTTCTCAGTAATATGAGTCAAGACTTGCGATATAAACAACATAATCTTCGTCATAATATTGTAAATATATGTTTTATTTTGTATCCAGGGTTAAGTGACGGAGAATGCCTAAGGCATCAACTTCGCCACAGATTACAAGACAATTGTACATTTAAATAATTTTTTCCTATATTTTATTTTATAAATATTGTTGGTTTCTTTTGTATCTCTGTTAATAATTTGTTATATGTCCCTTGCCTTTATCCCATATTAGCTTATGTTGCTTTTGGGGTCGGCATTGTTCAACCTCATGGTTGAGGTTGGTAGGATGGAGCACGTTTTTTATGGCTGGATGCCTTTCCTAACGCCAACGATTCTATTTGATTTAACGTCCTGGATTAGGACGGGAGTTTTACCCTCCATTCGCTGGGAATCGTACCAGCTACCCATATTAACCTCACCCAGCCTGGGTAGGGCCGGAAATGCCAGCCTCACGTGTTTGAATGGGGCAAATAATTTATTGTTGATTGTTTTTTTATACAAATTAATGTAAATAAATAAATAAATAAAATGTTTCTCTCCCTCAGATTCTCAAGTGTTCGAGGACTCGATAGAGCTGCAGAGCTACTTCATCAAGCAGAGAGACGAGATCTGTCGCAACGGAGATCTGCTGCACTCGCCCGCCCTCAACTACTGTCTCTACGATCTCTCCAACCAGGTGACTTATTTTTCATACCTTTTCATAAAATAAATTAATTTATTTATTATTTCGTTTTTTACAAATTAACGGGGTTTACCCATGTTTATTGTATATAATATTAAAATACAATTGTATAAAGTTGGAAAAAAATACATATAAAAGTATAAAATAGAAATATATAAAAGTTAGGTATACATGTAAAATATAACGCTATTACGTTTATAAATAGATAGTATTCTTAATTTACAGTACTCAGATATTGCTTAAGCTTAATAATTTTTGTTTCGTAGTCTCAACATTATCATAAAACAGATCTATCAAAGGATCTTTGTTACAAGCTTGATTGAAGAGTCGCACAATACGGTTGAATGGTTTAAAAAAAGCATAATAATTCAGAGAGTAGATTCCTATTTCTTGTGTTTTTTTATATTTTCTTTATATGAAAGCAGTCTGGCTAGGGAGTAGACCAGCATTCGCTTGGTTCTGGGGGCCCTTGTCAATTATTATTAGCCTCCTTGTAAAGACAGTGGTAGAAGTGCTGAGTCATTCCTCCACTGTCTGACTACCATCGTTCACGATGACGCCACCCTATGATGCTGATGAATTTACTAATTTTCTTTATATGAAAGCAGTCGATTGTTGGAGGCCTTGGGCCCACGCGGCCTGTCAGAACCCCTCGACAAGACAAGATATATCTAATATAATTATACTGTATACAGTTAAACTTAAATACAAAGTTGAAATTATTAGACAAAACTTGATCAAGGGCGGTGCTAATGCCTACGGCATTCTATCAGGACTAATTTTAGGTAGATTTAATCAAAAGAAAAATATAATAGGAAAAAATATAAATATAACCTTTGAAAACTCTTGAATTGTTGTAAGAGAATAAATTCAAGTCGATCTGCTGATAAATGATAAATGCCCGCAGAACAGGTGTATATTGACGAGCCGAGCTCTATTTACACAAATAATATTAATAATAAAAGGAGAAAAAAAACCAGAGGCTACAGAAATACTAATAAAAATGATCATAGATCATATCATAGTTTTTCTGGTGATCACAGTTGTAAAAGAATAAATTCAAGTCGTTCTGCTGATCATAGATCATATCATAGTTTTTCTGGTGATCACAGTTGTAAAAGAATAAATTCAAGTCGTTCTGCTGATCATAGTTTTTCTGGTGATCACAGTTGTAAAAGAATAAATTCAAGTCGTTCTGCTGATCATATCATAGTTTTTCTAGTGATCACAGTTGTAAAAGAATAAATTCAAGTCGTTCTGCTGATCATAGATCATATCATAGTTTTTCTGGTGATCATAGTTTTACTCGGTGTGTTTGTTTTAGGTTGAGGAACTGCGCCAGCAAAAGCTACAGAAGGAAATTCCCGAAGCTCCTGAGGAGACCGAGTTCACTGAATCTGGTGAGAATAAATAATATACAGTATGTTTCAGAAAAGGTGGCCACCCCCTCGTAACTTTTGAACGCGACGGAATTTTTCAATTCTGTAAAGTCCTAGGTATAGGAAGTGCCCTATGGCCCATCCTGTGGTCATATTTATTTTTGGCCCCGGTCGGCCCTTCCGGCTTTTAGGCCATATTTTTTCATTTTTCTCGCGAATTTTAAATGGAATGCTATATTTTTTATTCTTGTTAATTAAAGTCCAAGTTAGGCTGAGTATAATGAGCTTTTAAAATTTTAAAAAACCTTATCAGGGGCGGAGCTAGTAGAGTGCAAGTTTCAAAATTGTTACACCCTGTATTTCAGCGTTCGTTAGATTTTTTAGTACTTTTTTTATGTTCATAGGTTCAAAATATTGTTCTACACCATATGAAATCAAAAAAAATATTCTTGTTTACTTCTAATCAGGGTCATAGTAAGGTTTTTGTAAAAGTACTTTTTTTCTCACATCAATTTTTCCGTAAATTAATGGTGTTCTCGAAATTGGCATTTTTAGAGGTGAAAGTCTGCACTGACATATGTTTTTTATGCTTGAAATCGAAAGAAAACTTAACGGAGAAGCGATTAAAATCATAAAAAAAGCCATTTAACCTGCTAGTTTTTTCACGACAGTGTCCGGTAAAGTGGGTGAATTTCGTATTGGATTTTTTTTGTTGTTGAGGAAATACAATTGGCATAGAAAATAAATAATATCTAATAAGGGAATATTACTTCAATAAACATAACTAAATGCGAAATTAAATAAAAATTATTTCTTCTAAATCAGTGCCGGATATTTTTTTTTTCTCTCTCTCTTTTTTTCACTTTTCAAAGTTCAAGTTGTATCAAAAATAATTATCGGATAATGCTGCTTCTAAAGTCGGCCTAAGGGTCCCCTCTTGAGACAATTTTAGTTGGTAAGTTGGTAAAATCTGTAGAAAACACATTGTCAATAATTCTGGAGTCAGTCTGATGGCGCTTTGAATGCAACGATTCTTGTAGGATCACCGAAGTTAAGCAACGTTCAGCGAGGAGAAGACTTCGTGATGCTGGCATTCCGGCCTAACCCAGGCTGGGTGAGATAAATGTGTTTAGGAGGTTGGTGAGTTTCTTGCGAATGGAATGTAACACCCCCGTTATGATATGACCATGCAGTTGAAACGCGATATTATCCCAAATTTAAAAAAAAAAATCATACTGGTGTTGCTAGTAATGAATACCAGGTCTCTAAATAAAAATCTAATTATCTCGAAATTTAAGAGAAAAAAATACCAGGTCAAGTACCAAACTCTTGAGGGTGAAAATTAAACCAATTCAATTATTTTAAAGAGGTGAAGAGAGAGAGAAAAAAAAAACATCCGGCACTGATTTAGAAGAAATAATCTTCATTTAATTTCGCATTTAGTTATGTTTTTTGAAGTAATATTTCCTTATTAGATATTATTTATTTTCTATGCCAATTGTATTTCCTCAAAAAAAAAAAAAAAAAAAAAAAAAAAAAAAAACAATACGAAATTCACCCACTTTACCGGACACTGTCGTGAAAAAACTAGCAGGTTAAATGGCTTTTTTTATGATTTTAATCGCTTCTCCGTTAAGTTTTCTTTCGATTTCAAGCATAAAAAACATATGTCACTGCAGACTTTCACCTCTAAAAATGCCAATTTCGAGAACACCATTAATTTACGGAAAAATTGATGTGAGAAAAAAAGTACTTTTACAAAAACCTTACTATGACCCTGATTAGAAGTAAACAAGAATATTTTTTTGATTTCATATGGTGTAGAACAATATTTTGAACCTATGAACATAAAAAAAGTACTAAAAAATCTAACGAACGCTGAAATACAGGGTGTAACAATTTTGAAACTTGCACTCTACTAGCTCCGCCCCTGATAAGGTTTTTGAAAATTTTAAAAGCTCATTATACTCAACCTAATTTGGAATTTAATTAACAGGAATAAAAAATATAGCATTCCATTTAAAATTCGCGAGAAAAATGAAAAAATATGGCCTAAAAGCCGGAAGGGCCGACCGGGGCCAAAAATAAATATGACCACAAGATGGGCCATAGGGCACTTCCTATACCTAGGACTTTACAGAATTGAAAAATTCCGTCGCGTTCAAAAGTTACGAGGGGGTGGCCACCTTTTCTGAAACATACTGTATACGTGTATAATTGTATATAAGAAATGTTTTATAAATATATCGGATGTGACCAGGCTTTAACCTCGCCCCTTGGTTCATAATAATAATACTCTTTAGTAGAAGGTAACCACCAGGCGAGGTTAATGCTCAAAGCATTTTCTACCACCTAACTCTCAGAGTCTTATTATTATGTGGTCACAAACTCAAATTAATGAGGAAAAATTCGTGCACTGGGTGGGATTCGAACCAACGGATCCCTACGCTACCTGGATTACCAGACTAGCGCGTTAACCACTTGACTACCAGTACAGATCACTACATACTCGTATTCTATTGTGTTCTTTTTTTCATGTCCTATTTTGTTGAATTTATCATGTAGTTGACCAATAAAATGTTACATAATAATAATAATAATAATGATATGAAAGTGTAATGCGACATACGAGTATATTGATGCATCCCGAACACACCTTCACCCTATAGCTCCAAAATTTATCGAACACACTGTGGGAATTTCCAGATAGGTATCACGTGATCAAAGGAAGCCTTTTGATTGGATCTAAGAAAATTTTATTCTCAGATGCGCAGGACAGCCCCGTGGAGTCTGTTTCCGAAATATATAAAAAATAAAAATATATAAAAAAAAATTTATAAACAAAAGAATAATAGTGCTTATTAATAATAATAGAAAATCTTATAAGGACAAAGTTTTATAAGTAAAGCTATTAAGCCCAGAACAAAATTATGAGGTTATGTTATACAATTGATGCATTATTTAATAGATAGAGCATTAATCATGGTATCAGTTCGTGAATTCCAGTTACAAAATACCCTGTTACTAAAAAAATATTTGCGTCACTATACCTACATATCACAATTTTACGGACCTCAGTAGCTTAGTAGATCGATGAGGTGTGATCTAGTGATCTGAGGTCGGTGGTTCAAGAGTAGTTGTGATATCACGATTGTAAACGAACTCAGGAGCTTGATCGATAAGGCTGCGGACTTGTAACCTAGTGGTCTTTGCTTCAAGTCCCGGTTTCAACGGTGATTCAGTAAAGCGAGTTTGAGTAGTTGTGATATCACGAAAATGATTAACACAAATATGCTAACTTTTTATATCACAAATTTAATGCGCAGCGCAGAGCTATAGGACTTTCCCTTTGACCTTTAATTTGTCTTCAAATTATTTTGATTACAATTTTAACTTATTTTGGTCATGTGCATCATATTCTCATGTTTTTCAATTTTTTTTTAGATGACAAAAAGCCGTCTGTAGCCACGGGAGGGGAGGTGAAAACCGAGGGAGGAGAAGACACAACACGGAGGATGAGGAGGAGGGGGGAGAGAAGAAAAAAGAACCCGCGACTCCCAGCGTAGGAGTCGCGGACAACGCCATGAGCTTCAACCAGCAGGTAGGGAGAGCCCTGGACATTTGCCGATTTCGGGAAAATGTATGACGACGGCTCGACCTATTGTGAAAACATTTCTCAATTTGTTTTGTGTCTCTTAATAAAAAAAAGGAAGAAGAAGAAGAAAAAATAAATAAATAATAATAATAATAATAAAAATAAATAAATATATAAAAATAAATAATAATAATAAAAAAAAATAAAAAAAAGTAAAAAAATGCAATTTTGACTAAGGGTGGAATTAATAGACGTTTCTTTAATGCCTCTGTGGCGCTAGGTTTCAAATTGCGTACTGTGTAGGATAGGAAAAACCGACGCTTAGCAATGACTTGTGTTGTAGAATTTGTCTATAAATTTCGCCCTTCATCTGTTATGGCTGGATCGAGATGTGCCTGCCAGTGTAGATTGTAGATACAAAGTCACGTGATCAATTCCCACCAATCACAGACCTCCAAATTGATCACGTGACCTTTCATCTACATGAGATTGTGCTCAACAAAAATGTGAAGGGAATTGGGCCTTTTTTTACATTTTGCTATCTGATGTTTCATGCATCCTGATGTCTCTATACTTTTTATATATAAAAAATAAAAATAAATAAATGTGTTTCTTTGTGTTATTATATCACAATTGTAGTGGGTAGCGCAGAATTATAGGACATTTCCATATCATTAATATCCCAATATCCTATTTTTGCCTATAATTCCGCCACTGGTCGCTGCTCACATTAAAGCAGCTACTCATTTTTCCTCACGAGGTATGAGTGGACCCCGAACACCCAAGAACAGAGCAGAAAAAATCCTGCCCCGCTGGGAATCAAACCCAGGTCACCGTGCGTGCAATGCCTAGCGCGCTAACTCACTCTGCCACGGTGACTTCTTCTCAATACTTTTTTTCACATTACCAAAATCTTGTTTTTTTTTAATTAATATTAATTTGTGCTTTATTTGTACATCATTTCTTTACTATGTTTAGAATAACAATAACATAATAAATATATAAGTACTTAATCACACTAAGGTACCTGGAGAACCAGGCACCTTGTTTTCTGATAATAGAGTTGTTTGGGATGTAATATTACCTATTCTGTTTGGAATGTAAATTTACCTACATATTGTAATAATAATAAAATATTTTTTTGCTCCGATTTCAATTTTTTTAATGTTTCTAAACGTTCGATAACCTCCTGAGCAACTTTTATTCGTTCTATTCTTCCCATTCTATTTATCCCATAAAATATATAAGACCTGTTTGACTGCTGGAGTAAAGGGACTTTTCAGTCTTACCTCGGCAGTATAAACAAGGTATATTCTATTCTATTCTATTCTATTCTATTCTATTCTGTTCTGTTCGCCCAGGTGTATCGCATCGGGGACTTCGTGTACTGCGAGTCCAAAGAGAAAGGCCAGGAGCCGTACATTGTGAGCATCGAGCGGCTGTGGACCAACAACGAGGGCCAGGCCATGATGTACGGCAACCACTACTTCCGGCCCGACGAGACCTTCCATGTGGCCACCCGCAAGTTTCTTGAAAAGGTAATATTCATCATTTGTTTATTTACAATACAATAACCGGAAATTATTCCAATTCTAACTAATTCAAGTCTGACGTGTACCTGACTGTCCCCCTCATTCTCATTCTCACACCCATTGGTATTGGTAAAGGTAGGGCTATCGGCTACGAAAGCTCTTTGTCACTGCGACCTTAGATAGATCTTTTGTGACATGGTATTGGTAATTCTCACACCCATGCTCTTTATTTCCTCAGGAAGTGTTCAAGTCTGATGTGTACCTGACTGTCCCACTCATTCTTAAGTCCACGGGGTTAAGTGGCAGAGAATGTCTTAAGGCATTAACTTCGCCCCGGATTACAAAACAATTGTAATTAAAAATTAATATAGATCTTTATTATTATTTTTTTCTTTGTACATACTCCTAAGTTTTTTTTTAAAATTATTGTTATTAATTCTTGAAGATTGTTTTGTAAAAATAAATAAATAAATTCTCACACTTTTATTTATTTCCTCAGGAAGTGTTCAAGTCTGACGTGTACCTGACTGTGCCCCTCAAGCAGATTCAGGGCCGATGCGCCGTCCTCAACGTGAAAGACTACTTTAAGTTCCGGCCTGAGGGCTTTGACCCCCGGGACGTGTACGTGTGCGAGTCCCGCTACTCCTCCAAGAGCAGGTCCTTCAAGAAAATCGCCAAGGTAGAAGAAAATAGAATGTTAAAATAAAAAAATTAAGCGCACGAATAATATGAAACATATAAAGATATCTTCAATAATATTAAAGAATCATGCTAAGCCATTATTCATATTTGGTCCCTCTTCAACACCGTGTGAACGCCGCAAGGAATGGGGAAAATTACTATGGGTTACTTTTTTACAACAAACTGTCACTCCAAACTCGTAACCTACCCTATCCTTTGTTTAAACAATATATTGAAAGTAACCTCAAAATAAAGGCCTACTACTCTGTACCTGAGTTTTTAAATGATAAAGATGGGACCTTGTAAAATATATTTTTACAAGGCCAAGATTAATTTTAGAATTTTATTTTCATATATAGTACATTAAGCATTAATTAACTCTTCTTTTTTTATTATTGGCATAAATTTATCTTCTCACAAATTTATCTTTATGATTTGACGTTGTACCATAAATTGTTATTAATTTAATGTACAATAAAATATGTTTGATTTGATTTGATTTGAAGATATAAAGGAACCCCTGATATTCTGATTCCAACAGAGCAGGAAATCATGTCCCGCCGGGGATCGAAGCTAAGTGTGACGAAGCAATTAGCCACGATGACTATTTTAAAATAAAAAAGCTACCCACTGCAGTTATGGCATAACACAAAGAAAACAACTAATATATTTTTCAATTTTTTTTTTTTTTTAACAAGGTTGAAAAAAATCTGATCTAATTTTTTAAAATGATATTTTTTACTCTAGACATTTTTAAATATATATGATCTCTTTCACCCAGAACCGCTAGTACGAATTTGATTAATTTAAAATGGGACCATCTACAGAACTTTATAATTTTTTTATAAAAATCCGTGAAGTAGTTTCCGAGATTTAAGGAATACTTTTAATAGACCGACAGACGGACACAAAACCAAAGTTGCTCAGGAGTTTAGGAAACGTCCAGAAACATGAAAAAAATCGGAATCGGAGCAAAAAATATTTTTTTTGTTTTACAAAAACGAACACAATACTTCCGATTTCTAATATTAGAAATTTCTCGGAAGTAAAAGATGTATGAAAAATAAAATATTGTGATATTCATATAAATATGAAGAAAAATTATTTCTTTTTTTAAAATATTAAAAAAAAAAAAAAAATATTTAAAAATAATTTAAAAAATTTAAAAAAAAATACAAAAATAATCAATTTTCTTTCTCTGCCTCTTCAGTACTATCCGCCCGGACATCGCTGGGCGACCATCGTGTTCAATAACAAACTGGTGGAACGAGAAGTGCCCCTGGAACCGAACAGGGTGGTGTCTGTGTTCTCGGAGCGGGTGGAGAAGCACAAGCAAGAGCTGACCGAACTGGAGGAGCGGGAGAAGTTTGCGGAGAAAGCGAAGCCCAATGTGCTGCTCCCTCATGCTCCCCCCTCGCAGGGCGAACCAGGTGAGCGTTGTACTCTTGTCGGGCGTTGGAAGTCCGACTGTCCCGGTAGCTCAGTGGTAAAGGCGCGTTTGAAGTCCGTCTGTCCCGGTAGCTTTTTCTTTTCTTTTTTTTAAGCTTTATTAGGTAGAACAAAAAAAATATATACAGTAGAACACAATGAAATATAAAGAAAAACAAAAAGATTAAACAAATATATACAAGAAGGAAAAAAAGAGAGAAATGTCCTACCTAAGGGGCGGGGTTATTGCCTTTGGCAATCTCTTCCACCCAACCCTTCTAGCTCAGTGGTAAAGGCGGCACTCTGTGGATCCAGAGATTCCAGTGGTCGTGGCTTCGAAATCCAGCCAGGACATGACAAGTTATTCTCCCATTTGGGGATTTTCACTACATAATACTACGTCTTGGGCTTACTGCTGGAATAATGGAAGCTTACTGCTGGAATAATGGAACTTCAAGTCCGAAAACTATTTTTATAGTTTTTCTATTTTTCTACTGCACATGTCAAGTCCTGGTGTTACATATTTGTAACAGTGAACTTTCTGTGGGCATAGGTTGATTAGACTGTTATGAATCACTATAAACGTGTTATATGAGTACTATTATTTTGTTTTTTAATATTAAAAAGAAATCTGCTGACACGTGTTTCGTGTTACATATATGTAACGCCAGTACTTAAAGGGTTTGGATGGTGATCAAGACGGGGGATTGTGTCTACGTATACGGACCCTAACAACGTGAACTTTACAATGAAATATACTTTCCTTTCTCAGGCTCAGTGTACTATGAACAATTCAACTCTCCCACGGGTATGGTGATCAAGACGGGCGATTGTGTCTACGTGTGTACGGACCCTAACAATGTGATAAAATATATTTTCCATTTCCAGGCTCAGTGTACTATGAACAATTCAACTCTCCCACGGGCATGGTGATCAAGACGGGGGATTGTGTCTACGTGTGTACGGACCCTAACAACGTGAACGGGAAACCGCTCATTGCGCAGATCGACCGGATTTGGACAGACAGAGCGTGAGTTGAGAATTAAGGTCGATTCACACACACACCCGTGACGTGACAGTGTCGCGTCCGTGACGTGACAGTGCCGCGTCCGTGACGTGATACCTTCGGCGAGGGAAATCGGATTCTTCTAGGAATTTGAAGGGCCTTATTTATTTATTTATTTATTTACACTTTATTAGGTAATAGGACATATTATATACAGTACAAATAATTACAAATGAAAATACAATATACAATATAATAGAAGAAAAAAATAAAGTTCACTGTTTTTTACTTGTTTTTTTGTTGTTGTTGTATTTCACACAAATAAATGAATGAGACTTTGTTTTGACTGTGAGAGTAAAGAGACTCTTCAGTCTCATTCCAGCAGGATAAACAGAGTATTGTTTATAGTCCTCTAGCGAGACACTTCCGAGAATAACTCATAGTTCATATATATGGTATCGATTTATAAACAAAGTTGGAAACAATTGTAAACGAAATACTGGAGAGCAGAAGGCGCTATCATACCTATGTCAAAAAAAATGTAATCCAGATAGGAAATTGCTCAAGTATTCTGAGTACTTTGCCCTCTGGATTACAAATGACAGGAATCTATTATTTGTAATAATAAAAAAAAACACCGACCTCAGTAGCTTGATCGATGGGGCGGCGGACTTGTAACCTGGAGGTCGCTGATTCGGGTGCCGCTTTCGGTGTGGATTTAGCTGAGCGAGTTTGAATAGTTGTGATATCACGAAAGTGATTAACACAAATATGATAACTTAATTAAAAAAAAAAAACTGAACATCTTATTAGATATCGGAAGTATTGTGTTTTTTTTTTTTTTTTTTTGTGATTTTTTTCCGGCGTGCTTTGTGCTGTTCCAGTGGCAACAGCTTCGTGCACGGACCCTACATTGTGCAGCCCGACGAGATTGTGGTTCCTCAGAACAAGATCTTCTATCAGAAGGAAGTCCTGCTGTCGAGTCGAGAGGCCACGAATGCGACCACCAATATCATCGGGAAGTGCACCGTCCTCGAGTACTCGGAGTACATTAGCTGTGAGTGTCCGGGGGTTGGGTGGAAGAGAATGACTTGGGACTCAGCTGTGAGTATCCAGGGGTTGGGTGGAAGAGAATGACTTGGGACTGAGCTGTGAGTAAGTTATCATATTTGTGTTCATCACTTTCGTGATATCACAACTACTCAAACTCGCTTTAATAAATCTACGCTGAAACCGGGACTTGAACCACCGACCTCCAGGTTACTAGTCCACTGCCTTATCGATCAAGCTATTGAGGTCGGTCTCAGCTGTGAGTATCCAGGGGTTGGGTGGAAGAGAATGACTTGGGACTCAGCTGTGAGTGTCCGGGGGTTGGGTGGAAGAGAATGACTTGAGACTCAGCTGTGAGTGTCCAGGGGTTTGGTGGAAGAGAATGACTTGGGACTCAACTGTGAGTATCCAGGGGTTGGGTGGAAGAGAATGACTTGAGACTCAGCTGTGAGTATCCAGGGGTTGGGTGGAAGAGAATGGCTTGAGACTCAGCTGTGAGTGTCCGGGGGTTGGGTGGAAGAGAATGACTTGGGACTCAGCTATGAGTGTCCGGGGGTTGGGTGGAAGAGAATGACTTGGGACTCAGCTGTGAGTGTCCGGGGGTTGGGTGGAAGAGAATGACTTGGGACTCAGTGGTCAGTGACTACTGACTACTCTTGTTGTATGTTCAACTCTTCGCTAGTCACACGACAGATAATTAAATGGTTTTTCTTTTTAATAATTTATTTATTTATTTTCTTTATAAAGAAACATTTTTGCAAAGGTACTTCTCCTAAGCTTTGAAGGGCTTCCAAGAGAAGTGGTCTACTTGCACGATTGAATGACACATAGTGTTTAAGTGTCCATTCAATCAAGCATTACAATAATTTTTTTTTAATTTTATATAAACTTACGGGAACTACCCATTTATACAAGTTCTCCCTACTTACACTACAATCTTATTATAGTAAGAAATATCCTAGCTTGAAAAAAATATTTGAAAATTCAAAAAAAATCTCTTAATAAAAATAAAAACTTTGCTAACAATGCTCTAGTCTCTCAGTGGAACATGTGATAGTTTGAGAAGTTTATCTCTCAAAGAGTTAACTGATTCTTCATAGATGTTCAAATTATAGGGTGGATTAGATATTATATTTCATAAACGTATACAATACACCTATTGATAGGATGGTTCTGAGAAATATTCGTCCTACAAAAATTTGTCACAAATGGATTTTTATTGCGAGTATTTTTGACATTATCGCGAGTTTTAATTAGCGATTGAAGGAAAAGGTACATGATTGTTGAACGTACATAATTATTAAAATAATAAATAAATGTTTTTTCTTTGTGTTATTATGTCAGAATTTTGGTGGGTAGCGCAGAATCATAGGACTTTACCACTTTCATTTACCATATCTTGTATTATTTTTTTTTGCCTATGATTCTGCCACCGGTCGCTGTTTCACATCAAAGCAGCTACTCATTTTTCCTCACGAGGTATAAGTGGACCCCAAACATCCAAGTACAGAGCAGAAAAATTCCTACTCCGCTGGGGATCGAACCCAGGTCACCATACACAGCGCCAATGCATAGTGCGCTAACTCACTTTGCCACAGTGACTACTAAAATAATAAACAAATAACCTCTTCTCTTCCATGTGCTCTCAGGTCGCCCCACAGAGATCCCGGAGTCGGAGGTCTACATTGTGGAGAGTGCGTACGACCACGCCACCAGACTCATCCGGAACCTGCCCGCCTCGGGACTGAAGAAGTATTCGCACACCCCTGCTGTCTACCAGGACGAGATCTACTTCTTCCGGCGCCTGTTGAATCCGCCCAAGGTTAGTTAATAATAATAAAGTAGTCACCGTGGCAGAGTGAGTTAGCGCGCTAGGCATTGCACGCACGGTGACCTGGGTTCGATCCCCAGCGGGGCAGGAATTTTTCTGCTCTGTACTTGGATGTTCGGGGTCCACTCATACCTCGTGAGGAAAAATGAGTAGTTACTTGTATGAGTAACGACCAGTGGCGGCATTATCAGAGTAAAAAGAAATTATGTAATAGAATAATTCGAAATGTGAAGGCTCTTAGTAATGCTGCGCTACCCACAAAAATTGTGAAGAGGCCTTGTGCTTCACCACAAAGAAAATCATACATACAGTATCAGATGAATTTGAATAATCTGATTATTCAGCAAGACACAGACTACCTGTCTTGCGCTGACAGTCTAAATAAAGCACTACTTATACCTATTCAATGGTAGCAAATTTTTTTGACCACATAATAATGAGACTTTGAAGGTCTTGGCAGTGGAAAAGAATATTATTACCATTTTTACTGTACGTATTATTCAATAATAACAATAATCCATAAGGTGGGCCCCACCGGTCTCATCGTCGAGACCCCGTCTCACGCCAGCGCTTCCACCGCCACAAGCGTCTCTTCCCCTCACCCCTCCATCCAAGCCGCCCCTCACACGCCCCTGCATCATGCGCCCGGCGCCCACGTCCACACACCCGCCCAGAGTACGCCCGTCCGGCACATCAACAACCCCGGCGAAGGATTCACCGGCAAACTGATCGGGTTCGGAGGAGTTGGCGGTGTGAAAGTGTTCGGCGGAATCGGTTTGAAAGAGGAGAAACATCATGGCGTGATTGCCACGAGTAGTGCGTCGTCGTCCAGTGTGTATCCGCATACGTTCGACAGTAATTCTAATGTGAGTAAAAAAAAAAAAAATTGAAGTTTTTTCACACAAAATGTTTTTCTTGTGGGATATCAATATTTTTTGTGTAGACCAGAATTAAAGTGTAAGCGTGGGAGATTGTGAGTGTAAATTAGTAAATTGTAATTGACTCTCATGCTTGTAATTTATACCTAATAAAACAATACCATTATTATTATTATCAGTATTTTTTGTGTTGGCCTAAATTAGATAGAAAGAAGAGATCACCATGAAGTAATTGCCATGGGTAGTACGTCGTCGTACAGAGTATATCCGCAATGGTTTAATAGTGACTCTAATTTAAGAAAATACTTTCTTTTCTTTCTTGGCAGTTTTTTCACACGAAATATTTTCTTGTGTGATATCAATATTTTCTGTGTATACGAATTTAGTTGAAAGTTGAGATCATTATAGAGTGATTATCATTATAGAGTGATTGTCATATGTAGTACGTCATACACTGTTAATCTGTATACTTTTGACAGTAACTAAAACGTTTATATGAACAAATTCTGGAGTTTTTCTCGATGGTATTTTATTTACGCCATATTTTTTTTTGTTGGTAATTTGTAATTTATTTGCATCAATTGTACATAGGATAGGTACAATGTTAAGGTACAATAAAGAAATATATTAAATAGATGAAGGTACATAAAAATAATACATACATAACTTGGCATATACCCATTAATGTAATAATGTTTATTTGTATAATTATGTTTAGGGCATGTCTCGAGATACCTATCTGTATCGGATAGATCGTTTAATTATTATAATACTGCTACACAGCTCATACTAAGAGATATTGATTCTCTTGTATTATGAGCTGGATTCGTTTTCTTACTATAAAGTGGTGGATCAGTACTTTTGACCCATTCTCCCTTCATCTATTATTATTATTATTATTATTATTATTTTTACAATTTAGATCAATCTTTATTTACAATTTTTTATATACAGGTACAGTCAAAAGGTATAATTAATTAAATATAAACAAAGTTTGATCAAGGGTGGTGATAATGCCTTTGGCATTCTCTTCCGCACCACCCTTGACTTTTTTATTAACTTGAACCCGATGAGCAGTTCCCATTTTATTCCGTTCTACAGAGCAACTCCAGCCAGATGTTGCAATCCAAGCACGAGAATTCTAACTCGGACATCATGTGCGAGGACTCTCTCGACGGCAATCCTCCGTCAGTTTGCTCGGTGGACAGCACTCCGGGGGTCAGCACTCCTGTGAGCACACCTGTTCACAGTAAGAAGGTAAGACACAGTTTTTTATCTATTGTATGGATTGTTTTATTATATTTAGTGGATACATGGAGCATTTTGAAACATTTGAAAGATAAAAAAAACAAATAAGGATAATAATGTTTAAAAAAAATCTGGTGTAAACATCACACGACTTTCCTTATCCCCCAAAAAGAAGTCGAAATCCGCCACTGGTGACTCAACGGTAACAGATAGTTAAAAATCAGTGGCAAATTCGTAATCAGCACCTCAAAATCATTGGATTTGATATGTCGCAACGCCCATCTAGGGTGAATAATAAAAAAGTTAGTCCAAGCGGGTCCCCCCAAAATACCGGTAAATTGGGGCCGGGTTCCAAAAAGTTCAAGATATCAAAAAAATGATCAGAATAAACCCCTATTATTTTTTTAATCCGAGAAAATGTTGTTCTCTAACTTTTTTTGTATCTTTAACCAATTCAAAGAAGCGGCGGTTGCGGCCAATATTTGCGGCCCTGCGGCCGCATCTTGCGGCCGATTTCAACCAAAAGTTTCGTGGTTCGTTTAGTGTATAAAATTGATTTGCATACCAAATTTCAAGTCTCTAGCTCTTACCGTTCTTGAGATATCCTGTTCACACACACACACACAGACACACAGACAGACGCACGGACCAATGGCTGAAAACCACTTTTTTGGTATCTTGAGGCTATGATTCGTCCAGAAATGTAAAAAGCTGGGTAGGTCAAATTTTCGACGAATACAATACTTTCCTTATTATAGGATAAGGAAAGTAAAAAAAAAAACAAAAACAAAAAAAAAGACACAGTAAGAAGGTAAGACACAGTAAGAAGGTAAGACACAGTAAGAAGGTAAACGTTATTGGACTGGGACCACTACTTCAAGACCAAGAAAATATCAATTCAATAGTTTTTTTAGGTTAAGATATCGTATTTGTGTTAATCACTGTCGTGATATCACAATTACTCCAACTCACTTTACTAAATCAACGCTGAAACCGAGACTTGAACCACCGACCTCCAGGTTACAAGTCCGCCGCCTTATCGATCAAGCTACTGAGGTCGGTTTATTAATTTCGGTCTATGAATAGTAAAAAACATAACAGAACTTCTTATACATAGGAACAAGGGGAAGAACAAAGTATGTATTTTTAAATAAAATTATTATTATCATTATTATTCAATGTTTTACTGATGTGTTTCAATATAAAATAATTGTTAAACACAAGATGTTTAATCGCCACACACCAAAGATGAATTCTATCATCATTGGTCAAATGTGCAAACATAAGAATAAAGGATTAATAAATAAATGAAACCTGAATATCCAAATTACTCAGTATAAAATATTTGAACCCGGGTCAACTTGCTTGCAACACGAGTACGCTGCCCGTTCGGCCACGGTGACTAAAGGCGAAATTAATAAAACTTTTTGTAATACCTCTGTGGCGCAAGTCACGGATTGTGTACTGTGTAAGATAGGGAAAACCGACGCGAAGCAATGACTTGAGTGATAGAATTTGTCTATGAATTTTTCGCTTTAAGTCGTATAAGAGAAAATAATCTTAATCCCCAAGATTCTTTTTTAACCGAGTTCGTCTGTATTTGACAGACTCAATAGTCAATTTCAATAAAACTTAATAAGTAGTGTCTGAAACTTAATAAGGTAAAGTGCCCTGAAGTAATGCGAAAGCGGTTCCGGGTCACAAATACCCTCTTTAAAAAAAAGTAGTGTCTGAAGTAGTGCTAAGCAATGACTTAAGTTGTCCATTAATTTCGCCCCTAATTTCTTGCTATTCCTTGTTTCTGTTCTAAGGGGAGTGCAAGTGCTGCTGCTAAGAAGAAGGCTTTGGTCACAGGTTACATCTTGTACTCCGGAGAGTATCGGAAACAAATTACACTGAGCAATCCCACTTGTACGTTTGGGGAAGTGAGCCGTATTGTTGGCAATGAGGTAGGTATTTACTTAGTAATTTTTTTGATAATAAATAAAGAAAAAAAAAGATGCCTTTCACAGAAATCTCTAGGCAATGAGGTAGGTATTTACTTGGTAAAATTTATAATAATAATTAAAGAAAAAAAAGATGCCTTTCACTACAGAAATCTCTATTTAAAAAACTCAAATCTGTGCGTGGCTGACTATGTCCTCTTAGGGGTTGTCTGTTTACAATACCACAGCCCAAACGGTAACAAATATTGACCTATTCATGAGAGTTGACCATAACCACCGTCAAGCTGACTCTTCGAACCAAAATCACCTGCGGGAAAAACGAGTGCGCTTCACCACTCTGTCTCGGTGACTATCTAAAGTTATATTAACAACATTTTGATCTTGATCACATTTTATAGTAGTCTTATTTTTTTTTAATTTTTGATTTTAACGGATTTAACTCATGTTTATTTTTTGTAAATTAATTACATGGAATTCATTGGAGGGTAACACCCCCGTCCTGATCAGGACGTTAAAACCAAATAAAATCGTTGGCGTTAGGAAGGGCATCTAGCCATAAAAAAAAGTGTTCCACCCTACCAACCTCAACCATGAGGTTGAACAATGCCGACCCCAATAGCAACATGATCTTATATGGGATAAAGGCCAGGGAGATATGTATATATAATTACAAACAAAATACTTATATGTACTAAGATATGATATAGATACTTAGAATAAACTTAATTATAACTGAGCATTCATTGATGAAATATTGATATTTTTGTTTAGATATTATTCAGTAGGAACTGTCTTATTTTTTTATACTTTCATAACTACCAAAGAAAAGAGCAATTGAAATATCTTTCTTATTATTCCGGCCCTACCCAGGCTGGGTGAGGTTAATGTGGGTAGCTGGTACGATTCCCAGCGAATGGAGGGTAAAACCCCCGTCCTAATCCAGGACGTTAAATCAAGTAGAATCGTTGGCGTTAGGAAGGGCATCCAGCCATAAAAAAAAAACGTGCTCCACCCTACCAACCTCAACCATGAGGTTGAACAATGCCGACCCCAAAAGCAACATAAGCTAATATGAGATAAAGGCAAGGGAGATATTATTCTGGTTGTAGTTCCTAACTATCACACCGACCTCTATTTGACCTATTATAGTCCTATAGTGGTACCAAATTTTCGAATAGTCATACATTTATGAGATGAACAATTGAACATGTATGTGGCTAATAATCTGAAATTTCTCCACCGACAGTGGCGCTCCCTACCGGCAGCAGAGAAAGCAGTCTGGGAGGAGAAAGCAACGCGCATCAACGGCGAATCTGCGAAGTACAACAAACAGGTATTTTTTTTTTTTTTTTTTTTTCACGTGATTGATGTTCATTCAACATTTGAATTGTTGTTAACCACAATTCCAAACGTTTGAAAATTTAGTTTGGGTATAAAATAAAAACATTTTCAAAAAGACAAGAGGTAGTAGTTTTAAGTGTAATATGTATAGTAGGGTTTGATGATTTTTTTTTTTTTTTTTTTTTTTTTTGTGGGGTTTAACGTCGCTTTCAACTGCCATGGTCATATCACGACGGGGGTTTTACCCTCCATTCGCAGGAAACTCACAAACCTGCTACTCACATTGACCTCACCCAGCCTGAGTGGGGCCGGGAAAAGCCAGCGTCACGAGAATTAGAATTTGAATGGTCACCCATCCAAGTCTTAACCTCGCTGGATGTCGCTTAACTTCGGTGTTCTGAAGGGAACCGGTGTATTCAACATGCCATCGACGCTGGCTGGTTTGATGATTTGAAAGATGAGAGAGCGGCCAGTGTAGTTTGTGGAAATAAAAGATCAGTTTAGTTTTGACCACTGTACTGGTATGTTGTTCCTGTCTTAGAGACATTTCATTGGCGACGAGTAAAATTTGATTATGGCAAGTGTCATTTGTAACATAAAACCTTTTGTGTGTGGTGGTGATGAGAGCTCAATTGCTCAAAGATGGACCAGATGGATTAGATCCATCGAATTGTTTTTCACTGCGGAAAATATCAAAGATTCGAAGAGAAAACAAGCGCAATTATTGCACTTGGGTGGTGAAGATTTACAAAACATTTGGTTTGCACTGAATATCAATGAAGAAGAAGAAAAGAAAGATCCTTACAAGTATTGTTCCGAGAAGCTGAATGAAATATTCAATGAAAAGAAAAGTTACACGTACGAGAGAAATGTTTTCAGAAAGATGAATCAAAACGATGGAGAGTCAACTTCACAGTTCGTCATGAGACTTAAGACTCAAGTGAAGAATTGTGATCCAGAACACTATGGTGAGAATGAAATGATAATTGATCATGTGATTGAGAAGTCTACATCGTCTGAGTTGCGGCGGTTGCTGTTGAAGGAAGGTGACAAGCTGACAATTGAGAAACTACTAGAGGTAGCTAGGACACTTGAACAATCAGAGAATCACGCGCGTGCAATAGAAGGCAAACTTGACCCTAACTATATGATTTCTAAAGTAAAAGAAATGCATAGCAAGATATCGAATGATAGAGGCCAATACTGCTCAAAATGTGGGTTATCTACTCATTGGAAGCCAGACAAATCCTGTCCTGCTCAAGAAGCAAGATGTTTAAAATGTGGTATCGTAGGACACTATTCAAGATGTTGTAAAAATGAAACCAATTCGAAACGGCATGGATACCAAAAGCAAGTTAGGCAAGTAGAACTTGAATCAGATAGCTCTCAAGATGAAAATAGTTTTTCTGTATTTACTGTGATATCAAAATCTGATATGATGAACATAACTTTGAAAGGTCAAGTCAATATAAAATTTCTAGTTGACAGTGGGGCTTCTGTCAATATTTTGGATTTTGATTCGTGGCGGTACCTTAAACGCAAGAATCCTTCTCTGTTTTATGAAGAGACAGGAAAGAAGCTATTTGCTTATGGCAGTGATACACCTTTACCCATCATAGGTAAACTAAAGCGTGACGTTTCCATTTCAAATGGGACAAAGCTTAAAAATGTGAAATTCTTCATCTGTCAGGGCAATGGTGTGCCCTTGTTGAGTGGTGAGACTGCGAAAAAACTTGGCATTTTGAAAATAGACATACCTACTAATTCAGTTGAAGGAAAGTCACAACCCTCACCTTTATCATTGGAATTTGTAACACCTAACAGTAAGCCATTTGATTCAAGTGACCACTATGTGCGATGGGTATCCTTGGAAGCCACTCCCAAGGCAATGAGCCTAGAAGAAATTCGAGAACACTCACAGCGAGACCCGAGGATGTCTTCACTGAAACAAGCTATACAATGTGACAGATGGCCTGTAGAGTTCAGGAAATTTGAATTAATCAAGACAGAGCTGTGTATAATGGATGACATGATATTAAGAGGTACCAGGATTTTCATCCCTCCATCACTCAGGAAGCACACGCTATCCCTAGCTCACGAAGGACATCCTGGAATTGTGAAAATGAAGCAAAAGTTGAGAACCAAAGTGTGGTGGCATAATATAAAAAGAGACTGCGAGAGTTATTGTAAGTCTTGTCATGAATGTCAGGTGCTAGGAAACCCTAGCTCTCCTGAGCCCATGAAAATTGTTCGTATGCCTGAATCACCATGGAGTACTATTGCTGTTGATTTCCTCGGTCCACTCCCTAATGGTACTTATGTTCTCGTGGTTATAGATCATTACAGCAGATATTATTTATGCGAATTTCTCACTTCTATTACAGCAAAGAAAACCATTAATACACTGTGGAAGATTTTCTCCTCATTTGGTCTACCAAAAGTTTTAATATCTGTTAATGGTCCACAGTTCATCAGTAGAGAACTCAGAGATTTCTGCATTGGGAATAATATTGTACAGCATCTGAACACTCCAGAATGGCCTCAAGCTAATGGAGAAGTTGAGCGTCAAAACAGGACCATCTTGAAAAGATTGAAGATAGCCCAGCTGAATAACGAATATCTGGACAATGCTTTGAGAACATTTATCTTCAATTATAACTCTACACCTCACTCTGTTACAGGAAAGACGCCAGCTTTTCTCATGTTTGCGAGAGAATTCCGAGACAAACTCCCATCAGTAGAGTCAGCATACAACGTGGACCCTGTGGTTCTCGACAGAGATATTCAACACAAAATGAAAAACAAGCAGTACTATGACAAACATCATCACGCGAAAGAAAGTAACATTGAAGTGGGAGATACAGTATTGCTGCAGCAAAACAAAACCAACAAACTCTGCAGCAGATATGATCCGGAGCCTCACTTAGTCATCGCAAGAAACGGAACTAATGTAATTGTGCGTTCCCAGTTAACCAACAAGCAGTACACAAGGAACGTTTCTCAAGTCAAGAAATATATTAATCCTTCTGGTTTTATTCTGCGCGGAAGTCCGTCCAATCCCAATGATATTTTCTGTGAAGAGAATGAAGATAATAATATTATTAATGATGCTGATGTAAGAGTACCACCAGGAGATGATGCTGATGAAAGAGTATCAGAAGATGATGCTGGTGAAAGAGCACCAGAAGATGATGCAAGCGATCTAAACAACGACAGTGAAGATATTGATGAGGCTGTACAAAAAGAAGAAAATTGTGAAGAACTAAGTGATTGGCAAAGCGCCGAATCATCAGAGAGTTATGAAGATCCGAAAGATGAAGATTGGTTACCTGTTCAAAGGCAAAGAAAAAGAAAAAAGAAAAGGAAGGAATAATGTAATATGTATAGTAGGGTTTGATGATTTGAAAGATGAGAGAGCGGCCAGTGTAGTTTGTGGAAATAAAAGATCAGTTTAGTTTTGACCACTGTACTGGTATGTTGTTCCTGTCTTAGAGACATTTCATTAAGTACCTTTCAAAAAGACAAGAATTTTAATTACCATTTTTTCCGTAAGTACAAGTACCATTTTGGTACAATTATGACAATTATCTATTTATACATTCAAACCTGGATATAAGAGAACTCATGGGATCGTAATTTTTTCTCTTACATCCAAGTTTCTGTTATAAAGAAGTTATTTGTGCTTCTAGAGAGGTAAATTTAACCTGTTCTCAAATATCCAGGTTTCTCACATATGCAGGTTTTTCTAAACTCCAGGTTTCTCTAAAGATGTTATTTTCCCTTCTAGAGAGCTAAATTTGACCTGGAAATCTTTCGCTTATATCCAGGTTTCCCACATATCCATCTCGGTTTTCTCTTATAAAGAGGTTATTTTTCCTTCTATTAGAGATGTATATTTGACCTGGAAATCTTTCTCTTATATCCAGGTTTCTCACATATACATCCCGGTTTTCTTATATAAAGAGGTTATTTATGTAAATTTGACTTGGAAATCTTTCTCTTGTATCCAGGTTTCCCTTACATCTAGGTTCGACTGTTTTTATTTATTATTGTTTGAAAACCAAATCACTAGAACCTACCAAATTATATTTAATAACTAGCCGTTTGCCCGTGCTTTGCAACGGGACTAAATTTCAAATTTACTAAGGCATGGCCGTACTGCTGGACAGCAATGCCTTTTTGAACTTTTTATAATTTTTCTGGACAAAGCGATAATGGTTTTGGGGGGTCAATTCTGAGACATTTTTCGCTATCTCTTACCGTTTTGGCTAAACAACTTCGGACAAACAAACAAACATAGGTAGTCCTTTTTTCTGTTTTATATATAGAGATTTAAGTTCTTAAAGTAGTTACACCTATGCACTTTTCACTTCTCTATGAAATTATGTTTTTCTTACTCTTACACAAACAGTATTTTGTTTTTCTTATGTATCAGCCAACCAACCAAATTTGTAAGGGCGGAATTAATAGACAACATCAATAACTTAAGTCGTTGGTAAGTGTCGATTTTCCCTATCTTACACAGTACGCAATCCGTGACTTAGCGCCACAGAGGTATTACATACAAAAACGTCTATTAGGGCGGAATTAATAGACGTTTTTGTAATACCTCTGTGGCGCTAAGTCACGGATTGCGTACTGTGTAAGATAGGGAAAATCGACACTTACCAACGATTTAAGTTATTGATGTTGTCTATTAATTCCGCCCTTAATTCCGCCCTAAATGTTTCAAAAAAATACAGTTAAACTTATTTATTTATTTTTTCATGCACAGTGTAATGTACTTTACTTTACTTTTTTATTTACTTACTTATTTTCACTTATTTTTTAATTTTACTTTTAGCTTTAAGTGACTTTGTATACATGTCATATGGTGTAAAGTGTACAATAAAATGAATTTATTATTATTCCACTTTCTCTCCTTGGAGGGTAATTACCCTTCAATGGGTAGTACACCAGGAGCGGATCTGAAGATCAAGTCTTCTGAAGTTGTTTGCAGGCACGGCCGGTGCTAAGGAGCTGCGGAACTGCAGCACCCCCAGACGAAAAACTCGAAAAAGAGACGATTTTCTCAAGTCCTAGCTCGTATACAATGAAAATCATCACACATTTCTAGAACAATTAATGCATAATTATTATGATTGGCATGGTAAACAAACACAAACTCTTTAGATACTGAAAGAGCGACTCTATAAATCCCATTTTAGTTTGGTTTATGTGGCAGCACCCCCGAAACATTTTCCAACCGGCCGCGCCTGGTTGTTTGGTTCATAGTGTGGGGAGGCAATTTTTATTATTATTATTTAATTTCCAGGTGGACGCTACCATCGCGGCCCAAATCGAGGCCGGCATCCTCGTGCCCACCGCCAACCACCCGAACAACAAGTTCTTCCCGAACCACCCGGACCTCGTGTGGGAGTGTCTCTGGGACGCGTGCGACTTCCAGTTCGAGGACATGCACGACTGCATTGAGCACGCGGTGGCGGACGGCTCCTCCGGCGGACACATCCACGCCACCTTCGCCGCCATTCCGCCCAGCGGTGAGTAGCGGGGTTTTTACTCTCTGTTTTTTTTTAAGATGACTGTTTCACAGCCGTTTTTTATTTCGTAGTCATTTATTTATTTACACTTTATTAGGTAATAGGACATATTATATACAATACAAATAATTACAAATGAAGATACAATATACAATATAATAGAAGAAAAAATAAATAAATATATACATAATATAATATGTCCTAACTAAAGGGCGGGGTTATTGCCAACAATTATTATGTCCTAACTAATGCCATGAAACAGGAGCTACTGTAGACGCTTGTGGTCTGTGTTGTAGCTTGAAAAAATAAAATAAAATCTTGAGAGTTACAGTTTTATTGTAAAACGGTGCTGCCCACATATTTGAAGGTTGCTTCAAAACACAGCATATCAATCAATACATAAAGAGTACATCTCTTTTATACACATATTGTTCTTTTTGTGAGTTTTCCGACGGACCTCAGTAGCTTGATCGATAAGGCGGCGGATTTGTAACCTGGAGGTCGGTGGTTCAAGTCCCGGTTTCAGCGTAGATTTAGTAAAGCGAGTTTGAGTAGTTGTGATATCACGAAAGTGATTAACACAAATATGAGAACTTTCTTTTTTCTTCTTCTTTATTGATGTTCTTTGTTTTCTGTTTGTAAATAGAGCTAGGCTCGTAAATATACACCCGTGCTGCGGGCATTTATTTATTTTATTGAGTTTTCCGTTTTCATTATTAATTTACCTATTAATGATTTTACCTATTAATTTACCTATTAAAAAGGGTTGGGTGGAAGAGATTGCCATAGGCAATAACCCCGCCCTTTGGTTAAGACATATTATGTATATATTATTTTTTTTCTTGTTTGTGTTATTATTATTATTATTGTCAATTTTATATTTAATTTTTACCATTATTTGTCTGTATAATATATGTTCTACTAATAAAGTGTTTCTAAATAAATAAATAAAAATAAATTAATGTAACATGACTCGCCCGGTTCCCAGAGGTGGAGTACCAGTGTCAGTGGCGCGGCTGCAGCCGGCTCAAGAAGCCGTTCCCCCCCTTCCCCTCCTGCAACCGGCTGGCTCGCCACGTGAAGGAGGTGCACATACTCAAGAACCCGGGGAAGGTGATCACGGCGGACCACCGCTCCAAGTAAGTTGAGAACCGCTGGAGTGTCCACTGTCCAACATTGCATAGTACTGTGTAGTGGGGGTGATACCTGATACTGTACTGTGTAGTATAGTGGATAGCCGACCACCGCTCCAAGTAAGTTGAGAACCGCTGGAGTGTCCACTGTCCAATATTGCATAGTACTGTATAGTGAGGGTGATACTGTACTGTGTAGTATAGTGGATAGCCGACCACCGCTCCAAGTAAGTTGAGAACCGCTGGAGTGTCCACTGTCCAATAATGCATAGTACTGTGTAGTGGGGGTGATACCTGATACTGTACTGTATAGTATAGTGGATAGCCGACCATCGCTCCAAGTAAGTTGAGAACCGCTGGAGTGTCCACTGTCCAATAATGCATAGTACTGTGTAGTGGGGGTGATACCTGATACTGTACTGTATAGTATAGTGGATAGCCGACCATCGCTCCAAGTAAGTTGAGAACCGCTGGAGTGTCCACTGTCCAATAATGCATAGTACTGTGTAGTGGGGGTGATACCTGATACTGTACTGTATAGTATAGTGGATAGCCGACCATCGCTCCAAGTAAGTTGAGAACCGCTGGAGTGTCCACTGTCCAATAATGCATAGTACTGTGTAGTGGGGGTGATACCTGATACTGTACTGTATAGTATAGTGGATAGCCGACCATCGCTCCAAGTAAGTTGAGAACCGCTGGAGTGTCCACTGTCCAATAATGCATAGTACTGTGTAGTGGGGGTGATACCTGATACTGTACTGTATAGTATAGTGGATAGCCGACCATCGCTCCAAGTAAGTTGAGAACCGCTGGAGTGTCCACTGTCCAATATTGCATAGTACTGTGTAGTGGGGGTGATACCTGATACTGTACTGTATAGTATAGTGGATAGCCGACCATCGCTCCAAGTAAGTTGAGAACCGCTGGAGTGTCCACTGTCCAATAATGCATAGTACTGTGTAGTGGGGGTGATACCTGATACTGTACTGTATAGTATAGTGGATAGCCGACCATCGCTCCAAGTAAGTTGAGAACCGCTGGAGTGTCCACTGTCCAATATTGCATAGTACTGTATAGTGGGGGTGATACTGTACTGTATAGTATAGTGGATAGCCGACCATCGCTCCAAGTAAGTTGAGAACCGCTGGAGTGTCCACTGTCCAATATTGCATAGTACTGTGTAGTGGGGGTGATACCTGATACTGTACTGTATAGTATAGTGGATAGCCGACCATCGCTCCAAGTAAGTTGAGAACCGCTGGAGTGTCCACTGTCCAATAATGCATAGTACTGTGTAGTGGGGGTGATACCTGATACTGTACTGTATAGTATAGTGGATAGCCGACCATCGCTCCAAGTAAGTTGAGAACCGCTGGAGTGTCCACTGTCCAATATTGCATAGTACTGTATAGTGGGGGTGATACTGTACTGTATAGTATAGTGGATAGCCGACCATCGCTCCAAGTAAGTTGAGAACCGCTGGAGTGTCCACTGTCCCACATTGCATTATTAACACGTTCAGCGCCACGAGGTACATATATGTACCTCAGCTAACTTTTCTTCATGACATGAGGTACGTATGTGTACCTCAAGTATTTTATTATACACGACATTAAGTATGTATTTGTATCCAACCCTATTATGTTGCTCTTTGAAGACATGAGGTACCTCTATGTGACTCAATACAATGTATTACTTATGTCGATCTGATAGCTCTGGTCCCACTGAGTTTTTCGGTCCGAGACACTTGAAAATTGGTGCGAGACACTTGAAATGATAAATGAGCTTTAGTCCCTCACAACGAATCTCTTATATAGGCTTGGCGGTAAATGTGTTAATAATAATAATGTGTTTTATTGTACATTGCTTTGACATTTCATAGTTACACTAGCGGGCTGTCGCCCGCTTTGCGGGCCGAGGCATGGCCGTGAAAGCAAAAAATCCTTTTTCGTCAATGGCAGGTGTTGTAGTGGGAGTTTCGAAAAATCCCGTCTTATTGCACATCTAGACTATAAGACAAAGCTACCTACCAAATTTCAGCTTCCTAGGACTTACGGTTTGGGCTGTAGAGCGATGATCAGTCAGTGGTCAGTGAGTGTCTTTGACATTTATATATTTACATATAAGATATAGCAATTATAGCACATAGGAAAAGAAATATTAAAGTGAAACTGTATATTTTACACAGACTTGCCACACTAAGAGACCCAGTATAGTATGGGTCTCTTGTTTTTGTGACATGTACTGTATACTGTATGTGCAAGTGCATAGTACTGTATAGTGAGGGTGATACAAGAGAGTAGGCTGAGATGGTTCGGACGCATAGAGCGAAGAGAGGAATATGTAATGTTATACAAAACTAGGTTTCTTTTAAATTTTCACTCACCGACTTAAGTTTCGCCTAACTCGTAGGCTTGATCACGATTATAATTATATAATCTTTATGTGTAATTAACATTACATATACCTAACATTACTTTGGATTTATAATATGAACCTAATAACAAAAATAACGAAGAGAGGAAAACTATGTGAGTAAGAGAATACAATACTTGAAATAGGCGGTAAAATAACCCCACTAAAGGCAATAACCTCGCCATTTAGTTATATTATGTACGAAATTTATTTATTTATTCTTTTCTTTTTCTCTTGTATTTTATTATTAATTTGTAATTGTCTATGTTGTATATAATATGTCCAATTAATAAAGTGTAAATAAACAAATAAAGATGACAAGGAGAGACAAAGTTGAAGAAGACCTAAGAGAGAAAAACTGGAGAAAAAAGGACGCGCTAAATAGAAAGATATGGAAGAAAACGTTTCATGGAACAAATGCCGATCCCAAGTAGGTTTGGGAAAAAGGCAAAGTTAAAAGAAGTAGTAGAGTGACTTGGCACCATTAAAGTATTAAAGTTCTAAATGATGATATGCCCCTTATTAAAAAAAAAAAAAAAACTTCTGGTCACTTCACCCCCTCCCCCTCAGAAACTACGTTCAGGTTCAGAAGCCACCCCCTCCCGCCCCCTGCCCTGTCGTGACCATGCGTTCTCTTCCACCCAACCACTCCATCCCCACCTCCGTGATAGCCGTGAACGAACACGTGAGCGCCGCCGTTCAGTCTGCCGGTCACCATCATCTCATTCAGGGTACACGCTCGGCGTAGCTTAGCTCAGTTGCATTTTTTTTTTTGTTTCGCAGTAGTTCAGATTATCTCCTCTTTCTCTTTCTCTCTCTCTCTCTCTCTCTCTCTCTCTCTCTCTCTCTCTTTCTCTTTCTCTTTCTCTTTCTCTTTCTCTTTCTCTCTCTTTTCTCTCTCTCTCTGTCTCTCTCTCTCTCTCTCTCTTTGTCTTTGTCTTTCTCTCTTTCTCTTTCTCTCTCTCTTTCTCTCTCTCTCTCTCTCTCTCTCTCCCCTCTCTCTCTTTGTACCTGAGAAATAGTATTTACGTTATTTTAATTTACAGTATTTCTAATTTTGTATCATGTAATCATCTCATTTATTTAGGGTATTATTATTTTATTATTTATCTTTTTATTTCACAGTATTGTCTACCCCAATTTCTTTGTAATGGTCTTGTTAGAAATGTTTGAATTCTCGTTTTGGCCTGCACAATTATTCTTTCTTTCATTATGTCTAAAAATTTCTTTACTTCTTTTTTAATCTTAAGTATATTCATTTTTCAATTTGACCAGATAATAATGACATCAACACATTTGATGAAAGAAGGATTTTAATATTATTGTGCGACACTGAGTAACTTGTTTGATAAGGCGGCGGACTCGTAACCTGGAGGTCGATGGTTCGAGTCCCAAGCATGGCAAATAATTAGCAAAGCAAGTTAGAGTAATTGTGATCAACATTATCTTTTTTATATAGATTAAAAAAGAAATAACAGTAATTTTTTTTTTTTTATTATCTTCCCGTACTTTTAAAATGCCTCTAAAAATTAGCGCACCATAGCTCTCTCTGGATCTCCAATTTAACTCTATTGTTCAAACTAAAGTGCAATAGTGGTTAACGCGCTAGTTTGGTAATCCAGGTACCTTAAGGGTCCGTTGCTTCAAATCCCACCCAGTGCATGAATTTTTCCTCATTAATTTGAGTTTGTGACCACATCATAATAAGACTCTGAAGGTTAGGTGGTAGAAAATGCTTCGAGCTTTAACCTCGCCTGGTGGTTACCTTCCACTAAAGAGTGTTGTTATTATTATCTGTACAGTAACTATCCAAAATGGCCGATTTTATGAGACAGGTTCATTGAGATAAACGTTATGAGTAACTTTCTCAATTACTTCCTCCATGCGTAAAAGCATATACCGATACTGTACCATGTTGAAGCAGAGTTTAATGGAAGAACAAGCTATGGTGCGCTAATTTTGAGCGTCAGTGTATGAATTTTTAATTTATTTTCTTTACTATTCATTTACTGTCGCACTGTAGTACTACTTTGTCAATAGTCTCTGTAGCAGCGTCAGTATATGACTTTTTAATTTATTTTCTTTACTATTCATTTACCGTCGCACTGTAGTACTACTTTGTCAGTAGTCTGGAGCAGCGTCAGTGTATGAACTTTTATTTTATTATTACTGTCGCATTGTAGTACTACTTTGTCAGTAGTCTGTAGTAGCGTCAGTGTATGAACTTTTATTTTTTTATTACTGTCGCACTGTAGTACTACTTTGTCAGTAGTCTGTAGCAGCGTCAGTATATGAACTTTTATTTTATTATTACTGTCGCACTGTAGTACTACTTTGTCTGTAGCAGCGTCAGTATATGAACTTTTATTTTATTATTATTGTCGCACTGTAGTACTACTTTGTCAGCAGTCTGTAGCAGCGTCAGTATATGAATTTTTATTTTATTTTCTTTATTATTCATTTACCGTCGCACTGTATCAGTACTTTTTAGTAGCCTGTAGCGTAGATGTTGACGAGGTTGAATTTGCTTGGTACCCTGTAGGAACTACGTTCCCCGTATTGTTCGCAACCCGCCCAGCACACCACAAGACTCAAGCAAGGCTGGACAGAAGGGGACCCCAGGTAAGTGAAGAGATACTCAGTTGCCTTGCGCGAACAGTCCTTGGTTCGAATCCGAGAGACGACAAAAATTGTATTCAGAAATAGATGACACTTGTATGATAATTATACCATGACCTACCACTTAAATGGGAAATAACCCCGCCCTTTAGTTAGGACATGTGTATTTATCTATTTCTTTCCATTTTATTGTCTATATTGTTTCCATTTTTTTATAATATATGCATAAATCCCCTATCATCAAAGCCATGCTCTTATTGAATGAGGCAAATCAGAATGATTGTCTCTCACGTCACTTATTACTGTTATTTAGTGACACACAATATCTTGTGGGAATCGGGTAACAGTGTAGACGTTAGTTAAAAAAAGAAAAATAATAATGATTTTTTGTATTGTACATAATTATATAATATATATGTCTTTGTATCAAATAATGAATTTAAGAATAATAAGGTGTCATTTCTCGCCCATCAGAGAGGAGGCATACTACAGAATGGGCAAGCTACAACACACACCACAAGTTCCATGTCTTCGCTTTGGAGAATAAGAATACTCGCTTACAAATTAAAAACACAGATATCTAATCATGACCATAATGAGATCATGAAATTCCAAGATATTAAATTACTAGAACTTCGAAGAAATCCACCAAATGAATTAACCCGTGGTGGTGACTTCTTTCACGGCACACATCATTTTAAGTTGTCTTTCCATTTTCTCCTTTTCTCTCTTTAATATTTGCCTACTGCTTTTGTAGTATTCACTTTTCTTACCCCCTATCTCTCATTCAACTGTTGCCTTCTTAAGATTTCTTGTTATCTCGACACTTCTATTTAACAGTTCATATGTTTGGCCTCAAAGGTTCTTAAGGGATAATTGGTCTGAGTTGGCAATTTTTAATGAGCACATTTCACAGTTTTCATAGAATTTGCCTTAAGTGTAAACATTTTCTTGGCCGATGGTCCTAAGTGCCGTTAGGTTATTTCCCGTTATTTTTCGTATTCCTCGCTTCTGACCAATGACCCCTTGATGTCATCATTTCTCACTCACCAAGATTTGCACTTTATACTTTCAACTATTGTTACTGCTCCTCTCTTACTCTCTCCATTTCTCTCCGGATCTGAATCAACAGCATCAGTAATTTCTCTAACACCGTGCACTGGTAGTCAAGTGGTTAACGCGCTAGTCTGGTAATCCGGGTAGTGTAGGGATCCGTTGCTTTGAATCCCACCCAGTGCATGAATTTTCGAATCCCAATGTGTTATTATTATTGTTATTTAATGCATTTCGTATTTCGTGTGCTTTTTAAGTGTACATGTCTCCTTTAAAAAAAGATTTAGATACTCTTAACATTCATATTCTTGAAGATGAGTGTTTCACAAGCGTTTTTATTTCGTACCCCTGAAACAGCAGCACTGTAGACTCTAGTGGTCTGTGTTGTAGCTTGCCCTTTCCGTAGTATGCTTTCCCCCTGATGGACGAGAAATGACACCTTATTTCCCATTTAAGTGGTAGGTCATCACAAGCGGACGGTAAGGTATAAGGACTATAAGGTATAATGTACATACAAGTGTTCTCTATTTATGAATACAATTATTGTCGGCTCTGGGGTTCGAACCAAGGACTTTCCGAGTGACAAGTGAGTATATAACCATTGAGCTTATCCTGCGCCCAAATGTATAAGGTTAGCAACTCACACAGGGTCTCCTAAATATCTGAGTAGCTCGTGATTTATGAAAGGTTGGCGAATAGCGACCCCTGCCTTAGTACTTAGACTAGGAAAAAATACCCATAGCCAATTCTGTAGCCTCTAGTGTTCGGTTAGTTTGAAGGCAACCCCGATCCGGTACAACACCGAAAGAATTGTCGGCCCTGGGGTTCGAACCAGAGTTCTGTTAAGCACTGGGTGAGGTTAATGTGGGTAGCTGGTACGATTCCCAGCGAATGGAGGGTAAAACCCCCGTCCTGTCTACCTCAAGTCAGGACGTTAAAACCAAATAGAATCAATGGACATGAAAGGAGCCTAGACATTGGATCTGGGCGTCCATATAATCCTCTCACCACCGTGATTTAGGTATCAATACCTATCTCACGGACACGGAATTACTCGTATAATTATTATACCACTAAGCTAACTCTCCCTTCTTTGATTTTCAGTATCTGGTGCTGGCAGTCTCATGAACCAACAAAGGAACACGCCCTCTCCTTCACAGCTGAATGGTAAGCTCCTTTGATCCTCTTTTTTTTATATGAGTAATAATGACGCCATTAAATCGGATGTTGAGAAGAAACAGGGAGATTGGGGGGATATTGAAAATAATCTAAAATATAATAATAGAGTTTGGGGGAGAGGCTTTGTGCATCCTGTCCCTTAGGATAGAACGATTACGGATATGTATGTATTAATAGTCTGGCTGGGGGACTACAAACAGGGAGTAGACCAGCAGTCTGGCTGGGGCACTACAAACTAGGAGTAGACCAGCAGTCTGGCTGGGGAACTATAAAAAGAGAGTAGACCAGTTGTCTGGCTGGGGCACTACAAACAGGGAGTAGACCAGTAGTCTAGCTGGGGTACTATAAAGAGGGAGTAGAATAGCAGTCTGGCTGGGGGACTTTAAACAGGGAGTAGACCAGTATTCTGGCTGGGGTACTATAAACAGGGAGTAGACAGCAGTCTGGCTGGGGGACTATAAACAGGGAGTAGACTAAGACCAGCATTGTCTTGGTTCTGGGGGCCCTTGTTAAGTATTAGCCTCCTTGTAAAGACAGTGGTAGCAGTGCTGAGTCATTCCTCCACTGTCTGGCTACCATATCGTTCACGATGACGTCACCCTATGATGATGTAGTACACAACCTTTTTATTTCGTAGCCATCTAACAGCTACTGTAGACGCTTGTGGTCTGTGTTGTAGCTTGCCCATCCCATAGTTACTCCTCTCTGATTGGCGAGAACCCCTTTTTCATGTTGCAATCAAATTCTAGTCTCAGATTTTTTTTTAACAACAAAAACAACAACAATACAAGAATAAAACATAATTTATCAGTTTTATTGAAAGTATCGTATATATGTATAATAAATATCGTATGTATGTATGTATATAATATTATCTTAAGTACATGAGCACCTGAAATTTTCAAGTGTTTCTCTGAGGTTCTATCTCGAGCACGTACTTGGATATGCCTGTTGACGTCCACTGCATCCCCAATCCCCATCCCCAGTCGTCATGGCAACTGCATTTGTTTACCTAAGATTTAGCCACTTAGCCAGGCGTCAATGGCCAGGTCTCAAAAGATCATTCTTAAAAGAAATTTGTTTATCTTTTTTTTTTAATGAATATTTATTTAACTCTTTAAATAAATATTCATTATTTAAATAAATATTCTGTAACATTCAGAGTCCTTGTCCCTATTTATCTTTGTTTTATAATGTTTATCTTTATTTTCGAAGATGAGACAAAGTGTTTCACAGCCTTTTATTTTCGTAGCCATCAAACAACGGCTATTGTTGACGCTTGTGATCTGTTTTGTAGCTTGCCCCTTCCCTAGTATGCCTCCCATCTGAGGGACGAGAGGTAACGCAATACTTCCTATTTAATTTACTTACTTTGGTTGATCAAGCAACAAAAAAAATGGCAGTGTACCCAAAATCGATGTTGCATTCCCTCGTTGAATAGCGAGGGAAATCCGTTGCTTCAGGTACACTTTGGCCCTGGAGCTGCCCGTTATCATTTTATTTCATGAGACACAGTCCCACTACGTATACCTAACTCAGGCAGTATAAATACGTGTTTATCTTTATTTATATTTATTTTGTTCACATTCTATTCAAGTAAAGTCACACAAAGTTTTTGACTTTGGCAATCCAGAGAGAACAATTTTATAATGAGACAACGTGTTTCACAGCCTTTTCTTTCGTAGCCATCAAACAGCAGCTATTGATGGCTGTTCTTTTTCTTTTTTTAAATTTGTATAAATACGTGTTTATCTTTATTTTATAATGAGACAGAGTGTTTCACAGCCTTTTCTTTCGTAGCCATCAAACAGCACCTATTGATGGCTGTTCTTTTTCTTTTTTTAAATTTGTATAAATACGTGTTTATCTTTATTTTATAATGAGACAGAGTGTTTCACAGCCTTTTCTTTCGTAGCCATCAAACAGCAGCTATTGATGGCTGTTCTTTTTCTTTCTTTTTTAAATTTGTATAAATACGTGTTTATCTTTATTTTATAATGAGACAGAGTGTTTCACAGCCTTTTCTTTCGTAGCCATCAAACAGCACCTATTGATGGCTGTTCTTTTTCTTTTTTTAAATTTGTATAAATACGTGTTTATCTTTATTTTATAATGAGACAGAGTGTTTCACAGCCTTTTCTTTCGTAGCCATCAAACAGCAGCTATTGATGGCTGTTCTTTTTCTTTCTTTTTTAAATTTGTATAAATACGTGTTTATCTTTATTTTATAATGAGACAGAGTGTTTCACAGCCTTTTCTTTCGTAGCCATCAAACAGCACCTATTGATGGCTGTTCTTTTTCTTTTTTTAAATTTGTATAAATACGTGTTTATCTTTATTTTATAATGAGACAGAGTGTTTCACAGCCTTTTCTTTCGTAGCCATCAAACAGCAGCTATTGATGGCTGTTCTTTTTCTTTCTTTTTTAAATTTGTATAAATACGTGTTTATCTTTATTTTATAATGAGACAGAGTGTTTCACAGCCTTTTCTTTCGTAGCCATCAAACAGCACCTATTGATGGCTGTTCTTTTTCTTTTTTTAAATTTGTATAAATACGTGTTTATCTTTATTTTATAATGAGACAGAGTGTTTCACAGCCTTTTCTTTCGTAGCCATCAAACAGCACCTATTGATGGCTGTTCTTTTTCTTTTTTTAAATTTGTATAAATACGTGTTTATCTTTATTTTATAATGAGACAGAGTGTTTCACAGCCTTTTCTTTCGTAGCCATCAAACAGCAGCTATTGATGGCTGTTCTTTTTCTTTCTTTTTTAAATTTGTATAAATACGTGTCGACTACGGCTCTCACCCCGGGGGTTTGCTGAGGCTGGTGATCTAGTGAATTTTGTGAATCAAGCCACAGAAGTCTGCCTGGTGAGACTTGAACCACAGCCTTTTCTTTCGTAGCCATCAAACAGCAGCTATTGATGGCTGTTCTTTTTCTTTCTTTTTTTAATTTGTATAAATAACGTGTCGACTACGCTCACCCCGGGTCTGCCGGGAGGTGGATCTAGTGAATTTTGTGAATCAAGCCACAGAAATCTGCCTCGTGAGACTTGAACTACAGCCTTTTCTTTCGTAGCCATCAAACAGCAGCTATTGATGGCTGTTCTTTTTCTTTCTTTTTTTAATTTGTATAAATACGTGTCGACTACGCTCACCCCGGGTCTGCCGGGAGGTGGATCTAGTGAATTTTGTGAATCAAGCCACAGAAATCTGCCTCGTGAGACTTGAACTACAGCCTTTTCTTTCGTAGCCATCAAACAGCAGCTATTGATGGCTGTTCTTTTTCTTTCTTTTTTTAATTTGTATAAATACGTGTCGACTACGGATCTCACCCCGGGCTTGAGCTGAGGTGGATCTAGGAATTCTAGGATCTAGTAAATTTTGTGAATCAAGCCACAGAAGTCTGCCTGGTGAGACTTGAACCACAGCCTTTTCTTTCGTAGCCATCAAACAGCAGCTATTGATGGCTGTTCTTTTTCTTTTCTTTTTTTTAATTTGTATAAATACGTGTCGACTACGGCTCTCACCCCGGGTTTGCCGGGAGATGGATCTAGTGAATTTTGTGAATCAAGCCACAAAAGTCTGCCTCGTGAGACTTGAACCACAGCCTTTTTTTTCGTAGCCATCAAACAGCAGCTATTGATGGCTGTTCTTTTTCTTTCTTTAAATTTGTATAAATACGTGTCGACTACGGCTCACCCCGGGTTTTTTTTTATGTTAGGCACTTTAACCAAATATTGAATGGTCGTTCGTGCCGTCACCCCCGGGTTAGCTGAGGCTGGTGATCTAGTGAATTTTGTGAATCAAGCCACAGAAGTCTGCCTCGTGAGACTTGAACCACAGCCTTTTCTTTCGTGGCCATCAAACAGCAGCAGCTATTGATGGCTGTTCTTTTTCTTTCTTTTTTTTAATTTGTATAAATACGTGTCGACTACGGCTATCACCCCGGGTTTTTTTTATGTTAGGCACTTTAACCAAATATTGAATAATCGTTCGTGCCGTCACCCCCGGGTTAGCTGAGGCTGGTGATCTAGTGAATTTTGTGAATCAAGCCACAGAAGTCTGCCTCGTGCGACTTGAACAAGACTTCGAGCGTCGCGGACACGTTACGCTCGAGCTTCTTCTTGATGTGGCCGTTGAAGTGGTTCACGACGTAGGTGAAGATCCGGCTGCGCAGCCAGTCGCTAAGACGGTCGGCGCCCGTCATGTTGATTTCGATATTTTCGAACCGAGTCAGACTGAACTCGTCCAGGTAGAGCGAGCAGTCTGTGTCGGTGACGCGGAGTCCCACTCTGAAGAGGAACGAGTTCTCGTGCACGATTCTGAGAAAAAAACAGAAAGAGTGAGTTAGATAAGATCGTACAGTCAAACCGGGGCACTAGAAAATCCTGGATATTAGAGAACGAAAGCAGTTTGTGTTCGTCACACGAAGTCCCACTCTGAAGAGGAACGAGTTTCCGTGCACGATTCTGAGAAAAAAACAGAAAGTGTGTCATGTAATGGTGCTGTAGGTAGAGAGTATGAAAGTTTAGTCAAGAAAACAGCAGAAAAATTAAGCCACAAGTGGAACAGAACATATGGAAAAATTCTCGAATGGCTCAGAGTTAAAATAGAAATTTCCATTATTAATGCTACGAGTATGAGGATCAGAGGAACTCGGAAGAATTCGTGGTGTTGGTTGTGAAGATGGAGCGGGAGTGTTTGACGTTGCCGAGATATGATTGTAAAGAGTATTTTAACGTTTATTGAATATACTGCTCTGTATTTGAAGGTGTACTATGATTTAGAAAGAGTGAGTTAGATAAGATTGTACAGTCAAACTGGGGCACTAGAAAATTACTAGAGAACGAATTCCAGGTTAAATTTACCTCTCTACAGGGGAAAATGAACCTATTCAACCGACCCCAGTACCTTGATTAATAAGGCGATATCAGGATAAAAAAAATGTCAAAAAACGCTTGCATACGAGTCTGCAACCATTGGGACATTTTCATCTTTACTATTCAATGTCTAAAACTTAACTGACCAAATTTCGTATTGTGCGCATGACACATACTTTTTCTCTTCTCTCTTTTTATAATTTAATATTTCGTTATTGTGCGCATGACACATACTTTTTCTCTTCTCTCTTTTTATAATTTAATATTTCGTTACATAATTTCGTCACTTAATTTCGCTACATAATTTTGTCACTTAATTTCGTTACATAATTTTGTCACTTAATTTCGTTACATAATTTCGTCACTTAATTTCGTTACATAATTTCGTCACTTAATTTCGTCACTTAATTTCGTTACATAATGTCGTCACTTAATTTTGTTACATAATTTCGTTACATAATTTTGGTTATGTGCCAGAGCAAAGACATGAAAATGTCAAAATCTTATCCTGTACTTTTATCATGTTTTGTTCGAAGAAGACAAGCAATAGCTTCTATCTTGGAGGTCGGTGGTTCAAGTCCCGTTGTCAGCGTGGATTTAGTAAAACGATGAGCAGTTGTGCTCTCACGAGTGTGATTAACACATATATGATATCCTTATCCATTAACCTCTTTATAAGAGGTTTATTTCCCCTGAAAAGAGAAACCTGAATACAAGAGAGACAGAAAAAAACTGGTCCCTTCTTGAGTTCTGATATATTCGATACCTATCACTGATTTTTTCAAATTTTTTTTTATTATTTTATTAGATAAAAAATCTTATCCTGTACTTTTATCATATATTGTCACGAAGAAGACAAGCAATAGCTCATACCCGAGCACGAGTTACAGGGTCCACTTGTTGACCTCACTCAATTACTTCCGAGAAATTTCTAATATTAGAAATCGGAATTATTGTGTTCGTTTTTTTTTTTTTTTTTTTTTTTTTTTTGGTACCGCTTTAACTATTAAGTCATTCGCGTATTTTGGCTATTATTATATTTTGTTGTATATGTTTAGGTTTTTGAGGTATACTAAAGTGGAGTTGATTGCATCTGTGTCATCCCTTAGGGAGAGGAGGTGTTGTTGAGATATCACTGATTTTTGTCGAGAAAATATTTTCACCCTTACCCTGTGAGAGATCCGCTCATGTGAATGCCTAGCACTTTCATAAAGTACTCTTCGAAGAAGACGAGCAGCTTCTGAAAGCCGAGTTCCAGTTACAGGGTCCACTTGTTGACCCCACTCAATGTTTTTTGTTGTTGAGATATCACTCATTTTTGTCGAGAAAATATTTTTACCCTTCTTACCCTGTGAGAGATCCGCTCATGTGAATGCCCAGCACTCATATAGTACGCTTCGAAGAAGACGAGCAGCTTCTGAAAGCCGAGTTCCAGTTGCAGGGTTCACTTATTGGCCCCACTCAATGTTTTTTTTTGAGATATCACTCATTTTTGTCGAGAAAATATGTTTACCCTTACCCTGTGAGAGATCCGCTCATGTGAATGCCTAGCACTTTCATAAAGTACGCTTCGAAGAAGACGAGCAGCTTCTGAAAGCCGAGTTCCAGTTACAGGGTCCACTTGTTGACCCCACTCAATGTTTTTTGTTGTTGAGATATCACTCATTTTTGTCGAGAAAATATTTTTACCCTTCTTACCCTGTGAGAGATCCGCTCATGTGAATGCCCAGCACTCATATAGTACGCTTCGAAGAAGACGAGCAGCTTCTGAAAGCCGAGTTCCAGTTGCAGGGTTCACTTATTGGCCCCACTCAATGTTTTTTTTTGAGATATCACTCATTTTTGTCGAGAAAATATGTTTACCCTTACCCTGTGAGAGATCCGCTCATGTGAATGCCTAGCACTTTCATAAAGTACGCTTCGAAGAAGACGAGCAGCTTCTGAAAGCCGAGTTCCAGTTACAGGGTCCACTTGTTGACCCCACTCAATGTTTTTTGTTGTTGAGATATCACTCATTTTTGTCGAGAAAATATTTTTACCCTTCTTACCCTGTGAGAGATCCGCTCATGTGAATGCCCAGCACTCTCATATAGTACGCTTCGAAGAAGACGAGAATTTTCTGAAAGCCGAGTTCCAGCTGCAGGGTCCACGTGTCGGTTCCGCGTTGCAACACGGCGTTCCCTACGCGGCGCAAAGTCTTCAAGTCGGTCAGGTAACCTTTGGTGGCCGCAAACTTAGCGTTCAGACGGAAGAAGGGCATTTGCTTGGAGACGTTCGCTATAACGTCTGGAACGGGCATTTTGGATGCGATCTGGAATTGAAATGGGCGTAAATGTTTCAATTGAAATAATTTGAAGATAGAAAACACTTGGCTTTTTTTGTTTTATTTAATTATTTATTTTCAGATGGCAATTTTGCCAATTACGGCATCGTCAGTGTCACTGACACAAAAAAAGCCAAGTGTTTTCTATCTTCAAATTATTTCGATGTTTATTTGTTTTACCAAGAGTTGTGTATAAGTATAAGTTTTTCCAAGGAACTTATATATTTCATTGTTTCAATTGAGAACAGAAAATGGAAGAGGTATGATGATCGTGAAATTAACTGACCATTATTAGCCATTTGTTTGTGTAGTTATCTTGTAGTCAAGTGATTAACGCCCTGGTCTGGTAATCCAGATAGCGTAGGGGTCCGTTCGTTCAAATCCCACCCAGTGCATGAATTTTTCCTTATTAATTTGAGTGTGTGACCAACTGACCACATAATAATAAGACTCTGAGGGTTGGTGGTAGAAAATGCTTTGAGCATTAACCTCACCTGGTGGTTAACTTCCACTAAACAGTGTTAATACTCTCCAGGGTTATACTCCCATATGTTTATTAATATATTGTGACCGACCTGCGTAAATGAATTGGTAAAGCGGCAGACTCTCAAACTGAAATACAATGCAACCATGCAATACACGAGGCTGCTCGAGTATAGGAACACTTCAGTCTTACCTCGGCAGCATAGACAATTAAACAAAGGTATAGTCTATTCTAACATAAAAATTGGTGGTTCAAGTCCCAAGTGCGGCAAATTTTTTGTAAAGCTAGTTTGAGTAATTGCGACACCCCACGATTATGACGAACACAAAGGTGCTATGGACAGTTGTTGCGATGTCTGAGAGTTAAAGCACAAATTTCCATCATAAAATCTGTCAGTATGAGGATAAGAGGAACAAGAAAGAAGATAAGAGGACTGGGTTGCGAAGATGGTGCTGGAATGTATGTCTAAAATGTTTTAAAAAAAATATAAATTAAGATATTAAGACCCAGATCGGATAATTTGAAAAGGACTATGTATGTTACCTGTGTTGATCCAACCATTAGAATACTGTCGAGCAAAATGTTCATGGTTTCGGATTGCCTGGCGGGGTATATCGGACCTTGCGGCCCGTATTTGAACTTATTCGCCTCTTTTTTGTACCAATCTACCAATTCATCCTCCAACATTTTGAATAATGCATCCGTCAATGAGTTATCAGTCGCCGGTGTCTTGATGTCACTTGTCCTTACTAATTGAAAACCGGCAGGTATTTGGAACCCGGTGGGTATTTGGAACCCGGTGGGTATTAGAAAGGTCTCGATGTCTACACTTGGGTTTGTCACCAAGTCCCTCTTTACGCGACTGGGTGGCCCATTCTCTGGGTTAATGATGGATAAGAGAGGGAATAGAAAATGGCTTGCCAACATTGTCGCTGTTTGGTGCCCGTGTTTGTCCTGCAAGGAAGAAAGTAGATATTGTATTATTTTATATATCTATATTTAAGATGAGTGTTTCACAGTCTTTTTTATTTCGTAGCCATTAAACAGGAGCTACTGTAGACGCTTATGGTCTGTGTTGTAGCCTGCCCATAGTATGCCCCTCTTCTGATGGGCGAGAAGTGACACAATATAGGTGCTGGGTCAACACGAGCGCACCGTAAGGTATCCCTTACAAACAACTGTAACCAAATTTTGAATACAATTATTTGTCGGCGCGGGAGTTTGATCCCGGGACCTTCCGCATGGCAAGCGAGTGCTTAACCACTGAGCTATTCGTGCGCTATGAATGATCAGTTTGAGCGCATGGTTAGCCCATTGGTGAAGTACTCGCTTGTCATGTGGAAGGTCCGGGTTCAAAATGTTTAAATCCCAGAGCTGACAAAAAAATTCAAAGAAATTGTACCTTATGTTACCTTACGGTGCACTCGTTTTGTCGTAGCACTTGCATGGGAAGTATACTGTATCACTTCTCGCCCATCAAAAGGGACGCATACTAAAGGATAGACAAGCTACAACACAGACCACAATATTGTCTACCGTAGCTGTTGTTTCATAGCTACGAAATCTTGAGGAAAAAAATCTACTTCACTATGTCCGAGTGGATTTTTTTTTTATCTGACTGGTTGCCCGGGTTTTCATTGCAATCCATAAAATTAACCCTGCGACTTAATTCGATCTACGAGTATTGTGACCAGATCGTAAAAGGGGTTCGTCTAGTAATCAAGATCACTTGTATCACCAAAAGTTCTCAACCGATTCTCTTCAAAATTATTTTACATGGTAGAATAGCGTTTTTTCTACATTCTAAATTCTACAAAAAAAAATGTAACGGCAAGTTGAAGACCTTATTTTGGTACGTTTTGTCAAGTTTTCGATTTTTTTTTTTAAATAGGCGAGCTTTAAACAAAGTAAATTGTTAATTTCAGGGTGATATAAAAAGTTTAGGTACTGATTTTAGTAAATGGTTAACTGAGGCATGGTCATTCTTGTCGAAATCATCGAAAAGTCTTTCCAAGAGCGTACCTACCTCGTAGAGAATAAAATCTAACAATTTGAATTGCTTAAGATTATTCCTGTACTAATCAAATGACTGACAATACAGTGTCTCAGATAGAAATTAGGCCATTAAAAACTCGGTCTAAAAATCTTTTATAAAAAATACTATTCCAAGGAATGTACAGATTACCATGCAAAAATGTCTATGTTTGAGTTTTAAAAATTAACCAACAGGTAATATTTTCTAAACTTTATTCCTTACTTGTTATCAATTACCCCACTGAGTGTTTTAATTTTCACGAAATAAAAAAGAACTCAACACTGCTTTGCTAATAAATAAAGTGTCATCTGCTGTACCGAAATTCTGTCATTAAAAAAATAATTAGCTCAAAGATAACAAAATTACACTAAGTCTCTTATCATACTCACTTAACCGCTCTTGAATCTTGAGTGATTCAGACTTCCTCTCGAATTTTTCTCCAACAACATTTTTTAATGTCAATAAGGCGATTGTACTTGATTTATAATTAGTCGTTCGCCCGCATTTCGCGACGGGACTAAATTTTAAATGAACCTAGGCATGGCCGTACTGATGGGTGAATACCAGTCATTATTATTATAGGCTTTATTAGGTAAGACAAAAATATATACAGTGAAGTACAATAAAATTATAAAGAAAAAATAAATAAATTGAGCAAAGAAACAAGAACAAAAAAGAGAATTAAGCCAATGTCCCACCTAAAGGGCGGGGTTATTGCCTGTGGCAATATTTATACAGTCATAGGTTTGACCACATAGCAATAGCACCAAAACAACTGGTGGACAAAGGATCTCTTCAGGGCCTAATTATAAAATATGATCAGAACAAAGATTGGACACAAAGTGCTACTCAGAAAAAACTAAGGCTGGTATGCAGAGACGATTTAGTAATCCCTATAGGGTTCACTGTAGGGTGGTCCCGAGCTTGCTATAGAGAAAACTTCGACCTTGACAATTATTTATTAAAGAAACATCTGAATGCACATGCGCACAGACGCTTCAAACAAACGTCTCTGAAAAACAAAATCAGCTGAAGGGACAAATGACCCAGGCATCCCTACAGTGAGGACTCTGCATACAACCCTTAAATTGAGTCACGATTGAGAAAGAAAATGTTATTTTTCAAGATCACGGAGAAATTACTCCATTTTTATAATCAAGATTAGGCATTGAAAAAAAAATAACTTAAAAGTACATACATAAGATGCTTATTCAATAATAAAATTGACTGTGTCAATCAATCACATCAGAGGAAGATGTCAACATTCTACATCGCTAATGATGTTCCCAGGATCCTGAATTCGCCTGATGGGGCCATGCTGAGCAATGTTTGTGTGACTTCTCTTTGTTTTGAATGAATGTAAGGGTCGGGTGGAAGAGATTGACACAGGCAATAATCCCGCCCTTTTTTGTTCTTTTTTCTTTGTTCGACCTATATATTTTTTGTCTTTATAATTTCATTGTATTGTACTATAAATATTGTAATTTGTCTCTACCCAATAAATTTAGCTGTGTGGAGATACAAGTGATTTAGTATAAAATCTCAAATTGCCACATGTATACAATGTGAAACTATCATGAGGAAATATTGTGTCCATAATTGGCAGTGTTTTTTTTTGTTTGTTTGTATGCAATTGTAAGTCTAGCTGGGGGACTATAAACATGGAGTAGACCAGCAGTCTGACTGGGGGACTATAAACAGAGAGTAGACCAGCAGTCTGACTGGGGGACTATAAACAGGGAGTAGACCAGCATTGGCTTGGTTCTGGGGGCCCTTGTCAATTAGTAGCCTCCTTGTAAAAACAGTTGAGTTTTTTTTTTTTTTGGCTTTAATGGCAGGATTCTCAAATTGCTTGAGCTCTTCCACCCAACCATTTGTTTCTGACTAGTAGTCAGCAACAAATGGTTGAGTTGAGTAGAAGTGCTGAATCATTCCTCCACTGTCTGGCTACCATCGTACACGATGACGCTACCCTATGATGATGATGATGCAATTGTTCTGAGAAATTTGTGTTGGACTGATTCTAGGGATCTCATATGAACTTTGTACTGCGGCGACCATACTATAGATCTATATAGCAATACTCAAGACCAGAGAGCATACATAAGCTATAAAAGTGTTTTAATAATGCTTTTTTCTTTGTGTTATTATGTCACAATTTTAGTGGGTTATCGATGTTGTCTATTAATTTTGCCTTAAGTAATTTAAGGGTTTAGTGGATGAGTAAGGGCATCTTTTTTTTATCTATGTTGTTTATCTTTTCTTGTTTATATTGTTCTAATTTTTTGTATTCTAGTTTTTATAATTATTTGTTTGTACATATGTCCTATTAATAAAGAGTTACATAATAATAACAAGGCTTCTAAATTAACAGCCCGACGCCTTGACCACTGACTGACCTTCCAAGACAGATGTAACAGTGTACCAACATGTTAATTATTATACTTACATGTTGGTAAAAAGGACATCATTCAGATAAAGTAAATAATTTATTTATTATGCGCGGTGCATGGGAGAGAGCACTCTTTCAATTAAATTTCTTTGTCACTTTATTTAGTTGTAATGAATATTGTATCGTAAATAAAAATAACAGCGCATATTTGTCATTAACACTTAGACGACCGGGTTTACCAACGGTGGTACACGCACGTTCGTACGGAATGGACCGGGTGTACCACCGGTGGTACACGAATGTACTACGCCTGTGAATAGCCTAAACATCGCCGGTCCCACGGGAGAATTCACGAAAAACCATGCCGGTCGTCTAAGTGTTAAGAATAACAATTTATTACTTTCCTTATCCTATAATAAGGAAAGTATTGTATTCGTCGAAAATTTGACCCACCCAGTTTTTCACATTTCTGGACGAATCATAGCCTCAGGATACCAAAAAAGTTGTTTTCAGCCATTGGTCCGTGCGTCTGTCTGTCTGTCTGTCTGTGTGTGTGTCTGTGTGTGAACAGGATATCTCAAGAACGGTAAGAGCTAGAGACTTGAAATTTGGTATGGAAATTAATATTATTCACCAGACGAACCACGAAACTTTTAGTTGAAATCGGCCGCAGAATGCGGCCGCAGGGCCGCAAATATTTGCCGCAAGCGCCGTTTCTATGAATTGGTTAAAGATACAAAAAAAGTTAGAGAACAACATTTTCTTGGATTAAAAAAATAATAGGGGTCTCTTCCCATCATTTTTTTGATATCTTGAACTTTTTGGACGGCCCCAATTTACCGGTATTTTGGGGGGGACCCGCTTTGACTAACTTTTTTATTATTCATCCTAGATGGGGATTGTGACATATCAAATCCAATAACTTTGAGGTGCTGATTACGAATTTGGCTTTGATTTTCAGCTAACTGTTACCTTTGAGTCACCAGTGGCTTTTAGTCTTGTTCCCATTCCTAATATGATAAGGAAAGTCGTGTGATGTTTACACCAGATTTTTTTTTTCAGGTGGTCAACATCAGCAGCAGCAGGTCCCCCAGGTGATAGTGGTTCCCAAACCTGCCGAACCGCTCTTCATCACGGTCCCACCGCGACCCCAGAGATTGCTTCACTCCGATGCCTACATTAGGTGAGTCTTCTTCTTATTTTATTTATTTATTTAGAAACTCTTTATTAGTAGAACATATTATATACAGACAAATAATGGTAAAAATTAAATATAAAATTGACAATATTAATAATATAAACAAGAAGAAAAAAAAATATATATATATACAGTTAGGTGCAAAAGTGATACAATAAATTTCGATTCTGTGAACATGTAATTATATCTTTTGTTTGTGTACCTAAATGAATGCAGTTTTTTTATGTATATAAATGTCGTATTCTTTAGACATATTTAGCAAAAACTAAAGTAGGAAAAAGTCAATAAATAAAAATAGAAAAATGAATTTCATTCGATGTCCGAGTGGATCACTTTTGCAACTTTCGTCAGAACCCAAAAATTTATCACGAAGAGGTGAATTTCTT
>CM044962.1:22272752-22394970 GCA_024516035.1 Bactericera cockerelli
TTGCATTTTCAGGAGTACCCATTTTTGGGCTCTCATTTCGTCCTCCTGGGCGCCAACACCCAAATTTTGGGTACCCCTGAAAATGCAATAGTTTAACGTAGGACTGCAAAGTTTCAGATTTCTTTTTTAAAGTATTTAAAAGTTACGAGGGTGGCCTGGAACTTTATGAACACACTGTGCATGTATTCATAATATAAATAACATAGGTTTCTTACACTCTTGGAAATCGGTAAGCATGGAGTTCTCAGGGACTCCTATCGGGAAAGATCTAGTTTTACATTAAAAAACATAGGTGAATAATGTATAAGTTTTGGACCTCCTAATATGATGGTGACGTGACTGCGACGGGCGTGGCTTAACTCTTGGCGACAAACTCTTCTCCTTTAGCAATGTTCTTCTTCAGTTCTGGAACGCAGCCTTCACCAGTTCTTTTTCAAAGTCTGACAACTTTCCCAGGCCCAGGTTCTTTTCCAAAACCATTTTTCTGAAATAATAATGAGGATTATGTTTATAGGTTACCTACTGACTGGCTGTTGCAAAGAAAAAACCTGATCCGAGTGTTAGTAGAGATTCTTTAAGCCTAAGCGAGAACTTAACTTATTATTCCAGAAACATAGTGCTAATCAAGTTTTAAATTAGCGCTAGCATCATACTGGTAGAATTTTGTTTGCTTTATATTACGAGTTTCTTTGTTTGGGTTTTGATTAAAAAATGGACATAAAAAAATCTAGAATCAGCTTTTTAAAATTTTAATTTTGCCCTTCAATCTTGAACTGACCAACATTAACGAACCAATTAAAATTGTTTTAACTGGAACAAGAATTAAAATTTTCCCCACTTGAGTTAAAGCTTAATTGGACAGTTAATGTTGTAAGACCATTAAATCTAATCATTAAGGAAGGCCCCCCTTGTAAAAAAAACTACACCCAATCTTACAAAATAATGCTGAGAATTCACTGAAAAAAAGATGCGTCTGAATTAAGAACTAACACTTTGGGGCATTTTACTCGCAGTTTTTTTTGTTTTTGGACATAACATCATTCAGAAACTTTAATACTTTAAAGTAATCCAAACGAGCCGTGTCGATGGCATGTTGAAAAACACCGGTTCCCTTCAGACCACCGAATTAAGCGACATCCAGCGAGGTTAAGACTTTTTTTTTTTTTTTTTTTAAGAACATAACATTGTTTACAAAAATTACAATTGAAAACAACAATACTAATGTTCACTATTATACTTATAAATAGTTTTACAAGTTATCAAAATATAAAGGGTACCTATCTAATGCATATATTCTACCATATGAGTGACAAATATCTCTAATTTTCTTGTTGTATGTAGTCTAAGCATTTCATCTTAAACATTTCTTTTGGCAGTGAGAATTCACTGATGTCAATGTGAAGATAATTACACGGTGTCATTGCCTTAATGAGGGGAGATTCATGCAATTTTGTAAACCTTGGGTGAGGCACTGTGAAAAGACTTGGATGGGTGACCATTCAAATTCTAATTCTCGTGACGCTGGCTTTTCCCGGCCCCACTCAGGCTGGGTGAGGTCAATGTGAGTAGCAGGTTTGTGAGTTTCCTGCGAATGGAGGGTAAAACCCCCGTCGTGATATGACCATGGCAGTTGAAAGCGACGTTAAACCCCACTTCAAAAAAAAAGTCCAAACGACAATACTAATGTCCTAACAAGGCATACAAACTTAATGTTATAAACAATACAGACTTAACTTTAACATTTTTTTATTTGAAACATATTCACAACTTAAGTGGTAGCTTTATTTATATTTTTTACATGGGTTGGTACAAATTACAAATATGGATGTTTGTAAAAACATTTTTATACAGACACTCCAGGACAGTTTTAATTGAACAAAAATCGACTTACGCCGAGATGGATGGGAGTGGAGAAGTAGCTGGCTTCTGTGACGTCAGACTTGACGTAGGCACACTCGATGACGTTAGGCTCACCCTTTAGACCTCGGATCAGGGAGAAAGCAAAGCGGGCCCCGGCATAGGCCATGGAGAGAGTGGCGGAGCCTGCTCCTGCCTTGGCCTTCACTACTTCCGTGCCTGCAATATTTGAGAGAGAAATAATATGTTTTACCTGACCTAGACTCTACCATATTATGAAAAAAAAAATATTATAAATTTTTTATATGGGTATCTTTTGTTATAAAGATACTTTGTGTGTGTCAATTTTCAAAAAATGACCTTTTAACTGAGCTTTTTTAAAATTTGTTATAGTTTCTTATGGCAGTGTGTAAGAGCATTGAAGTAAACAAAGACGAGTATCACGGGACATAGGACCGCGGCCGCAAAACAGCTAGAGTCAGCTGGATATTTGAGTGCACAAAAAGTTAAGTGGGTATCTTGCTTCCCATGCGGAAGGTTCCAGGTTCAAACGCCAGAGAAAAAAAAAAATGTATTGAAATGTTGATTATAGTTGTCAGTGTTGACCCAGCACCTAAATGGGAAGTACTGTGTCACTTCTCGCCCATCTGAGGGGATGTATGGAAGAGTATGCCATTGGCATTAGCACCGCCCTTGATCAAGTTTTGTTTCTTAATTTTAATATCTATGTATGTATATATTCTATGTCATTATTTTGTAAATAAAACTTGATCCAACTTGTTTAATAATAATAATGTATACTACGAGATGGGCAGGCTACAACAGTCTACAACACAGACCACAAGCATCTTCAGTTGCTTCTATTTCCTGGCTTCAAAAACTGTGAAAAACTCATTTCTTAAAAAGTTTTACATAAATTTTCACAGGTGCGTTAACCTGACAGCCCACCAGAACGGATTTTGTCCAAATAAGGCTCAACGTTTTGTGCCAGCAAAAATTCATTTTGTACCCCTACCGTTCTCGAGATATAGACCCCCCCTAGGTGGGCTGCTAGAGTAACGTTAACCTAGCAGCACACCAGAACAGATTGAGTTGAGACTAGGTTTATTGGATTCGGCTCGTTTTGTGCCGTTTTGTGCCAAAAATATTTTTCTCCTGCGACCTTTCGTTCAATTTTCACCTGTATTGATCTTAAAATTACCTGCTTCCTGAATTCTAGAGGTCAGAGCTTTTAGTTTGTCATCAGGGAATGACACGGAGGGAGTGGCTTGAGATATGAGAGGGATGATGGTGATGCCAGCATGACCTCCAATGACTGGGACATTTACATCTACTGGGTTCAAACCCTGAAAACACAGTAAATATTTTCAATGTTTAAGTCATTGAAAAAAATTAGCCCTACTTTCTTCATTGATTTGATTCAGCTTTTGGTTGTAAAAGCACCCCAAAATACACAATAGTACAAAGGCAGGTAGTTACAAAAGTCCTGAGGAAATCAAAATAAATTATTCCTTTAAAACTTAAAAAGGAGCATTCAATAAAATCAAGTTATTTTATGGAAGAAAATAACTGTTCTGTATCTAATTCTCTATTTTTAATGTAATAAAACTTTGTTGTTTGTAGAAATACATTTATATCTAACCTGTAAGTAATTTCATTGGAGAATCTAAATTTTCATTAAGGTACTTTTTTATATAAATTTTTTTTACTGATAAAAAATACATTAAAGTATGAAACTTGATCCACTCTGTATATCATAGAACTCAATTCTTTTGGATAATAACTCATAACCATTCTATGTAGTTTTAAAATTTGTTTAGTCTATAGAGTTATAGATTATACAAAACTGACAAAATTAGATGTAATTACATAATTATTATTCTGTGATGCTTGATTATTAGGAAAATGGGACGCTGATTGAAAAAGAGAACACCATCTCACCCCTTATCAGTCTAGTGAGATAAAATAAGATGATCGTACACAATTTCAAACACACGTTTATTTAGGCAATAATAGGTTTACTCTTATCTAACACTCAAATAAAATTTGAAGGAAAAATGAAACATTTATTATACCTATACTTTTCAAAGCTACCAAGTTTAGTTATGGCAGGAATTGTGTACATCAAGCAACAGGCAATCTGAAACTATTTTTTTGGTCAATGTATGGCTGCACTGAGCCAGCTTCTGTGGTGTAATGGTTGTGACTATTACCAGTAGTACAGAGATCCAGAGTTCAATTTTTGACTGTGGGCAGAAATTCTAAAGAAAATTCTGTTTCCTTCAAACATGTGAGGCTGGTATTTTTGGTAGTTGGTACAATTCTCAGCAAATGTAGGTTAAAATTCCCACCCTGATGAACTCAAATCAGGACTTTTAAACCAAATAGAATCAACTAGTCCCAATCATTTTAATACAGAGAATTTTTTTTTAAAATTATTGGGTGTGGCCCAATATACATGAATACAATAAAACAAACAGTTGTTACATCAAAAAATATTAAAATAAAACTTATCATAAGAAACCCAACTATCAAAACTTAATGCTCGAAATTACTGATATGAAAAAAGCTATCTAATATGAAAAAAAAAAAAACTACCTTGGCCTCAGCAATGAAGGTGTTAGCTCTCACAATGTCCAGTGTAGTGACACCAAACAGTCTCTTGGGATCAAACACCCCTTGCTTCTTCAGCACCTCAGCTGCTATAGGGACCGTGGAGTTGACAGGGTTAGATATGATGCCAATCAGAGCCTTGGGTGCTACTTCTCCAACAGCCTGCATGAAAATAAATATTTACTCTATTAGTAATCCAGACTTTTAAGGCACAGAACAGATCAAATTTTGGAGAGGCTATTTTCAAAATTTTCATGAATAACAAACCTTTTTTGTTATTCATTCATACTAATTTATAACAAAAATCATTAAACACATTTAAAAAATAATTGAACCTAATATCATACAGTAGTATAATTATATTGTTGTGTGTATTTTTTCATGAGTCAAAGCAAGAAGTATGAATGAGGAGTTACTAAACAAACCCCTAACTAGACTGAATAACTAATATTATTCAACATTAGCAAGCCAGAGATGAATATCTAAACTTCTTTTGTGTCAATTATGAGGTGTCAGATGTAATTTTGGTTTTATAATTATAATTATAAAACAATTTAAATACACATTTGAACACATTAATGTGAACATAAAAAACTGCTTTAAAACTACTTCTGTTTTAAAAATACTTCTGTTTTGGGAAACATTACCTTGATAATGTCACGAACAATGGAAGCATTGGTGTTGAAGAGATCATCTCTTGTCATGCCTGGCTTGCGAGGAACACCTGCTGGAATTATCACCACTTGCACTCCCTCCAGTGAGGCCTGAGAAAAAATACAACTTAATAAATGTTATGAGTTATGAGAAAGAGAAATCTACTTACAAGTAGTTGTGGTCACTTTTTCAGACAGGTTGAGATCATTATTATTTACTAACCTGTAAGACTCCTTGTTTTATAAATAAAAAAACGCTTGCATACGAGTCTGCAACCATTTCAACATTTTCATCTTTACTATTCAAGGTCCAAAACCCAACTGACCAAATTTCGTATTGTGCGCATGACACACACTTTCCCTCTTCTCTTAGGGTTGCAATATCGAAACGAAAATATCGATATTAGGTATATCGATAATATCGAAACCATAATATCGATATCCGATATTAGAAGACTTCTCTCCCTTTACAATTCGATATTTCGTTACATAATATCGTTACATAATATCGTTACATAATTTCGTTACACAATTTCGTCACATAATTTTGGTTATGTGCCAGAGCAAAGACATGAAAATGTCAAAAAAACTACTATACTATACTATTATTAACTCATTTTTATTAAACTTCATAATAATTGCTTGATATTTGTGAACTTACTTTAAGTTGGTCGGCGCCATTGTATGCTTTGACCTGAGCTTTGGACTCAATGTGACTTAGATCTGCAGCTACTCCAGGAGTGTGAACAATATCGTACAGGGAGAGTTGAGTTACCAGAGGGGATTGCTTCAGTAAGAGAGACAAGGGTTGTCCAATGCCACCACTAGCACCTGCCACCATTACTTTCACATTATTCTGAAAGTATGACAATTAATTTATTTTATAAACTGATAAAACACATTGTCTAGAGCAAGTTGATGAGGCAATGTCTTCTGAGACAGGTAGCATTGCCTTGTTGGATAGCAACTGACAGACAAAGAAAACTCAACAACCTCTTTTCTCAGGACAAAGTTGTAAGTTTTTGGCCCATATTTACAGTGAAGAGTTTGGTTTTTGCACTCTAGAGACCATGCACTAGTCTTAAATGCCAGTGGTTTGAAAATATAACCTTGGTTGATTTATATTCTGAGATCAAATAATTGTGATAATGTTTACTTCAGATTACCTTGGATGAAACATAATTCCTTTCATGGGTATGAACCTGGATTCTCTACATATGGGAAGTAAAATACAATATAGTGATACATTTAGCTCTCAATTTCTATGTCCCAAAAATCAGATCTACAACACATTGTAGCCACATGGATAATCATGCATATAGGGACTAATTGCGATCTATTTAATTTAATTGTGCCCTCCAGTGTATATTGGTCAAACAAATTTATGTGAATGTTATACAGAACATAGATAAACCCATATATTTTAAGAATAAACAAATACTTTGCTTGTCAATCTGCCAAATTTAAAGAAATCAATAAATTGAATATTAAGATATGTATGTACAATGTACAGTACTCTTAGGGAAGTTGAACACATAACTAAAAAATATTGAAGATATTTTCATATTTTTAAATAAATACAAAATATTAGTTTATAATGATTAGGGCTTGTAATTTGTAAGAACATGATATAATTTGTGCAAATAAAATAAGTTTAATATTTTTTTGTTAATATGTTACATAGTAATAGCCACATTTTAGATAATAGTAGAAAATATATAAAAACATAATTATTATGTCCTAACTAAAGGGCGGGGTTATTGCCTATGGCAATCTCTTCCACCCTACCCATGTTATTAACTCATGATTTCCATTATTACAGCACTAAGCCCAATACCTACATATTAATATGTGGTCCAAATCCCAAATGGGAGGGATAATTTGTCATGTTCTGGCTGGGTTTTCAACCCACAACCTTTGAATTACCAGTGAGACACCTTAACAAGGAATAAACACAACAACATGATTCCTATGGTTGGTGTGTCTAATGAGTGAACACTCTATATGTACTTATTCTTTGATTCCATGAATTTCAATGTTTCAGATTTTTTGCCATTTCTGCAGGTTCAATGTTTCCATTTCACACTATCTAAGTGTATCATATAAATAAGATTATAGAAATACATAATGAATATAGGATACACAAAGTGTCCATGAATAACATTATATTGATAGAAAATAATTTTCATTTTTGGAGTTTATTTGCTTGACACATTTTTGAAGTACCTACTACATAACCTAACAAAACAACATGGTGGCAAGATTCCGGCCATTCTATTAATGGTACAAAAGAATTATGAACAATTATTGCATTGAATGCCTAGCTTAATTAGATAAAAATGAAAAGAGGAAAAATTACCTGAGAAGTAGTTGACAGCTTCCTGGCAGCAGAACTGGTGAATAATTGAGGTTGAACAAATCTGGAGAACATAGTGATTGATAGGATAATTCTCTAAAGAAATAATGAGTAGAGATGGCCGGTTGGGATGTGGACTAGACACTAGCCAGAATTTGGAAGTGAGAGCTGAGATTAGACTGAACGAACGTCAGACCGGTTACAAGGCTACTTTCTTTATCACTAATCAGATAAAAAAAACTGAATCGCTGATAGAAAGTGGGCATTAACCTCAAAATCACCTCCTTATTAAATGACCTTGAAATCAGCTTGTATAAAAAAAAAATCCCGCAGAGGGAATTATATAATTCCCTCCGCGGGAATATTTTTTCAATTTTTTACAAAAATTAGGAACCCCTCAAATGGAAAGTGTTGCTCATGTCTCCAATGTAAATACAAGCCCGGTTGCCCGGTTTGTATTGCTTTTTCTGAAATATCAATTTGGGGGAAAATCCTGAAAAATGAAATTGTGAAAATTCTCATCAAAAGCTTCTCTCATAAGAAATTAAAGAATAGTGATAACCAATCCACTTAACACAATATCAGTACTAATCCTTTTTGTCTCTCAATAGAAATAGGTAACAACTTGCTCTCACATTGAATTGAATTCTCAAGTAAGTAAACTTTTTATCCAGATAGGAACTGGCTGATTGGAAAGCATCATTATATTCTCTTATGTTCTCGCCTTTGATCACACATGACATTAACACTAGCCCGCTGTTGCAAAGACAGGCTATTTGGAGTGTTTACTAGAGTTACTTTTAGAGTGTGTTCATCAACTGTCGAGAAGTGTTTCAACTGTTATTACTGTTAAATTTAGCAGTGGGAATCTTGCAAGCAGTTAACTGTTACTGGATAACTTTCAAGAACCTACAGATATTGCATTGAACTAGATATTTAATATGCCATCTATGTGATTGAAACAATCCTAAAATATCAAAATCGCCCTAAAATTTGCATTATTAAATGTGGTAGGCAGAGGAAATCCAATGGAGGAATCAAATGATAAGTGCATTGTATAGTACTAATCAAGATTTTTTTTCCTCAAGTAATATAGATAGTTATATTTTTACAATATATAAAACAATTCTCCAAGGACATCTTCCTGAGGTAGTGTGCTCAGCACTGAGGCAACATTACCTCTCTGAACAGCGAAACTAAGCCATTGCCTAAAATATTCCCTGGCACATCTGTCCTTCGTCTCAAGGACCAAAGTTTTGGATATGCTGTAAAACATTTCCAAAGTACTTTGCCCAAAAGAGCCAAAGGTTTCAATGGCAAATATCATCTAAAACAGTTTCTCAGTGGTAAATAGCCATGAACCAGTTTCCGCTTAAATTAAAATTTGACTTTAATGTTGATTGGGCCAAGTGACTATTAAGGTGAGCTACTGCATCAAAATTTAACACTCCAAGTAGAAGTGTGACTCAGCCACAGGGCCTTAGTTGTCTGATTTTTTCTTCACATAATCCTTATCTGTATAAGCATCAAATGGTGGATCTCTTTACCTCAGAGGCTAAAAACTTTGAGTAAATTCAGCACTTTTATATCCTGCTGGCAAAAATATTATCATCAGTAATTTTGTGTTACCTTCCTTTTTTCATTTCCTTATCTTTTCTCTTTACTCCTAACACATACAGTTTTTCCTTCCTTTATGCTATGTTTTATTCTATTCATTCCCTTTCTTTCTTATTGAGAAATGTTATTTTGTAGAGTAAGACTTTTTATTTAAATTTCTAAGTGGTTCAAGATCATTTGTAAGTTAGATAATTAAATTTTATGAAACAGTTTGTTACTACTGCTAGATACTTATTTTGGTTCTGAAAGGTTCTTTCAGGATCTCTTTCCTTACCATGTTTTATTGAACTTACATCCCTCCTATGGAAAAGTTTTTTTATTTATAAAAAAGTAAATATAATTAACCTACAGATATATACCTAAAAATTCTTAAAGATAATTTCATTAGACAGTCTGTTATTTGGATATTATATTTGTTTATTTGATGTCTTAAAATCTTACTGACAGCCAAAATGAAATCAAAAGAGAAATGAAAAGGCTGACCTACTTAGTTGAGCAGGATCAGAAACAGCCTATAATCAACCAGAATCAGCCCTTGCTCTACCTGAATGTGTAGCAAAAAATATGAGGTGACTGGATCTGTTAAAGCCAAAAAAGACTGAACAAACTTTTTAGGACATAGACAATCTAAGAAAATGATGAAAGGCATCTAAAACAATGCAAAAACTCTTGGAGTAAAATTAATAGACAAAATCACAAGTTTGAGTCAGAATTTACATGTCCTAATTTAAAACAATTATGCAAAATCTAGACTTAAGTCATAATATTTCTAATAATAATAATTTCCTTCCAGGTTGATTATGGGTAAAAGGAGACGTGCATCTTCTGTTACAAGGAGTGTAGATGATGATGATGATTCTTCTTCACACACATCTGAAACTCCAACCATGCAGACAAGACCCAAGAGAAAGAAAATTGACCCAGTAAGTTAGAGGAGACTCCAATATTAATAATAATTGTAATTCAGGCTTATTTAAAATACTGACAAACAGGTTCTTACTTTGTTTTATTGTTTATTATGGTAGTAAAAACATTTTTAATATACATAATTAGGAGTTTTGCATTAGATTATTTCATGTAGACTTGCAGATCACATGTAAACTGTTCATTACACAAGAAGAAAAATGAACATTAGGTAGATTTTTGCTAAGATTTGAGTATTAAGTATTAAAAAAAATATCTTTCAGTTTATATAAAGACATTGTGTCCTAATACCTACCATTACTATTTCATTTTCCTCTTTTTTTCTTCTAAAGTTTAAATACCATTAAACAACGGTAGAATAACCTGGAGGTATAGGAATAATTTCATTAGTAGAAATTTTTAATTGAAATATTCTGAATTGAACCAGCTGCCTTTGAAGAACAAACAGAGGTATTTTAAGAGATACCTATCTCTTGACCTCAGAGTTAAGCCTTCATATTACAAGCAGTTTTAAAAACAATGGTGCTCTGGTGTTGATGCAGCATCTAAAAAAGAGTGTCCATTCTAAGCCTGAGGAGTAAGTCTTTGTGTAGAATAAGCAGGCTTTAAAATAACTTTAGACATTTTTGATATAGTCAATAACCTTTCTTTTTTTCAGGCTGATGCTATGCAGCAAATATATGACATTATTCGCAACTTCAAAAAAGAAGACGGAGCTCTCCTGTGTGATCCATTCATCCGCATTCCCAAGAAACGCCAGGAGCCTAGTTATCATGAGGTAAAACAATGTTGTTTGTTGTTGTAGAACTATTCACAGAGAAACTCAAAGAGTTCTTAAAACAGGGATCTAAAAAATTCAAAATAATTTCTGTTAAATATTTTAACATCTTAGGATATTTCATTGGCTCCTTAACATGCAATTTGTAATGAATAGGTACTGATTTTTTTCTGTCCATGTATTATACCGACTAGGTACAAGCTTGCAATTCGAGGATTAATGTGTATAATACCATTAATACTAAAATGGTTGCAGTGCACATTTGCACAATAAACAGGATATTGTAAACTTGTATATGGGGAGTTGTGCATCTTCATGGCCCTAGTCCACCTTAACTGATTTTTTTCTCGTTTCTATTCAGGTTGTGACCAACCCAATAGACTTCATCAAGATCCAACAAAAGTTGAAGACAGACGAGTATGATGATTTGAGTGACTTCCAAGCTGACGTTGAACTGCTCGTGAAGAACGCCAAGTCCTTCTACAAGAGGAACTGTCAGGAGCATCGGGATGCTCAGGAACTGCTTGACCTGTTCTACACTACCAAAAACAAACTGGTTCCACAGTCCCATGAAGGTGTGCGCGATTTTTTTAACACAATCTATCAATATTTTTTTAAAGTTGAAAGTGCTAAAACATAGAAAATATTGTTTTTAATATTATTATTCATTGTTGTACTACTACTACTAATAATAATGATAAAATCCTATGCTGGACTGAAAATGTTTGTCTTTGCAACAAGAACTACATATGACATCAGTAAAAAGAAAAATGTAATGTTTTGCCAGTCAATCAAACTGCTGTTGTTCCGTCTTAACAAAGCATCTCCACCATAGTCTATTATTATATTTCTGGTCCCTTTCTACAAAGTTTTTCCATCTATGTTTTATCTCTTATCTAAATTAGTTTTGTTTTCTAGAGCACTTGTGAAAAGATTTGGAGAATTACATTCTCTCGACAAACTCGCTTGCCAATTTTGATCATAATAGGATCATTGAAAAGTGTGATTTGTGCCTTGATTGATTTCCTGGATGATGCTGACATATGTTGGATCTACAGTATGTTTCAGAAAAGGTGGCCACCCCCTCGTAACTTTTGAACGCGACGGAATTTCTCAATTCTGTAAAGTCCTAGGTATAGGAAGTGCCCTATGGCCCATCCTGTGGTCATATTTATTTTTGGCCCCGGTTGGCCCTTCCGGCTTTTAGGCCATATTTTTTTATTTTTCTCGCGAATTTTAAATGGAATGCTATATTTTTTATTCCTGTTAATTAAAGTCCTAGTTAAGCTGAGTATAATGAGCTTTTAAAATTTTCAAAAACCTTATCAGGGGCGGAGCTAGTAGGGTGCAAGTTTCAAAATTGTTACACCCTGTATTTCAGCGTTAGTTAGATTTTTTAGTACTTTTTTTATGTTCATAGGTTCAAAATATTGTTTTACACCATATGAAATCAAAAAAATATTCTTGTTTACTTTTAATCAGGGTCATAGTAAGGTTTTTGTAAAAGTACTTTTTTTCTCACGTCAATTTTTCCGTAAATTAATGGTGTTCTCGAAATTGGCATTTTTAGAGGTGAAAGTCTGCAATGACATATGTTTTTTATGCTTGAAATCGAAAGAAAACTTAACGGAGAAGCGATTAAGATCATAAAAAAAGCCATTTAACCTGCTAGTTTTTTCACGACAGTGTCCGGTAAAGTGGGTGAATTTCGTATTGGATTTTTTTGTTGTTGAGGAAACACAATTGGCATAGAAAATAAATAATACCTAATAAGGGAATAATACAATTAACAGAACTAAATGCGAAATTAAATGAAGATTATTTCTTCTAAATCAGTGCCGGATATTTTTTTTTTTTCTCTCTCTCTTTCTCTCTCTCTCTCTCTCTCTCTTCGCCTCTAAAATAATTGAATTGGTTTAATTTTCACCCTCAAGAGTTTGGTACTTGACCTGGTATTTTTTTCTCTTAAATTTCGAGATAATTAGATTTTTATTTAGAGACCTGGTATTCATTACTAGCAACAAAAGTATGATTGGCCAGCGTCGATGGCATGTTGAATACACCGGTTCCCTTCAGAACACCGAAGTTAAGCGACATCCAGCGAGGTTAAGACTTGGATGGGTGACCATTCAAATTCTAATTCTCGTGACGCTGGCTTTTCCCGGCCCCACTCAGGCTGGGTGAGGTCAATGTGAGTAGCAGGTTTGTGAGTTTCCTGCGAATGGAGGGTAAAACCCCCGTCGTGATATGACCATGGCAGTTGAAAGCGACGTTAAACCCCACTTTAAAAAAAAAAAAAAAGTATGATTTTTTTTTAAATTTGGGTTTAATATCGCGTTTCAACTGCATGGTCATATCATAACGGGGGTGTTACATTCCATTCGCAAGAAACTCACCAACCTCCTAAACACATTTATCTCACCCAGCCTGGGTTAGGCCGGAATGCCAGCATCACGAAGTCTTCTCCTCGCTGGACGTTGCTTAACTTCGGTGATCCTACAAGAATCGTTGCATTCAAAGCGCCATCGGACTGACTCCAGAATTATTGACAATGTGTTTTCTACAGATTTTACCAACTTACCAACTAAAATTGTCTCAAGAGGGGACCCCCAGGCCGACTTTAGAAGCAACATTATCCGATAATTATTTTTGATACAACTTGAGCTTTGAAAAGTGAAAAAAGACAGAGAGAAAAAAAATATCCGGCACTGATTTAGAAGAAATAATTTTCATTTAATTTCGCATTTAGTTATGTTTATTGAAGTAATATTCCCTTATTAGATATTATTTATTTTCTATGCCAATTGTGTTTCCTCAACAAACAAAAAAAATCCAATACGAAATTCACCCACTTTACCGGACACTGTCGTGAAAAAACTAGCAGGTTAAATGGCTTTTTTTATGATTTTAATCGCTTCTCCGTTAAGTTTTCTTTCTATTTCAAGCATAAGAAACATATGTCATTGCAGACTTTCACCTCTAAAAATGCCAATTTCGAGAACACCATTAATTTACGGAAAAATTGACGTGAGAAAAAAAGTACTTTTACAAAAACCTTACTATGACCCTGATTAGAAGTAAACAAGAATATTTTTTTGATTTCATATGGTGTAAAACAATATTTTGAACCTATGAACATAAAAAAAGTACTGAAAAATCTAACTAACGCTGAAATACAGGGTGTAACAATTTTGAAACTTGCACCCTACTAGCTCCGCCCCTGATAAGGTTTTTGAAAATTTTAAAAGCTCATAATACTCAGCCTAACTTGGACTTTAATTAACAGGAATAAAAAATATAGCATTCCATTTAAAATTCGCGAGAAAAATGAAAAAATATGGCCTAAAAGCCGGAAGGGCCGACCGGGGCCAAAAATAAATATGACCACAGGATGGGCCATAGGGCACTTCCTATACCTAGGACTTTACAGAATTGAAAAATTCCGTCGCGTTCAAAAGTTACGAGGGGGTGGCCACCTTTTCTGAAACATACTGTATACATTGGTCAAGTAATGATTTTAATACAGCATTATGTTCCATACTGTCAAAAGCATACTTAAAGTCAATGAAGAACAGGCCTAAAAGCTTTTGATATTCTCGACATTATCAGTATTTTTTCTAAGTAGCTCAGTGGTAAAGGCGGCACTCTGTGAATCCAAATACTCCAGAGGTCGTGGGTTCGAAACCCAGCTGGGACATGACATGTTATACTCCCAATTGGGATTTTTACCACATAATAATGTATCTTGGGTTTACTGCTGGAATAATGGGACTTTAATAGTCCTGATCGCGCAGTATAAAAAAAAAAATGAAACACATTGGTTCATTCTAATCTCAGGCACTCCATCGCCGGCGGGCAAAATCCTTCTCAAAGTTTCCAAGTCCGGCAAGAAAGACTCGATGGTCGCCGGCCCCTCCTCCCTGAAGCGGTCCCTGGACATCCTCTCGGAAACCGAGGACAGCCGAGACTCGTCGATTGCGACCGAAGAGGAGACGAACCAGTGCGAGGAATTGTTCTCGGTAGTGATGACGTCACAGGATTCGGACTCGCGACCTTTGCACGAGGTAAGAGGCTTTATTTTTAACACTTTGAGCCCCAGAGCTGGGATCGGCGAGTGAGCACGAGGGACCACAAATTTCAGAACCCAACACTCATACATTGTTCCCAAGGACCACTAGAACCTACCTATTTCCTATGAGAAACACATGGAAACGAATACCATAGGGAGGGTCATATATGGTATTCATGGGCTCAAAGTGTTAACACTTAGACGACCGGCATGGTTTTTCGTGAATTCTCTTGAGGGACCGGCGATAATACGGCTATCCGACCCCGTGTACCACCGGTGGTACACCCGGTCCATTCCGTACGAACGTGCGTGTACCACCGGTTGTACACCCGGTCGTCTACATGTTAAAATATTTGAAAAACTTGTTGTGCTCCGTAACCGCTTTCGCATTACTTCAGGGCACTTAACGTTTACATCCATGGCATTCCGGAAACGAAAATACTCGGTCAGAAAACGAAAATACCCGGAAGTTGCGGGATTCAAACCCGAAACTTCCGGGTCAGCAACCAATGATCTTAAACACTGATCCACGGTGGTCGGCGAGGTAAGAGCCTGGATAATTACATTTGAACTAGGCGCGTCTAAGCCTTTGTTGCTGTATGTTCACCAAGGTAATGGTCATGTGTAGGTGATATTGTATGTACTTTTTACTTTCCTTATCCTATAATAAGGAAAGTATTGTATTCGTCGAAAATTTGACCTACCCAGTTTTTCACATTTCTGGACGAATCATAGCCTCAGGATACCAAAAAAGTTGTTTTCAGCCATTGGTCCGTGCGTCTGTCTGTCTGTCTGTCTGTCTGTGAACAGGATATCTCAAGAACGGTAAGAGCTAGAGACTTGAAATTTGGTATGCAAATCAATTTTATACACCAGACGAACCACGAAACTTTTGGTTGAAATCGGCCGCAAAATGCGGCCGCAGGGCTGCAAATATTGGCCGCAAGCGCCGCTTCTATGAATTGGTTTAAAGATACAAAAAAAGTTACAGAACAACATTTTCTTAGATTAAAAAAATAATAGGGGTCTCTTCTAATCATTTTTTTGATATCTTGAACTTCTTGGACCTCGGCCCCAATTTACCGGTATTTTGGGGGGGAGCCACTCAGACTAACTTTTTTATTATTCATCCTAGATGGGGATTGTGACATATCAAATCCAATGATTTTGAGGTGCTGATTACGAATTTGGCTTTGATTTTTAGCTCACTGTTACTTTTGAGTCACCAGTGGCTTTTGGTCCTGTTCCCATTCCTAATATGATAAGGAAAGTCGTGTGATGTTTACACCAGATTTTTTCCATTTTTATTTCATTTAAACCAAAAGAAGGAAAGAAACTCTTGGCCAAATTTAATCTGCTGTGCACACTCAGAACTAGGCAGTCTGTGACCAGTCCTTTTTATTATTTTCACATTCATATTTCTCTTGTAGCCATTATTTGCATTATACTTTTATGTCTTTTTTTGCAATAACCTCGCCCTTTAGTTAGGACATATGTATATATTTTGTTTAGTTTTTCTTGTTTATATTATTAATGTTGTCAATTTTTATATTTAATTTTTACCATTTTTTGTCTGTATAATTATGTTCTACTAATAAAGAGTTTCTAAATAAATAAATAAATAAATAAATAAAAATAAATAATTAAATTAGTAGAAACAGATTCAGTACTAGATGTACAGTTGTACATGAATATCACAACATATCTGGACACCTGTTTTGAGCTCATTTGCTCTCATCAGCAGTTAATAGTTCTGAATATCCATGCCATCAACTAATGCAGCTAATACAATGATAATAATAATGTATTTTTAAAAATAATTACAAAAAGGTGCATTGTTTACACAACCCTGCCTGGTCCTAGGAACATTGCTTGTTCTCGGCTAGGCAAGAGTACCACCATAGAACTTCAGTATTGTAGTAGTTTTTGTGAATAAACACAACAAGATAATAATACTTTTGTTTTACAGGTATTCCAGCTTCTTTTTTTTTTTACTTTCGAAAGATTTTCCTTTATTAAACAAATACTTTTCATCTTCATACAAAATTTAACTATAAATTATAATTCTATTGTAGTAGTTTACGTGAATAAAGACAACAAGATAATAATACTTTTGTCTTACAGGTATTCCAGCTTCTATTGTAGTAGTTTACGTGAATAAAGACAACAAGATAATAATACTTTTGTCTTACAGGTATTCCAGCTTCTATTGTTATTGTAGTAGTTTACGTGAATAAAGACAACAAGATAATAGTACTTTTGTCTTACAGGTATTCCAGCTTCTTCCATCCAAGAAGAAATACCCCGAGTATTACGAGGTCATTGACATCCCCATTGATTTGCGTATGATTGCCAGACGCATTCAGGAAGGCAAATACGCTGCACTAGGTAATGGACGTATTTTTTATATCCAGAATTTTTAATGTATGGAATAGTCCACCAGGTTTGCATCCACGGTGACTTGGGTTCATAACCCGGCAGGGTAAAATATTTTATACACTGTGTTTTGAATATCAGGGTCCACTTATACCTCAAGAAGAAAAATGAGTAGTTAGATATACAATTGTGTACGAATAATGACCTGTCTGTGCATGACTAGAGTATAATGAAAAAAGTGAAGTATTTTGAAAAGTGAAGTAATGTTGCGGGAATCACGGGGCTCTTTATTGTTTACTAACTGAACTTTCCATGTCCAATTGTCCATGTGCTATGTTAAGTGGTAGAAAATGCTTTGAGCATTAACCTCGCCTGGTGGTTACCTTCCACTATAATAATATAATAATCGCCTTATTCTGTTTTGTAATCCGGGGCGAAGTTATTGCCTTAGGCATTCTCTGCCACTTAACTCCGGATACAAAATAAATGAAAATAAAATAAAACATCTGTTTTATATTGTAAATCAGAGAGGTAATGTTGCCTCAGTGCTCGGGAAAATGTCCTTGGAGAAGTGTTTTATATATTGTGAAAATATGATCAAACATGCTTAAAAAAAATAATGACTTGTGACATAGAATTTGTCTTTTAATTTCTCCCTAATTGTTGATGATGTTACGGTCTACTTTTCGAAGAAAATTCTGTCCCTTCCAAACACGTGAGGCTGGCATTTCCGGCCCTACCCAGGCTGGGTGAGGTTAATGTGGGTAGCCGGTACGATTCCCAGCGAATGGAGGGTAAAACCCCCGTCCTGACTATCTCAAATCAGGCCGTTAAAACCGAAGAGAATCAACTGGTCACAATAGATCTAATTAGGTCGCAGTGTTAATTGTAAGGGTTTCACTGAAAATCTTGCAACCAGGTCAGATAATAATAATACGGTCTGCTTTAGGTGACATGGAGAAGGACCTAATTCTGATGACGAAAAACGCGTGCACATTCAACGAACCCGGGTCTCAGATCTACAAGGACGCCAAGGCACTCAAGAAACTGATCCAGACCAAGAAGTTGGAAATTGAACAAGGTGATTTTTTATTATGATTTTACTTTCGATAAATTTCTAATATTAGAAATCGGAAAAGTTGGGTTTGTTAAAAAAAAATTTTTGCTCCGATTTTTTTTTTTTTTTTTTTTTTTTTCTTCTTCTTCTAGAGATGAGTGTTTCTTATTTCATAGCCAAAACGAAACAGCAGCTACTCAAGAGACTTGTGGTCTGTGTTTTAACTTGTCCATCCCATAGTATGCCCCTCTGATGGGTGAGAAGTGTCATAATATTTCCCATTTAGGTACACGAGCCCATCCAAAGGTATCAATTTTAAAATAAGTTACAAGGAAGTAAAAGAATCAATCAGTAAATTTTAACTTTAATGTCATTTTAATCAAAAGAGAAAATATTTATTCAAACAAGACTTTACTTCATTAAAATTTTAATGTAATTTAAAAATTAATTAAATTTATTAATAAAATTATTTAAATTGTCAATTGAATTAAACTTAAATGACATTTTACAATAATTATATTAAAGTTTTTATGAAATAATTTTGTATTTGGCTGTATGGAATGGCCTTGCCTACCAATGCATTTTTTTTTTTTTTTAATAATTTGGGTAATTTCAAATGAAATTTTCCAGGCAAGTTCACGCCGATGGGTAAGAGCGAGCGTATCCGATCCAAACGCATCAAGAGTCTCTCCGCCATCACAGCGGCCCTGGAGTCGGAGGAGGAAGATTCGGATGATGACAGCGAGGAGATAGATCTGGATGATCCGAACAATCCCCTGTGGCAGGTGTACGATACCATACGCACTGCCAAGACCCAGGGAGGTGAGATTTTTATTATATTCTATTCTTTAATAATTATTTTTAAACCGACCTCAGTAGCTTGATCGATAAGGCGGCGGACTTGTAACCTGGAGGTCGGTGGTTCAAGTCCCGATTTCAGCGTAGATTTAGTAAAGCGAGTGTGATTAGTTGTGATATCACAAAAGTGATTAATACAAATATGATTTAAAAAAAAAATATTTTTACAAAAATGACATATTTATAAAGGTGAGGTCCAACACATGCAACTTTGCACATTGGACCTCACCCAAACTTTAAATACTATTTTTAATGTAGTCATAAAAATTGATGAACATTTTTATTTTTTTGTTTATTTTTTATTGTTCTTTCAACTTGTTGTCTTTGATAAAATGTTCGTTAATTTAAAGAAATACAAATAATAAAGTACCTTTAAAAAATAGGGAGGAGATTTATACTATGTGTGTGATGGCTTTGCAAAGCAGGTGTTGTTCGCTAGTATTGGATATAAAAAATAACACTCTAGTGGAAGGTAACCGCCTGGCGAGTTTAATACTCAAAGCATTTTCTACCACCAAACTCTCAGTCTGTTCTATTGTTTTGTTCTAGACAGCGAGACACCAGCTGAGGAGTGATGGTCTCTATAAGACTTTAGTGGAAAAGTTGGCTCGTTCTGAAGCACATGTTTCTATGAACATGGGCTATTTCTTTACAAGCCAATAATACCTTGAAACACTTCAAGGTAACCTGGCTTGTAAGGGTGGGCTAGTCTGTTCTTTCTTTTAAGGTATCTATCGAGACCTTGGTCTTCTATTTGTCGTCCCCCAGCTAGACAAAGGAGGCTCTTAGTAATGCTACGCTACCCACAAAAATTGTGGGTAGCGTAGTATACATCTTATCAAGGATCAGTTTTAAAATCCCAAATCATAGACTTCGAATAGATCCGTCCACACTATTCAATGTCCCAATATACAATTTGGATCTCTTGTATAAATCACCAATAATCACCGCTATGAGAACCTACAATAATTTAAAAGAAAAACCAGATTTATTTTTATTCTCATTAATTACCACACTGCGTTAGTTATTGCCTGTTCAATCGGTCACACGATTGTATCAGTTGTAGACGCAGTATATTTATTTTAAAAAAAATGTGAAGAGGTCTTGTGCTTCACCATAAATAATTATGCTTCACCATAAATAACTGAAAAGTACACCCCGTACTTATAGAGGAACACGATAGACCATGATGTTATTGAATGCATAATAAACATTATTATTATTATTATGCTAAGCAATTTTCTTTTCCATCTATTTCAGGTGGATTCTTGAGTGAACCGTTTCTCCGACTCCCAGCGAAGCGGTACAACCCCGACTATTACCGCATCATCAAGACACCCCGCTCCCTCCTCAACATCGGCAAGATGCTCAAAACCGGTGCGTACTCGAGCCTGAACGAGCTCACCGGTGACCTCAACCTGATGCTGGAGAACGCGAAGAAGTTCAACGCACCCGACTCTCGCCTCTATCGCGACGCAGTGAAACTGCAGAAAATCATGCAACGCAAGGTGAGTGTTTCTATGCACCGGTGAGTACTCAAACGTATATGAAAATCAAAATAGGATTATAGTTTAAAAAAACATCTAAATTGCAATTAGAAAATATAATTGTTATTAATCTGAAAATACTTGAGATAAAATTTTAAATTAGCTTCTTAATTTATATAAAATATTTACCTTGAAAGTATAAAAAGTAAATATCTCAGTGGCTTCACTTAAATGTACCGGAAAGGTTTTTCTACATTAGTATACTATACTAATGTATAAAATATTTTTTTTATTACTATAATAGACTGTCCAGTGCCACAAGAGAAGTCCCAATTAAAGCACCGACCTCTATTAGATCTATTGTGACCAGTCGATTCTATTTGATTTTAACGTCCTGATTTTAAGATAGTCAGGACGTGGGTTTTACCTTCCTTTTGCTGGGAAACGTAAAAGCTACTCATATTAACCTCACCCAGCCTGGGTAGGACCGAAAATGCCAACAGCCTCACGTGTTTGGAGGGAACAGTATTTTCTGTTCGAAAAGTCTGCTCCAACCGGGGATCGAACTTAGAATCTCTAGACTACGGACAGTAGCCACAATTGTCACGCCACAGTTTCCCATTATTACACAAATTCAATTAAGTTTATTTACAATAAGAATATACAGGGTGTTTCTCAATTAAATGTCAATACGAAAAGGTGTTATTTAGTGGGTCAGGGGCTACAAAAAATATAATGGAACTAGTGGTCAAATCGTTACGAATTTCGAGAAAATTGCCATTTTTTTGGTCCCCCTGTTATGTACCACATGTTTTCATTTTTCTTCAAAACGATGAAAGATATCGCGAATACAACAACACCCTGTATACATGGAATATTTACAAAGTAAAATTATTGAGTGTAATAAAATCTTTCTGAACAGAATCAAAATTAATTGAAAGGCTTCAATCCACGTTCATCAGATACCTGTTTAAAAAAGAAAATGGTTTTTATCCTAAATACCCTGAAGCCATTTCATATCAAACACTCTTAGAAATGCTCGACCTAAAATCTCTAGATATTAGACGTAAAACAGAGTTTTTTATGTTAATCTACAACCTCATTAATGATAATATTACGTGTCCGGATCTCAAAGCAGGAATTAAAATGAAAACACCGAATCCCATTCTAAGAAACAGAAATGTTGAACTCTTTGAAGTACCACACCCTAGATTTATAAAACTTCACGAGTCCCCCCTCAACAGAGCTTTATCTGCCTTCAATCAATTTCACCTAGATAGCAACATATTCTCACTATCAAAACAGTCTTTTAAAGAAAAAATCCAATGTATTCTGTCCGAGGATAGCAACTAAAATTACACTAGTATGACCCTATCAAACGAACATTAGTATTGTTGTTTACAATTTCATTCTTGAATGATTGTAGGCAATGTTATGTTCTTAATAAAAAAATAAAAATAAAAAAAAATCTGAGTGTTGTAGTATAATAATACTTCATCCTTGCAAGAAAATAAAAAAACTTGATCAAGGGTAATAATAATAATTTTATTTTATTGTACATTTCCAAACACAGAGCTTATATGGTACAAAGTCATACATAATCACTATGATCAGTTTTACTAAAATACATAATCCTTAAATATGATCTAAAATTGCATTATTTTGAAACTAAGACTAAATTAAATAATGAATGAAAAGGAAAACATAGATATACTCGTATTATTATTACTATTTAACACTTTATTGGTCAACTACATGATACATTCAACAAAATAGGACATGAAAATAAAAGAACACAATAGAATATGTAGTGAACCAAGGGGCGAGGTTAAAGCTTGTGGCTTTCTCTTTATTTATTTTTCATGTTGAACTAACTAAATTAATTTATATATTTGATCCAACATCAATCAACAATACAAATATTTTTTTTTTCAACTATAGATCAAATTATAGCTCCATCTTGGCTGTATGGAATGGCCTTGCCTACCAATGCCAGAAAAAGAAGGAAAAAATAAGGTAGTAGTTAGTATTTTTCACGAGCAAACCAAAAAATTCCTGCCCCGCTGGGAATCGAACCCAGGTCACCATGCGTACAATGCCTAGCGCGCTAACTCACTCTGCCACGGTGACTACTGATATGACCATGCAGTTGAAAGCGATGTTAAATTTTTGTTTAAAAAAACGCTTGCATACGAGTCTGCAACCATTGGGACATTTTCATCTTTACTATTCAAGGTCCAAAACCCAACTGACCAAATTTCGTATTGTGCGCATGACACATACCTTCTCTCTTCTCTCCCTCTACAATTCAATACTTCGCCATTGTGCGCATGACACACACTTTCCTTCTTCTCTCCCTTTACAATTCAATATTTCGTTACATAATTTCGTCACATAATTTTGGTTATGTGCCAGAGCAAAGACATGAAAATGTCAAAAAGAAAAAAATAGCTTCATCTTCCGTAACATGTTGAATTTTTCTTCTTGTACCTCGTAGTCTCGTTCCAACTGCTCTAATGATTGAGAATTAGGTCAAAGTTTGGGTGGAAGAGATTGCCACAGGCAATAACCCCGCCTTTAGGTAGGACATTATTGTTATTTTCTTTTTTTTACTTATTTATTTTGTCATTTGTTTGTTCATTTTTGACATTTTCATGTCTTTGCTCTGGCACATAACCAAAATTATGTGACGAAATTATGTAACGAAATATTGCGCATGCGCACAATAGCGAAATATTAAATTATAAAAAGAGAGAAGAGAAAAAGTATGTGTCATGCGCACAATACGAAATTTGGTCAGTTAAGTTTTAGACCTTGAATAGTAAAGATGAAAATGTCCCAATGGTTGCAGACTCGTATGCAAGCGTTTTTTGACATTTTCATGTCTTTGCTCTGGCACATAACCAAAATTATGTAACGAAATTATGTAACGAAATTATGTGACGAAATTATGTAACGAAATTATGTGACGAAATTATGTAACGAAATTATGTAACGAAAAAAAAACATGAAAATGTCCCAATGGTTGCAGACTCGTATGCAAGCGTTTTTCCTTGTCTGGTTTAACCCACTAGCACTAGCCATTAGAAATAGGTCTGTTACCCACTGACGTCATCACTCAACATCTCATCGCATCGGTCCCGTCCTATAGGGACCGTCAGGGACGATTTAAGAATATAATCTTTCAAACTCTTGAATAGGATTGACTATGGCTTTATCCTTTGAAAACAAGTCTGTTACCCACTCAAAATTAATTTCTTTCTACTAGCTTCTTAATGTGATATCAGGGGATAAGTGAGAACTAGATGTAGGGGAGGGCAATATGAATATTTCTTTTTTAACTATAATTTTTTTTTCTCTTCTTAATTTTGTACTGTTACATGTACTTTGTCCTCCTAATAAAGCTTAAAAAAAAGTTTCGGCATTCATGTTCAACTCATGTCCCCAGGTGCAGGAGGTGTTGGATCGGGAGGGGCGCAACCAGTACGCCGAGGAGAGCGAGTCCGAGGAGGAGAGTGAGGGGGGCGGGCGAGGGGCGCGCGCCCTCAAGAGCAAGCCAGGGGCGCCGAGCAAGTCGCCCCGCGCCCTCACCCGCGGCAAATATCTGGGTGAGTGTGCACCCCTGCACGGGTCACTTGAAAGTGACGTAGTGCCCGACGGCATAATAATAATAATATCGTCTTATTTATATTGCCCGATAAGGACAATTAAAGTCCCATTATTCCAGCAGTAAGCCCAAGACCTATTATTATGTGGTAAAAATCCCAAATGGGAGGATAACTTGTCATGTCCCGGTTGGGTTTCGACATGACCTCTGGAAACTTTGGATTCACAGAGTGCCGCCTTTACCACTGAGCTACCAGGACAGACATAATACCCTTTAGTGAAACGTAACCACCAGGCGAGGTGAATGACTACCTAACTCTCAGAGTCTTATTATTTTGTGGTCACAAACGCAAATAAATAAGGAAAAATTCATGCACTGGGTGGGATTTGAGGCGAGGTTAATGACCACCTAACTCTCAGAGTCTTATTATTTTGTGGTCACAAACGCAAATAAATAAGGATAAATGCATGCACTGGGTGGGATTCGAACCAACGGATCCCTGCGCTACCTGTATTACCAGACTAGCGCCTTAATCACTTGACTACCAACACCATAATAGACTGTTTGCGCAAAATACGTACGTACATTTATCGGACGCTAGTTCAACTAAAGGAATGTGCGCATGTGCAGAAACGAGTTTTCGTCAGATACGTTGCTTGTACAGGTACACCCTGTGCAAATGCCTGATGGAGTACAGAGATCACGACGGTAGACAACCCATGCTTATGTTCATGGAACTATGCTATGCTATTCTATTTTAATCTATGCTATTCTATTTTAATCTATGCTATTCTATTTTAATATATGCTATTCTATTTTAATCTATTCTATTCTATTTTAATCTATGCTATTCTATTTTAATCTATGCTATTCTATTTTAATCTATGCTATTCTATTTTAATCTATTCAATTCTATTTTAATCTAATCTATGCTATTCTATTCTATTTTAATCTATTCTATTCACAGACAACAAGCCTCTGAAGCGTCGCCTGTACACCCTGTGCAAGTGTCTGATGGACTACAGAGATCACGACGGTAGACAACCGATGCTTATGTTCATGGAACTGCCCTCGTCCAAAATCTACCCCGAATACTACAAGGCAAGTTAAATTCCATGAAATTCTCCGTTTAGTTCATCTCAAAATTCCATACTCGAGATATTTGAGTGGAACTTAAATTCTGTAACACCCTGTATACCTATGTTTGCCAATTTTTTCATTCGACCATTTTTTTATCTGTCAAAAAAAAAAAAAAAAACAGTTTAAAAAAAAATCTGTCAAATTCACCGGTTAGTTGCATATCTTTTCGTTAACTTAACTTTTTTAGTTACCAGTGGCGTCATTGGACTTATTTTCGAGTGATAAGGAAAGTCGTGCGGTGTCATACCAGTTTTTTTTATCCTACCAGGTAATCAAGCAGTGGATGCAATAAATCTAGTTCCCATTTATGATGATTTGATTCTAGACAGGATAGATGTAAGCCATCTTACTGTTTGTGTGTGTCATTGTACTTTATTCGTTAATAATAAATCTATGATCTCGGCATAGCTTTTGCCTTTATCTCACCCCCCCCCCTGGATTACCAGACTAGCGCGTTAACCACTTGATTACCAGTGCACGAGCTTGTGCTGCTACAACAACTATTGTTTTTGTTTTTGAAAACTATCAAGAATTATTCAAAAAATTTAATGTTCTTTAGTCCTTACCCTTATCGCTTTTTTATCTTCTAATTTAACGTTGTGTACGTACATTTTTTTATACTATATTCTCAATAAAACTTACTATTGTTACAAACCAAAAACAGGTGATCAAGCAGCCGATTGACATGACCCAGATCGAGGGCAACATCCACTCGGAGAAGTATCGGAGTCAGGACGAGATTCTCGCGGATCTGCGGCTCATGTTCAAGAATTGCCGCGAGTTCAACGAACCCGGGTCCCTCATCTACGAGGATGCGGTCAATCTGGAGAAGGTTCTGCTGGACAAGATGTCTGAGCTGGGACCTTTACCTTCGGGTGAGTTCTACAGGGTGCACTCATGCACTGTATGTCAATCTGGAGAAGGTTCTGCTGGACAAGATGTCTGAACTGGGACCTTTACCTTCGGGTGAGCTCGCCTGGGTGCACTGGAATTTCTATTTAACTGTGTTTAAAGCTTGCCTCCATGGCGTAACGGTTGTGACTACTGCCCGTAGTCCAGAGATCCTGAGTTCGATTCCCGGTTGGAGCAAACTTCTCGCACCAAAAAATTCTGTTCCCTCCAAACATGTGAGGCTGCCAATTCCGGCCCTACTCAGGCTAGGTGAGGTTAATGTGTTTTTCAGTATTACCGTTTCGTAAAGTTTTAAAAGCCACTGTACGATTTCCCTTTGAACTGCCATTCAAACGTCCATTTTTAAAGTGTAAACAAATGAAATTAAAAAAAAAAATATTTTTATAAATTTAATTCATTATCTTGTGTCTTTTAGTTTTCTCTTATTCATTCAAATAAATAATAAGCTCTAGTAAAAATGGAAGAACGTGTAATAGGCCCCTGGCAGTTGAAAACGACGTTAAACCGAAATGGAGATACATAATAATAATAAATAAAAAAATATTGAACACAAACTATAACCACTATATTTATATCTTAATTATTTGTAGGTATATTTTACATTAATATTGATATTACAATAAACTGGGCGGAGATAAATCTCAAGCCAACAGGATATCTTCATTGTTTGAAGTTGAGAAACTTCCTGGTAATATGACATGTCTGGAAGATCACTGCTTTCTGTATCATGTTGATAATGTTATGATGGATATTTAGCTTCTTCAGATTTTCTTCTAATTTTTTTTTAATAATAATAATAAATCATTTGTTTTATTTTTCATATTTTTTTTTTTTATACAGAGGACCCATCCTAAGCCATTTTTATTTGGCTTAAGATGGGTCCTAAGCCAAATAAATGTTTTGTCTATGACACCTGTTGCTGATAGTTTATTATTATTATTTCAACTCTGCGTCCCCCTTCAGAAAAGAAACGTGTCATCGTGAAAAAGGCGAAACCGGCCGCTTCATCCGGCGGCAGCACGGGCGGGGGCGCCGGCGGCGGGAATGCAGCGAGTGGAACCGGCACGGCTCCGGTCGGCTCGCTGCAGAAGATGCGCATCCTCTACAACACGATCAAGGAGAGCACCGAGCCGAAGACGGGTCGCCAGTTGTCGCACATCTTCCAGCGGATCCCGAGCCGGCACGACTATCCCGACTACTACGAGGTCATCAAGAAGCCGCTCGACATGGAGATGATCGCGTCCAAACTCAGGTAATGATTGCGTCCAAACTCAGGTAATGATTGCGTCCAAACTCAGTTGGGTGGAAGAGATTGCCTAAGGCAATTACCACACCCTTTAGTTAGGACATATGTTTTCAAATATTTTCTATTCTTTTTGATTTTTATTGTATAATTATATTGTTTTTTGTATATATTGTTTATTTCAAAATTATTATTTACATATATGTACATTATGTCCTTTTGTATCTAATAAAGAATTGTATAATAATAATAATAGTAATAATTGCATCCAAACTCAGGTAATGATTGCGTCCAAACTCAGGCAATGATTGCGTCCAAACTCAGGTAATAAAAGGGTTGGGTGAAAGAGAATGCCTAAGGCAATAACCCCGCCCTTTAGTTAGGACATATATTATGTATATATTTTTTTTTTTTTTTCCTATTATATTGTATTATGTATTTTCATTTGTAATTATTTGTATTGTATATAATATGTCCTATTACCTAATAAAGTGTAAATAAATAAATAAAATAAATATCATTACTTATTCATTTTATTTATTTATTTATTGCGTCCAAACTCAGGTAATGATTACGTCCAAACTCAGGTAATGATTGCGTCCAAACTCAGGTAATGATTTTTTTTTTAAAGCTTTATTAGGTAGAACCAAAAATATATACAGTAGAACACAATGAAATATACAGAAAAACAAAAAGATTAAACAAATATATAAAAAGGAGAAAAAAAAGAGAAATGTCCTACCTAAAGGGCGGGGTTATTGCCTGTGACAATCTCTTCCACCCAACCCTTTGCGTCTAAATTATTGCGTCCAAACTCAGGTAATGATTGTCCCGGGAGCTCAGTGGTAAAGGCGGCACTCTGTGAACCAAGAGAATCCAGATGTCGTGGGTTCGAAACCCAGCCGGGACATGACAAGTTATCCTCCCATTTGGAATTTTTACCACATAATAATATGTCTTGGGCTTACTGCTGGAATAATGGGTCTTTAATAGTCTTAATCGGGCAGTATAAATAAGGCAATATTATTATTATTATGATTGCGTCCAAACTCAGGTAATGATTGCGTCCAAACTCAGATCACGTCCAAATCAGTCAGTTATTCTCTCCCCCAGGTACAATCAGTCACTTATTCTCTCCCCCCAGGTACAATCAGTCACTTATTCTCTCCCCCCAGGTACAATCAGTCACTTACTCTCTCCCCCAGGTACAATCAGTCACTTACTCTCTCCCCCAGGTACAATAAGTCACTTATTCTCTCCCCCCAGGTACAATCAGTCACTTACTCTCTCCCCCAGGTACAATCAGTCACTTACTCTCTCCCCCCAGGTACAATCAGTACGAGCATCTGGACGAGATGGTCGCGGACTTCATCCAGATGTTCGACAACGCGTGCAAGTACAACGAGCCCGACTCTCACATCTACAAGGACGCCCTCTCCCTGCAGCGGATAGTACTGCAGACCAAGATGCACCTGAGGGAAGACGAGGATAGTGTACCGGACGTGCCGGCCGCAGTGCAGGAGCTGCTGACCTCGCTGTTCACCTCCGTGTACAACCACCAGGTAAACCCATTTTTTTTTTTTTTGTACACTTTATTTTTTTTACAAAACAATCATCAACAACAAACAAAGAAATAACAATAAATTAATTTTTTTTTTTAGAAGTATGTACAAAAAGAAAGCAAGATTAATATTTTTAATTACAATTGTTTTGTAATCCGGGGCGAAGTTAATGCCTTAGGCATTCTCTGCCACTTAACCCCGACCACTCAATACAACCACTAGGTTAAGGTTTTGGGTGGAAGAGATTGCCAAAGGCAATAATAACCTCGCCCTTTATCTCTGTTTACACGCATATTATATGCAATTACGTAAACAGGTAACAAGATTTTAAATTTAAAAAATATTACAGGGGAAAAGATAAAGCCTCTTTACACATTTCTTTGAATGGGGTAATATTATTACTAAGGTCTAAAGTAGAGGAATGTGCGTTGTAAGTTATGAGGGAGGAAATCAATGGAGAGTTATATTATGTATATATTTATTTATTTTCTCTTTATTTTTTTCTTCTATTATATTGTATTTTAATTTGTAATTATTTGTGTTCTATATAATATGTCCTATTAAAAAAGTGTAAATGAATAAATAAAATAAACACAAAAAGGGTTGGTTGAAAGAGATTGCCATAGGCGATAACTTCGCCCTTAAGTTAGGACATGTTATTATTCAAAATGCTTCTAGACATAGGGTGTTCAGCACTGGACAACCCCTCCCAACTAAGCCCAGCCTGGCCGTCAAAGGCACACGACTGGGAAATACGACGAGAGCTTTTCTCCCTCGTCACAATAGATCTTAATAGGTCGCAGTGTTAATTGTATGGTGTTTCATCTGAAACCCTACAAGCAGGTCACATTATAGTAATAGTGACGAACTGTATGAATTTTTTAGTATTAATATTTTAATACGTTCTAATAATTACAATTGAAAGAAGAAAATAGCATTACATAGAACCACTGCAGGTGAGATCTCGTTCCACACCACAGCAGCACGCCTGTGGAATTCTCTGCCTGTCAGTGCCAAGAACGCGCTATCTCTCGATGGTTTTAGGGCAGACGCCCTGCTGTGTCTGGAGCAGCACCACTAAATTTCTTTTCTTTTTTATTTATCTTTATTATTATTTTATTCTTCTTTCTTTCTTTTTCTCTAGTGGTTGAGTGAAAGAGCTTACATGTGAGAACCCTGCCACTTTAAAGAAAGCCAAAAAAAAAAAAAAAAAAAAAAAAAAATCCATTCCTTCCACAGGACGAAGAAGGCCGATGTTTCTCGGACTCGATGGCGGAACTGCCCGAACACGATGAGCTCCCGAACGGGTCCAAGGTTCGGGCCATCTCGCTCGACCTGATCAAGCGTCGGCTGGACTCGGGCCAGTACCGTCGGCTAGACATGTTCCAGGAGGATCTCTTCTCCTGTCTGGATCGGGCGAGACTTTTGAGTCGAACAGGTATTTATTTTTTTACTTTCCTTATCTTATAACGGTTTGGGCTGTAGAGCGATGATCAGTCAGTGGTCAGTCAGTGACTTTGACATTTATATATTAAGATAGTCTGGCTGGGAGACTATAAACAGGGAGTAGACCAGCAGTCTGGCTGGGGCACTTTCAACAGGGAGTAGACCAGCAGTCTAGCTGGGGTACTATAAACAGGGAGTAGACCAGCAGTCTGGCTGGGGGACTTTAAAGAGGGAGTAGACCAGCATTGGCTTGGTTCTGGGGCCCTTGTCAATTATTAGACTCCTTGTAAACACAGTGGTAGAAGAGCTGAGTCATTCCTCCACTGTCTGGCTACCATCGTTCACGATGACGCCACCCTATGATGATATCTTATAATAAAGAAAGTATTGTATTTTTTTTTTTTTTTTTCATCTCTGTGTTTTTTTCATCTAATTCTAATGAATTCTTGGTTGAGTTAGTGGTTAATTTCAAGTGTTCGAGGACTCAGAGCTACTTTATCAAGACATGATAGAAAATGCGGGGAAAAAATATATATTGAAAAATTAAAATTTATGTGTTATTTTTTTCACAAAGGAGGAATGGGACTATACTTTTTTAGCTGTTATGATAAAAAGAGTGAAATATACTTTATTGTTGATTATTTTTTTTATAAAAAAATAGAGTGCAAAAAAAAAAAAAGTTATCATATTTGTGTTGATCACTTTCGTGATGTCACAACTACTCAAACTCGCTTTACTAAATTCACGCTGAAACCCGGACTTGAACCGCCGACCTCCAGGTTACAAGTCCGCCGCCTTATCGATCAAGCTACTGAGGTCGGGTTCGAGTGAAAATAAATAAAAATAAAACGTTTCTCTCCCTCAGATTCTCAAGTGTTCGAGGACTCGATAGAGCTGCAGAGCTACTTCATCAAGCAGAGAGACGAAATCTGTCGCAACGGAGATCTGCTGCACTCGCCCGCCCTCAACTACTGTCTCTACGATCTCTCCAACCAGGTAACTTATTTTTCATACCTTTTCATAAAATAAATTAATTTCTACCTATCACAAAGGATAAGTCTGGCAATACAGAGAGGGAATGCGGCGGCAGTTGTGGGCTGTGTGCCCCAGGGAGATGAGTTGGATAATGAATTGTAATAAATAAATAAAAAATATTCATTTTCTTTATATGAAAGCAGTCTGGCTATGGAGTAGACCAGCATTGGCTTGGTTCTGGGGGCCCTTGTCAATTATTATTTAATTTACTTATTTTCTTTATATGAAAGCAGTCTGGCTAGGGAGTAGACCAGCATTGGCTTGGTTCTGGGGGCCCTTGTCAATTATTATTTAATTTATTTATTTTCTTTATATGAAAGCAGTCTGGCTTGGGAGTAGACCAGCATTGGCTTGGTTCTGGGGGCCCTTGTCAATTATTATTTAATTTATTTATTTTCTTTATATGAAAGCAGTCTGGCTAGGGAGTAGACCAGCATTCGCTTGGTTCTGGGGGCCCTTGTCAATTATTATTTAATTTATTTATTTTCTTTATATGAAAGCAGTCTGGCTAGGGAGTAGAGCAGCATTGGCTTGGTTCTGGGGGCCCTTGTCAATTATTATTTAATTTATTTATTTTCTTTATATGAAAGCAGTCTGGTTAGGGAGTAGACCAGCATTCGCTTGGTTCTGGGGGCCCTTGTCAATTATTATTTAATTTATTTATTTTCTTTATATGAAAGCAGTCTGGCTAGGGAGTAGAGCAGCATTGGCTTGGTTCTGGGGGCCCTTGTCAATTATTATTAGCCTCCTTGTAAAGACAGTGGTAGAAGTGCTGAGTCATTCCTCCACTGTCTGGCTACCATCGTTCACGATGACGCCACCCTATGATGATGATGAATTTACTAATTTTCTTTATATGAAAGCAGTCGATTGTTGGAGGTCTTGAGCCAACGCGGCCTGTCAGAACCCCTCGACAAGACAAGATATATCTAATATAGTTATACTGTATCCAGTTAAACTTAAATAAATATGAATTCGTCAGTTAAGGTTAAAGAAAAACAACTTATATTGTTAAACAGATTTAATCAAGTTTTATTTACAAATACATTTTACGAAAACAAAGAAATTATTAAAGAAAACTTGATCAAGGGCGGTGCTAATGCCTACGGCATTCTATATCAGGACTAATTCTAGGTAGATTTAATGAAAACAAAAATATAATTACCTTTGAAACCTCTTGAATTGTTGTAAGAGAATAAATTCAAGTCGATCTGCTAATAAATGATAAATGGCCGCAGAACGGGTGTATATTGACGAGCCGAGCTATATTTACACAAATAATATTAATAATAAAAGGAGAAAAAAAACCAGAGGCTACAGAAATACTAATAAAAATGATCATAGATCATATCATAGTTTTTCTGGTGATCACAGTTGTAAAAGAATAAATTCAAGTGGTTCTGCTGATCATATCATAGTTTTTCTGGTGATCACAGTTGTAAAAGAATAAATTCAAGTCGTTCTGCTGATCATAGATCATATCATAGTTTTTCTGGTGATCACAGTTGTAAAAGAATAAATTCAAGTCGTTCTGCGGATCATATCATAGTTTTTCTGGTGATCACAGTTGTAAAAGAATAAATTCAAGTCGTTCTGCGGATCATATCATAGTTTTTCTGGTGATCATAGTTGTAAAAGAATTAATTCAAGTCATTCTGCTGATCATAGTTTTTTTGGTGATCATAGTTGTAGAAGAATAAATTCAAGTCGTTCTGCTGATCATAGATCATATCATAGTTTTTCTGGTGATCATAGTTTTACTCGGTGTGTTTGTTTTAGGTTGAGGAACTGCGCCAGCAAAAGCTACAGAAGGAAATACCCGAAGCTCCTGAGGAGACCGAGTTCACTGAATCTGGTGAGAATAAATAATATAATAAATAAATAATATATATGGGTTCGGTGGAAGAGAAAGCCACAGGCTTTAACCTCGCCCCTTGGTTCACTACATATTCTTTTTTTTTTTTAGCATGTCCTATTTTGTTGAATGTATCATGTAGTTGACCAATAAAATGTTACATAATAATAGTAATAATAATGATATGAAAGCGTAATGCGACATAATATTGATGGATCCCGAACACACCTTTACCCTATAGCTCCAAAATTAATCAACACACTGTGGGGATTTCCAGATAGTTATCACGTGATCAAAGGAAGCCTTTTGATTGGTTCTAAGAAGGAGCGTTCTAGACAATTTTATTTTATGCTCAGATGCGGAGGACTGCTCGGAAACATGCTCTGTTTCCGAAATATATAAAAAATAAAAATATATAAAAAATGTTTTATAAACAAAAGAATAATAGTGTTTGCGTCACTATTTCTACATATCATAATTTTACGGACCTCAGTAACTCAGTAGATCGATAAGGCGGTGGACTAGTGATCTGAGGTTGGTGGTTCAAGAGTAGTTGTGATTTTTTTATTTTATTAAAAAATAATTTTAAAATTATAAATCCTAGCTAGATTTTACAATTCTAAAAATACCTAAAACTACTTACCAACTAGTAAAATTAAACAGACCAAAGTATGAAGTCAGAAATGAAATCATTTCATCCTGAAACCATCGTGATATCTGAAACCATCAGAAATGAAACCATCGTGATATCACGATTGTAAACGAACTCAGGAGCTTGATCGATAAGGCTGCGGACTTGTAACCTAGTGGTCTTTGGTTCAAGTCCCGGTTTCAACGGTGATTCAGTAAAGCGAGTTTGAGTAGTTGTGATATCACGAAAATGATTAACACAAATATGCTAACTTTTTATATCACAATTTTAATGGGCAGCGCAGAGCTATAGGACTTTTCCTTTGACCTTTAATTTATCTTCAAATTATTTTGATTACAATTTTAACTTATTTTGTTTATGTGCATTTTCTCATGTTTTTCATTTTTTTTTAGATGACAAAAAGCCGTCTGTAGCCACGGGAGGGGAGGTGAAAACCGAGGGAGGAGAAGACACCAACACGGAGGATGAGGAGGAGGGGGGGAGAGAAGAAAAAAGAACCCGCGACCCCCAGCGTAGGAGTCGCGGACAACGCCATGAGCTTCAACCAGCAGGTAGGGAGTGCTGGACATTTGATTTCGGGAAAATGTATGACGACTCGACCTATTGTAAAAACATTTCTCAATTTTTTTGTTACTCTTTATAAAAAAAAAGAAAAGAAGAAGAAAAAAAAAAAAAAAAAAATGTAAAAAAAAAATGCAATTTTGACTAAGGGTGGATTTTATTTTTTATTAACAAAATAAATTTTTATTTTGAACTGCTCTAAACAAAGAGTTGCCAACTGACACAGTATACAATTCAAACATTCTTGTCATTAGTTATTTAAACATTTCAGGGTAGAATTTTTTTTAATTTTTAATGCCTCTGTGGCGCTAGGTTTCAAATTGCGTACTGTGTAGGATAGGAAAAACCGACGCTTAGCAATGACTTGTGTTGTAGAATTTGTCTATAAATTTCGCCCTTCATCTTTTAAGGCTGGATCGAGATGTGCCTGCCAGTGTAGATACAAGGTCACGTGATCAATTTCCACCAATCACAGACCTCCAAATTGATCACGTGACCTTACTTTTACATGAGTTTGTGCTCAACAGGGGCATCTCGACCCGGTCCTTAGTAATGCTGCGCTAAAAAATATAAAGGGTATTGGGCCTTTTCTTACATTTTGCTATCTGATGTTTCATGCATCCTGATGTCTCAATAAATACTCTTTTTCACATTACAAAAATCTTGTTTTAAAAAAAAAAATAATAATAAGATTTGTGCTTTATTTGTACATCATTTCATTACTATGTTTAGAATAACAATAACATTAATAAAATAAAATAATATGAGTATGCACTTATACTATCACACTAACGTACCTGGAGAACCAGGCACCTTGTTTTGTGATAGTAGAGTTGTTTGGGATGTAATATTACCTATTCTGTTTGGAATGTAAATTTACCTACATATGTAAATTTACCTACATATTGTAATTATAATAAAATATTTTTTTGCTCCGATTTTAATTTTTTAAATGTTTCTAAACGTTCGATAACCTCCTGAGCAACTTTTATTCGTTTCTGTTCTTCCCATTCTATTTATCCCATAAAATATATAAGACCTGTTTGACTGCTGGAGTAAAGGGACTTTTCAGTCTTACCTCGGCAGTATAAACAAGGTATATTTCTTTTATTTCTATTCTGTTCTGTTCGCCCAGGTGTATCGCATCGGGGACTTCGTGTACTGCGAGTCCAAAGAGAAAGGCCAGGAGCCGTACATTGTGAGCATCGAGCGGCTGTGGACCAACAACGAGGGCCAGGCCATGATGTACGGCAACCACTACTTCCGGCCCGACGAGACCTTCCATGTGGCCACCCGCAAGTTTCTTGAAAAGGTAATATTTTTTTTACTATCGTTTGGACCATCTATGGGTCACGGATATCTTTATTTCTTTCATGATACAAAGTAAATTTACAGAGTGATTTACAAATTACAAATGGAAAAACTACACAATAGAGACAGATTTACAGATATTACAAAATAATACAACTAGATCTGTACCTACTAAAAAAAAGACCTATGCTAGAAATCTTGAAAAGGTAATATTATTATTATAATATAATATAATGTGTTTTATTATGCAGTTCGTGAAACATTAAGCATAATTTCGAATGAACTTTAAAATAAAATTACATTCAGATTATTAAGACTTAAAGATAATTTAACAAAATATCATACATACATTATTTTGATAAGAATTACATGCTTGTTAATTAAAGAGACATTTTTTTAAAGCTTTATTAGGTAGAACAAAAAATATATACAGTAGAACACAATGAAATATAAAGAAAACAAATATACAAGAAGGAATTACACTCACACACATGCTCTTTATTTCCTCAGGAAGTGTTCAAGTCTGACGTGTACCTGACTTCTTATTTCCTCAGGAAGTGTTCAAGTCTGACGTGTACCTGACTTATTATTTCCTCAGGAAGTGTTCAAGTCTGACGTGTACCTGACTTATTATTTCCTCAGGAAGTGTTCAAGTCTGACGTGTGTACCTGACTTATTATTTCCTCAGGAAGTGTTCAAGTCTGACGTGTACCTGACTTATTATTTCCTCAGGAAGTGTTCAAGTCTGACGTGTACCTGACTCTTTATTTCCTCAGGAAGTGTTCAAGTCTGACGTGTACCTGACTCTTTATTTCCTCAGGAAGTGTTCAAGTCTGACGTGTACCTGACTTCTTATTTCCTCAGGAAGTGTTCAAGTCTGACGTGTACCTGACTTCTTATTTCCTCAGGAAGTGTTCAAGTCTGACGTGTACCTGACTTATTATTTCCTCAGGAAGTGTTCAAGTCTGACGTGTACCTGACTTCTTATTTCCTCAGGAAGTGTTCAAGTCTGACGTGTACCTGACTTATTATTTCCTCAGGAAGTGTTCAAGTCTGACGTGTACCTGACTTATTGTTTCCTCAGGAAGTGTTCAAGTCTGACGTGTACCTGACTTCTTATTTCCTCAGGAAGTGTTCAAGTCTGACGTGTACCTGACTTATTATTTCCTCAGGAAGTGTTCAAGTCTGATGTGTACCTGACTGTGCCCCTCAAGCAGATCCAGGGCCGATGCGCCGTCCTCAATGTGAAGGATTACTTCAAGTTCCGACCCGAGGGCTTTGACCCCCGGGATGTGTACGTGTGCGAGTCCCGCTACTCCTCCAAGAGCAGGTCCTTCAAGAAAATCGCCAAGGTAGAAGAAAATTTAGGTTTATATACAGGGTGAACATAAAGTCTCACCCCAGCCCCGTATCTCGAGAATGCGTGAAACTACAAGAAAACGCTAAATCAAGTATCCCTTTGATTTTAGGGGGATTATTTTTCAGCCAAAAAAAAATTGCCTACACAGCCCTAGTCAGGCTGGGCAGTGGGCATGGACCAACTTTAAAACTTCAATAGAATGCTTCGCCTTGTGGCAATTGTTGCATATTGTTTTAAAGGGTCTCATAAAGAGAAGTTCATTACAACAAATTTCAGTGAGCTACGACTTACCGTTCTCGAGATACAGGGCCGGACGTCCTGCGTAATATCCATATATTTTGACCTATAACTCGTTGACCGTAAATTCCAGAAAAATGAAATTTGTTGATAATAACTCCTTATGGCAAGAACTTTCGAACAAGTTAAAACTTGATTTGTTTTTTCGTTAAAATTTTTCGGACTCTTCGTCCGGCTGGCTGACGAAACCGACCAGAAACTAACATCAACAGAGTATGTCGAGTTATAACTTTTGTATATACTTTGGCGTTCAAAATTTTCTGAAAAAATTAAAAATTAATCACATACATAAAAAATTAATACATATGTACTTAATTTTTTTATCAATTTTCTCTCTCCCTGCCTCTTCAGTACTATCCGCCCGGGCATCGCTGGGCGACCATCGTGTTCAACAACAAACTGGTGGAGCGAGAAGTGCCCCTGGAACCGAACAGGGTGGTCTCGGTGTTCTCGGAGCGGGTGGAGAAGCACAAGCAAGAGCTGACCGAACTGGAGGAGCGGGAGAAGTTTGCGGAGAAAGCGAAGCCCAATGTGCTGCTCCCTCATGCTCCCTCGCAGGGCGAACCAGGTGAGCGTTTTTTTTTTTTAAGCTGTATTAGGAAGACAAAGTACAGGTAACAGTATAAATTTAACCTCGTGAGGAAAAATGAGTAGTTACTTGTATGAGTAACGACCAGTGGCGGCATTAACAGAGTAAAAAGAAATTAATGTAATAGAATAATTCGAAATGTAAAGGAGGCTCTTAGTAATGCTGCGCTACCCACAAAAATTGTGAAGAGGCCTTGTGCTTCACCACAAAGAAATTCGTACAATACAATACAATACAGTATAAATTTAAGAAAAGTTAAAAAGAAAAGAAAAAAAAACAAACAAATGACAAAATAAATAAGTAAAAAAAAAGAAAATAACAATAATGTCCTACCTAAAGGGCGGGGTTATTGCCTGTGGCAATATCTTCCACCCAACCCTTTTACTAAAATAATTATAAGATATAGTAGAAAGGAAAAAAAAACATTTAATGGAAGAAAACAAAAAAAAAATACAATAAGAGATAAAAAAAGAGAAACGAAAAGGAATCTCTATATATAAAACAGAAAAAAGGACTACCTACCTACCTACCTACCTACCTACCTACCTACCTACCTACCTATGTTGTTTGTTTGTCGGGGTTGTTTAGCCAAAACGGTAAGAGATAGCGAAAAATGTCTCAGAATTGACCCCCAAAACCATTATCGCTTTGTCCAGAAAAATTATAAAAGTTCAAAAGGCATTGCTGTCCAGCAGTACGGCATGCCTTAGTAAATTTGAAATTTAGTCCGTTGCAAAGCACGGCAAACGGCTAGTAAAATATATACATGGAATAGGGGAGATAGTGAAATTCCATAACCTAACAGCATTGACTGTAAAACTTTCGCCCATGTAAGTGGTTGGGTGAGTAGGAAGCATGAGATGTGTAGAACGTTGTCGGGCGTTTGAAGTCCGTCTGTCCCGGTAGCTCAGTGGTAAAGGCGGCACTCTGTGGGTCCAGAGATTTCAGTGGTCGCGGGTTCGAAACTCAGCCGGGACATGACAAGTTATTCTCCCATTTGGGGATTTTTACTACATTTTTTTATTTTCCGTGTCGTCTTTCGTTCCTCGGTCAAATCTTGTACTTCCAATACTCTGAAAACATAGGGCTCTTTTGTTTGCCTGAAATAGATCATCCAATGTGCAGGGGTTTTCTAGTTGACCACATACCAGAAGGTCTTCATGTGTTTGGACTTTCATTGGAATTGATAGATTGAAGTGAATTTGACGAGATGAGAAAGAGAGGTACCACATAATACTACGTCTTGGGCTTACTGCTGGAATAATGGAACTTAATGGATGGTGATCAAGACGGGGCATTGCATCTACTTGTGCACGGACCCTAACAACGTGAACTTAACAATAAAATACATTTTCCTTTCCCAGGCTCAGTGTACTATGAACAATTCAACTCTCCCACGGGGATGGTGATCAAGACGGGCGATTGTGTCTACGTGTGTAGTTGTGTACGGACCCTAACAACGTGAACTTTAACACGTTGGACGTCTGAGTCCCATATGTGGGCCTCAGTAAATTTGTTGAACAGGCCTGAAACCCATATATGGGTTTCAGACTCCATAAGAAATACATTGTAACTGAAACACAGATATGTGATTCTGGCTCATTTCGAATGAGTCTTGTTGAGCCCCACATGTGGGACTCAACAAGACTAACATATCTAACATATGGCTCGGCGTTGAACGTGTTAAAATAAAATATATTTCCCATTCCCAGGCTCAGTATACTATGAACAATTCAACTCTCCCACGGGCATGGTGATCAAGACGGGCGATTGTGTCTACGTGTGTACGGACCCTAACAACGTGAACTTTAACACGTTGGACGGTTGAGTCCCATATGTGGGCCTCAGTAAATTTGTTGAACAGGCCTGAAACCCATATATGGGTTTCAGACTCCATAAGAAATACATTGTAACTGAAACACAGATATGTGATTCGGGCTCATTTCGAATGAGTCTTGTTGAGCCCCACATGTGGGACTCAACAAGACTAACATATCTAACATATGGCTCGGCGTAGAACGTGTTAAAATAAAATATATTTTCCATTCCCAGGCTCGGTGTACTATGAATTTCGAATGAGTCTTGTTGAGCCCCACATGTGGGACTCAACAAGACTAACATATCCAACATATCTAACATATGGCTCGGCGTTGAACGTGTTAAAATAAAATATATTTTCCCTTCCCAGGCTCAGTGTACTATGAACAATTCAACTCTCCCACGGGCATGGTGATCAAGACGGGCGATTGTGTCTACGTGTGTACGGACCCTAACAACGTGAACGGGAAACCGCTCATTGCGCAGATCGACCGGATTTGGACTGACAGAGCGTGAGTTGAAAATTAAGGTCGATTCACACACACACCCGTGACGTGACAGTGCCGCGTCCGTGACGTGACAGTGTCGCGTCCGTGACGTGATCCCTCCGGCGAGGGAAATCGGATTCTTCTAGGAATTTTTTTGTTGTTGGTTTTTTGGCAGTGGACCAAAATTAGGGTCCATACAGCCACCGTTTATTATAATAATGAGACATGTACAAACTTAAGAACAGTGTTTCACAGATATTAAAAAAGGTAATCAAATCAATTCTAGGAATTTGAAAGGCCTTATTCCCACTCGCCTGGCAGGTGACCAGTGCAAACAGTGCTCGTACCGTGATCCGGCACATTACTTACGGACGATATTTTTCGATTTTCACGGCCGGTGAACTTTTTGATTTTACCATTTTACCATGGATAAACAGAGTATTGCGAGACACTTCCGAGAATAACTCATAGTTCATATATGTATCGATTTATAAACAAAGTTGGAAACAATTGTAAACGAAATACTGGAGAGCAGAAGGCGCTATCATACCTATTTAAAAAAAATGTCACTTGTAATCCAGAGAGGAAATTGCTCAAGTATTCTGAGCACTTTGCCGTCTGGATTGCAAATGACAGGAATCTATTATTTGTAATAATAAAAAAAACACCGACCTCAGTAGCTTGATCGATGGGGCGGCGGACTTGTAACCTGGAGGTCGCTGATTCGGGTACCGCTTTCAGTGTGGATTTAGCTGAGCGAGTTTGAATAGTTGTGATATCACGAAAGTAATTAACACAAATATGATAACTTAATTAAAAAAAACTGAACATCTTATTAGATATCAGAAGTATTGTGTTTGTTTTTGTTGTTGTGATTTTTTCCGGCGTGCTTTGTGCTGTTCCAGTGGCAACAGCTTCGTGCACGGACCGTACATTGTGCAGCCCGACGAGATTGTGGTTCCTCAGAACAAGATCTTCTATCAGAAGGAAGTGCTGCTGTCGAGTCGAGAGGCCACGAATGCGACCACCAATATCATCGGGAAGTGCACCGTCCTCGAGTACTCGGAGTATATTAGCTGTGAGTGTCCGGGGGTTGGGTGGAAGAGAATGACTTTTTTTATGCTTTATTAGGAGGACAAACAGGCAACAGTATAAAATTAAGAAAAGAAAGAAGAAAAAAGAACAAACAAATGACAAAATAAATAAGTAAAAAAAGAAAGAAAATAACAATAATGTCCTACCTGAAGGGCGGGGTTTTTGCCTGTGGCAATTTCTTCCACCCGACCCTTTTTGGGTGGAAGAGAATGACTTGAGACTCAGCTGTGAGTGTCCGGGGGTTGGGTGGAAGAGAATGACTTGGGACTCAGCTGTGAGTGTCCAGGGGTTGGGTGGAAGAGAATGACTTGGGACTCAGCTGTGAGTGTCCGGGGGTTGGGAGGAAGAGAATGACTTGGGACTCAGCTGTGAGTATCCAGGGGTTGGGTGGAAGAGAATGACTTGAGACTCAGCTGTGAGTATCCAGGGGTTGGGTGGAAGAGAATGACTTGAGACTCAGCTGTGAGTATTCAGGGGTTGGGTGGAAGAGAATGACTTGGGACTCAGTGGTCAGTGACTGCTCTTGTTGCATGTTCAACTCTTCGCTAGACACTCGACAGATAATTAAATAGTTTTTTTTTTTTTTTTTAAATAGTTTATTTATTTATTTTCTTTATAAAGAAACATTTATACAAAGGTACTTCTCTTAAGCTTTGAAGGGCTTCCAAGAGAAGTGGTCTACTTGCACGATTGAATGACACATAGTGTTTAAGTGACCATTCAATCAAGGATTACAATACTATACTAAAAGATACATGATTATTGAAGGTACATCATTATTAACCCGGAATCAGACGGTTCGGTTTTGTAACGTATCCACTACATGACTACACGGTAACGTATACGGTTGTGAGAGAAATCTCTCACAACCGTATACGTTTTTTGTGAGAGAAATCTCTCACAACCGTACTGATTGCGGGTTAACACTTTGAGCCCATGAATACCATATATGACTCTCAGCTGATATTTCACAAAGGACATGAGTACCATATATGACCCTTACCCAAAATTTGACTGTAGACATGAGTACTCTATAATGGTATCCACGACCTTCCTTTATTTTGAAGTCATGAGTGCTCTCTACGGTATTCGTTTCTATGTGTTTCTCATAGGGAATAGGTTCTAGTGGTCCTTGAGAGCAATGTATGAGTGTTGGGTTCTGAAATTTGTGGTCCCTCGTGCTCACTCGCCGATCCCAGCTCTGGGACTCAAAGTGTTAAAACAATAAATAACTAACCTCTTCGCTTCCATTGGCTCTCAGGTCGCCCCACAGAGATACCGGAGTCGGAGGTCTACATTGTGGAGAGTGCGTACGACCACGCCACCAGACTCATCCGGAACCTGCCCGCCTCGGGACTGAAGAAGTATTCGCACACCCCTGCTGTCTACCAGGACGAGATCTACTTCTTCCGGCGCCTGTTGAATCCGCCCAAGGTAAGTTAATAATAATAATAATCTATGTTTGCTGTTAAGCCCATGGATAAAATATTATTATTATTATTATTTTATTCTTTATTGGTCAACTACATACATTCAACAAAATAGGACATGCTAAAAAAAAAAAAAAAATAGAATATGTAGTGAACCAAGGGGCGAGGTTAAAGCCTGTGGCTTTCTCTTCCACCGAACCCCATAGGATATAAAAAATAATGAAAAAAAAATATATATAATAATAAATACTTGTTAAAAAGTAGAAGGAAACAAAAGTTAACAAATAACAACAAAAAAAAAAGAGAAAAGAAAAATTTAAAGGTACAATGAAAAGATTAGAAAATAAAGGAGAAGAAGAAGAAGAAGGAGACGAAAGAGTAGAAGAAGAAGAAGGAGCAGGAGGAGGAGGAGAAGAAGAAGAAAAAATTAGATAGGAAAGGAGGGACATCATATTTCCATGTTTTCCAAATATAACTTGAGATTATGTTTGAATGAATCTTTATTGATGAGGGATGTAATGTCTGGAGGCAATTGATTCCATGATCTTGCTGCTTTTACAGAAAATGATTGTGACATGAAAGTAGTGTGATGTAGTGGAATGAGAAGATTGTTGTGTCTTGTATTGTGCTGATGTGATGAATGAAGTGGATGAAACAATTCATGTAGATATGAAGGAGAAGATGGGAGATTTAAAATACGCCATAACAAGCACAGAGTTTGCTGAGTTAAACGATCTTCAACTTTTAACCATTTCAATGATTTCCTGTACTGAGATATGTGATCATGTTTTTTCAAATTAAAAATAAATCGAATGCACATATTTTGTAGAATTTGAAGCTTATTGTGTAGGCTTTTGTTCATACCATTAAAAACACAACCTCCATATTCAATTATGGGGAAAATCAAAGATGTGCACAAAAGCTTTTTAATTCTCTGAGGCAAATATCTTTTTAAATAGTTCAGAGAGTGAAAGGTGTAATACACTTTTTTCTTTGTATGATTGATATGCGGTTCCCAAGATAGATTAGAATCAAATATAACACCCAAGTTTTTAACAGAATTGGAAATTGTAATTACTTGAGTGTCAAATATTAGTGGAGGAATTATAGCTTCATGAAGACGATGAAGTAAAGGTGATGAACCAATAAAAATGCTTTGGAACTTTTTAGGGTTTGGAATGATTCCATTTTGAGATGACCATAACTTAATGGAAACTAAATCTTTATTGAGTTGATGAATTGCATCAGATACATTTTCTACACGAAATTGGACATACAACTGCAAATCATCAGCATAGAAATGGTGTGAATTATTCAACACTTCTGTTAAATCATTTATATACATTGAGAATAAGATAGGACCAAGGATACTTCCTTGTGGTACACCACAGCGAATTGAAAAGTACTGAGAATAATTATCATTTACCACAAGATATTGATTTCGACCATTGAGATATGAACTAAACCAGTCAACAGATTCCGGTGAAAAATTAAAAATCTTTTTCAGCTTAACTAAAAGAATGTCAAAGTCTATGGAATCAAATGCTTTGCTGAAATCTGATAGTACAAGTAATGATAATTTGGTATTATCCATTCCTTTTCTAATGTCTTCTGTGATTTTCAATAATGCAGTATTTGTACCATGTCCATTTCTAAATCCAGATTGGAAAGTACTAAAAAGATCATGTATATTACAAAATTCCACAATCTGTTGATGAACAACTTTTTCAAGAACTTTAGAGGCCACGGGTAATATAGAAATAGGACGGAAGTCGCCAAGTCTTGTAGGCTTAGAAATTTTGGGTAAAGCAACAACCCGAGCCAATTTCCATTGACTGGGAAATTTATAAGAAGAAAGAGAAGTATTGATTATATCAGTCAATGGATTAATAATATGTTGAGATATCATTTTGAAAAATTTCAATGATATTCCATCAGCTCCAGCAGCATTTGATTTAATATTATATAAAGCTTTATTTACTTCAAGACTAGAAACAGGATGAAAATGAAACATAGGGTGAATGGGATCATCTCTGGTATGAATATGTTCTATAGTACTATCTTTCACGGAAGAGTCCAACAAAACGGGCGGCATAGTGAAATGTCTATTGAGGTCATTAGAAGTAAATGAATGATTGGGAGTTTTGACCAAAGCATTACCATCAATACCTAATCCCTTGAGAAAACGCCAGAGCAAAGCACTATCTCCATTACACGATGCAATACCTTGAGAAATATAAATCTCCTTTGCATCTCGGACTGAACGATTACATTGATTTCGAAGTGATTTAAAACGAGAAAAATGCTCATCTGATTTTGAGCGTTTGTATTTTACGAAAGCTCTATCTCTTTGTTTCATTAGTTTCTGTATGTTTGTTGTTATCCATGGTGTTGGTGCATGTTTCACTCTAAGATTTTTCAAAGGTGCATGTTTATTTAGGAGATCTGAGATAATACTAGTGAACACATTTACTTTTGAATCAACCTCAGATACAGAAGACACGAGATTCCAATTAGTTACCTCCACATCAATCATTAATTGATCTATATTAATATCTTTAAAACTACGAAATTTAATATTTCGAAAAGTATGTTTTACCATACCAATTTGATAAGCAAGATAAATTAAATCGTGATGTGAGAATCCTGGTGCTGATACTTGATCGAATTTTAAAATACTTTTAAAATTCGAATTTTAAAATACTTTGTACATTTTAAATAAATGAAAAACACTCCATAATAAGCCCGGTAAACGGGTGTTTATTAACGGAGCTAGTCCTATTTACAAATGTCAATATATAAACAGATAGAAGTCACCGTGGCAGAGTGAGTTAGCGCGCTAGGCATTGCACGCATGGTGACCTGGGTTCAATTCGCAGCGGGGCAGGATTTTTTCTGCTCTGTACTTGGATGTTCGGGGTCCACTCATACCTCGTGAGGAAAAATGAGTAGTTACTTGTATGAGTAACGACCAGTGGCGGCATAACCAGGGTAAAAAGAAATTAATGTAATAGAATAATTCGAAATGTGAAGGCTCTTAGTAATGCTGCGCTACCTACAAAAATTGTGAAGAAGACTTGTGCTTCACCACAAATAAAATCATACATCTATAATAATGAGACTCTGAAGGTCTAGGCGGTGGAAAATGAATATTATTACTGTTTTTATTGTACGTATTATTCAATAATAACAATATTCCATCAGGTGGGCCCCACCGGTCTCATTGTCGAGACCCCGTCTCACGCCAGCGCTTCCACCGCCACAAGCGTCTCTTCCCCTCACCCCTCCATCCAATCCGCCCCTCACACGCCCCTGCATCATGCGCCCGGCGCCCACGTCCACACACCCGCCCAGAGTACGCCCGTCCGGCACATCAACAACCCCGGCGAAGGATTCACCGGCAAACTGATCGGGTTCGGAGGAGTTGGCGGTGTGAAAGTGTTCGGCGGAATCGGTTTGAAGGAGGAGAAACATCATGGCGTGATTGCCACGAGTAGTGCGTCGTCGTCCAGTGTGTATCCGCATACGTTCGACAGTAATTCTAATGTAAGTTAAAAAAAAAAAATTGAAGTTTTTTCACACAAAATGTTTTTTTTTTGTGGGATATCAATAATTTTTGTGGAGACCAGAATTAAATTGTAAGCGTGGGAGATTGTGAGTGCAAATTACTAAATTGTAATTGATTCTCATGCTTGTAATTTATACCTAATAAAACAATACCATTATTATTTTTATCAGTATTTTTTGTGTAGGCCTAAATTAGATTGAAAGAAGAGATCACCATGAAGTAATTGCCATAGGTAGTACGTCGTCGTACAGAGTATATCCGCAATGGTTTAATAGTGACTCTAATTTAAGAAAATACTTTCTTTTCTTTCTTGGCAGTTTTTTCACACGAAATATTTTCTTGTGTGATATCAATATTTTTTGTTTATACGAATTTAGTCGAAAAATGAGATCATCATAGAGTGATTGTCATGTGTAGTACGTCGTACTCTGCTACGTTTGTATGAACAAATTCTGGAGTTTTTATCGACGATATTTTATTTACGCGATAGATTTTTTTGTTTGTTGGTAATTTGTAATTCATTTGCATCAATTGTTCATAGGATAGGTACAATAAAGAAATATATTAAATAGATAAAGGTACATAAAAATAATGCATACATAACTTGGTATATATCTATTAATGTAATAATGTTTACTTGTTATACTTATGTTTAGGGCATGTCTCGAGGTCTCTATCTGTGTCGAATAGATCGTTTAATTATAATACTGCTACACAGCTCATACTAAGAGATATTGATTCTTTTGTATTATCCTCTTCGCGCCCAATGTCCTCGTAAGAGGACATTTATTTTATAGTCCTAAGTGCCCAAGCTAAAAATTTATACTACTAAGTAGCATAAAATGTTTGTCCTCGGGCGAGGCCATCGGTCACTTTGTACTACAAAACAAAAATTGGTGTTGGGCGCGAAGAGGCTATGAGCTGGATTCGTTTTCTTATTATAAAGTGGTGGACCAGTACTTTTGACCCATTCCCCCTTTATCTATTATTATTATTATTATTCAACAATTTAGATCAATCTTTTTTTACAATTTTTTATATACAGGTACAGTCAAAAGGTATAATTAATTAAATATAAACAAAGTTTGATCAAGGGTGGTGATAATGCCTTTGGCATTCTCTTTCGCACCACCCTTGACTTTTTTATTAACTTGAACCCGATGAGCAGATCCCATTTCATTCCGTTCTACAGAGCAACTCCAGCCAGATGTTGCAATCCAAGCACGAGAATTCTAACTCGGACATCATGTGCGAGGACTCGCTGGACGGCAATCCGCCGTCAGTTTGCTCGGTGGACAGCACTCCGGGGGTCAGCACTCCTGTGAGCACACCTGTTCACAGTAAGAAGGTAAGACACAGTTTTTTATCTATTGTATGGATTGTTTTATTATATTTAGTGGATACATGGAGCATTTTGAAACATTTGAAAGATAAAAAAAACAAATAAGGATAATAATGTTAAAAAAAAAAAAACAAAAACAAAAAAAAAAGACACAGTAAGGAGGTAAGACACAGTAAGAAGGTAAACGTTATTGGACTGGGACCACTACTTCAAGACCAAGAAAATATCAATTCAATAGTTTTTTTAGGTTAAGATATCGTATTTGTGTTAATCACTGTCGTGATATCACAATTACTCCAACTCACTTTACTAAATCAACGCCCGACTTGAAACCACCGACCTCCAGGTTACAAGTCCGCCGCCTTATCGATCAAGCTACTGAGGTCGGTTTATTAATTTCGGTCTATGAATAGTAAAAAACATAACAGAACTTCTTATGTAGGAACAAGAGGAAGAACAAAATATGTATTTTTAAATAAAATCATTATTATTCAATGTTTTACTGATGTGTTTCAATATAAAATAATTGTTAAACACAAGATGTTTAATCGCCACACACCAAAGATGAATTCTATCATCATTGGTCAAATGTCCAAACATAAGAAGTAAAGGATTATTAAATAAATGAAACCTGAATATCCAAATTACTCAGTATAAAATATTTGAACCCGGGTCAACTTGCTTGCAACACGAGTGCGCTACCCATTCGGCCACGGTGACTAAAGGCAAAATAATAAAACTTTTTGTTATACCTCTGTGGCGCAAGTCACGGATTGTGTACTGTGTAAGATAGGGAAATCCGACGCTTAGCAATGACTTGAGTGATAGAATGTGTCTATGAATTCCGCTTTAAGTCGTATAAGAGAAAATAATCTTAATCCCCAAGATTCTTTTTTAACCGAGTTCGTCTGTATTTGACAGACTCAATAGTGAATTTCAATAAAACTTAATAAGTAGTGTCTGAAACTTAATAAGGTAAAGTGCCCTGAAGTAATGCGAAAGCGGTTCCGGGACACAAATACCTTCTTCTTTTTTTTAAAAAAAGTAGTGTCTGAAGTAGTGCTAAGCAATGAATTAAGTTGTCCATTAATTTCGCCCCTAATTTTTTTGCTATTCTTTGTTCCTTTTCTCAGGGGAGTGCAAGTGCTGCTGCTAAGAAGAAGGCTTTGGTCACAGGTTACATCTTGTACTCCGGAGAGTATCGGAAACAAATTACATTGAGCAATCCCACTTGTACGTTTGGGGAAGTGAGCCGTATTGTTGGCAATGAGGTAGGTATTTACTTGGTAAAATTTGTAAGTAAAAGTGTAAGGAAAATTGAATATTTCCAAATATGAGCATTTTTTTAATTTTCCATTTTAGGCAGTTTTTTGAGATTGCTCTAAATGTACCAATAAATGAATCCTCTCTTGTTATGTTTATGAATTTTTTGTTTTGTTCCTTGTTAGCATTTATATTTCTAGTTAACCTGAAAAGAAAATAGTTTCCTAAGTAAATCGGCCTCGAAAATATTCAAGATCATTTTAGCGTTTCTCTAATTTTGACGCTCAGTGTAGTTTCATAACTATCAAAGAAAAGAGCAATTGAAATATCTTTCTTATTATTCTGGTTGTAGTTCCTAACTATCACACCGACCTCTATTAGATCTATTACAGTCCTATAGTGGTACCAAATTTTCGAATAGTCATACATTTATGAGATAAACAATTGAACATGTATGTGGCTAATGATCTGAAATTTCTCCCCCGACAGTGGCGCTCCCTACCGGCAGCAGAGAAAGCAGTCTGGGAAGAGAAAGCAACGCGCATCAACGGCGAATCTGCCAAGTACAACAAACAGGTATTTTTTTTATTTTTCACGTGATTGATGTTAATTCAACATTTGAATTGTTGTTGAACCATATTTCCACAGGTTTAAAAATTTAGTTCGGGTATAAAATTAAAACATTTTCAAAAATACAAGAGGTAGTAGTTTTAAGTACCTTTCAAAAAGACAAGAGTTTTAATTACCATTTTTTCCGTAAGTACAAGTACCATTTTGATACAATTATGACAATTATCTATTTATACATTCAAACCTGGATATAAGAGAACTCATGGGATCGGAATTTTTTCTCTTACATCCAGGTGTCTCTTATAAAGAGGTTATTTTTCCTTCTAGAGTGGTAAATTTAACCTGTTCTCAAATATCCAGGTTTCTCAAATAATATGCAGGTTTTTCTAAAGATGTTATTTTCCCTTCTAGAGAGGTAAATTTGACCTGGAAATTTTTGTCTTATATCCAGGTTTCTCACATATCCATCCCGGTTTTCTTATATTAAGAGGTCATTTATGTAAATTTGACCTGGAAATCTTTCTCTTGTATCCAGGTTTCCCTTACATTTAGGTTCGACTGTTTTTATTTATTTATGTTTGAAAACCAAATCACTAGAACCTATCAAATTATATTTAATCATTTAAGTTCTTAAAGTAGTTACACCTATGCATTTTTCACTTCTCTATGAAATTATGTTTTTCTTACTCTTACACACTACATGTAGTTTGTTTTTCTTATGTATCAGCCAACCAACCAAATTTGTAAGGGCGGAATTAATAGACAACATCAATAACTTAAGTCGTTGGTACGTGTCGATTTTCCCTATCTTACACAGTACGCAATCCGTGACTTAGCGCCACAGAGGTATTACAAAAACGTCTATTAATTCCGCCCTAAATGTTTCAAAAAAATACAGTTAAACTTATTTATTTATTTTCTCATGCACAGTGTAATGTACTTTACTTTACTTTTTTATTTACTTACTTATTTTCACTTATTTTAAGTTTTAGGGCGGAATTAATAGACAACAACAATAATTTAAGTCGTTGGTAAGTGTCGATTTTCCCTATCTTACACAGTACGCAATCTGTGACTTAGCGCCACAGAGGTATTACAAAAACGTCTATTAATTCCGCTCTTAATCATTTAAGTTCTTAGGTAGGTGCATGTATTTTGTTCTTTTTTTTTCTTTTTTTTATAGCTGTAAGTTTTTATTATTTTTAGATTTAAGTACTAATGGGGACCTCCCTCGTCAATTAATAAAATAAATAAATAAGTAGTTACACCTATGCACTTTTCACTTCTCTCTGAAATTATGTTTTTCTTACTTTTACAAAATATTTTGTTTTTCTTATGTACCAGAATATTTTGTTTTTCTTATGTACCAGCCAACCAACCAAACTTGTAAATGTTTAAAAAAAAATACAATTAAACTTATTTATTTATTTAATGTCCAGGTGGACGCCACCATCGCGGCCCAAATCGAGGCCGGCATCCTCGTGCCCACCGCCAACCACCCGAACAACAAGTTCTTCCCGAACCACCCGGACCTCGTGTGGGAGTGCCTCTGGGACGCGTGCGACTTCCAGTTCGAGGACATGCACGACTGCATTGAGCACGCGGTGGCGGACGGCTCCTCCGGCGGACACATCCACGCCACCTTCGCCGCCATTCCTCCCAGCGGTGAGTAGGGGACTTTAAAAAAAAAAAAAGATGATAAAAAAAAAAAAAAAAAAAAAGATGAGTGTTTTTTTTTTTTTTAAAGATGAGTGTTTTTCTTTTTTTTAAGAGGAGTGTTTTTCCTTTTTTTTTTAAAGATGAGTGTTTTTCCTTTTTTTTAAAGATGAGTGTTTTTCCTTTTTTTTAAAGATGAGTGTTTTTCTGTTTTTTAAGATGAGTGTTTTCCTTTTTTTTAAAGATGAGTGTTTTTCTTTTTTTTAAGATGAGTGTTTTTCCTTTTTTTTTAAAGATGAGTGTTTTTCTTTTTTTTAAGATGAGTGTTTTTCCTTTTTTTTAAGATGAGTGTTTTTCCTTTTTTTTAAAAAGATGAGTGTTTTTCTTTTTTTCAAGATGAGTGTTTTTCCTTTTTTTTTTAAAGATGATTGTTTTTCTTTATTTTAAGATGAGTGTTTTTCCTTTTTTTTTAAAAAATGAGTGTTTTTCTTTTTTTTTTTTAAAGATGAGTGTTTCATAGCCTTTTTTATTGAGCACTCAGTGGCGGACGGCTCCTCCGGCGGACACATCCACGCCACCTTCGCCGCCATCCCGCCCAGCGGTGAGTAGTCGACTCTTTACTCTCTGTTGCCATCCCGCCCAGCGGTGAGTAGCCGACTCTTTACTCTCTGTTGCCATCCCGCCCAGCGGTGAGTAGCCGACTCTTTACTCTCTGTTGCCATCCCGCCCAGCGGTGAGTAGCCGACTCTTTACTCTCTGTTGCCATCCCGCCCAGCGGTGAGTAGCCGACTCTTTACTCTCTGTTGCCATCCCGCCCAGCGGTGAGTAGCCGACTCTTTACTCTCTGTTGCCATCCCGCCCAGCGGTGAGTAGTCGACTCTTTACTCTCTGTTGCCATCCCGCCCAGCGGTGAGTAGCCGACTCTTTACTCTCTGTTGCCATCCCGCCCAGCGGTGAGTAGCCGACTTTTTACTCTCTGTTGCCATCCCGCCCAGCGGTGAGTAGGGGACTTTTCACTCTCTGTTGCCATCCCGCCAGCGGTGAGTAGGGGACTTTTCACTCTCTGTTGCCATCCCGCCCAGCGGTGAGTAGCCGACTCTTTACTCTCTGTTGCCATCCCGCCCAGCGGTGAGTAGCCGACTTTTACTCTCTGTTGCCATCCCGCCCAGCGGTGAGTAGTCGACTCTTTACTCTCTGTTGCCATCCCGCCCAGCGGTGAGTAGCCGACTCTTTACTCTCTGTTGCCATCCCGCCCAGCGGTGAGTAGCCGACTTTTTACTCTCTGTTGCCATCCCGCCCAGCGGTGAGTAGCTGAGTTTTTTTTTTTTTTTTTTTTTCATTTAATGTAAAATATATTATGAATTGAGTATTTTGGAAAAAAAAAGTTGTTAAAAAATGAAGGGGGAAAAAAGTATTTTTTTCCAGAAAAAATAAAATAAAATCTTGAGAGTTACAGTTTAATTGTAAAACTAAAACGGTGCTGCCCAGGCCCAAATATTTGAAGGTTGCTTTAAAACACAGCATATCAATCACAATACATAAAGAGTACATCTCTTTTATACATATATTTTTTTTTTTTTGTGAGTTTTCCGACCGACCTCAGTAGCTTGATCAATAAGGCGGCGGACTTGTAACCTGGAGGTCGGTGGTTCAAGTCCCGGTTTCAGCGTAGATTTAGTAAAGCGAGTTTGAGTAATTGTGATATCACGAAAGTGAATAACACAAATATGATAACTTTTTTTTAAAGAGTACATCTTTTTTTTTTATACACATATTGTTTTTTTTTTTCCTTTCTCCTTCTTAATGGATGATGAGGGCAGCTAATGTCAGTGCTGATTTCAACTTTATTTGATTTTTATTTTCTTTTTATAACTGTGATACCATTGTTTTGAAATCTTTCTTATGTGATATATTGATGTTATTTGTTTTCTGTTTGCAAATAGAGCTAGCTAGGCTCGTAAATATACACCCGTGCTGCGGGCATTTATTTATTTTATTGAGTTTTCCGTTTTCATTATTAATTTATATAAAGGGTTGGGTGGAAGAGATTGCCACAGGCAATAACCCCGCCCTTTAGGTAGGACATTATTGCTATTTTCTTTTTTTTACTTATTTATTTTGTCATTTGTTAGTTTTTTTTTTCTTTTCTTAATTTTATACTGTTACCTGTACTTTGTCCTCCTAATAAAGCTTAAAAAAAAAAAATTACCTATTAATGTAACATGACTCGCCCGATTCCCAGAGGTGGAGTACCAGTGTCAGTGGCGCGGCTGCAGCCGGCTCAAGAAGCCGTTCCCCCCCTTCCCCTCCTGCAACCGGCTGGCTCGCCACGTGAAGGAGGTGCATATCCTGAAGAACCCGGGGAAGGTGATCACGGCCGACCACCGCTCCAAGTAAGTTGAGAACCGCTTGAGTGTCCCCTGTCCAATTGGTTGGAAGAGATTGCCACAGGCAATAAACCCGCCCTTTAGGTAGGACATTTCTCTCTTTTTTTCCTTCTTGTATATTTGTTTAATCTTTTTGTTTTTGTTTATATTTCATTGTGTTCTACTATATATTTTTTTTTTTTTTGTTCTACCTAATAAAGCTTAAAAAAAGTACTGTATAGGGGGGGTGATACACTGATACTGTACTGTATTGTGGGGTTGATACTGTACTGTATAGTGGATAGTACTGTATAGTAGGGGTGATACTGTACTGTATAGTATAGTGGATAGTGCTGTATAGTGGGGGTTGATACTGTACTGTATAATGGATAGTACTGTATATTGGGGGTGATACTGTACTGTATAGTTGGGTTGATACTGTACTGTATAGTGGATAGTACTGTATAGTGGGGGTGATACTGTACTGTATAGTATAGTTTATAGTACTGTATAGTGGGGGTGATACTGTACTGTATAGTGGATAGTACTGTATAGTGGGGGTGATACTGTACTGTATAGTGCATAGTACTGTATAGTGCATAGTACTGTATAGTGGGGTGATACTGTACTGTATAGTGAGGGTGATACAAGAGAGTAGGCTGAGATGGTTCGGACGCATAGAGCGAAGAGAGGAATATTTAAAGTTATATATAACTAGGATTCTTGCCATGCCTACGAGTTAGGCGAAACTTAAGTTTCGCCTAACTCGTAGGCATGGCAAGTGAGTGCTTAAGCACTGAGCTAATCGCGAGCTTATAATCTCTAAATTTCCCTTTCAACCGTCACATAACGCACTCTGATTGGTTCATTTGAACGCAATAACCAATCAGAGTGCAATAACCAAAGAAGACTGTGAAACACTCATCTTTTTTTAATGAGAGTGCTTTCTGGAACGAAGGCCTGGTAGCCGCATCACGACCTACCCACTGGAACATCACAACTCTCACTCTCGAAATTGTCCAGAAGCAATTCCTCACCCAACTTATAACCTTTAGTTTGTATGCCTTCTTAGGACATTAGTATTGTCGTTTGGATTACTTTAAAGTATTAGGGCGAAATTAATAGACAACATCAATAACTTAAGTCGTTGGTAAGTGTCGATTTTCCCTATCTTACACAGTACGCAATCCGTGACTTAGCGCCACAGAGGTATTACAAAAACCCCAAAGTTCTAAATGATGTTATGTCCATTATTAAAAAAAAAAAAACTCTTGGTCACTTCACCTCCCCCCCCCCCCCCTCAGAAACTACGTTCAGGTTCAGAAGCCCCCCCCTCCCGCCCCCTGCCCTGTCGTGACCATGCGTTCTCTTCCACCCAACCACTCCATCCCCACCTCCGTGATAGCCGTGAATGAGCACGTGAGCGCCGCCGTTCAGTCTGCCGGTCACCATCATCTCATTCAGGGTACACGCTCGGCGTAGCTTAGCCCAGTTGCATTTTTTTTTTTTTTCGCAGTAGTTCAGATTTTTTCCCCTCTCTCTCTCTCTCTCTCTCTCTCTGTCTGTCTCTCTTTCTCTCTTTCTCTCTTTCTCTCTCTCTCTCTCTCTCTCTCTCTCTCTCTCAATCTCTCTCTCTTTCTCTCTCTCTCTCTCTCTCCCCCCCTTTCACTCTCTTCTCTCTCTTTGTACCTGAGAATTCCCTTAATAGTATTTACATTATTTTATTTACAGTATTTCTAATTTTGTTTCATGTAATGATCTCATTTATTTAGGGTATTATTATTTTATTATTTATCTTTTTATTTCACAGTATTGTCTACCCCAATTTCTTTGTAATGGTCTTGTTAGAAATGTTTGAATTCTCGTTTTGGCCTGCACAATTATTCTATCTTTCATTATGTCTAAAAATTTCTTTACTTCTTTTTTAATCTTAAGTATATTCATTTGTCAATTTGACCAGATAATAATGACATCAACACAATTGCTGAAAGAAGGATTTTAATATTATTGTGCGACACTGAGTAACTTGTTTGATAAGGCGGCGGACTCGTAACCTGGAGGTCGATGGTTCGAGTCCCAAGCATGGCAAATAATTAGCCAAGCAAGTTTGAGTAATTGTGATTAACATTATCTTTTTTTTTTGTAGATTAAAAAAGAAGTAACAGTATTTTTTTTATTTTTTATTATCTTCCCGTACTTTTAAAATGCCTCTAAAAATTAGCGCACCATAGCTCTCTCTGGATCTCCAATTTAACTCTATTGTTCAAACTTAAGTGCAAAAGTGGTTAACGCGCTAGTCTGGTAATCCAGGTACCTTAGGGGTCCGTTGGTTCAAATCCCACCCAGTGCATGAATTTTTCCTCATTAATTTAAAACTCTGAAGGTTAGGTGGTAGAAAATGCTTCGAGCTTTAACCTCGCCTGGTGGTTACCTTTCACTAAAGAGTGTTGTTGTTAGTTGTTAACTATCCAAAATGGCCGATTTATAAGACAGGTTCATTGAGATAAACGTTATAAATAATTTCCTCAATTACTTCCTCCATGCGTAAAAGCATGTACCGATACTGTACCATGCTGAAGCAGAGTTTAATGGAAGAACAAGCTATGGTCCGCTAATTTTGAGCGTCAGTGTATGAATTTTTAATTTATTTTCTTTACTATTCATTTACTGTCGCACTGTAGTACTACTTTGTCCATAGTCTCTGTAGCAGCGTCGGTATATGAACTTTTATTTTATTATTACTGTCGCACTGTAGTACTACTTTGTCAGCAGTCTGTAGCAGCGTCAGTATATGAACTTTTATTTTATTATTACTGTCGCACTGTAGTACTACTTTATCAGCAGTCTGTAGCAGCGTCAGTATATGAATTTTTAATTTATTTTCTTTACTATTCATTTACTGTCGCACTGTAGTACTACTTCGTCAATAGTCTCTGTAGCAGCGTCAGTGTATGAATTTCTAATTTATTTTCTTTACTATTCATTTACTGTCGCACTGTAGTACTACTTCGTCAATAGTCACTGTAGCAGCGTCAGTATATGAAGTTTTAATTTATTTTCTTTACTATTCATTTACTGTCGCACTGTAGTACTACTCTGTCAGTAGTCTGTAGCAGCGTCAGTGTATGAATTTTTATTTTATTATTACTGTCGCACTGTAGTACTACTTTGTCCGTAGTCTGTAGCAGCGTCAGTATATGAACTTTTATCTTATTATTACTGTCGCACTGAAGTACTACTTCGTCAGCAGTCTGTAGCAGCGCCAGTATATAAATTTTTAATATATTTTCTTTACTATTCATTTATCGTCGCACTGTATCAGTACTTTTTAGTAGCCTGTAGCGTAGATGTTGACGAGGTTGAATTTGCTTGGTACCCTGTAGGAACTACGTTCCCCGTATTGTTCGCAACCCGCCCAGCACACCACAAGACTCGAGCAAGGCTGGACAGAAGGGGACCCCAGGTAAGTGTGAAGTGTCTACTCAATTGCCACGCGAAAAGTCCTTGGTTCAAATCCGAGAGCCGACAAAAATTGTATTCAGAAATAGATTTATTTATTTAAACAATAAACGGGCTCAATTTTCCTGTTTTAACTAATTTACAATGTATTTCCCTAACTGATCCTAGTAAAAAAATATAATTCTATCTACTTAGATCACATACAAAAGACAATAATACTAAATATTAGATCTAAAAAATAAGATAAATGGGGAAAAAAATTAAAAAGAAACTGAGTTAATTTTGATGACACTTGTATCTAAATTATACCATGACCTACCACTTAAATGGGAAATAACCCCGCCCTTTAGTTAGGACGTATCTACTTGGCTTTCCATTTTATTGTCTATATTGTTTTAAATTTTTTTATAATATATGCATAAATCCCCTGTAATCAAAGCTATTTGCTTATTTAATGAAGCAAATCAGAATGATTGTTCTCTCACGTCACTTATTACTTATTACTGTTATTTAGTGACACACAATATCTTGTGGGAATCGGGTAACAGTGTAGACGTTAGTTAAAAAAAGAAAAATAATAATGATTTTTTGTATTGTACATATTATATAATATATATCTCTTTGTATTTAATAATGAATTTAACAATAATAAGGTGTCATTTCTCGCCCATCAGAGAGGAGGCATACTACGGAATGAGTAAGCTACAACACACACCACAAGTTCCATGTCTACGAAATTAAAAATGCTGTGAAACACTCAAAAAAAATCTCTAGACCTGTGGTACCGTGCATTGGCAGTCTAGTGGTTAAGGCGCTAGTCTGGTAATCCAGGTAGCGTAGGGATCCGTTGGTTCGAATCCCACCCAGTGCATGAATTTCTCCTCATATATTTGAGTTTGAGACCACATAATACGAAGATAACCACCTCGCCTGGTGGTTACCATCCACTCAAGAGTATTATTATTATAGTAAGTGCAGCGTGTGATGTCATGGTGGTGGAAGGATTAATATGAGTGAACCGGTGAACCCTTTGGAAGCCCAGAACCATTATTCTGGGTTCCTTCCGTGTCCAGTGTGTAGTGTAATGTATGTGTAGTTTGTTGAAATTATGCACTTAAAACTATTTTTTTTTAATCTAATATTGTTATAATAACAAGGGCTTGCATTTTGACAAAATTATGGCGACGAATATTACGATAAGTTCGGGCCTTTAGTTATGATGCGTTTTAGGGATGACTATGGACTTACTACACTAGCCATCAGTGGGGTCGTTCCATAACGGTTTGGCAAAAGCTTATTCATCATAAAATTGGAAATATTAAACAATAGTTTTGGAAATGTTAAACCTGCGTCTTTGCAATGCCATTTCTTCTTTTGAATCTGATCAAAGAGCTTTTTTAAGAATACTCGCTTACAAATTAAAACACAGATATCTAATCATGACTATAATGAGATAATGAAATTCCAAGATATTAAATCACTAGAACTTCGAAGAAATATGCAAGACCTAACATTCCTCCACATGATCATTCATATTGCCACAGGCAATAACCCCGCCCTTTAGGTAGGACATTTCTCTTTTTTTTCGTTCTTGTATATATGTTTAATCTTTTTGTTTTTATTTATATTTTATTGTGTTCTACTGTAAATATTTTTTGTTCTATCTAATAAAGCTTAAAAAAAAAAAAAAAAAAAAAAAAAAAAATCGATATACCAGACTCACTCGATCAACTTGATTTTCATGTAAAACAATTTAACTTCAGGATTAAAAATACAACAAACATAGGCGAATTCTCCCCACTCCAGCGAATGCAGAAATTAGGGAATAATATAGCTGACAAAGTAGATATATTTTGTTGTTGTAACCGACCTCAGTAGCTCAATCGATAAGGCGGCGGACTTGTAATCTGGAGGTCTCGGTGGTTCAAGTCCCGGTTTCAGCGTAGATTTAGTACCTAATGCGAGTTTGAGTAATTGAGATATCACAAGAGTGATTAGCAAAAATATGATCTTAGTAGTATATTTTGTTGTTGTCAAAATGAATTATGCATGTGATTTTCGTTTTATTTTAATATTGTAATAAATAGGAATACATCCCGTTAATTCAACGAAAATGTCCTTTCGTTCTAACTTCACTTCTCTTAAATACCGTCGGATTGTTTATCGTTAAAGTATTGGATGATCAGAAGGGAGTCCATCGTTAGACCAACTCACCCGAAAGGCCCTCACTTCTCTCTTACTCATCAGTCATCAGATATCCACCAAGTGAATTAACCCGTGGTGGTGACTTCTTTCACTGCACACATCATCCTAAGTTGTCTTTCCATTTTCTCCTTTTCTCTCTTTAATATTTGACTACTGCTTTTGTAGTATTCACTTTTCTTACCGCCTATCTCTCATTCAACTGTTCCCCTCTTAAGATTTCTTGTCATCTCGACACTTCTATTTAACAGTTCATATTTTTGGCCTCAAAGGTTCTTAAGGGTTAATTGGTCTGAGTTGGCTATTTTTTAATGAGCACATTTCACAGTTTTCATAGAATTTGGCTTAAGTATAAACATTTTCTTGGCCGATGGCCCTAAGTACCGTTAGGTTATGTCCCGTTATTTTTCATGTTTCTCGCTTCTGACCAATGACCCCTTGATGTCATCATTTCTCACTCACCAAGCTTTGCACTTTATACTTTCAACTATTGTTACTGCTCCTCTCTTACTCTCTCCATTTCTTTCCGGATCAGAATCAACAGCATCAGTAACTTCTCTAACACCGTGCACTGGTAGTCAAGTGGTTAACGCGGTAGTCTGGTAACCCAGGTAGCGTAGGGATCCGTTGCTTCGAACCCCACCCAGTGCATGAATTTTCGAATCCCAATGTGTTATTATTATTGTTATTTAATGCATTTCGTGTGCTTTTTAAGTGTACATGTCTCCTTTAAAAAAAGAGCTAGATCTTAACATTTATATTCTTTAAGATGAGTGTTTCACAAGCGTTTTTATTTCGTACCCCTGAAACAGCAGCCACTGTAGACTCTAGTGGTCTGTGTTGTAGCTTGCCCTTTCCGTAGTATGCCTCCCCTCTGATGGGCGAGAAATGACACCTTATTTCCCATTTAAGTGGTAGGTCATCACAAGCGCACGGTAAGGTATAAGGTATAATGTACAATGTACAATTGTACATACAAGTGTTCTCTATTTACGAATACAATTTTTGTCTTCTCTGGGGTTCGAACCAAGGGCTTTCCGAGTGGCAGTGAGTATCTAACCATTGAGCTTATCCTGCCCCCAAATATATAAGGTTGGCAACTCACCCAGGGTCTCCTAAATATCTGAGTAGCTCGTGATTTATGAAAGGTTGGCGAATAGCGACCCCTGCCTTAGTACATAGACTAGGAAAAAATACACATAGCCAATTCTGTAGCCTCTAGTGTTCGGCTAGTTTGAAAGCAACCCCGATCCGGTACAACACCGAAAGAATTGTCGGCCCTGGGGTTCGAACCAGAGTTCTGTTAAGCACTGGGTGAGGTTAATGTGGGTAGCTGGTACGATTCCCAGCGAATGGAGGGTAAAATCCCCGTCCTGTCTACCTCAAGTCAGGACTTTAAAATCAAATAGAATCAATGGACATGAAAGGAGCCTAGACATTGGATCTGGGCGTCCATATAATCCTCTCACCACCGTGATTTAGGTATCAATACCTATCTCACGGACACGGAATTATAATTATTATACCACTAAGCTAACTCTCCCTTCTTTGGTTTTCAGTGTCTGGTGCTGGCAGTCTCATGAATCAACAAAGGAACACGCCCTCTCCTTCACAGCTGAATGGTAAGCTCCTTTGATCCTCTGTTTTTTATATGAGTATTAATGACGTCATTAAATCGGATGTTGAGAAGAAACAGGGAGATTGGGGGATATTGAAATAATCAAAAATATAGTATAGAGTTTGGGGAGAGGCTTTGTGCATCGACCTGTCCCTTAGGATAGAACGATTACGGATTGTATGTATTACATAGTCTGGCTGGGGACTACAAACAGGGAGGGACCAGCAGTCTGGCTGGGGCACTACAAACTGGGAGTAGACCAGCAGTCTGGCTGGGGAACTAAAAAAAGAGAGTAGGTCCTGATAGTCTGTGGCTGGGGAACTACAAACAGGGAGTAGACCAGTAGTCTAGCTGGGGTACTATAAAGAGGGAGTAGAATAGCATTTCTGGCTGGGGGACTTTAAAACAGGGAGTAGACCAGTATTCTGGCTGGGGTACTATAAAACAGGGAGTAGACCAGCAGTCTGGCTGGGGACTATAAACAGGGAGTAGACTAAGACCAGCATTGGCTTGGTTTAGGGGGCCCTTGTTAATTATTAGCCTCCTTGTAAAGACAGTGGTAGCAGTGCTGAGTCATTCCTCCACTGTCTGGCTACCATCGTTCACGATGACGCCACCCTATGATGATGTAGTACACAACCTTTTTATTTCGTAGCCATCTAACAGCTACTGTAGACGCTTGTGGTCTGTGTTGTAGCTTGCCCATCCCATAGTTACTCCTCTCTGATAGGCGAGAACCCTTTTTCATGTTGCAATCAAATTCTAGTCTCAGATTTTTTTAACAACAAAAACAACAACAATGCAAGAATAAAACATAATTTATCAGTTTTATTGAAAGTATCGTATATGTATAATAAATATCGTATGTATGTATAATATGTATATAATATTATCTTAAGTACATGAGCACCTGAAATTTTCTGAGTTTTCAAGTGCTTTCTCTGAGGTTCTATCTCGAGCACGTACTTGGATATGTCTGTTGACGTCCACTGTCCATCCCCAGTCGTCATGGCAACTGCATTTGTTTACCTAAGATTTAGCCACTTACCAGGCGTCAATGGCCAGGTCTCATAAGATCATTCTTAAAGGAAATTTTTTATCTTTTTTTTAATGAATATTTATTTAACTCTTTAAATAAATATTCAGTCTTTAAATAAATATTCTGTAACATTCAGAGTCCTTGCCCCTATTTATCTTTGTTTTATAATGTTTATCTTTGTTTTCGAAGATGAGACAAAGTGTTTCACAGTCTTTTATTTCGTAGCCGTCAAACAACGGCTATTGTAGACGCTTGTGGTCTGTTTTGTAGTTTGCTCCTTCCGTAGTATGCCTCCCATCTGAGGGACGAGAGGTGACGCAATACTTCCTATTTAATTTACTTACTTTGTTGGTTGATCAAGCAACAAAAAAAAAAAATCTCGTGAAATTTGAGCAACACAGTCTTAAGGCCCGCATTATGACACAGGGTTAAATATTTAGCAATTTTTAATCCTAGCCACTATCGCCTTACAGCTGATATAAATGCGATGTGTATTGGTGGAAATTCCCACCAGAGAGCGTGTTAAGCGAATTTGTAAGATTCAGCTAATCCTGTTTCATGATTCAGGCCTAAGTCGAACCCGGGAAGTTTTTTTATTTATATAATTTTTATATTTTTTTCTATTTTTTTTTTTAATGTAATATATTTATTTTATTTGTCAATAAGAAATATCTCTTCCAAAAATTTCCCACTGAAAATCCTTTGCATTCAGGTACAACTTTGGCCCTGGAGCTGCCCGTTATCATTTTATTTCATGAGACTCAGTCCCACTACGGACAACTCAGGCAGTATAAATACGTGTTTATCTTTATTTTTTATTTTATTTTGTTCACATTCAAGTCAAAGTCACACAAAGATTTTTTCTTTGGCAATCCAGAGAGAACAATTTTATAATGAGACAACGTGTTTCACAGCCTTTTCTTTCGTACCATCAAACAGCAGCTATTGATGGCTGTTCTTTTTCTTTTTTAATTTGTATAAAACGTGTTATCTTTATTTATTTACTTTTTTATAATGAGACAGAGTGTTTCACAGCCTTTTCTTTCGTAGCCATCAAACAGCAGCAGCTATTGATGGCTGTTCTTTTTCTTTCTTTTTTTAATTTGTATAAATACGTGTCGACTACGGCCCCACCCCGGGTTTTTTTTTATGTTAGGCACTTTAACCAAATATTGAATGGTCGTTCGTGCCGTCGCCCCGGGTTTGAGTGAGGCTGGTGATCTAGTGAATTTTGTGAATCAAGCCACAGAAGTCTGCCTCGTGAGACTTGAACCACAGCCTTTTCTTTCGTAGCCATCAAACAGCAGCAGCTATTGATGGCTGTTCTTTTTCTTTTCTTTTTTAATTTGCATAAATACGTGTCGACTACGGCTCTCACCCCGGGTTTTTTTTTTATTTATGTTAGGCACTTTAACCAAATATTGAATGGTCGTTCGTGCCGTCACCCCGGGTTTGGCTGAGTGCTGGTGGATCTAGTGAATTTTGTGAATCAAGCCACAGAAGTCTGCCTCGTGCGACTTGAACAAGATTTCGAGCGTCGCGGACACGTTACGCTCGAGCTTCTTCTTGATGTGGCCGTTGAAGTGGTTCACGACGTAGGTGAAGATCCGGCTGCGCAGCCAGTCGCTAAGACGGTCGGCGCCCGTCATGTTGATGTCGATGTTTTCGAACCGAGTCAGACTGAACTCGTCCAGGTAGAGCGAGCAGTCGGTGTCGGTCACGCGAAGTCCCACTCGGAAGAGGAACGAGTTCCCGTGCACGATTCTGAGAAAAAACAGAAAGAGTGAGTTAGATAAGATCGTACAGTCAAACCGGGGCACTAGAAAATCCCTGGCTGGGGGACGTTAAACAGGGAGAGGACCAGTGTCTCGCTAGAGGACTATAAACAGAGAACAGACTAGCCAACCCTTACAAGCCAGGCTAGCTTGTAGTTTCCACGGGTTTAATGGCTTAGAAAGAAAAGTCCAAGTCCTCATGATGGTTGATCGCACAAAGAAATATGTGGTTCAGGACGAGCCAACTTTGAAATAAAGTTGGCTGGAGACCATCACTCACCCCTCCAGCTGTAGCCAACCTGGCTACAACAACAACTAAAAAATCCTGGATATTAGAGAACGAATTCCAGGTTAAATGTACCTCTCTACAGGGGAATATTAACCTATTTTACCGACTTCAATACCTTGATCGATAAGGCGATATCAGGATAAAAATCTTATCCTGTACTTTTATCATGTTTTGTTCGAAGAAGACAAGCAATAGCTTCTCTCTTGGAGGTCGGTGGTTCAAGTCCCGGTGTCAGCATGGATTTAGTAAAACGATGAGCAGTTGTGCTGTCACGAGTGTGATCAACACAAATATTATGATGACTTATCCATTAACCTCTTTATAAGAGGTTAATTTCCCCTGAAAAGATCCTCTGGATACAGAGAGAGAGAAAAAAACTGGTCCCTTCTTGAGTTCTGATATATTCGATACCTATCACTGATATTTTCTATTTTATTAGATAAAAAATCTTATCCTGTACTTTTATCATGTATTGTCACGAAGAAGACAAGCAAGAGCTCATAGAGTTACAGGGTCCACTTGTTTAGCCCACTCAATTACTTCCGAGAAATTTCTAATATTAGAAATCGGAAGTATTGTGTGCGTTTTTTGTTGTTGTTGAGATATCACTGATTTTTGTCGAGAAAATATTTTTACCCTTCTTACCCTGTGAGAGATCCGCTCATGTGAATGCCCAGCACTCTCATATAGTACGCTTCGAAGAAGACGAGCAGCTTCGGAAAGCCGAGTTCCAGTTACAGGGTCCACTTGTTGTCTCCACTCAATGTTTTTTGTTGAGAAATCACTCATTTTTGTCGAGAAAATATGTTTACCCTTCTTACCCTGTGAGAGATCCGCTCATGTGAATGCCCAGCACTTTCATATAGTACGATTCGAAGAAGACGAGAATTTTCTGAAAGCCGAGTTCCAGCTGCAGGGTCCACGTGTCGGTTCCGCGTTGCAACACGGCGTTCCCTACGCGGCGCAAAGTCTTCAAGTCGGTCAGGTAACCTTTGGTGGCCGCAAACTTAGCGTTCAGACGGAAGAAGGGCATTTGCTTGGAGACGTTCGCTATAACGTCTGGAACGGGCATTTTGGATGCGATCTGGAATTGAAATGGGCGTAAATGTTTCAATTGAAATAATTTGAAGATAGAAAACACTTGGCTTTTTTTGTTTTATTTAATTATTTATTTTCAGATGGCAATTCTGCCAATTACGGCATCGTCAGTGTCACTGACACAAAAAAAGCCAAGTGTTTTCTATCTTCAAATTATTTCGATGTTTATTTGTTTTACCAAGAGTTGTGTATAAGTATAAGTTTTTCCAAGGAACTTATATATTTCATTGTTTCAATTGAGAACAGAAAATGGAAGAGGTATGATGATCGTGAAATTAACTGACCATTATTAGCCATTTGTTTGTGTAGTTATCTTGTAGTCAAGTGATTAACGCCCTGGTCTGGTAATCCAGATAGCGTAGGGGTCCGTTCGTTCAAATCCCACCCAGTGCATGAATTTTTCCTTATTAATTTGAGTGTGTGACCAACTGACCACATAATAATAAGACTCTGAGGGTTGGTGGTAGAAAATGCTTTGAGCATTAACCTCACCTGGTGGTTAACTTCCACTAAACAGTGTTAATACTCTCCAGGGTTATACTCCCATATGTTTATTAATATATTGTGACCGACCTGCGTAAATGAATTGGTAAAGCGGCAGACTCTCAAACTGAAATACAATGCAACCATGCAATACACGAGGCTGCTCGAGTATAGGAACACTTCAGTCTTACCTCGGCAGCATAGACAATTAAACAAAGGTATAGTCTATTCTAACATAAAAATCGGTGGTTCAAGTCCCAAGTGCGGCAAAATTTTTGTAAAGCTAGTTTGAGTAATTGCGACACCCCACAATTATGACGAACACAAAGGTGCTATGGACAGTTGTTGCGATGTCTGAGAGTTAAAGCACAAATTTCCATCATAAAATCTGTCAGTATGAGGATAAGAGGAACAAGAAAGAAGATAAGAGGACTGGGTTGCGAAGATGGTGCTGGAATGTATGTCTAAAATGTTTAAAAAAATATATAAATTAAGATATTAAGACCCAGATCGGATAGTTTGAAAAGGACTATGTATGTTACCTGCGTTGATCCAACCATTAGAATACTGTCGAGCAAAATGTTCATGGTTTCGGATTGCCTAGCGGGGTATATCGGACCTTGCGGCCCGTATTTGAACTTGTTTGCCTCTTTTTTGTACCAATCTACCAATTCATCCTCCAACATTTTGAATAATGCATCCGTCAATGAGTTATCAGTCGCCGGTGTCTTGATGTCACTTGTCCTTACTAATTGAAACCCGGCAGGTATTTGGAACCCGCTGGGTATTTGGAACCCGGTGGGTATTAGAAAGGTCTCGATGTCTACACTTGGGTTTATCGCCAAGTCCCTCTTTACGCGACTGGGTGGACCATTCTCTGGGTTAATGATGGATAAGAGAGGGAATAGAAAATGGCTTGCCAACATTGTCGCTGTTTGGTGCCCGTGTTTGTCCTGCAAGGAAGAAAGTAGATATTGTATTATTTTTTTTATATATATATTTAACATGAGTGTTTCACAGTCTTTTTTATTTCGTAGCCATGAAACAGGAGCTACTGTAGACGCTTATGGTCTGTGTTGTAGCCTGCCCATAGTATGCCCCTCTTCTGATGGGCGAGAAGTGACACAATAGAGGTACTGGGTCAACACGAGCGCACCGTAAGGTATCCCTTACAAACAACTGTAACCAAATTTTGAATACAATTTTTTGTCGGCGCGGGAGTTCGATCCCGGGACCTTCCGCATGGCAAGCGAGTGCTTAACCACTGAGCTATTCGTGCGCTATGAATGATCAGTTTGAGCGCATGGTTAGCCCATTGGTGAAGTACTCGCTTGTCATGTGGAAGGTTCGGGTTCAAAATGTTTAAATCCCAGAGCTGACAAAAAAATTAAAAGAAAATTGTACCTTATGTTACCTTACGGTGCACTCGTGTTGTCCCAGCACTTGCATGGGAAGTACTGTATCACTTCGCGCCCATCAAAAGGGACGCATACTAAGGGATGGAGAAGCTACAACACAGGCCACAATTGTCTACCGTAGCTGTTGTTTCATAGCTACGAAATCTTGAGGAAAAAAATCTACTACACTATGTCCGAGTGGAATTTTTTTTATCTGACTGGTTGCCCGGGTTTTCATTGAAATCCATAAAATTAACACTGCGACCTAATTCGATCTATTGTGACCAGATCGTAAAAGGGGTTCGTCTAGTAATCAAGATCACTTGTATCACCAAAAGTTCTCAACCGATTCTCTTTTAATTTTTTTATGGTAGAATACTGTTTTTTCTACATTCTAAATTCTACAAAAAAAAATGTAACGGCAAGTTGAAGACCTTATTTTGGTACGTTTTTGTCAAGTTTTCGATTTTTTTTTTTTTTTTTTTTTTAAATAGGCGAGCTTTAAATAAAGTAAATTGTTAACTTCAGGGTGATATAAAAAGTTTAGGTACTGATTTTAGTAAATGGTTAACTGAGGCATGGTCATTCTTGTCGAAATAATCCAAAAAGTCTTTCGAAGAGAGTACCTACCTCGTAGAGAATAAAATCTAACAATTTGAATTGCTTAAGATTATTCCTGTACTAATCAAATGACTGACAATAGTGTCCCAGATAGAAATTAGGCCATTAAAAACTCAGTCTAAGAAATTGTTATAAAAAATACTATTCCAAGGAATGTACAGATTACCATGCAAAAATGTCTATGTTTGAGTTTTAAAAATTAACTAACAGGTAATATTTTCTAAACTTTATTCCTTACTTGTTATCAATCACCCCACTGAGTGTTTTAATTTTCACGAAATAAAAAAGAACTCAACACTGCTTTGCTAATAAATAAAGTGTCATCTGCTGTACCGAAATTCTGTCATTAAAAAAATAATTAATTAGCTCAAAGATAACAAAATTACACAAACAGTCGATTCTTCACTTTTACCAAAAACACGAACCACCTAACCTCAAAATCAGCGTTTCGCTCGAAATACGCTTACTTTTTGCAAAAACAGGGATTGGCAAGAATATAAACAAAATTGTGGCGGTAATTTTAAAAAAACTTCATTATGTGAAATTGAGGCGTATTTGGTGTTTGATCATTTGTCAAATAATTAAATATAATAATCTTTACTCTATAGAAAATAAACAACGAATTTAATTATTCAACAGGGTTCAACAAACAACCATAAACATTATTTACGAAAAATTCTCTAGAATAATTCATTTTTAATTCTCATTAAACTATCCCTTTTTCTCTTTTACTTTACTACAGTGATACAGTCATTGCTTCCCAGCTTCATTTTTTTTATATTTCTTCATCTGTTAACTTGCCGATGAGGGCGATGAGGTAAAGTGAAGTCGCTGAGATTAATGTTTTGAAGATCACGCATGGCACTTGGTCTATTTTTGTGCATAAATTTAAAATCATCGAAATCGAATTTTGTTTCAACGAAATTCGGATCGCCCTAAAAGATTATTGCTTTAAACCTGGCGGGACGCAGTCATATATATATTATATACGAATGTCAAGGAACCAAGGTCTGTCGTAATCTAGCTTGTGATCAATTGTATACTATGGACATGAAAGGAGCCTAGACATTGGATTTGGGCGTCCATATAATCCTCTCACCACCGTGATTTAGGTATCACAATACCTATCTCACGGACACGGAATTATGATTATATAATTGTATACTATTTGTAAAATATTTTTGTTGTTGTAATTATTACTAAGTTACGCGCGCCCTAAAACTTTTTATATTCTTGTTGCAAATAATATTGAATGTTATAGATGGCGGCATGCAGTCATATCCGACATTGAAGGAACTAAGATTACGACAGACGATTACAACAGACCTTTTGGTTCCTTCAATGTCGGATCTGACTGCGTGCCGTTAGATTATAATCGAGTTATTTTGCCTTAAATTACAGTCAATTGTATTTGCAACAATAATAAAAAAAGTTTTAGTGCGCGTGTAAGTTTATAAAAATTACAAAATTGATTTAAAAATTTATATCATAAAAATAGAACGCAAATGACTTCTGCTAGTAGTGGGATTATATTTACTCTGCGAGAAAAAAAACATCTTAGTTAAAAAAAACTTGTGACTGAGGTATGTATTATTAGTACCTCTTTGGTAACTTCAGCAATAAGAGTTAAAATATTTTGCCGTACCCTGTAGAAATTTCGATAAAAATTTCAAGACGTTGGTAGCTTCGGGTACATTAGCTTTTCTTGTTTTTATGCTTTCTGTTTATGTTCTTGAATTTTTAAATTTTGGCGCTTTTACTTTTTTTCTACCTTTGGCGTATATCACAAAAAATACGCCAACTCCGTTTCGCGAGAGCAAAACTCTACTGGCGCTATCTTGAAGAATCCTTTGGAACTAACATTTTTCGAAAAACACGGTGTTTTTTTGTAAGTGAAGAACCCATCATAAGTCTCTTATCATACTCACTTAACCGCTCTTGAATCTTGAGTGATTCAGACTTCCTCTCGAATTTTTCTCCAACAACATTTTTTAATGTCAATAAGGCGATTGTACTTGATTTATAATTAGTCGTTCGGCCGCATTTCGCGACGGGACTAAATTTTAAATGAACCTAGGCATGGCCGTGCTGATGGGTGAATACCAGTCATTATTATTATAGACTTTATTAGGTAAGACAAAAATATATACAGTAAAATACAATAAAATTATAAAGAAAAAATAAATAAATTGTGCAAAGAAACAAGAACAAAAAAGAGAATTAAGCTAATGTCCTTTCTAAAGGGCGGGGTTATTGCCTGTGGCAATATTTATAGAGTCATAGGTTTGACCACATAGCAATAGCACCAAAACCACTGGGGGATAAAGGACCTCTTCAGGGCCTAATTATAAAATATGATCAGAACAAAGATTGGACACAAAGTGCTACTCAGAAAAAACCAAGGCTGGTATGCAGAGACGATTTAGTAATCCCTATAGGGTTCACTTTAGGGTAGTCCCGAGCTTGCTATAGGGAAAACTTCGACCTTGACAATTATTTTATAAAGAAACATCTGAATGCACATGCGCACAGATGCTTTAAACAAACGTCTTTTAAAAAACAAAATCAGCTGAAGGGACAAATGACCCAGGCATCCCTACAGTGAGGACTCTGCATACAACCCTTAAATTGAGTCACGATTGAGAAAGAAAATGTTATTTTTCAAGTTCACGGAGAAATTACTCCATTTTTATAATCAAGATTAGGCATTGAAAAAAAAATAACTTAAAAGTACATACATAAGATGCTTATTCAATAATAAAATTGACTGTGTCAATCACATCAGAGGAAGATGTCAACATTCTGCATCGCTAATGATGTCAGTGGTTAAGCACTCGCTTGCCATGCGGAAGGTCCCGGGTTCGATCCCCCGTGCCGACAAAAATTTGTATTCTTAATTTGGTTACAATTGTTTGTAAGGGATACCTTCCGGTGCGCTCGTGTTGACCCAGCACCTAATTGGGAAGTATTGTGTCACTTCTCGCCCATCAGAGAGGAGGCATACTACGGGATGGGCAGGCTACAACACAGACCACAAGCGTCTACAGTAGCTCCTGTTTCATGGCTACGAAATAAAAACGGCTGTGAAACACTCATCTTTTTTTTTTTTTTTTTTTTTTTTTTTTTTTTTTTTTAAATGTTCGCAGGATCCTGAATTCGCCTGATGGGGCCATGCTGAGCAATGTTTGTGTGACTTCTCTTTGTTTTGAATGAATGTAAGGGTCGGGTGGAAGAGATTGACACAGGCAATAACCGCAACTTGTTTCTTTGTTCGACCTATATATTTTTTGTAATTTCATTGTATTGTACTATAAATATTGTAATTTGTCTCTACCCAATAAATTTAGCTGTGTGGAGATACAAGTGATTTAGTATAAAATCTCAAATTGCCACATGTATACAATGTGAAACTATCATGAGGAAATATTGTGTCCATAATTGGCAGTGTTTTTTTTTGTTTGTTTGTATGCAATTGTAAGTCTAGCTGGGGGACTATAAACATGGAGTAGACCAGCAGTCTGACTGGGGGACTATAAACAGAGAGTAGACCAGCAGTCTGACTGGGGGACTATAAACAGGGAGTAGACCAGCATTGGCTTGGTTCTGGGGTCTCTTGTCAATTATAAATCTCCTTGTAAAGACAGTTGAGAAGAAGTGCTGAGTCATTTCTCCACTGTCTGGCTACCATCGTGCACGATCACGCTATTATTATTATTATTTAACTCTTTATTGGTCAACTACATACATTCAACAAAATAGGACATGCTAAAAAAAAAAAAAAAAAAAAAAATAGAATATGTAGTGAACCAAGGGGCGAGGTTAAAGCCTGTGGCTTTCTCTTCCACCGAACCCCATGATGATGATGCAATTGTTCTGAGAAATTTGTGTTGGACTGATTCTAGGGATCTCATATGAACTTTATACTGCGGCGACCATACTATACAACAATACTCAAGACCAGAGCATACATAAGCATAATAAAGTGTTTTAATAATGCTTTTTTCTTTATGTTATTATGTCACAATTTTAGTGGGTTATCGATGTTGTCTATTAATTTTGCCCTAAGTAATTTAAGGGTTGGGTAGAAGAGTAAGGGCATCTATTTTATCTATGTTGTTTATCTTTTCTTTTTTATATTGTTCTAAATTTTTGTATTCTAATTTTTATAATTATTTGTTTGTACATATGTCCCATTAATAAAGAGTTACATAATAATAAGGTTTCTAAATAAACAGCCAGACGCCTTGACCACTGACTGACCTTCCAAGACAGATATGTAACAGTGTACCAACATGTTCATTATTGTACTTACATGTTGGTAAAAAGGACATCATTCAGATAAAGTAAATAATTTATTTATTACGCGCGGTGCATGGGAGAGAGCACCCTTTCAATTAAGTTTCTTTGTCACTTTATTTAGTTGTAATGAATAATGTATCGTATATAAAAAAAAGAAATAAAAATAACAGCGCATTTTTGTCAATAACAATTTATTTTTTCAGGTGGTCAACATCAGCAGCAGCAGGTACCCCAGGTGATAGTGGTTCCCAAACCTGCCGAACCGCTCTTCATCACGGTCCCACCGCGACCCCAGAGATTGCTTCACTCCGATGCCTACATTAGGTGAGTCTTCTTCTTGTTGTTGTTGTTGTAGCCAGCTTGGCTACAGCTGGAGGGGTGAGTGATGGTCTCCAGCCAACTTTATTTCAAAGCTGGCTCGTCCTGAACCACATATTTCTATGTGCGATCAACCATCATGAGGACTTGGACTTTTCTTTATAAGCCATATAAACCCTCAGGGAACTGCAAGCTAGCCAGGCTTGTAAGGGTTGGCTAGTCTATTCTCTGTTTATAGTCCTCTAGCGAGACACTGGTCTTCTCCCTTCTTCTTCTTTAACATCGCTGTTAACTGCATCTATATTAGATGGGTAAAATTTTCCTTTTATTTTTTAACGCTGTCAACTGCATGCTCATAGCACAACGGAGGGTTTACTCTCCATTAGCTGGAAACTCACAAGCCAGTTACTCCAATTAATAATAATAACACGCTTTAGTGGAAGGTAACCACCAGGCGAGGTTAATGTTCAGAGCATTTTCTACCACCTAACCACCAGAGTCTTATTATTATGTGGTCATAAATTCAAATTAATAAGAAAAAATTCATGCACTGAGTGGGATTTGAACTAACAGATCCCTACGCTATCTGTATTTCCAGACTACCAGTGCACTCAAATTAAACTCACCCAGCTTGAGTGGCCTAGGAATAGTCATCATTACGAAGGTTTGAATATGAATGGGCATCCGCCCAAGTCCTAACAGACACAAATCCGAGTTTTACGGGTTGATTTCCCATGCTACATTTAAAAAGTATTCTTTTCTCTCAGTAGTCACCGTGACAGAGTGAGTTACGCATGGTTCGATTCCCAGAGTTTTTTGCTCTGTACTTGGATATCCGGAGTCCACTCATACCTCGTGAGGAAAAATGAGTAGTTACTTGTATGAGTAACGACCAGTGGTGACATTACCTGTGTGAAAAGAAATTAATGTAAAAGAATTCACACAGTGAAGGAAGCTCTTAGTAATGCTGCGCTACCCACAAAAATTATGAAGAGGCCTTGTGCTTCACCGCGAATAAAATCATACGTACAAGCATACTTTTCTTACGTAACATGCTGTGTTGCACTGTCATGCTCTTCAATAAATTAGCAGACATATCCAGTCATGTTGAGATGCCTCATCTTATTACTTCCGTAACATTACTAATATTAGAAATCGGAAGTACTGTGGTCGTTTTCTGTAAAAAAAAAAAAAAATAATTTTTTGCTCCTAATTCAATTTTTTTTCATGTTTCTGGACGTTTTATCAACTTTGGTTTGTGTCGGTCTGTTTATCGCTCTGTTAAGTACATTCCTATAACGCGCTAATTTTAGAAACTATTTAACGGATTTCGCCGAAATTTCGTATCTATACATAGAGGAGACGTATTCTAGATGGTCCCATTTTAAAATTCATCAACTTCGCACGTGTTCTTGGTGATAGAGACCATGCGCCTGACCTCTAACTTTTTACTTATACGCCTATATCTCGTGAACAGTACACCCGGTTTTGATGAAAATTTTGCATGTATATGAGCATTACTCTTATTAGTGTTTCACATAGTGCATTTGTAATTATTTTTTAATAAGATATGATTTTCTTTTCATTCTATGAACATCCAAAATTTTGAACAAAAAGTGCAAAATTAAGGTCTACGACTTGCCGATACAATTTTTTTTGTGTGATCTATAAAAACGGTATTTTACCGTATAAAACAAATTTGACGATAACCTGTTAAGCGGTTTTGGAGATACAGTATAAAATCTCAAAAATGTGAACCACCACGAGGAAGCACTGTGTCCATAATTGGCAGTGTATTTTTCCTTATCTCTTATTTCCTTTGTGCTTTTGTGTTGAATGTATGCAATCATAATACCTTACTCATCGCGATTATACATTCCTTTTTGGTCAAACATGATTAATGAGAACCAAAAATTGTCTCGTGTTATAAATCATTGGCTTAATTACCGACCTCAGTAGCTTGATGGATAAGTGTGATGATACATATTAGGATATTAACAATGGAAAAGTCCTTTATTTTTACACTTTTGTTTTTTTTTTTTTTTTTTTTTTTTGTGGTAAAGCACAAGGCCTCTTCACAATTTTTGTGGGTAGCGCAGCATTACTAAGAGCCTCCTTTACATTTCGAATTATTCTATGACATCAATTTCTTTTTACTCTGGTAATGCCGCCACTGGTCGTTACTCATACAAGTAACTACTCATTTTTCCTCACGAGGTATGAGTGGACCCCGAACATCCAAGTACAGAGCAGAAAAATTCCTGCCCCGCTGGGGATCGAACCCAGGTCACCGTGTGTGCAATGCCTAGCGCGCTAACTCACTCTGCCACGGTGACTACTTTATTTTTACACTAGTGATACTATAACACAAAGACATTTATTATTATTATTTCACATCAACAGCTATCTTAATATATAAATGTCAAAGTCACTGACTGACTGACTGATCATCGCTCTACAGCCCAAACCGTAATACCTAGCGAGCTGAAATTTGGTAGGTAGCTTTGTCTTATAGTCTAGATGTGCAATAAGACGGGATTTTTCGAAATTCCCACTACAACACCTGCCATTGGCGAAAAAGGATTTATTGCTTTCACGGCCATGCCTCGGCCCTCAAAGCGGGCGAGAGCCCGCTAGTCTGATATAAAATGAGAGTATCATTACTGAATGATTCCCTTCTCTCATGTCATTTTACTCCAATTCAGCCAATTTACTTATTACAATTATTGTATTTTATACTCATATTTATAAGTATAGATTAATTATTGTAGATCTATATCTATAAAAGAAAGCTGTCTGTATGTGTGTATGTATGTATGTATGTGTGTATGTATGTATGTGTGTGGACCATCTTTGATGGTCCACCATCTCACCAGGAAATTGCTGACGCTGTAAACCAACTGAAGAACAGAAAGTCACCCGGTGAAGACACAATACCTGCCGAATTCTTGAAAGCTGGTGGAACTGCATCTACAGAGAAGCTGCATTCATTACTCCACAACATCTGGAAGAATAAAGCTGTCCCACAAGACTGGCGAAATGCTGTGATTATACCACTCTACAAGAAAGGAAATAAATCTGATTGCAACAACTACAGAGGCATCTCGCTGTTATCAGTGCCTGGAAAAGTACTTACAAGAATACTTTGCAACAGATTAGAGCCGTTCCTAAATGAGATTCTTAGAGATGGACAATGTGGATTCCGGAAGAATAGATCAACTGTAGATATGATCTTCGCGACTCGTCAACTTATCGAGAAGTCGTTGGAGCAAAACAAAGCACTCTGTTTGGCATTTATTGACATCAAAAAAGCCTTTGACTCCGTGAACAGAGAAATGCTTCTCAAGATCCTTGAAACAGTAAATTGTCCCCCAACACTTGTTGCTATAATAAGATCCATCCACGAGTCGACCTGTGCAATGGTTAAGTATGATGGTGAACTATCAAATCCGTTCCTTGTGACCACTGGTGTACGGCAGGGCTGTGTATTGGCGCCCCTCCTATTCCTGTTATACATCCACACCATCATACATAAAACCGTAGAAGAGTCCGGCGACGGCGTGTACATCTCATACCGCACTGATTCAAATCTTTTTAACAGGCGAGGATTAAAGGCTAAATCTAAAACCAAGGTCAGCAAAATCCAAGAACTTATGTTCGCGGACGACTGCGCCCTAACAGCTGAAACTCCTGAACAGCTACAATCTCTTGTCAACGCCTTTTCTAAAGCTGCTGATGATCTAGGTCTGAAAGTAAGCGTAGAAAAAACGGAGGTTATGTTTATAAACTGCACGCCAACAAACATCACATTACGTGGAAGCCCTTTAACAGTAACATCTGCATTCAAGTACTTGGGGAGCATACTGACCAATTCTGGGGACATCAGTCCAGAAATAGAAAACCGCCTTCAGGCAGCTAGCAGGGCATTCGGCAAACTTTATCCAAGAGTTTGGAAGCCGCATGAGTTAAACCTCAAAACCAAACTCTTGATTTATAAAACTGTGATCCTTAGCACACTTCTCTATTCCTCCGAGTGCTGGACCGTTTTAGAAAAACACACTAAAAAGTTGAATGCTTTTCATATGCGCTGCCTTAGAAGTATTTTGAACATCAGCTGGAAAGATTATGTCGCAAATGAAACAGTGTTGGAAAAATCTGATATGCTATCAATAGAGGAAACACTAAGAATTAGGCGCTTAAGATGGTTGGGCCATGTAAGTAGAATGGGAGAAGACCGAATCCCAAAGAAAATCGCCTTTGCTGAATTGACAGATGGTAAACGACCGCAAACCAAACCAAAACAGAGGTGGTGCGATGTATTGAAAAAAGACCTCAAATCAGTCAATATCAATATTGAAAACTGGAGAGACGAAGCCGCAAACAGGACAGAATGGAGAGATAACATCCAGAAGAAAGCCATTGAACATCAAGAAAAAGTGATAGAGACCACAAAAGAGAAGAGACAAATAAGACATGAGATAGAAGATGAAGAAAAATGGAAATGTCCAATGTGTGAGTTTCAGCGCGAAGGTAGGCGGGGAAGACAATACGTCTTGTCACACCTAAAACAAAAACATGGGGTAGATACTACAACAAGAAATGATGACAACAAAACCTGTTTAAGCTGTGGCCATCAATGTAACTCCAAAGCAGGCTTATCCAGTCACATGAGACATAAGCACCCGGAGATGAGAAGAGATATATCCCATCTTCCCATCAAGATCTCCGTGTCCACTCAACCACCTACAGATGTGCAGTCACAACAACAGACACAGTCACCCAGTCAATCAAGTCAACCGCCAGTCCACTCAGATCTACAATGCCCAGCTTGCGGCCGCATTCTTAAAAACAGAGCCGGATATTTATCGCACTTGAGGAATGTTAATTGTCGGAGAATCTTGGAGAGAGGCAACGTCGGACACGATGGACGCCATTAAATCATGTATGTGTGTATGTATGTTCTTTATACAAATCCACACCGTTTGACCGAGAAACCTGAAATTTTGCACATAGATCCGCTTGGATCAGGAAATTCTTCTAGGCTAGATTATATCTCCCTGAGGTTAAGCTACAATGAGTAAGGATAAAAATGGATGGGTGACGCAAAAAAAATTCACGTTTTTTGACATAAATGACATTTTTTCTCGAAATTTGTCGCGACGACCTATCAACTCAAAGCGAGAAAGTTTTAGGCAAGGGTTTGAGCTTTCCATTGACATATCGATCGCGAATTTCTGATGAGCCGTTCTTGAGCTACGCCATGTAAGGTAAAGAAATGGATGGGTAACATGTAAAATATTCACGTTTTTTGACCTAAATGACTTTTTTTCTTGAAATTTGAAGTGACGACCTATCAACTCAGAGCGAGAAAGTTTTATGCAAGGGTTTAGGCTTTCATTTGACATATTGATCGCGAAATTCTGATGAGCCATTCTTGAGCTACGCCGGGGAAGACCAGAAAATAAATGGGCGACAAAAAATATTCAGGTTTTTTTTTCAAATCTAAATGACATTTGGTGTGTGTGTGTGTGTGTGTGTGTGTGTGTGGGGTGTGTGTGTGTGTGTGTGTGTGTGTGTGTGTGTGTGGTGTGTGTGTGTGTGTGTGTGTGTGTGTGTGTGTGGTGTGTGTGTGGTGGTGGTGTGTGTGGTGTGTGTGTGTGTGTGTGTGTGTGTGGTGTGTGTGTGTGGTGTGTGTGTGTGTGGTGTGTGTGTGTGGTGTGTGTGTGTGGTGTGTGTGTGTGATGTGTGGGTGTGTGTGATGTGTGGGTGTGTGTGATGTGTGATGTGTTGATGTGTGTGATGTGTGGGTGTGTGTGATGTGTGGTTGTGTGTGATGTGTGGTTGTGTGTGGGTGGGTGTGTGTGTGGGTGTGTGTGGGTGTGTGTGTGTGTGTGTGTGTGTGTGTGTGTGTGGGTGTGTGTGTGGGTGTGTGTGTGCGTTGTGTGTGTTTGATGGGCTGGCGAAGCGGCGGGTGTAACCCGCTAGTGGTAAATAAAATTATGAAGAAGAAAAAAAAATATTATCTCATAATCTAGTTGAAATAGTCAAATGTTTCTCGTATATCAAAGACCTCAGTAGCTTGAACGGTAAGGCGATGGACTTGTAACCTGGAGGTCGGTGGTTCAAGTCACGGTTTCGGCGTGTATTTAGTAAAGCGAGTTTGAGTAGTTGTGATATCACCTAAGTGATTAACACAAATATGATAACTTTAAAAAAAAAAACTTTTTAAAAAAACATCAAATTCAATATTTCAATTTCCAGATACATCGAGGGCCTCTCGCAGGAGAACAGGAGCTCGGGCGGGCCGCCCCCTAAGACCGCCCCTGCGGCCCCCCAGGCACCGCCCGATGTGTCGCGTCTGCCCTCCCATTGGCTAGGAAACGGGGCGGGACAACACGGCAGCGTACTGAATGCGCTCTGGAGACTGCGGGACTTTATGTTCAAGGTGAGGGAAATTTAAAAGGGATTTTTGGGAATTTGGGAAAATTGGGAAATTTGGGAAAAGGGATTTTTAAACAGTCAACGGAATCGCTTTCTTTAGAGTTTAATAATAATATCATTAAATATCCGTTGATTCGAATCCGACCCAGTGTATGCATTTTTCCTCGTTAATTTTAGTTTGATGGTAAGTAGTCACTGTGGCAGAGCGAGTTAGCGCGCTAGGCATTGCACACATGGTGACCTGGGTTCGATTCCCAGCGGGGGAGGATTTTTTCTGCTCTGTACTTGGATGTTCGGGGTCCACTCATACCTCGTGCGGAAAAATGAGTAGCTGCTTTAATGTGAAGCAGCGACCAGTGGCAGAATCTTAGGCAAAAAAATAATACAAGATATTGTAAATTAAAGTGGTAAAGTCCTATGATTCTGCGCTACCCACTAAACTTGTGACATAATAACACAAAGAAAAAGCATTATTGTTATAGAGTTTTATTATAATATCATTAAATATCCGTTGGTTTAATCCCACCCAGTGTATGAATTTTTCCTTGTTGATCGATATGGCGGTGGAATTGTAATTGGAGGTCGGTGGTTCAAGTCCCAAGTTAAGCAAAGATTTAGTGAAGCGAGTTTGAGTAGTAAATAGTGATAACTAATAATATTACGAATAGCCGACAAGAACTAATAAGTACCATTATTCAAACAGTACCTACTAATCCCAATACGTATTATTTTGTGATCAAAATCCCATATCGGAGAAGAACTAGTCATGTCCCGGTTGGGCTTCGAACCGGCCGGATTACCAGATCAACACCTTGACCAGTGACGCATTAATGTCTCATGTCATACATAATCAATAACAATATCGACCTCAGTAGCTTGATCGATAAGGCGGCGGACTTGTAATTGGAGGTCGGTGTATCAAGGACCAAGTTAAGTAAATATTTAGAGTGAGTTGGAGTAGTTTTGATATCACGATTGTGATTCACACAGATAGTTGATAACTAAACTAAACTTTAATAAATAATAGACATTTACTTTCACTGCCTGATTACGACTCAAGAGTCCTTTTTTTGGTTAAAGGCATGAAAAATCTTTTAAAGACACCCATCCTTATTAGGGGTGTGGGATTTCCACCCACTAAAAACCCACCTTCTCAAAGAGCTAACCGCACCTTGAACCGAAAAATATCATTACTTCAAGTGCGATGCTGTAGGACCCTACTGATTTTGTTGTAGGGCCCTCCCATCTCTCTCTTTTATTACTATTATTTCTCTCCCCATACAGAGAAAATAGGTTAAAAGAGAGAGATGGGAGGGCCCTACAACGAAATCAGTAGGGTCCTATAACGCCGCACTTTTATTCTCTTTTTTTTTGTCGTTATTATGTCTTTAATATTAAACTATAGAGGAAAATCCTATCTGGATTACCAGTCCAGTGCCTTAGCCTTTACGATTACCAATGCATGGTGATTTATAGTTTAATTTTTTTGCATAGGTAGTTTTTTTAGGTTTAACGTCACTTTCAACAGCATGGTCATATCACGACGGGGGTTTTACCCTCCATTTTCTGGAAACTCACAAACCAGCTACTTAAATTAACCTCACCCAGCCTGAGTGGGTCTGGGAATGGCTAGCATCACGAGATTTCGAATCTGAATGGTCACCCATCCAAGTCCTAACCTCGCTGGACGTTTCTTAAATGCAGTGACAAACTGGTGTATTCAACGTGCCTTCGAAGTTGGTAATTTATTCTCTCCATTTTTTTTTGAAGATTTTACTTCCGAAAAATTTCTAATATTAGAAATCGGAAGTATTGTGTTCGTTTTTGTAAAAAAAAAAAAAAAATATTTTTTGCTCCGATCTCAATTTTTTTCATTTTTTTTTTTTTTTTTTTTTTTTTTTTTCTTCTTACCTCTACCGTATTTTTCTGTTTGGCTTTCCAGGACGCACTGGCAGTGTCCAAAGTCATATAGGATCCGAGACCGCGGAGACTGAGGAGAAGGTCCAAGCAGACTCCCCAGATCGAACCCCGCTCCGGGCAGAAGAAACGCACTGACAAACCGCAAGACGCATCGGCGAGTTCAAAGAAAAAATAAGTGGAACATTTTTTTTTTCTTCTGAATTTCAATTACAGGGTGTCCCATTATTAAACATATTGGATCAAGTTTTATTTACATAGAATATATACAATACATAGAAAAAGAGATTAATAGAACAAAACTTGATCAAGGGCGGTGCTAATGCCAACGGCATTCTCTTCCTTTCTTCCATTCATTATTATAGAGACATTCAAATATCTCGCGAACTAATGAAGATAGGAAGTTCGTATTTTCGGTGGTTTAACTCTTTGGAGGACATTTATTATTGACAGTTTGATTTTTGTCAATTGACTCCTGCAAGATTTCAAGGTCAACTTTGTTTTATTTTTATGGAACTTTATATTTTTAGATGAGAAATAAAATAAGCATTGAAAAGTAGGTTTTTTAGATTCGTTTTTGAACTTCCGTTTATGTTTTTGAGATGAGAAATAAAATAAGCAGTTTTGAAGTGTGTTGCTTTGAAACAACTTGTACCGCCACAGAATAAAAGTCAAAAGTTTTCACATTTATCTCGGAATTTATAAGCAAACAAATTTAAAATACAAATCTTTTTTATGTTTATTTCATTTATGACCTCAAAAATAAAGGGTTCCATTGTAAGAACAAAGTTGACCCTGAAGGAGTCACGTGACAAAATTCGAGAGGTCACTAAATAAATGTGCCGAAAAGTTAGAAAAATCACCGAAACTACAAAATTTCCATCCTGATTAGCTCTCTAAATATGTATTTGAATGTAACGATCATAATGGGACACATTGTATATAAATTTATTTATTATTTAGAACTCATAAGTTTTTAACTCATTAATCACAAAAATGTATTTGTGATTCCATTGACATCACCAAATGAACGCTTTTGAGTAAAAAACTTCAATCGAATTAGCCGCAGGTATTTTTCTGCCCAAGTCATTACATTTAATCCAATCGAAACAATTAAAGGTTCTTGTTAAAATTTGCCTCTAGGTTATTTAAATTGCCTTGTTACACTTCGATGGAATTAAAATTTCACATTGAAGGTATAATTGATTCTGTTTTTCCGGACTTTTTTACTGATGTGTGTTGGAGAAAAATTAAGATTAAATTAATTAATGCTTAAAGATCCAAAGTGATGCATGTAATTTCGTGTTGGTTTTTCAGCTAATATTATCAAATTTACGCAAAAATAAACCTTCATGTGTAATTGTGTATTTAATTTTATTAAAAATAAAAATGTCTTTTTCTCCCCCCCTTATTGACATATATTTCTAGTAATGGTGTAATGTACATAGGTATATGTTTAATGTTGCTTGAGCACCTTTGCCAATATTTTTGTGGTTTTATTTATGTTCATTATATATCATTTCATTATCTTAGATTTTTCAGAATCTAACAATAGTATAAGTTTTCTACACGATGGAGTGAATTTTTATTAGTTCAGAGTAAAATAATGCCCCAAGGCATTTTGGTAAGAAATGTGGCTTTTGTAATTAAGGTAATGTTTTGGAAGCAGACATCTGTGTACGAAGAAAAAAATGGTTCCTTAGAAATTTAAGAAGTAAAATAAGAAACACAAGCATTTCTTATAATTTACAATATATATTTATGACTGTACAAAATAAACAAATATAAATTACTTTTATCAATAGGTATGTCTTCTGAAATTTCGGACAAGATAATGTTACAAATACAGCCATCTAGCTATTGTTGGGAGCTCAGAAAATGAATTAATTTTATGAACCACAAACAAACAAGCGAGTTTTTTATAACTCATACATTCCATCTTTTCCTTGGATTTTATTTCAGTTATTTTTTACACTTTTAAATGAAGAAAACTAAATTGCCTTCACTGGTGATTGATAATACTCAACTCATTTATAAACTAGCTTATGACTTTGGTTCTATTTCATTTTTTTATTATTGTTTCTTACTACTATTCACTTAAAAAACCAAAAAGAGACCAGTTATTTCGGAGCTTTGATTATTATAAGTCAATGAATGTAAAGTAAAAATCAATTTTAATACATTAAGATATATTTAGAAATAGTTGAGTAAAAAAATCACCACGAGTAATAGAATAGAATGCATACTAGACATTTTATATTTGACATAAGAATTATTTTTACATAAGATAGTATACTGATAGTATTTTTCAATAATTAATTTATTCTATGATTTTATACTTTTATTGTATTAGGTATTGAATCAATTTAATGAGGTTCTTTAGTTTAGCTAATCCTTAATTGTTTAGTGACTAATTAGAGGATATTAATGATATACTTAGTGGTCAAATGTATGCACAATCAAATAGCTAATGAACAAATATGTCTTTAGTGTCCTTCATTAGTGACTACGCAGATGGACTTGGGTTTTGTATTTTTGCAACCTCTTTATCATTGCCCTTTTTTTTTTTATTAATTTTTAAATTACGATTTACAAACTAGAAATTATAAAATAAAAGTAATATTTTAATTAAGTGTGAAAAAAACAAATCATTTCTATTTATTTTCTATTGTGAATTGGACCGAAAAGACCAAGTGCAGGGCTGATCACAGGGTAGGGCACACGAGGCTAATGTCCTAGACCCTGTGACATGATAGAAACTCAACTAATAATAATAAGATTAGTATGTACATTGTACATGATAAAAAGGTACATCAAGCTGGCTGTGCCCATTAAAACACAAAATTTGATCCAACATGAATCTGGCCAAGGCTGACTAAAATTGATTATGTATGTGGTCTTGTAAAGGCACACATTTTTTTTAGTAGGTGTAAGGTTTATTTGTGTTATAAGATAAGATAAGATTGTATTTTTATTGCTCTTTATAAATACATATAACAGTACATTAGAACAATTTGTCAATTGAATTTAAAAAAAAAAAAATGAGAAAAAAAAAAAAAAAAATAGATTGTATAGGTATATTATATAAAAAATACCTAATAATAACAGTACTATAACTATATATTATAAACAATGGTTTATTCTATGGGTTTTTCTAGGATTTTGGTTTATTAAATATATTCATATGTGTAGTAAAGTTCATTTAATTTCCACGTATGTGTCAGTATCTAGAAACTCTTTACTGGTATAAAAAACTTTTTCTAGACATAATTCTTTAGGTTTTTTTTTAGAGTTTTAAAATCGAGACTTTTGTTGGTAATTTTTCGTAGTATTTAATGCACTGGTATACAACATTATTTTGAAGTTTTTTAAAGTTTAATTTTGGTCACAACTAAAGTGGGCAGTTCAGCATTATGAAATTACAAATTTTGTCATTTTCCTATATCAATATTTCTTCTTGTAATTTGTAATGCCACCACAGGTTGCTCTTATAAAGAGCTACTCTTTTTCTTTATGAAAACCACAGACATCCAAGTACAGAGAAGAAAAATTCCTACCCTGTTGGTAATATTGAAACCAGAGCCGTGTTTTTCTTTTGGATAAAAAGAAATTTCAGGTTTGGTTTCCTTTTTAGCATCTATTATTTATTAGTTTAGTTTCCATCAATTCCAGAAATAGGGACTTGGGCTCAGGCAAAAACCCAGGCATCATGTCACCTGAATATGAAAAAATTGGGCGTGGGATGATAGGCAGCCTTGGGACCCAACACAACTCTACGTGGGCCTGAACATAAGTGTGTTTAAAATAATATTAAAAAGCTTTTTTATGTTTGGTATCCATAAAAATTGTGAGATATGTCTGGAAAACTCATTTCCTTGAAAAAATCTACTAAAGAGCATGTCATAGGCATTTCTAGTAGTTGTGCAATCTTGACAACCCAAATTATTGTATAACTTGGATATGAATGGGAAATAAATTCATGTTTGGCTCTTTCTACTAAGACCATCTATATCTCAAGCAATGAATATCAAATCTGTTCTAATTGTTTAGAAATCTGTGACCCTCCCCTTCCTCTCCCAATCACCGTAGCGTGTAGGTTCTGGTCCCCGAGGTCCTCCAATCTCCCCCGTGTGTGGATTTGTATTATCTGGGAAAGCTTCAAGAGGCTCTTTTTCTTGGTATGGATGTTTACCTACATCCAACTCTTCCAGCTTTCCTGAAAGAGAGAAAAAAAATATTTTTCCCATTAAGACTTGGCTTTGGGAATATTTAAAGGGGGAAAACACATGAACATAGACTAATTGACTGTTTCCTATAAGAAAGACTATCCTTGGTTTTTCATAGTGAAAACAGTTGTATGTTTAATTTCTTCAATTTCACCTCCTGAATATTTTATTTTTAATGTTCCAGATCAATAATCAGAATATTTCTTCCATAAAATTTACTACTTAACAACTCTACCGTCTTTAGCTATTACATAGCGGCAAATTGACCTTTCACTTAAAATAAAGCCAGGATGGGTGACAAAGGTTGTCTTCAAAATGTCCAAATCAGAGGCTTTTCAAAGACCTGCAACTAGTATCAAATGCAAAATATAAAATAAGTCCACAGAGGTATAAAAAATGTTGATGAAGGGTGAAATTAATAGACAGATTATATAGTCATTGCTAAGAGACAGTTTTCCCTATATTACTCAGTATGCAATCTGTGACTTGGTGCCACAGAGGTGTAACAAAAATGCCTATTACTAGTTCCACACTTAGTAATTTTATATGAATTAGACTTAAAATCAATCTCTTACCTATTGGGGTTTTAGCTCTCAACTTCTTGGCAAGTTCAGCAGTTTTCTGACAAGCCCCCCCTGTAGTTTCCTCATCTTTTGGTCCAGCCTTATTTGACTCAGATCTAGAAATGCCTATCAAAGAATTCTTTGATATATTACTGTAGGTGAGGAACTTTCTGGTTATGCTGAGTTTATACATGACTTCTTTGAGTTTCAGGAATTGAATGAATTACAGGTACCTTATGGATAGTAAAATTATAATAAGTTGAATTAATATACTGTGGACAGTGGAGGCACAAGTGAAACAGTACAAGGAGAGTTTGTAAATATTAAATTATTATACTTTAACCCATATTTGCTTACTTGCTATTATTATTATAGACTGGTTGGAGTTCCACAAAGGAAGCAACAATTATCACACTGACCTCTATTTAGATTTATTGTGACCACTTGATTCTAATTCTGATGTGCATCCTGATTTAAAATAGTCAGGATGGGAGTTTAACCCTCCATTTGCTGGGTATTGTACCAGCTATACAAATTATCTTACCCAGCCTGGGTAGGGCTGGAAATGCCAGCCTCATATGTTTGGATGGAACAGAATTTTTGTCAAAAGTCTGCCCCAACCAGGTGTCAAACTTAGGAACTCTGGACTACGGGCAGTAGTCACAACCATTACAACACTGAGGCTGGCTGCTTAGTTGCTAATAGTCTGATTTTTTTTTTACTTTGTACACAATCAAATGGCTGATGGTCTGTTAGAGACTTGACGGAAAGTCAGGAATCTAACCCTGACCTATACCTTGAAAACCCAAAGTTGGACATTGCACTTCTGTTGTCGTATTTGTTGCACTTTAGTTTCTTGGTGAAAAATGGTTTGCTCTCATCATTCATCTCCATCTATTACTGTTTTGGCTTTACATAAATTATATTGCTTTTGCTGCAACCCCATGACATCATGGCTGAGCCCCGGGAAAAAAACATTATGCACAACCACAATTTTAAAAGTTATCGCAATACTAATATGTCAGGGATTTACAAGCCCAGGGTTTGATTCCCAAATTTTTTTGTTAATAAGTAAGTATCTTTGAATGTCTAATTTATCTTATACAATAATAATTTAACATATAAAGAACTCCCCTCAGTTTTTTTTTTTTAAACAACATTGTTTTGAACTGCATGAGCATATCACAACGTGGATTTCAGCATCCATCCAATGGAAACTCACAAACCAGGCTACTCAAATCAACTTTATTCAGCCTGAATGAATGGATGTGGGACAACCAGCATCCAGGCAATTGATTACATTTCCAATTTAATGCAATTTAATTTTTAAAGACAAAGACAAAGTAAAAGAAGAAGAAGACTATCAATTGAGTCAAAGTCATTGTTGTAATGTGGTAGTCCATGATAGTAGTAGTTAGATAACTCGTATTATTTTGGTAACAAAACTAAACTACTATAACTACCCTGCCTAAATTATTTCATGACGGATGATGGATTGGAGGACTGAAAGTATGAAATTCCAAATGGAAACGGGAGAGAATGGGAGGTAGAGACTAGACTCACTGGGAATACTGGAGTTCACTATCACTGGACTAGTAGACTGGCTGTCTAGCTCTGGGTGTTTATTGTTTATTTAAAATTTAAAGTTGGTTGGAGACTTGGAGACGTTAGCAATTTTTTCCTGAGATGAAAAATACCCAGGGGTACTCCTACATTTTTATTCCCTCCGCGGGAATTTTTCTCAGTCCAGATTTTTTACCGGAGGTTTTTTGATTTCTCTTACGAGAAGCGGGAAATTAATTGTTTGAATTTTTTAAATTGAATTGATAGCACTAATATTCAAAAGTTAAATGATTGCCAAGATATTTTCTGCGCCAGTAGTTAAAATTATTGAAAGTTTGCCAGTATGACTATATTTTCGATGTTCCCCAAATGGATAAGTTAACACCTATACCTACAGGTGGCCTGAAAGTCCCCGACTCATCATTTCCTTCACTTGCCAAATCTCTCATTGATAGATTACACAAGGAATATGCAACTCTTAATGATGGTAAGTATTGGTATAACCTAAAGAAGGCTTGTTAATTTATTAATTAATTTATTTATTTATTTTTAAGTGCAATACAAAACAGATGTATGTCAAATACAATGAAATTTGACATACACCCAATTACATTATAATACACTGTTACAACTTGATGGATAAGGCAGTGGACACTAGACTTGTAACCTGGATGTTGATGGTTCAAGTTCCTAGTTCAGCAAAAAAGTTGTAAAACAATAACTTTTACCTTGTTTAATTGTAGATGCTTTTCAGATCCTGTTGAAATCAAATCAGGGAAAGCTCTTTATTCTTAAAATTAGGTAGTGGTAGTTTCTTGGCTATATATAATTATGGAGTGATGTAGGTGGAATGGATATGTAAGGAAGGGCATCCAGTCATAATAATGGAAGTAGAATAGCAGGAACCAACCAACCTCAACTATGAGTTTTGAAAACACAAAGTGAAAGAAGAATTTATATCTTCTTCTTTTTTTCTTCTCTGTCTTATCCCACTAAGTAGGGTTGATGCTGTTCAACCTCATTGTCGTTGGTTCTGGCTTCTGGCACATTTTTATGGCTGAATGACCTTACTAGCGCCAATGATTCTATTTGATTTAATTTCTTGGATCAGGACAGGGGTTTTACCCTCCATTCGCTGGGAATTGCACCAGCTACCCACATTAACCTCACCCAGGCTGGGTAGGGCCGGAAATGACAGCCTAACATGTACACAGGGAACAAAATTTTCTGTGTGAAAATTTTAGAAAGAAAAAAAAGAAAGAAGAATTTATATATTATCAAATAAATAATATTTTTGTTTCAGTCTCCACTGATCTCCTACTATCACTTTATAATTGTTTTGGAAATACATTTGAGCGTGCTTTGAAGCAAGCCGACTCAAAGCCATTGCTTGTGTTTGAATCCCTTTCCGGACAGAGACTGTGGAAGGTAAATATATGTACACTATTATTTCCATTATACTTGCTGTTCATAATCAAAGTCTGCTAAATTAAACAAGGCTTTCCTAGTAAAAGTTGAAAAATCTGTAGTTATAAAATAAAAAAATGAGTGTATGTGAAGAAGTCTCAAGGAAGATCATTAAAAATGAAAATTCATTGACAAAAAACTGCATTGACATAGTTTGAACACATTTAGAGAAGTAATGAAAACTATGTAACCAGGAAAATCAAGAAACTTAGGTGGAGATATAATTTGGAGGGTTGATCAGTCAGTCTGTAGTAAAATATATTAATTTACTATTTCTCTCTCTCTCTAGAAACAATTGAAAAACAAGACTTCATCAAAACAACACCCACCCCAAGTAGGTTTGAATTACATTGGGTGCTTTATTGATTTCAAAATAATTCTACATTATTTACAGCTTCTAAGCTTTGGCTAAGTTGTAGGGTTTGGGAGAAGCTTGAGTGAAAGAAGAAGAAAATATCTTTATGTTATGAATCAATAAAACTAAATTGATTGTTGCAGGTACAAACTAAGGACTCTTCTATCTACATTTTTCCTCACGTAAACTATTGTAAATGTGATGCCTACAAGTATCAGGTTCTACATCAGAATGCAGCATACACTTGTAAACATTATCTATCAGGTAAATATGTTTTATTGAATGCATCAGCTTTCTTCTTTTTTGCTCAACATCTTCCATGTGTCTAAATGACACCATGTGTATTATGGTCCATTCCATTGAGGCATATATTTCAAAAATGTCTTGGCAATTTTATGGGGGTTGGCATGGGGTAGCCAGAGTAAGTACCATGGCACCTGGTTGTTCATTGTTTCACTTCAAGATTATTCAACTTCCATTAATCTGAATATTATTATTATTTTTTTATTTTTGTAATCTATTGTGAAATATTTCATTTAATTATTTTTGTTGTTGTTGTTTTTAATTTTGCAATAACTAAGATTATTTGTATCTTCTTGTCATTACAACCATACATCTTAATAATAATTTATAATATCCTTTTTCATCAAAAATTTCCATGTCATTTTTCAATATTTGGAGAAAAAAATTCATTTTTCTTCTTTTACAGCTGAAATCAACTTTGCCAGGAAAATTTTTGATATAGAAAAAATTAGTGACAAAAAAATGAATGAGTTACTGATCACTGTTTACATTGGTCCAAGATGTGAAGCTGATAGAAGATAAACAAGTTCAGGTGAGTTATTCTCTCCTTATTAAGAGCTGGAGCAGAAGGTTTTTTACTGCATGCTCTAGTGGCAATACATTTTAAATGAGAATGTTCTCATTGAAGCAGACCAGTATCTCCGATTTTCAATGGGAATGCTCTCACTTTAAATGTAAAAAAGTTGCCTCTGCTATGCCCTGCTAGGAGGAATGGGCCCTAAAGTGCATTTTTAATATCAATTTTTTAAACATTTTCCACAAATCAACTTTTTATGTGAATATTTTGAATAAAACAAATATTTTAAATATGTATAAACATTTTGAATAAAGCAAATTAATATTCTCATTAAAAATTGACTTATGGAGATTTTACATTTGCTATTTTTACCATGTTGTATATTTTTTAATGCTCTAATTTTTAGTTTTTTGTTGATTTCTGCATAATTTTTTTCATGACACCCAAAATTACACAAATACTTTAAATAATAAATATTTTACACTCACATAATAAAATATGCATTGTGCAATTTTTTATTTTTTGCTCCAAAGTTACATTTTGTAATGTTATTTGGTTATTGGTTTTGGTTTTTGATCCATCTAAAACAAAAATTGATTTTGTATAGATTATTTGAAAATGAGTCACACAAAAAAATGAATTGTTTCAAAATTCAAGAGCAAGCAAACCCGGAATTTTCCTGTTATAAAAGAAGAACAACTTGTCTACCCTCTGGTTTTGCATTTTGATCCTGGTTACTGAAACAAAAATTGGAAAACTTAGGCTGGTATGCAGAGACGATTTTGTAATCCCTATAGGGTTCACTGTAGGGTGGTCCCGAGCTAGGGAATACTTCGACCTTGAAAATTATTTATTAAAGAAACATCTGCTTGCACATGCGCATAGACGCTTTAAACAAACGTCTCTGCATAAGAAAATCAGCTGAAGGGACAAATGACCCAGGCATCTCTACAGTGAGGACTCTGCATACCACCCTAGGTTTGGTCCAATTCTGATCCACTTTGGGTACAAAAATTGCCTATCTATTCCATTACGTCGAGAAAGGTCCCAGAGGTTTTTCTGATAATCCGGAGGTTTTTTTCTTTTCATCAATTGGGCAACACTGTAGTGTTGCATCCAGTTTAAAAAAATGTAAACAATGATAAGATTGATAAGTTTTCATTGTACAACTTTTGAAATTGAATAGTTTCATTTCTTTTCAGCATTCCTTCTCTTTTTCCTTTTGTTTCATTGTAGCGCACTATCAAAATGCCTTTCATCTATGCTGGGCTGCGTTTAATTCCTGGAAAGTTTGACAAGATCAAGCTCCATGATGTGAACTATGAGAATACCACTGGGGGAAATCTGAAGACCCTAATTCTCTCAGAACTGGAAAAGAAAGGAGAAGGTGTTTCGTCAAATGAAACTGAAATCAAAGAGAAGAAATTCAAAGGAGACAGAGATACTTATTCCAGTGAGTTCTCTCCACAAGAAATAGGTGAGTCCAATTTGTGAATCAGGATTATGTGGGAGAAAGTTTTATGGCCAGTTCTACCAATTTTTTAAAATTTAGGTTTTGTTTTGGCTCATCAGATTGGAAACTATACAGGGTGGACCAAAAAAACGTTTACACCCATTAATGGTAGATTACTGACGACATTTCCAGGCCGGATCTACAATCCGTTTTTTTGGATTCGCCTTCGTAACTGCACAAAGTGATTTTTTGCAACTTTCTGAAAAAGCCCGCCTTTGGTTTATTCTTCAGGTCAGTACTTTTTTCCTGTTTAAGATGAGTTGATTCTGAACAATTTTGCAGAAAGCCAACAAAATTTCAATGTTTCTAGCCACACTACTTTATTTTTTACGATTTGGTTTGTCATATTTTTTTACACCTGAACAGAAAAAAAACACCCGAAAAAACTCTTTTACTAAATAAAACACTCGACATTTGTCCGAATAAATTTCGGCACAGACACGGGCAAGTTTGATAAAAGTTGGCGGCCGCCCTGAGGATGCTAAAAAATAATTTTACGATTTTTTATCACGTGATCTTCTGGGAAAAATTATTAGATGTTTGCCAAAAACTCTTCAAAAATCCTAAGAGTTTTCTAGCTGTAGACTGTGTAAGGGCATCTTGTAATGTTTACAAAAATTGTTCACATTGCTTTTTTGGAATACCGCGGTTTCACATGCCTTCATCAGCCAGTTTAGGAAAATTCAAATGATAAATTTCGTGCATCTCAGATTGTCAGTGGTGTTAGCTAGATGTGGTAGTGCTAAGAGTGTTAGTCGCATGACCGAGGTTCAATTCTTGACGGTCAATATTTTTCTAATAATTATCAAAAAAATCTGATGGAATATTTTATTCATACCTGTATCTGACCTATTGTAACACCAACAACTTATGGTTTTTTTGGGGGTAATACCATCTGTAAATAGAGTTATATCAGATACTATTGGTATCACAATACACATAATTATTATTCATGTAAGCCCCTGAGAGACTGCCTTGATAATGTAAGGATGGTTTTTCTTATGCTTCCCTACGAGAGAAAAAAAACTAGTGAATTTTCCAAACGAAAATAGAGTTTATGAAATAAATCCAGGTAAATATGTAGGTAGGTTCTTCTATCAAAAACAATACTAATTAAATAATAAATATTTACCGATTGCCAACTCTTAATAGAAGTCTTGAAAAAAACAAGATAATATTTTGTAAAATTAATAAACTTTTGCAGTCTTTATTATGTTTTATACTATTTTGATATAAACAAAAAGGTATTAAAAAAAACATTTTGTGTTAGTATGTTCAATGAGAAACAATTAGACACGCACGATTAGCTCAGTGGTAAGCTAGTCCACCCGGTCCGAACGCCAGAGCCAGCAAAAAATTCATGACTACAAAATAAAAAAACTGTTGCCATTTTTTATTTAGCCATAGTACACACTATGGATTCTCCTCACACAAATTTTTGAAACCAATGGTGACTTTAGTACCTTAGTTCTAACTCAGAACTGTCCCTCTACCTTCTTGCCTTTCTCTCTCTCTCTCTTTCGCTCTCTGCCTCTCTCTCTCCCTCTCTCTCTCTCTCCCTCTCTCTCTCTCTCTCTCTCTCTCTCCCCTTCTCAATTCCCTTAGAGGAACTGTTGAAAATGGCGTCCACCTTCCTGGATGCAAAGGTTGAACCTCTTCATCATGTTCCGTCGAATGTTGCGGAAGATTCCAGGTTTTTCTGTCAGGTCATCAAATGCCAACAGGATTCTTGCTACCAGATTTCGTAAACTATGTTTTTCACGTGATCCCAAATGTTCCTGCTGGCAACTCCATATGCTAAATGCGTATCTGCCATTTCAGCATCCGAATTATAATAATGTAACTTGTACTAAAAAAACTCAAGAAGTTTAAAGATAATATTTCATAGAATGCAGAAAAATATGCTTGAAAACTATCATCGAGAAACAAACAATCATTCATTTGACTGGCCTTTAATTAATTCCAAGGAAAATAATTATCAGACATAAATAGCTAATTACTCTTTGAGTACAAGACGACCCTACACGGTCAACACTTTTAAGATTTTGAACATCATTTTTTGAGACTTACCTGGTTTGTTTACCAGAAGATCACGTGATAAAAAATCGTAAAATTATTTTTTAGCATCCTTGGGTTGGCCGCCAACTTTTATCAAACTTGCCCATGTCTGTGCCAAAATTTGCTCGGGCAAATCTTGAGTGTTTCAAAGTGTAAAAAATTTACATAAGAATTTTTTTTCTATTCAGGTGTTAAAAAAGATGCCAAACCAAACCGTAAAAAAAAAGTAGTGTAGCTAGAAACATCGAAATTTTGTTGGCTTTCTGCAGAAATGTTCAGAATCAACTCATCTTAAACAGGAAAAAAGAAGAATAAGCCAAAGTCGGACTTTTTCAGAAAGTTGCAAAAAATCACTTTGTGCAGTTATAAAGGCGAATCCGAAAAAACGGATTGCAGATCCGTCCTAGAAATGTCGTCAGTAATCTACCATTAACGGGTGTAAACGTTTTTTTGGTCCACCCTGTATAAAATTTTAGGTCGAAATTAATAGACTAATTCTATATCACAAGTCATTTGTAAGCGTCGGTTTTCCCTATCTTACACAGTATGCAATTTGTGACTTAGTGCCACAGAGGTATTACTAAAATGTCTATTAATTCCACCCATAGTCCCAAAGGACTTGTGAAGTTAGTGCTTGTGTGCCAGTATTGAGAGAAATTTAGATTTTCCAGGGTTTTGCTTGTAAAACCATAGTTTGGTGTTATAAAATACAATTTTTGTAAACAAATTCAATAGATTTGTAGTCACACATAGAGGCATAAGTTCCAAATTCATGATTTTGAGTCAACAAGATGTGAGTTATATTCAATAAATTTAATTTTGCCCCTGAAATCAGGTAAATAACTATGTCTACTCTAATTTCTTTCTTTCTTTTTTGATTCTTTGTAAAAAAATATAAAGTAAATATTTCAAAGAAGAAAAAATTCAAGTGAAAGTTTATTTGAATTTGGTTCAGAATCAAATCAAAGTGGGTTTTTGTTGTTTTTATTTTGTTTAACATTACATTACATATACTATATCTTTGAGTCTTTTGGAAAGACAACCAGTTTAGGGTAGGAAATATAATATATCAAATCACTTGACTCCTGTTCACAGACCTTGTATACTGTGGCAAAGTACTCAATGATGAGACACCCATTAATTCCTTCAACATCAAAGATTACTCAATGGTTCATGTGTTTGCTAAACAAAGATTTGGTATGTATTTTAAAGTTAATTCATTAATTAAGTTTGCATTTACCATCTGTACTCTTTTTTTATCATCTTCTTTTAAGTAAATGGTTAAATTCCAAGCAGCCTCCAGAGACTCAAGCTTGACAAGCAATATATTGCATTAGGTAATCAAGAAATTGAATTGCACATCAAAATACAGGATTTCTATTTTCTAGTTGTTCCATAGGGTTTTAGGTATGTTTGATTCATTTGTACAATCAGTATAAAATCAGTATAAAAAGAAAAGTGAGAAGTTGTATTAGATGTACATGATTTGACACTGCCTTTTTTAATTTGAAGCCTGTGTTGTAGCTTTCCCATTCCAAAATATGCCTCCCCTCTAATGGAGGAGACAACACAATCAATAACATGTTATTATAATTTGGAAATAATTGTGGTCTTTTCATAATTTTCAACCTTTTCTTTTCCTCATGGTTGAGGTTATTTAGTCTGGTTTCTTAAAAATTGATTGACTGAATAAGGTCCTACTTGGTCATTAAAATTTTATTTTTATTTAATAGTTATATTAATTGATTAAATTTTCATTGGTTTTTATTAATTCCAGTACTTGGTAAGAGTAAAGAGAAGACAGTAGCACCAGAAGTTGTTAAACCGCTGGACACAACTTACATCAATTCTCTTGTGTTTCAATTTCAACGTCTCACTTGTACTCCCAGCTTTGGAAAGGCTGTGCTTAAGGTTTGAATATTTCCATTCCGTCTCTTTTCTGGGACCAAATTATAAAATAAGATTACAACAAAGATAAGGGAAGAATGTCCCTCTAGTCAGCCTTCCCACCCTTTACAATATCTCAAATAAGGGAAAATCTTTCCTACCCTTTTTTAGTTAATGCCTGTTAAATAATGCTCTTTGCCTAACAAATGTAAACACAGTATTAAGAAAATAAAGTTAAAGTTTAAACCAATATGATTTTTTTTTGTACTAGTTTTCATGGCCTCTTCACATTTTTTGTGTGTAGCATTGCTAAAAGTCTCCATTACTTTTCTAAACCAGTTATTTTATCATTTTTATCTCTTGGTGCTGCCACATGTATGTTGTTACTCATACAAGAACTCATGTTTCCTCGCGAGATATAAGTGAACCCTGGAACTTCCAAGTACAGAGCAATAAAATCCTGTCCTGCTGAAGATCAAATGCAGGACAACATGTGTGCAAACTAGTGCGCTACACTACTGTACCATGAAAAAAAGCTAAGAAAAAACACGACAGATACACTGACATCAAAACTGCACATTATTTCTTGGCATTTGCTGTTGGAACTGTTGGGCCATGGGGAGATGAGACTGTGAAGTTCATTGATAAAGTTGGACAATTGTTAAAAAAAGAAACAGGAGACAGTCAAATGAAGAACTTCCTGATACAAAAAAATTCTCTCGCCATACAGAGAGGAAATAGTGCGTGTATCTTGGGTACCATTCCAAGTGGTGCAAAGTTAGAGGAAATATTTTATTTGTAAAAAAAAAAAAAAAAAAAAAAAATTGTACAAATAAGAACTATCCAGACTTAAATTATTTCTATTTTTAGAAACTGAAGAAGCCTGAGAACATGAAGAAGATTCTCTCTGCTTGCCCGAGTCTCAAGAATGATCCTGTAGCTTTAGCAATCATCAAAGATCCTGAACTATTGCTGCAGATCAACAATGTAGAGACTATTACTAAGTAAGTACTACTACAGTTGATATTTAAAAAAAATGCCCATATAAATTTGACAATGTGCAAACACAGTGTTAATCAAACACCTCGACCGATTTAACAAAAACAAAGAATGCGCGATTAGCTCAGTGGTAAGGTACTCGCTTGCTGGGATTTAAACATTTCGAACCAGGACCTTCCACATGCCAAGCAAGTACTTCACCAATGGGCTAATCATGTACTCAAACTGATAGCATACGAATAGCTCAGTGATTAAGAACTCGCTTGCCATGCGGAAGGTTCCAGATTCGAACCCCAGAGCCGTCTAAAAAATTATTTTCAAAATTTAGTTACTGTTGTCTGTAAGGGATGGATACCTTCCGCCGCGCTCGTGTTGACCCAGCACCTGAAGCGGTCTTAACTGAAACATAGCTTCGCAACACTTTTGCATTCCAAATTCGAAATTAAATGTCGCGAAACATTTCGAAACAAAACTTTGCGTTCAATTGGAAACCAGCTTAAGAAAAACTATTTTATTTATTTATTTACACTTTATTAGGTAATAGGACATATTATATACAATACAAATAATTACAAATGAAAATACAATGTACAATATAATAGAAGAAAAAAAAAATATATATATATATACACATAATATATGTCCTAACTAAAGGGCGGGGTTATTGCCTTATGCAATCTCTTCCACCCAACCCTTCCACACAACCCAAAAACTATTTTCTTCACTCACGCAGAATCGCCACCAATCACCCATCACTCGCCCGGTGTGTGAGCGATCTGGTCGATATTCTCTTCGAGGAGATCTACAACTCTCTGACTCCGCCCTCCGGTGCATCCAACCAATCCACCGGGGCGTCAGCCAACATCTCCTCGCCCTACCTCTCCGGGGAGGAAGACATGGACCTGTCTCCACCAGTGAGTGATGCAGCGCCCACCGGTGCATCCGTTATCACCGCCGCGCAAGTTGCTGCTGCGCTGCAGTCTACAGCCGGTGAGTTGACCAATGGACTCTCAAATTTGTATGGCTTACTAATTTTTTTTTTGTTTTAGTTTTAGGTACAGAAATTAAACTTAATTATTTTCTTTAAATATAAATAAAACAATAATAAAATTAGAGATCGTAGCTTACTAAATTTATCATAGGTTAACAGACACAGTATCAGCCATGTCAGGTCAAGACAATAACACAATATGTTTGTACCCACAGGATTGGTGTTAAAAGAGGGGTATCTAGTCGTAAAATATGGAACTAGGAGTGGCAGCATCAACCAACAACATTGTGGAAGTGTTTGTTTACTGCCAAACATTCTTAAGTTTGGAAAAAGGCAAAGTGAAAGACACCCATCCAAGTCCTAAACCTCACTGAACTACAGACAAGAACTGGCATTCAACGTACCATCAACATTGGCTAGTTTTTTTTTTTTTTTTTTTTTTTGTTATCATATTTGTGTTAATTACTTTCGTGATATCACAACTACTCAAACTCGCTTTACTAAATCTACGCTTAAACCGGGACTTGAACCAACGGTCTCCAGATTACAAGTCCAACGCCTTATCAATCAAGCTACTGAGGTCGGGACACTGGCTAGCTAAACACCCTTATTTACTATGCAATCTCTTGTGACTCCAGGGTCGGGCAGTGTGCCCCAATCCCCAGCCATCACTCCCGAGTATGTCAACTCCACGATGATGCAGATCATGTCCAATCTGTCCACCCCTGGCACTGCCAGCTCCAGTAGTGCCTCCACCTCCGTGACCAGCCCTGCTGCCAACCCTGTGAATCCGGTAAGATCAAGGGTGGGGTGGAAGATGAGAAATTAAGGGTGGAATTAATAGACAACATCAATAACTTAAGTCGTTGGTAAGTGTCGGTTTTCCCTATCTTACACAGTACGCAATCTGTGACTTAGCGCCACATAGGTATTACAAAAACGTCTATTAATTCAGCCTTAAATTTGTGACATTACAACACAAAACAAGGTGTTTTTCACACCTCGGCCTATTAATTCCGCCCTAAACTCTTGAGAAAACAACTCTGATATTCATGTACATCTGGTACAACTTCTCACTTTCTGTTTATACAGATTAAAATAGAGAGGTTAGTTGATGACATGGATATTCAGAAACTATTACCTGCTGATGAGAGCAAATAAGCTTGAAACAGCTGTCCAGGTATCTTCTAATATTCATGTACATCTTCTCACTTTTCGGTTTATACTGATTAGTGATTATACTGACACCTAGCAAGACTTGCTTGTTTGGGTCAGTCAGTCTATCTTCTGTTTATAGTTCTCTAACAGACACTGGTCTTCCTATTGTTGTAGGTCCCCTATAGCCAGGCACTCTGTTTCTATTTTAATTTCAAACAAACTTCATAATTATAGTTCTTCCTATAATATTCAATGGCACATTAAATAAACCAGTTCTTGTACTGTCACTGAAATTAAGCAGCATCCAGCGAGGTTATAAAATTTAAAAATGGTATTTTTTAAGTCTCTTCAAAGACTTTATTCTTTGAATTTTCACGAGAATCCTCAATTTGGTTCCAAAAGAAGAGTGGATGATATATGTTGCAATTGGTGAAATCTTGGCCTTAGTAAATGAAGAAGTATTTATTTTTCAGATGGAGCAGTACGCATCTCAGATTCAACAGATGCGAGAATTAGGAGTGACAGATGAGGTGGCAATGATAGAAGCTCTCCAATTGACCAACGGAGATGTGCAGGCAGCACTCAACTTGGTGTTTGGACTGTAAAACATTGCACCAAGAATTTTGATCATTGAGAACAACTTTTAAGCCTTGCTGTTTATTATGTACCAATATATCTGCTATATTTCAAAGGTAAAATATTTCTTCCATCTCACAACCGAGAGGAAGCGTGCCTCTGATGCTCGAGCTATTGCCCCTTTGGATGGCCTGTGATATCTTTTGTATCAGGAACTGATGCGAGCGAGAGTTATTATCTTTTGTATCAGGAACTGATGCGAGCGAGCCATATTAGTTACAACAGCCTTGCTGTTGTAACTAATATGGCTACATTTAAGGAAATGATGGTGTTTAGCGCCAACTGTAGTTGGCTTGACCTGAACCACATATTCTTATTTGAGTGATCACTGGTCAAGTGGGTACTGGGTAACACGCTAGGCCGCTAGGCTTGCACACAAAATGACCTGAATTTTAATAACAGTCAGATTTATTCTGCTCTGTATTTTGAATTTTATAGGGTTCACTTTTAGATAATCAAGGTGAACCAATTACAGCACACTATAGCCCTACTTGAAGGGGGGCAGCCTGGATTATCTTAACTTAATCCTGTTTTATAATTTGGCCCTACATCTTACCAATTTCTTAATTTTCATAAGTCTAAAAAAAAAATAAACGAAAATAAATTATTTCCAATAATTGTGGTTTTATTTTTGTATAAAAATTAACTATCAGGCATCATTAAAAGTAAAACACAGAAATCTTGGAAAGAAGAAAAACCTTATTTACAATAAAATCCAATTTTTTCAATCTCAATTATATGAGCTCACAAAAAATCAGAAGTTTTTTTTTAGTTCCTTAGAGTGTTGGAACAAAGGAAAACCTTATTTACAGTAAAATCCCAGATCTCATGAAACTATCCTACAGTAAAAGTGGTTTGCATAATCTAATAAAAGATAGACAGATTTTTTTTTAATTTTATGAATTTTGGTTATATGAACTCACAAAAACTGGAAGTTTCTAAGGCTGGTATGCAGAGATGTTTTTTTTTATATCCCTATAGGGTTCACTGTAGGGTGGTCCCAAGCTTGCTATAGGGAAAACTTTGACCTTGACAATGATTTCAATCTCTTCTTTCAAGAGACATCTGAATGCGCAAGCACACAGGCACTTCAAACAAATGTCTCTGCATAACAAAAATCAGCTGAAGGGACAAATGACCCAGGCATCCCTACAGAGTGGACTCTGCATACCACCCTAAGTTGTTAAGAAAGTAAAAAAGAAGAAAAACCTCATATTCAGTAGTAGATGAGGTACTTCAGGTAAAATGTTGAGCTTTTTAAAACATTCTAGTAATCTAGTACTTCAAAATTTATTGCTAACACAACAGTTCCCACTGGCGGATCTCTCATCACTTGGTAGGAAATGGTATCAACAATTTCACATCACTTGATAGGAGACTGCATGGTCTCAACTGATGTGAGGCTGATCATGAAGAATGTTTACTATGTGCTGCCCAGGAACCATGACTAACCCAAGCAGTCTTGCTTCTTGTGTGCCAGTATCTTCTTTGCTCTCAAACACTGAAAACATTTTATTGATAATTATTTAAAACAAAATACCAACAAAAAAATAGACTTTTTAATTATTGCAGTTGATCCATACACTAGATTGATTCTATTTCAAGTCTAGCATTGAAACCACATTGACTTATTTTTTCACTTTCCTTTTTCTCTAATCCTGATTAGGATGAGGGTTTTTACCTCCATTTGCTAGGACTTGTACCAGATGGCATTGGAAAACGCAACTCATTGACTACCTCCTGGTATTAACTGTCAAAAAATAATCATTATACCGTGCACTGTTAGTCAAGTGGTTAATAAACTAAGTTGAACACAAATCTAAGTTCATGTAATTGCAACAATACTAGTTGCGTTTGAACATAATTAAAAAAAAAACTAGTCTAGTAATACAGGTAGCATAGGGATCCATTGGTTTGAATCCCACCCAGTGCATGAATTGAATTTTTCTTCATTAATTTGAGTTTGTGACCACAACTCTGAGGGCTAGGTGGTAGAAAATGCTTTGAGCATTAACCTTGCCTGGTGGTTACCTTGCACAAAAGTGTATTATTCTTTTTTATACAATGTAGGTACTCCTACATTGTATAAAACCTCCGTGTATTATTCTTTTTTATACAATGTAGGTACTCCTACATTGTATAAACCAACAGCCTCCGTGGCATAATGGTTGTGACTACTGCCCATAGTCCAGAGTTCCCGAGTTCAACTCCCGGTTGGGGCAGACTTTTTGACAGAAAATTCTGTTCCATCCAAACACGTGAGGCTGTCATTTCCGGCCCTACCCAGGCTGGGTGAGGTTAATGTGGGTAGCAGGTACGATTCCCAGCGAATGGAGGGTAAAACCCCCGTCCTGACTATCTATCTCAGTCAGGACGTTGAAACCAAATAGAATCAACTGGTCACAATAGATCTAATTAGGTCGCAGTGTTAATTGTAAGGGTTTCACTGAAAACCCTGCAACCAGGTCAGATAATAATAATAAAAGGTACTCCTATTGTAAGATGTCTGATAAATACCTAGATAACAAAAAATCAATGGAATGATCATCTTACCTTGTGGGCTAAGGTATTCCCCACAAGATCCTAGAATAACATTGGCATCTCTGTCAGTACAAAGAAATGTGCCAATCAAAACCTTACCATCTGTCATTTCTATTGTCATTCGGTGATTAATCCAGCTCCTCAATCGGTGCAAATGTTCCGCTCTCAGCCTGTCATGTTCACTGGTTGCTTCTTCTAGTGAGTTTGTGCTAGCATTGTCGACATGACTGTCAAAGTCCTTCTTATTTTCAAATTTTGATTCTTCTGTTAAGTGTGAAGCTACTTTGATTGGTTCTTCTGCTGATTTTGCTATGGACAATGTTTGAATTTCTGAATTTAGAACAGACATGTCTTTGTTTTCCATCATAGCAGCTCTGAATGTGTCAATATTCCTACAAAAAAAGGATGACAAATTTAGTTCACTGTGGAAATAATATTGTATGAGAGTGAGAAACCTTTCTTTACCAAGACCCAGCACTTGTTCTGAGCATCCAAATGTTAAGACAGATTTCAATCCTTCCACAACTAATGGAAAGTAAGGTAAGTACCTTGTTCAAGGCTTATCAAGACCTACATGGTTTCTGTAACTTACCTAGTTAATTCAGTCTAAAATAAGGTAAGCTAAAAACAATAGTGACACAAAATTGTTTACAGTAACATACCTGAGAATTCACTTGTCAAAAATCCACATTCTTAACTCTCAATGAAGCTAAAGAAAGTTGTCATGATTCTAATATTCACAAAAGGAGTTATGAAGGAATAATTAACTTTCTGTATAACAGATGAGTAGGTACAATGAGGGTATTAACACTTTGATTCTGACTTTTTGCCTTCTTCAGGGTTTCTTTTAATAATGGTGTGATTTTCTAAAGAGCTTTGACAGGACCTATGCAAAGGCAAAACTAGAAATCTGTTTGAGATAGTAAAATAGCATCAGTTATTGGAAAAATGAAAAAGAAAAATGATTCTCTGAGGTCCTGAAGCTAGCAAGCTACCATTAATTTGGTCAGCAAAAAGAAAAGAATATTTCTATAGGGCTGGAAAAAGTCTCATACCAACGAAATGGGTGAGTGAGGATCTTTGGGGCAAATACCATTGGATCAAAAAGAAAGATGGCCGCCAGGGTTTCTCAAACTGTTAAAATGTGTAGTTTATCAATATTTTACACATTGTCCTTCGCGATTTCTACCTTTATTGTTATTTTGTTTACTTTATGTGATATTTTTTTTCTTCACTTTTCTGTTTTTCATTTCTTTTTCTCTACAATACTATCAATTTTATTGATGAAAATAGAATGTCCTGATACCAATTCGCCGGTCGATGCCTGTGTTATAGTCATTGGAAATTTGAGTAGTGAAGTTTTTGATGAAAGGAAGTGTAGAATTCTTGCCAAAACACACAAATTCTTCAAACTGGAAAAAGTTCATTTATTTTTCTCAGTGTAGTTTTATTCAGAGATTTTCTGGATTGATCAGTTTGATGTCACCATGAGCAATGAAAATGCTATCTGAATACAATTTCAGGAATAGTAACAGAGGCCAAGGAAATCACTGCATAACTTAACTCTTTGACTGCCATGGCACAACTCGAGTTGTGCCAGTACACTTTCCCACCCGGCCATGGCACAACTCGAGTTGTGCCAGTACACTTAGGGGAAGTGTACACGTATTTGGTTTGGCCGGGTAGGAAACATGTCAAGATTAGCTCTGGCAGTCAAAGAGTTAAAATAACTCACCCTGTATAAGAGTACTTCCATTCGCTGGAAACTTACAAACCTGCTACCCTCATTAAGCTCACCCAGCCTGGATTGGGCCGGAATGCTAGTATCACGAAGTCTTCACCTCGCTAGGTGTTGCTTAACTTCGGTGCTCCTACGAGAACTGGTGCATTCAACTGACGCTGGTGAAACCAGCCTTCAATGTTAAGATTATTAAAAAGCATTTACACTGAGGCAACTTCCAAAGCAACCTGCGGCGTGCGACCTTGCTCCGTGATTGATTTTATGATTACTACCTATTGTTTTCTCAAAATCGCAAGCCTTTCTCCATCACTGATTAGATCAGTTGCATTCTGGCTTGAGTGGCCGCACGCTACAGGTTGCTTTGAAAGTTTCCCCAGCGTATTTTTTTTTTATTTCATTGCTATAAAGAGTGAGAAGAGTAGCTCCTGACTGCATACGTTTGAGGTCTATGTTGTAGCCTGACCACTCCATAGTAGGTATGCCTCCCGACTGATGGACGAGAAGAGACACAATACTTCTCTTTAGACTGTGAGAGTAAAGGGACTCTTCAGTCTCATTCTTGCAGAATAAATCGAGTATTGTATTTAATTTATGTGCTGTTGACGAGTGGATCGGATGGTCTCTTATGCAAAAAAGTACCTAGTTATTATGAATACAATTTTTTTGTAGATTCTGGGGATCAAACCCGGGACCTACCACATGTTAAGCGGAGTGCTCTTATCTTTGAGATAAAAGTTATCATAACAAAATAATAGGGTTGGTTTTGTCGAGGGGTTGGTCACGAGACCTCTAACAATCAACTGTTTCGTACATATGTCGATCTTCCATACAAATTGAAAGACTCAGCAATATAATTGCTTCCTAAATAGTCACCTTGGCCAAAATAGCATGCTCGGCTTGCACTCCAGGTGACTCGGGTTAGAAACATTTTCGGCCCTGTACCTACTCTGTCCACCCTAGAGACTATAAATAGTCTCGTGAGGACAAGTCCACAACAATCAGTGGCGGCATTACAAGATTGATTGCTTGGAATAAATATGACGGTTGGTTGGAGATATTAGCAATAGTTCTCGTAATGTCGATGTTACCCACTACATCTTGTGACATAAAAATAATAACATAAATAACAGCTGTTCCTACTTAAATCTTCCAAAGATGATAATTATTGTTGCTTTCTTAAAAATATGTTTTCTCCTGTTTTCATGGTGCAGGTCATGAGCCACAGCCACTCAGATAGTAAAATTTTGAATTGTATTACTTTTAGTAGGTATGTATTATTTTGGCTATTAGACAAAAAAGATTTGGTCAATCTCGGCTTGATTCCCACCTCAAGTTGCCTTCTCCCAACCTAAACCATAGCTATCTACACATTAATGAATTGTTCTATGAATATTTTTATTTATACGTGTAGAGTAAAGAAGGCTAGCGAAATGTAAAGCTTTACTGCCCACTATTCATTACCTAAAAAGTATATTTATGTATATGTTGCAGGCCAAACTGTTTTTCAGGATAAACTAGTATATCCTAGGACAAACTAGTTTGTCCTAAGGGTGTCCGGATAAACTAGTTTATCCTAGGCCAAACTAGTTTATCCTAACGCACTTAGGATAAACTAGATTTTCCGGATTGAAATGTTTATATTTCAGTCCAAACTAGTTCGTCCTGGGACAAACTAGTTTATCCTAGGCACAACTGATTTTTAAATAATAAAAGTAGAAAATGAAATAAAATAAAGGTAAATGCAAAAGATTATGCTGGGCAAAACTGAATAAAAAAATGAATTGAATTAATGTTAAGTGTACGTAAAAGAAGTCTATTTGTTGTTACAATATTATTGTGCTCTAGTGACATTTTGAGTTGCACAAGATCTTCTTTTTCTTACATAGGCTTTATCTGTTGAACAAGTTATTGCACAATTGCACCTGACAAATTCTTGTCCTCTCCCCCACAGAATGTTTAATTGCTGCCGATCGTAATGGATTTTCTTTCTCATTGTCCACATCTTCTTGGAGGAGACCATGTTTCGTGCCTATTTTGTAAAGCCCATCATCAGTTACTTGAAGAACAATACCAATGATGTTTCTGAGCTCTTCTCTTCCTTTATCTACTTCGGGTATAGGCACAGTAACATTCTCTCCTACTTTGGCTAGTTGGTGTAACTTATCAGAGGACGACTTCATCCTTTTAGCTTGTTTCTCCAAATCCTCTTGAGCTCTTTTGCGGGCGTTTTCAATACGCTCTGATGCAAGCTTCTCAGATGTTCTTGACCTTCTAATGTGTCTCCTTCTTAGAATCTTCTAATCTCAAAACTTCTTCCAAAGAATTCTGTCTCCACTGCTTTTGATCCATAACATTTTGAATAGGTATACCTAGGTGGTTAAAAAAAGGCAAAATAGGGAATTTCACAAATTATAGAACAAAATATTTTTATAAATAGGTATAAAAAGGAAAAGAAACACTTGTCGATGCAGGCACAAGACTCACGAAAAACAAATTGTAACTGAATAAAAGTTCATCGAAATCACATGTGCCGTGTGTGGTGTGCATGACTAGTTGAGACAGGTTCCTTTGTCAGCATCATAAAATTAAGTGTAAAATCAGTTGTGCCTAGGATAAACTAGTTTGTCCTAGGACGAACTAGTTTGGACTGAAATATAAACATTTCAATCCGGAAAATCTAGTTTATCCTAAGTGCGTTAGGATAAACTAGTTTGGCCTAGGATAAACTAGTCTATCCGGACACCCTTAGGACAAACTAGTTTGTCCTAGGATATACTAGTTTATCCTAAAAAACAGTTTGGCCTGTAACATATAGAAAGTATTGTTTTTAACTCGTTAATCGTGTAAAGTGTTTAGCGCATTGCGTAACAGGAAGGTTGAATGCATTTTGGCGAGAAAGAAATGTAATGCTTATTGCTTATATTTTTTTTTCCAGGAGTAATACAGAGAAGAATATTCTAAAGCGGGAAATTTTGAGAAAAAAAATCATTAAAAGAAGACAAATACACCAGTACTCGTAGGATCACCAAAGTTAAGCAACGTCCAGCGAGGTGAAGACTTCGTGATGCTGGCACTTCGGCCCGCTTTGATACAGATGAAGGGGGGAATGATGGTATCATTTCAAAGTTTGCTAGTTCTTAACCACATAATTCTATGTGTGATCTGATCAACCATCTTGTAGACTTGGACTTTTTCTTTACAAAAACCTATAGGTAGGAACTGCAAGCTAGCCTGGCTTGAAAGGGTTGGCTAGTCAGTTCTCTGTTTATAGTCCTCAAGCAAGATACTAGTCTTCTCCCTGTTTAACATCCCCCAGCTAGACTGATAGTACATCATGGGTACACTGTGCTTCAAATTTGCTAATAGAAAATTCTCAGTCACTTCACCTTTTGTGTACAACACCTTACTATTTAAATCAATTGCCAAACCTTGTGCATCAAAGGGCAATCTGATCAATAATATCCTTGTTAATCTTAATATATAAATGTCAAAGTCACTGACCACTCACTGACTGATCATTGCTCTACAGCCCAAACCGTAAGTCCTAGGAATCTGAAATTTGGTAGGTAGCTTTGTCTTATAGTCTAGATGTGCAATAAGACGGGATTTTTCGAAACTCCCACTACAACACCTGCCATTGGCGAAAAAGGATTTTTTGCTTTCATGGCCATGCCTCGGCCCGCAAAGCGGGCGACAGCCCGCTTGTAATTAATACAGTCTAAAAAATGTTCCTGAAGATATATATAATTATATAGAAAAATCTACATTTTGCAGGGATACATTTTAGAAAAATCTACATTATTTTGATGTGGATTCTCAGCCATTGTAATTTATCTCCAAATTTTATTAGTAGAATTAGTGCTTCTTTGTGCAATGGCCCATGGTGCAAAGAAATCAAGATTCATAAAAACCATATGTGAGTGACTAAAAAATATAACAGGCACCACAACAGCTACAGCTGGATGGTATCTCCGCTGAAGATTGTCTCAATGCAGAGAGACAAAAGGGTTGGGTGGAAGAGTTTGCCATAGGTAATAACCCCGCCCCTTAGTTAGGACTTGTTTTTATATATTTTCTATTCTTTTTCATTTTTTATTGTATATTTATATATATTGTTTCCATTTTTTTTAATTGTTAAAATATTTATTTGTATGTACATAATGTCCAATGTCCATTTACACCTAACAAAGCATTGTATAATAATAATGCAACCTCCATGTTAGGATCCCTCCCAGTTCATAAAGAGAAAGAAGAAATTTTTGTTTAAAATAAATAACTTTCATTTCATGAGAGCTCAATACTGTTATATTTGCTTAGTTATTTAACTTTCAACAGGCATTAGGTTGTAGGCCAGTACAGGAATAAGTTGTAAGTGCGTGATAGGTGACAGAGCCAATTACTTCTGGTACTTGTTTAGGAAAGGGGTGAGCTAGTAAACATACTACAGTCCTGACATGACATTGAAAGGGGGTAAAAGTAGGTCCTATTCTTGAATTCTCACTCATATCTCAAGAATTATTCATTATTTTAATATCATTATATGTACCTACTGAAATTGAAGCAAATAAAATTTGATAATTTATCCTACTTTGAAAAACTTCCCAACAGCTTTCAAGATAATTATATTAAATTTATTCTTCAAGAAAAATAACTGTTTTCAACAACAAAAACAACCATAACACACTTCAATGACAGTTCAAGAACTGGTGTATTCCACTGATACTGGCTTTACATTTTCTTTGTGAAGGGTTGAAAAATTTAAAAGTTTCTTTTGTATCCATGGCAACTATACCTCTATTGAACCTTACCACCACCAGCCTTGAATGCTCAAATAATCAAGTAATTTTCACTAATTAAGTAATTTTCTGATTTTCTCTAATTGAGTAATTTTTTGTTTGATACTCAAGGACCTGAGTACTTGATTAAAATCATGAGCCCTAAAACTAATAATTAAAGGTATATTAGTGACCACACAATAACACAGCTCATGGGCATAGCCAGGATTATGGCTAGGGGGGGGGGGCTAACACAATACTTCCAATTTCTAATATTAGAAAGTTAAATCATAATTTATTTAAAAATAATTACAAATGGCCTATGTAAAACACTAATATACGTGTATACATACAAAGATTTGTCTAAATCAGATGTGATGACTTTTTTTTTATTATGCTTTATTAGGACAGAGTACAATGGTAACAGTATAAAATTAAGAAGAAACAAACAAATGACAAAATAAATAAGTAAAAAAAGAAAATAACAATAATGTCCTACATAAAGTTCTACCACAAGATCAATAAGATTTGTGCAACAAAATAAACAATTTACCTAATCATATGAAGTTAATAAAATTAAAAGACACTAAAATATGATAATGCTTTTTATCAATAAGAAATTTACTATCATAATACAGACTTGATTTTGATGTGAAATAGAGACTTAAAATAAATCTTTGATTTTGACTTAATAAAGAAAACAATTTATCCAGACTGGATTTACGTCCTAGTCAAACTAAATGTTTGATTAATTTCAACCTCTTTCTGAACTTACTCTAAGCTTAATGTTTGAAAAAGAAAACATTTTTTACATTTACTTTTTTAATGTAAAAAATCCTTTATTTCTGTCTTTATTTATTCATACTTAATTTTTTTAACAAAACAAATAACTCAACAATTTATAACAAAATAATTAAGAAGACCAACAAAAAGAAAAAACAAAAATAAAGGTTGATAATGTGAGTGCTGTACTTTAATGCCAACTTTTTATAATAATAATATTTTTATTGTTTAATTACATTACCATGTACACAATTTCTTATTCTAGTCTTGAAACTAACTTAAATATTTATATTTACTTATTTTAAAAACAAATAATAAAAAGAGGAGAAAAATGCTAAGAATTGAGATATAGCAGAAGGATGACAAGGTAGAAAGACAGAGGAAAATGTTGACTAATTGATGAGAATGATACATACATTTATATAAATAAAAAAACAGTGGTGAGGTATAGTGATAAGACTGTATGGTAGCCAGGTCACACTGAAATCTCAGAAAAAGAATACAACATAAGATCAAAAAGTTTTTCTTTTAAAGAATTTCAGGGTGGAGGGATTTTAGATCAATAGGGAGGCTGTTGTAAAATTTGATACCCTCTGTAAGGAATGATCCAAACATGATTGAGTTAGAGCTGAGAATGATATTTTTTGGTGCAAGTACTTGCGAGTTAAGATTTAAAAGCAACCTTAAAAGTTGATTCACACACACCTGTGACATGGCAGTTCCATAACCAGAATGTGATTATCCCGGCTGTGAACACAGTGATTGCTATTCACACTGGTCAGTGCTCCAACCATGCAGTGGCAGTGCACTTGCATGAAAACACTGGTAATTGCAGAGAAACACTGGTAAAATCAAAATCACCGGCCGTGAAAAATATTGTCCGTTATTAATGTGCCAGATCACAGTACAAGCACTATTTGCACTGTCATGGTCACCTGCCGGGCGAGTGGGAATAGGGCCCTTCAAATTCCTACAAGAATCTGATTTTCCTCGCCGGAGGGATCACGTCATAGACGTGACACTGTCATGTCACAGGTGTGTGTGAATCAACCTTAATGGGGTACTGTGGGTATATTTTTTCTCTATTTCTAAAACATAGCCCCAAAGACATAGAGGTAAAAGGGTTTTAGAGTTTCTTGACAAATTAAACTGTTAGCGTAATGGGACTTCCTGTCTCGAGCCGACAGTCTAAATAAAGCACTACTATACTATACTATACTATTAAGTAGTTTCCCAATAACTTGGACCTTGGTGAGACTTTGTTCAGCCCCTGCTTTAAGTACAGTTAACTCTTGATATTTCCAAGTTGGAAGGACATAAAAAAACTTTTTATTTATAAAGAGTTGGAATTATTTAGAGTGGACTGTACTAGTGACCACAAAATAATGAAGCTTTCAAAATCACAAGTAAGAGAGTCTCTTCAAAAATACCATTCCTTAGCTAGCTGTAAACAGTTACAAAATACAAACAATAATGAGAAATAAACTGGTGTGACACCACAACAACTGCAGTTAACAATTTTTCTTCTTTGAGTTTTTGTAGTTCTTTAATATATAGCTTTAATGAGCATAAATAGCAGAACTTAGATGAGAGACCATCTGAGTATTGGCCTTAATCTGATGATTTTCCAGTTTTTTTTAGTTTATGGGTTCTGATCACTTTTTTGGTAGTAGCTACAATCTGAAAAAAAAAAAAAAACACATTTAACTACATCATAGAGACATGCTGACAATCCATCTCATGTTTTTATTGGGAAGAAAGCTCGGTGGTATTTCATTGTTTTGTCTCCAAATACAATAACAGAGTGTCTTGCTATTGGTAATAGAAAAATGTCTTAAGAAATCTTTTGAAACATTAGTTTTCCTGCTTATTTAAATACGGGTCAATAATGACCTGAATACCAGTCTGACATAACAGGGCTAAATAATGGTTTTGAAAACTGAATTCTATATTCATGTACCCACCAACCTCTTAATAGAAGCTTCTTGGACCTTAGCAATACATGCACCAGCTATATCACCAGTAGGATAAATGAGATTGCAAGCTGGAATATTCAAAATACATTTATGACACATTACTTTCTCCTTGTTGTTGGCATTGTTCAATTTCATGGTTGGTTGGTTGTAGCACATATTTACCCACTGAATGCCCTTCCTAATCCCAACAATTCTACTTGGAGAGTAAAGGGACTCTTTAGTCTCATCCTAGTAGGATAAACAGAGAATTTTATTGTATTAATCTCACCTAGACTGGGTTGGGTTGGATTTTTTCATTTGCAATCTAAAACTTTGTTTTTAGAATACTTACAGAATATGAAGATTACATTTTTATCCTTTTCCTAGTTTCTAACCAAACAACAAAAGCATGTACTGCATGTAGGAAAAAATAAACAAAAGCTATCACGAATTCTACCTTTCGCGGTCATCTTTACAAATTTTGAGAAGCATGAAAAAATATTGTTTATTTACATTTGCTTCATTGGGATTTGCCCCAAAGGGCAAGGCCCGAAATGGGTATTAAATATCCCAAGTGTGGGATTTTTTACTATATCTCAATTTTTTAACTCACTAAGGGCGGAATTAATAGACGTTTTTGTAATACCTCTGTGGCGCTAAGTCACGGATTGCGTACTGTTTAAGATAGGGAAAATCGACACTTACCAACGACTTAAGTTATTGATGTTGTCTATTAATTCCGCCCTAAATTATCACGTCATCATTTAACTGTTACTAAGGGCGGAATTAATAGACGTTTTTGTAATACCTCTGTGGCGCTAAGTCACTGATTGCGTACTGTGTAAGATAGGGAAAATCGACACTTACCAACGACTTAAGTTATTGATGTTGTCTATTAATTCCGCCCTAAATGACGTCTTCTTGAAAATCCAGTAAAGTGGCCTTCAATGATACATTTTTTTTTAAATTAGAGGTAGTAAGAGTTTAAGGGTGAAATTATTAGACGTTTTTGTAATACCTCTGTGGCGCTAAGTCACGGATTGCGTACCGTGTAAGATAGGGAAAACCGACACTTAGCAAGGACTTAAGTTATTGATGTTGTCTATTAATCGCCCTAAAAGCTATGTATGCTTTGACCTCATTAGATTGAATCCCCTTAAACAAAAAGGTGTCTCTGATCTACTAACTCCGATATAGTAGTCTCGGAGATTGATACGAGAGAGTAAAAACAGCGTGCTCGGAAACATCTTTCTCTGGGAGTACTACGGGAATGGATTGAAACTCTCCCGGAGAATGTTTAACCAACTTACTCGGAACCTATCTCGGATCTATGCCCGAGCTAATTCGGGACAAGATCCAAGCTCGTCCCGAGTACATGTTCTCCGAACCGTCTCCGAACGAGATCCGATACACTGTGGCAACACCGGAAATTGAAAGTAAAATTTGCAAAACATTTTCTAAATCGAGTGAATTCTGCAATTTGAATAAATTAATTAGTTTTCCTGAGATAATTAGTAAAACTCAAATACATAAAAGGTAAAGATATTTTATACAGTATTTTGAGAAACTACCGTCAATATTATGTGTAATCTCATTCCTAAGATAAAGTAATTTCGCATCAGTGACTTCTGCTCATCCAAATAAGTGATTTAATAAAACTTGTTTTAAGTAATTTAAGTAATGGTCAATATGTCTGCAAACATAATATCTTTTTAAACTGGACCTAGCATTTAAAATAATTATGATCTATGGAGGAAATCCACATGATATTTTCCACCTGTTTACATGTATTGTGCATCCAATCCAACATAGCTTCAACCTGAAGAATCCTATTCAAGCTGCCTCCCTCCTCAAATATATTTAAACTGACATGGGATAAGTGAAAGTGACTACAAATTGATGATTTAACAATATAATTATATCTAACAATTTCTGATAAAAGTCCAACAAGTTGACTCTTCTAAAGTTCCTACATCATAGTTTTAGGGTGTAACTAAAAAGAAATTTTTCTCTACTTTAAAAAGTTTACTGTTCTAAAGTGTACCAATTTCCATGCATTAATCATAAGTGAGTTTTACACTCCAATTAGTGGGGTAAGCAATATCTAAACAATATCTTACATTTTACATTGTTTTATAGTCAAACCAGGATATGTATGTGGAAATGCTGGAGATTAACCTGTTCCAGATATTCCACTTAATCAGAATCACACTCTTAACAGGTGTCTGACTGGGGGATTTTAAACAGGGAAAAGACCAGTGTTTTGCTAGACAACTATGAACAGAGAACTGACTAGCTAAAGGTTTTTTAATAGGTTCACATTATTGAAGATTTGACTATACTGTTCCATAATCAATAGATCCTGTGTTCAATTCACAGTTTTTTTTTTCTTTCAAACAGCAAATTCTGTTCCCTTTAAAAATGAGGCATTTCAGGCTAAGTGAGGTTAATGTGGGTAGCTGGGACTATTCCCAGTAAATTCAGTATACAACACCCATTTTTATTTTAAATAAATAAATCTGTTCTCCAAAAATGTGAGGCTGGTATATCTAGCCCTACTCAGGCTGAGTGAGGTGAATGTGGGTAGCTGGTACTGTTCCCATTAAATTCAGAATGAAATTCCCATCCTCACTATCTCACATCAGGACAGGGGTTTTTCATGAACCAGCTATAACATAAAAAAAAATATTGTAAGTTTAGAAGAAGTATTAAGTGTTGCAAATTTAGACAGTTTTTTTTTAATTGTAATAAGTACATTTTTTTACTATAATGTGTTCATTAATTTTAATTTTTAAAACAGTAGCTTGCATTATTCAGGATTTGACTACTCCCCGTAATCTAAAGATTTTGGTTAATTTTTGTTGTTGTGAAACAGATAATTCTCCTTCTTTAGAAAATATGAGGCTGGCATACACAGCCTTTATCAGGCTGGGTGAGGTTAATGTGGCTACCTGGTACTATTCCCAGTAAATTCAGAATAAAATGGCCCAACCCAGGCTTGGTGAGCTTAATGTGGGTAACAGGTTTGTGAGTTTCTTGCAAATGAGGGTAAAACCTCGGTCATGATATGACTATGCAATTGAGGTTAAACCCACTTTAATCAAACAAAAAAAAATCTGGAAGACTGTTCTTTTTTTTATGAATGCCATGTTATAGTCAAAATTCTCTCTGGGTTCTATTTCCTAATTTCATCTTTAATAATCTCAACTTCTGTTCTGGTATTCTTTGTCTTTGGGCAGCCTGCTGCTGGGCAGGAAGATGGCATTTCAGCATATCTCTCTCTTAATCTGATTCTATGTATTATATTCTGTTTGTTTCATGTTTTTGTTTGTTACATATTTTTGCTTTTAATTCTTTTACCATGAAAATTAAAAAATATAAAACTGAAAAACACAAATTGTCTTCTTATTTATTAATGTTAGCATTTCATCAACAGCTTTTCATCATTGTAGACCAAATTGCCTTGAAATAGTATATTTTTCATCAAATCCAAATTAATTTTAAAAATTTCCAGTGAAATCACAATTTTCAAATTTTCCAGGGCAATGGCGGCGGTATGAAATTCAATATGGAGCCCCTTAATTATTAAGAAGATATTCAATTTCCAAAACCTTGTAAAAATAAGCTTAATAAAATGCTCAGGGGGTCTAAAATGTTAAGCCTTGTCAAAATAAGCTTTATAAAATGTTTGAATCTTGTCAAAATAAGTGTTTTTAAAATCTTTTTAAGCACTTTCTGTGCCGTCTGGGTAGTCTGCTGTGACTAAAGATAGAGATACTTTTTTTTTTTTTTTTTTTTTTTTTTTTTTTTTTTTTTTAAGTGGGGTTTAATGTCGCTTTCGACTGCCATGGTCATATCACGACGGGGGTTTTACCCTCCATTCGCAGGAAACTCACAAACCTGCTACTCACATTGACCTCACCCAGCCTGAGTGGGGCCGGGAAAAGCCAGCGTCACGAGAATTAGAATTTGAATGGTCACCCATCCAAGTCTTAACCTCGCTGGATGTTTTTAGTGTTTTTAGTGTTTAGGAACCTTTTAAGATGTGAACTTATGTGATACTTTTATTTTCATGTCAATTTTTTTTCTAATGTTTCTAAATTGATTGCATAAGTAGTCACTGTGGCAGAGTGAGTTAGCGCACTAGGCATTGCACTCATGGTGACCTGGGTTCGATTCCCAGCGGGGGAGGATTTTTTCTGCTCTGTACTTGGATGTTCGGGGTCCACTCATACCTCGTGAGGAAAAATGAGTAGCTGCTTTAATGTGAAGCAGCGACCAGTGGCAGAATCTTAGGCAAAAAAAATAATACAAGATATTGTAAATTAAAGTGGTAAAGTCCTATGATTCTGCGCTACCCACTAAAATTGTGACATAATAACACAAAGAAAAAGCATTATTATTATTATATAAATTGATTGCATAAATATATTGATACCTTAGGTTCCTTGGGTCAAATAAGCATGGATTATCTCTATCAAGTAGGGGTCAGAAATGGACCCTAACTGAGTTAGAACCGACTTAAACTCGAAAAATTAATATTAAAAATTGAATTCGTATCCAATGTCGTATACATATGTCCTAACTAAAGGGCGGGGTTATTGGTTATTGCCTATGGCAATCTCTTTATTCCAATTGTTCCTAGTCTCTTATTGGGATTTTTCATTCTTTAAGGTGTATTCTTCTTTTTTTTTTGTTTTGTTCTTAATTATTTTATTTTATATTTCACAATAAAAAAATGTTCTATTATAAAAATGTGTCGTATTATTTTTAGGTGGTTTTACAGCTAAAATTCCCAGGGTATTTAAAACGGTCTGTGGTCTAGAAGAGACAGTCCCCGAGAATGTTCTCGGAGACGGTTCCGAGAAGGCTCGGAGACAGTCCCCGAGAATGTTCTCGGAGACGGTTCCGAGAAGGCTCGGAGACGGTCCCCGAGAATGATCTCGGAGACAGTTCCCGAGACCGATCTTGGAGCAATCTCGAGCACCAGCAATCGACGCTACGGTGCGGACGTAGACTGTCCCGTAGCAGTCTCCGAACGGTCTCCTAGGTGTCTCCGATATCATTTTTTGGGATCCGAGACAGGACGATACAATCTCGTTCCTAGATCTCGGAGATGGTTCCGAGACTGTTTTTTGTTTAAGGGGATATTCCTAAGTGGTATCCCAAACAAAATGTATCTCCACTTAGAAAAGAAGGATACACTTTGCAAAGCCTAATCCACTTCGTAATAAACTATTTTCTAAAAATAAATATAAAAAAAAACTTGTGGCGCCAACAAGTGAAAAAAAAAAGAAAACATGAAAATGCAAAAATAAAACATCATGCAAAAAAATACATCTGTCCAAAAACCTCTACTGTAATATTATCAAAATATACTTAATACAAAATTTAATAGGTACTAATGCTGTTTAATACTAGTGGTTCTGTGAACTGTAAACCTCACACAGATTCAACAATCGCCTTATAAAATAATGTTCAATCAAGCACGAGGACAATCGAGACCTTTCATTCGATACCCAACTCAATAGGTTTCGATTAAAAAATATCAACCGGCCCTCTTTTTTGGCTTTTTGATTTTTTAGCACAGTGCGGCTTCCTTCCATAACTTTCACGATCACCAAATTAAACAACTGCCAAAATATATTTTTTCAACAACTCTACAAAATTTCAAGACAGCTAGCTTGTTTCAATAAAGTAGAAAAATCGTTTTAATTTTCACCAAAATTGGCCCCCATCTGTTCGGCCCAAAAACTATACCTAGGTGAAATTCTAGGACCTTAAAAAACATGAATACAGTTCAAGGATTATCGCGGAACAGACATACTGACAAACAAAATCTCAATCGTCCAGTAAACAAGTTAAAATAGAACCTCACTGTGTTCGGTTAAAAATTCTAGGACTCCAATGAATACCTATATATACAAAATTTTATCAATTTTGAAGAATCCGTTCGAGAGTTAACGCGGAACAGACACACAAAAACACAGACAGACAAAAGAAATCAGAATCATCCAGTCTGCGAGTTAAAACACAACCTCACTTAGTGAGGTTGCGAGGTTACTTCGCTCCCTCACTGTAGGTAGAATTCTAGGACCCCAATGAACTTCTAAGTATACAAAATTTAAGTATACAAAAGTATACAAAATTTCATCGATTTTGAAGAATCCATTCGAGAGTTATCGCAGAAGAGACAGACAAAAATACATACATACAGACAAACGAAAGCCAAATCGTCCAGTAATCAAGTTAAAAAAGAACCTCACTTAGTGAGTTCACTTCACTCCCTCACTGTGTTCGGTTAAAAATTCTAGGACTCCAATATTTATGTCATCATCATAGGGTGGCGTCATCGTGAACGATGGTAGCCAGACAGTGAAGAAATGACTCAGCACTTCTACCACTGTCTATACAAGGAGGCTAATAATTGACAAGGGCCCCCAGAACCAAGCCAATGCTGGTCTACTCCCTGTTTATAGTCCCCCAGCCAGACTGCTGGTCTACTCCCTGTTTATAGTCCCCCAGCCAGACAATATTTATGTACTTATACAAATTTTCATCAATTTTGAAGAATCCGTTCGAGAGTTTTCGCGGAACAGGGAACAGACATACACACAGAAACACAAACAGACAAAAAAAAAGCCAAATTGTTCAGTGTGCAAGTTAAAACAGAACCTTAAAAAAATTAATATGTATACAAGATTATAATCAATATTGAAGAATCCGTTCGAGAGTTATCGCAGAACAGACAGACACACAGAAACATAGACACACAAATAGACAAACAAACGAAAGCCAAATCGTCCAGTATGCAGAGAACCTCACAGAAGGTCGCTTCGCTACCTCACTATAGGTAAATAATTCTAGGACCCCAATGAACTTTATACAAAATGTCATCAATTTTGAAGATTCCGTTCGAGAGTGATCGCGGAACAGACAGACGCACAGAAACATAGACACACAAATAGACAAACAAACGAAAGCCAAATCGTCCAGTATGCAAGTCAAAGAGAACGTCACAGAAGGTCGCTTCGCTACCTCACTATAGGTAAATAATTCTAGGACCCCAATGAACTTTATACAAAATGTCATCAATTTTGAAGATTCCGTTCGAGAGTGATCGCGGAACAGACAGACGCACAGAAACATAGACACACAAATAGACAAACAAACGAAAGCCAAATCGTCCAGTATGCAAGTCAAAGAGAACGTCACAGAAGGTCGCTTCGCTACCTCACTATAGGTAAATAATTCTAGGACCCCAATGAACTTTATACAAAATGTCATCAATTTTGAAGAATCCGTTCGAGAGTGATCGCGGAACAGACAGACGCACAGAAACATAGAAACACAGACAGACAGACAAAGCCTAATCGTCCAGTATGCAAGTTAAGGAAGAGTTAAGCAAGTCGCTCCCTCTCTGTGTTCGGTTAAAAAATCTAGGACTCCAATGAATATGTTTACAAAATTTCATTAATTTTGAAGAATCCGTTCGAGAGTTATCGAGGAACAAACAGACAGACCCACAGAAACACACGGAGACGGATAAAAGAAAGCCAAATCGTCCAGTATGCAAGTTAAAAGAGAACCTCACTTAGTGAGGGCGCTTCGCTCCATTACTGTGTTCGGTTACAAATTTTAGGATTCCAATGGACATGTATACAAAATTTCATCAATCTTGAAGAATCCATTTGAGAGTTATCGCATAAGAGACAGACAGACACATAAAACCACAGACAGACAAACAAACGAAAGCTAAATCACCCAGTATGCAAGTTCAAACAGAACCTCACTTAGTGAGGGCGCTTCGCTCCCTCACTGTGTTCGGTTAAAAATTTTAGGACTCCAATAAACATGTGTACAAAATTTTATCAAGTTTGAAGAATGCATTCGAGAGTTATCGCGTAACAGACATACACACACACACACACACACACACACAGAACACATAGATACAGAGACAGACAAACGAAAGCCAAATCGGCCACTGAAGTGAACTCACTAAGTGAGGTTCTTTTTAAACTGATTACTGGACGATTTGCTTTCGTTGTCTGTATGTATGTATTTTTGTCGGCAAGTTAAAACAGAATCTTGTGTGTTCGGTTGTTAAAGAATTTTACATTTATTAAGGTATACAGGTGGTCCAAAAAGTTTGCACCAAAATGATAGGGTAGTAAAAGAGACCATTTCCAACAAAAATATTCCCGGACATTTTCCTTTATTTTTTGTCATTTTCAAAATGGCGGCCAAAACGTGTGTTTTTCAAATATGTGCGTTCAGAACGTTGACAGCCTAAATGAGCATGATCATTAAAACATTGAACGGGTTAATTTTACTTATTTTAATTAAATTTGATTTTCAATTCAAAAATGCAATCCGTTTTTTTCTAGGTGGTACAGAAAAAAATGAAAAAATCAAAAGCCAACCAAGTCGTAATATTTGAAAAACACACGTTTTGGCCGCCATTTTGAAACGACAAAAATAAAGGAAATGTCCGGGAATATTTTTGTTGGAAATGGTCTCTTTTATTGCCCCTATCATTTTGGTGCAAATTTCTGGACCACCCTGTATAGGTACTGGCGTTTAGGGCATATACTGTAACTGTCCAATAGACCCCTCATATTCCTATAATACTTATGCTGTTATATTAAGTGGCAATACATTTCAGTAGCGATTAGGGAAGATGTATAATGCAAAGAAAAAATAAACATGTTATACCATCATTCAAAAAAAATACAACCGGTTCCCTTCAGAACACCGAAGTTAAGCGACATCCAGCGAGGTTTAAGACTTGGATGGGTGACCATTCAAATTCTAATTCTCGTGACGCTGGCTTTTCCCGCCCCACTCAGGCTGGGTGAGGTCAATGTGAGTAGCAGTTTTGAGTTTCCTGCGAATGGAGGGTAAAACCCCGTCGTGATATGACCATGGCAGTTGAAACGACGTTAAACCCACTTAAAAAAAAAAAAAAAAAAAAAAAAAAAAAACAAGACAACAAAAGTAAAAATAACATGCAAAAATAAGAAACTTAACACTATCAGTCACCCTGACAGGTCAGCGTTATCGATGTGGACGAGGTGGTCTGGGTGGACGAGGTGGTCTGGGTGCCGGTTGGATGTGTTAATTAAAAATAGTTCTGAAACAAACAAAAAACCAAAAATGCAACAGTACAAATCATGGAAAAAGAAAAATCTACATAAAATAAAAGTATAATAAGGAAAGTAAAAGAAGGGACTATTTTGAAGAGGAAACACAGAAACATGCAACAAAGTGAGAATTAAAAAATGCAACAAGCGATAATACGCGATGTAACTAGTATCATCTCGTACTATCGCTTGTAAGATGGGTGTTGGGTTATAGCCTAACACTACAAACCAACACCTTCTTCGTTAAAAAAATAAAACTTTTAATAGCATGAAAAAAAAGAATTATACATTGAACACACACAAAGTATTAAAACATAATACTTATACTTAACAAACAGTAATCTGGTGGTCTGGGTGGACGAGGTGGTCTGGGTGGAACGAGGTGGTCTGGGTGCCAGTTGGATGTCTTGTGGATTGAATAGTTCTGAACAAGCAAACAAAAGCCATGAATACAACAGTATTGTCTGGAAAAGAAATTGAATTAAACTAAGTATATTAAAATAGGTACTTTTTAAAAAAAAGCAGAATAACAGAAGCATGCAAAAAAGAAAATTAAATAAATATAAAAAATGCGACAAGCGAATAATTACGGGAATGAAAACTACGTATTATCTCGTACTATCGCTTGTAAGATGGGTGTTGGGTTGTAGCCTGACACTACAAACCAACACCTTCTTCGTTAAAAATATACTTTTAATAGCATGCAAAAAAAAAAAAAAAAAAAATAAAAAAGTAAAACATTGAACACGCACAAATTATTAAAACATAATACTTATACTTAACAGAGGACTTGGTGGTCTGGGTGGACGAGGTGGTCTGGGTGGACAAGGTGGTCTGGGTGGACGAGGTGGTCTGGGTGGACGAGGTGGTCTGGGTGGACGAGGTGGTCTGGGTGGACGAGGTGGTCTGGGTGGACGGACACAAAACCAAATTTACTCAGTAGGTTATGAAACGTCCAGAAATATGAAAAAAATTGAAATCGGAGCAAAAAAATATTTTTTTTTACAAAAACGAACACAATACTTCCGATTTCTAATCTTAGAAATTTCTCGGAAGTAAAAGGTAATATTTTGAAGAGACAATCAAAGCATGCAACAAAGTGAAATTAAGAAATGCGACAAGCGATAACACGGGATGTAACTAGTATTATCTCATACTATCGCTTGTAAGATGGGTGTTGGGTTGTAGCCTGACACTACAAACCAACACCTTCTTTGTTAAAAATATACTTTTAAAAAAGCATGCAAAAAAAAACAAGACAAATGAAACATTGAACACGCACAAAGTATTAAAACATAACACTTTTACTTAACAGAGGACTTGGTGGTCTGGGTGGACGAGGTGGTCTGGGTGGACGAGGTGGTCTGGGTGCCAGTTGGATGTGTGGATTGAAATTAGTTCTGAAACAAACAAACAAAAGCCAAGAATACAACAGTACATTGTCATGGAAAAAAAAAAATCTAGATAAAATAAATGTATAAAAAATAGGTACTATTTTAAAAGAGAAAAACGAAGCATGCAACAATGTGAATTCAAAAAAAGCAGCAAGCGATAATAAGCGATGTAACTAGTATCATCTCGTACTATCGCTTGTAAGATGGGTGGTATTGGGTTGTAGCCTGACACTACAAAACCAACACCTTCTTTGTTAAAAATATACTTTTAATAGCATGGAAAAAAAAGAAAAACATGACAAGAAAAACATTGAACACGCACAAATTATTAAAACATAATCTGGGTGGTCTGGGTGGACGAGGTGGTCTGGGTGAACGAGGTGGTCTGGGTGCCAGTTGGATTTGTGGATTGAAATTAGTTCTGAAACAAACAAACAAAAGCCATGAATACAACAGTAAATTGTCATGGAAAAAGAAAATCTACATAAACTAAATATATAATAAATAGGTACTATTTTAAATTAGATAACCGAAGCATGCAAAAAAGTAAAATTAAAAAAATAAAAATGCGACAAGCGATAATACGGGATGTAACTACTATTATCTTGTACTATCGCTTGTAAGATGGGTGTTGGGTTGTAGCCTGAAACTACAAACCAACACCTTCCTTGTTAAAAATATATTTTAATAGCATGCAAAAAAAAAAAACATGACAAGTAAAACATTGAACACGCACAAATTATTAAAACATAATACTTATACTTAACATAGGACTTGGTGGTCTGGGTGGACGAGGTGGTCTGGGTAGACGAGGTGGTCTGTGTGGACGAGGTGGTCTGTGTGGACGAGATGGTCTGGATGGACGAGGTGGTCTGGGTGG